>VMYD01000304.1:0-645451 GCA_007663325.1 Eucalyptus pauciflora | reverse complement strand
TTTTTAACAAGCGCACCCTAATTTTCATTTACTACACAAAATACTTTTTATTTTTAACTATACATAAGTTTGAAAAAGCATTGACTACAGTGAAAACTTATACAAGCGCAGGTAGTAGAAAGTTATCATAATATTTGAGCATTCTCTTTAGGGCCATCTCTCGAGAGACGCAATAGGAATAGATCTAGGAAGATTTCTCCAGGGCAAGCTCCGTAAGTATTTGTAAATAATAAATCGTAGTAATCTCTATAATTGATGTACTGCTTTCTGAGTGAAAAATCATATTTGTAAGTATGGCAAGAATACGTTCTGTCAACATGTGATTAGATCTTCATGATAATATAGTGACGGTCCAATATAATACTTGTAGTGGGGGCAAACCGGATAAAAAACAGAGGACGATAGGTTCTCTGAGCTTCCTAGGAACTTTATGAGAGCATAGTTGAAGGGAGTCTTTGAAACTTACTATTGGCGTAATTGTTTTTTCTAGAGAGTTTTTCTATGGCACTTTTTTATCAACTAAATGAAAAATATTGTAATATTTAATGTATTAACCGTTCTCGTGATATGCATAATAAATATTTTGCAAGTTATTTACTGTGCATGTTTAATAAATACAATATGAGCACCTGCTCAAAAAAACCCTTTACATGATTCGAAAAGTGAATCGGGCAAGTTCTTCCACCAAACTTAACAAATACTTGTTTTGAGCACGAATGGGTGCATGTTAGGCACATGGGGAAGCGGTCACGTGCTTGAAAAGCCTCAAGCGCCCCATTGCTGGAAAAAAAAAGCTTAATATCCTCAAGTCTCACATTATATAAAAGATGCCTTACAAACTCATTCATGAACACCTCTAAATGACCAAACTTTTTAGTACTCAACGGGGATCCAACGGGATCATTAGAAAAATTTAGTCTTATGATTTTTTCAGCAAATGGTTTCCTATTTATAGCTATTGTGACTACCCACCTCTTACTATCCACCTAATCCCTACAATCTACCTAATCCCTAGACAGTCATGGTACACGAAGTCACAAGGATGACCAGAAACATGGGAACATTTTTCATGGCACAACATGAATTTTCACTTACATTTTACAGCTTTAAATTACATCTCTTTCACAATTAAGTCACCACGTCGGTTGTTTCCTTGCATTCTCCGTCACCATTAAAACAAAATAAGGAGCGTTTCATGTCCAACATCCATACGGAATGAACGAAAGCGTGAGTGAGACATTTGATGGAGAAATCTCCCTAATGGTACCTTCCCATCCATAAATGTCTCCATCTATTGCCGTGAATGCACCTAATGGAACCTCGAATGCTAAGATCTTCAAATGATATTCGTCCACGACGACAATGCAACATTAGCTAAAGATCTTAGAAATTGTATCGTTCCTGTATGCATGACCTATTTCCTCTTCTTTGGCCGACATATTTACACACACGACCTTACTAACACTTTTGTAATAATTTCTGGTTCTTAGTGATCAACTTATTTTTAGGGTTCGTTTGTTTAGAAAAAAACTATCTTCTTGAAATTGTCTTTCGTCTATCCAGTATTTAAATAATGGAAAACCAATCGACATGCGGAAAATGTTTTCTGTAGACTAAAAATAACAAGTTTAAATCGGGGGAAAACGACTTTCCTTTATGATAAAAAGGAAATCATTTTTTCCAAGCCACCAAATAAATGGAAATTAATCACTTTCTTTGTGTCACATTAGATAGGACATCCCCTGTGAATCGACTCACAAACGATGATTCAACTGTAAATGGCTATCCTTTTGAGTACTCGCCTCGATCGACATGGAGTGAATTGCGTTTGTTAGAAAAACTCCTTCTTTATGATTCTTTTTCGGTACACCTGTTTCACATCCATATAAAATATGTCCAACGTATAGCTACTTATAACTATCAACTCTTTATTATCCCAACTAATTCCTGCAATGTACGGAGAGTCATGGTAGACAAAGTCACAAGGATGGCCAGAAAACATAAAGAACCATCTATGGGCATGTATCTGTCGATGATATCCAATTCTTTCATAAACTTCTTTATAGATCCTCAACACTCTTATATAGGGACCAATTGAATAGAAAAAAGAAGGGAATATTACAAATCCTGTCCAATGGAGTTGAAAAAAGAGTACGGTGGCCTTAAGCCAGTGACCCCTTTGGGTCTATACTTCAACAGCAAAGTGCTGTGGCTTTCTTAAACGTGTTCTTCTACTCAAAAATTATTTAGAGAAAAAAAAAACTAAAAGAAAAAATAGAAAAATCTTAGAAAATTATTTAAAAAATTTTAAAATAATTTGACCTCACAAAAAAATTTGAGGGTAATATCAAACTCTTTTATGTTCTTTTTCTATTTCGAGAATAGAAATTTTAAGCTCGTATCAAACGTGTTCTTCTACTCAAAAATTCATTTAGGGAATAAAAATTGGAAAAAACAATTTTTGAATAGAAATTGTTCTCGAAATTATTTTTTTAACAAGCGCACCCTAATTTTCATTTACTACACAAAATACTTTTTATTTTTAACTATACATAAGTTTGAAAAAGCATTGACTACAGTGAAAACTTATACAAGCGCAGGTAGTAGAAAGTTATCATAATATTTGAGCATTCTCTTTAGAGCCATCTCTCGAGAGACGCAATAGGAATAGATCTAGGAAGATTTCTCCAGGGCAAGCTCCGTAAGTATTTGTAAATAATAAATCGTAGTAATCTCTATAATTGATGTACTGCTTTCTGAGTGAAAAATCATATTTGTAAGTATGGCAAGAATACGTTCTGTCAACATGTGATTAGATCTTCATCATAATATAGTGACGGTCCAATATAATACTTGTAGTGGGGGCAAACCGGATAAAAAACAGAGGACGATAGGTTATCTGAGTTTCCTAGGAACTTTATGAGAGCATAGTTGAAGGGAGTCTTTGAAACTTACTATTGGCGTAATTTTTTTTTCTAGAGAGTGCTTCTATGGCACTTTTTTATCAACTAAATGAAAAATATTGTAATATTTAATGTATTAACCGTTCTCGTGATATGCATAATAAATATTTTGCAAGTTATTTACTGTGCATGTTTAATAAATACAATATGAGCACCTGCTCAAAAAAACCCTTTACATGATTCGAAAAGTGAATCGGGCAAGTTCTTCCACCAAACTTAACAAATACTTGTTTTGAGCACGAATGGGTGCATGTTAGGCACATGGGGAAGCGGTCACGTGCTTGAAAAGCCTCAAGCGCCCCATTGCTGGAAAAAAAAAGCTTAATATCCTCAAGTCTCACATTATATAAAAGATGCCTTACAAACTCATTCATGAACACCTCTAAATGACCAAACTTTTTAGTACTCAACGGGGATCCAACGGGATCATTAGAAAAATTTAGTCTTATGATTTTTTCAGCAAATGGTTTCCTATTTATAGCTATTGTGACTACCCACCTCTTACTATCCACCTAATCCCTACAATCTACCTAATCCCTAGACAGTCATGGTACACGAAGTCACAAGGATGACCAGAAACATGGGAACATTTTTCATGGCACAACATGAATTTTCACTTACATTTTACAGCTTTAAATTACATCTCTTTCACAATTAAGTCACCACGTCGGTTGTTTCCTTGCATTCTCCGTCACCATTAAAACAAAATAAGGAGCGTTTCATGTCCAACATCCATACGGAATGAACGAAAGCGTGAGTGAGACATTTGATGGAGAAATCTCCCTAATGGTACCTTCCCATCAATAAATATCTCCATCTATTGCAGTGAATGCACCTAATGGAACCTCGAATGCTAAGATCTTCAAATGATATTCGTCCACGACGACAATGCAACATTAGCTAAAGATCTTAGAAATTGTATCGTTCCTGTATGCATGACCTATTTCCTCTTCTTTGGCCGACATATTTACACACACGACCTTACTAACACTTTTGTAATAATTTCTGGTTCTTAGTGATCAACTTATTTTTAGGGTTCGTTTGTTTAGAAAAAAACTATCTTCTTGAAATTGTCTTTCGTCTATCCAGTATTTAAATAATGGAAAACCAATCGACATGCGGAAAATGTTTTCTGTAGACTAAAAATAACAAGTTTAAATTGGGGGAAAACGACTTTCCTTTATGATAAAAAGGAAATCATTTTTTCCAAGCCACCAAATAAATGGAAATTAATCACTTTCTTTGTGTCACATTAGATAGGACATCCCCTGTGAATCGACTCACAAATGATGATTCAACTGTAAATGGCTATCCTTTTGAGTACTCGCCTCGATCGACATGGAGTGAATTGCGTTTGTTAGAAAAACTCCTTCTTTATGATTCTTTTTCGGTACACCTGTTTCACATCCATATAAAATATGTCCAACGTATAGCTACTTATAACTATCAACTCTTTATTATCCCAACTAATTCCTGCAATGTACGGAGAGTCATGGTAGACAAAGTCACAAGGATGGCCAGAAAACATAAAGAACCATCTATGGGCATGTATCTGTCGATGATATCCAATTCTTTCATAAACTTCTTTATAGATCCTCAACACTCTTATATAGGGAATATTACAAGTCCTGTCCAATTGACTAGAAAAAAGAAGGGAATATTACAAATCCTGTCCAATGGAGTTGAAAAAAGAGTACGATGGCCTTAAGCCAGTGACCCCTTTGGGTCTATACTTCAACAGCAAAGTGCTGTGGCTTTCTTAAACGTGTTCTTCTACTCAAAAATTATTTAGAGAAAAAAAAAACTAAAAGAAAAAATAGAAAAATCTTAGAAAATTATTTAAAAAATTTTAAAATAATTTGACCTCACAAAAAAATTTGAGGGTAATATCAAACTCTTTTATGTTCTTTTTCTATTTCAAGAATAGAAATTTTAAGCTCGTATCAAACGTGTTCTTCTACTCAAAAATTCATTTAGGGAATAAAAATTGGAAAAAACAATTTTTGAATAGAAATTGTTCTCGAAATTATTTTTTTAACAAGCGCACCCTAATTTTCATTTACTACACAAAATACTTTTTATTTTTAACTATACATAAGTTTGAAAAAGCATTGACTACAGTGAAAACTTATACAAGCGCAGGTAGTAGAAAGTTATCATAATATTTGAGCATTCTCTTTAGAGCCATCTCTCGAGAGACGCAATAGGAATAGATCTAGGAAGATTTCTCCAGGGCAAGCTCCGTAAGTATTTGTAAATAATAAATCGTAGTAATCTCTATAATTGATGTACTGCTTTCTGAGTGAAAAATCATATTTGTAAGTATGGCAAGAATACGTTCTGTCAACATGTGATTAGATCTTCATGATAATATAGTGACGGTCCAATATAATACTTGTAGTGGGGGCAAACCGGATAAAAAACAGAGGACGATAGGTTCTCTGAGCTTCCTAGGAACTTTATGAGAGCATAGTTGAAGGGAGTCTTTGAAACTTACTATTGGCAAAATTGTTTTTTCTAGAGAGTGCTTCTATGGCACTTTTTTATCAACTAAATGAAAAATATTGTAATACTTAATGTATTAATCGTTCTCGTGATATGCATAATAAATATTTTGCAAGTTATTTACTGTGCATGTTTAATAAATACAATATGAGCACCTGCTCAAAAAAAACCCTTTACATGATTCGAAAAGTGAATCGGGCAAGTTCTTCCACCAAACTTAACAAATACTTGTTTTGAGCACGAATGGGTGCATGTTAGGCACATGGGGAAGCGGTCACGTGCTTGAAAAGCCTCAAGCGCCCCATTGCTGGAAAAAAAAGCTTAATATCCTCAAGTCTCACATTATATAAAAGACGCCTTACAAACTCATTCATGAACACCTCTAAATGACCAAACTTTTTAGTACTCAACGGGGATCCAACGGGATCATTAGAAAAATTTAGTCTTATGATTTTTTCAGC
Organism: Eucalyptus pauciflora; assembly: GCA_007663325.1. NCBI lineage: Eukaryota > Viridiplantae > Streptophyta > Magnoliopsida > Myrtales > Myrtaceae > Eucalyptus > Eucalyptus pauciflora. The sequence continues at coordinate 639,522 of VMYD01000304.1, read as the reverse complement.
AAATGGTTTCCTATTTATAGCTATTGTGACTACCCACCTCTTACTATCCACCTAATCCCTACAATCTACCTAATCCCTAGACAGTCATGGTACACGAAGTCACAAGGATGACCAGAAACATGGGAACATTTTTCATGGCACAACATGAATTTTCACTTACATTTTACAGCTTTAAATTACATCTCTTTCACAATTAAGTCACCACGTCGGTTGTTTCCTTGCATTCTCCGTCACCATTAAAACAAAATAAGGAGCGTTTCATGTCCAAGATCCATACGGAATGAACGAAAGCGTGAGTGAGACATTTGATGGAGAAATCTCCCTAATGGTACCTTCCCATCCATAAATGTCTCCATCTATTGCCGTGAATGCACCTAATGGAACCTCGAATGCTAAGATCTTCAAATGATATTCGTCCACGACGACAATGCAACATTAGCTAAAGATCTTAGAAATTGTATCGTTCCTGTATGCATGACCTATTTCCTCTTCTTTGGCCGACATATTTACACACACGACCTTACTAACACTTTTGTAATAATTTCTGGTTCTTAGTGATCAACTTATTTTTAGGGTTCGTTTGTTTAGAAAAAAACTATCTTCTTGAAATTGTCTTTCGTCTATCCAGTATTTAAATAATGGAAAACCAATCGACATGCGGAAAATGTTTTCTGTAGACTAAAAATAACAAGTTTAAATCGGGGGAAAACGACTTTCCTTTATGATAAAAAGGAAATCATTTTTTCCAAGCCACCAAATAAATGGAAATTAATCACTTTCTTTGTGTCACATTAGATAGGACATCCCCTGTGAATCGACTCACAAACGATGATTCAACTGTAAATGGCTATCCTTTTGAGTACTCGCCTCGATCGACATGGAATGAATTGCGTTTGTTAGAAAAACTCCTTCTTTATGATTCTTTTTCGGTACACCTGTTTCACATCCATATAAAATATGTCCAACGTATAGCTACTTATAACTATCAACTCTTTATTATCCCAACTAATTCCTGCAATGTACGGAGAGTCATGGTAGACAAAGTCACAAGGATGGCCAGAAAACATAAAGAACCATCTATGGGCATGTATCTGTCGATGATATCCAATTCTTTCATAAACTTCTTTATAGATCCTCAACACTCTTATATAGGGTCCAATTGAATAGAAAAAAGAAGGGAATATTACAAATCCTGTCCAATGGAGTTGAAAAAAGAGTACGGTGACCTTAAGCCAGTGACCCCTTTGGGTCTATACTTCAACAGCAAAGTGCTGTGGCTTTCTTAAACGTGTTCTTCTACTCAAAAATTATTTAGAGAAAAAAAAACTAAAAGAAAAAATAGAAAAATCTTAGAAAATTATTTAAAAAATTTTAAAATAATTTGACCTCACAAAAAAATTTGAGGGTAATATCAAACTCTTTTATGTTCTTTTTCTATTTCAAGAATAGAAATTTTAAGCTCGTATCAAACGTGTTCTTCTACTCAAAAATTCATTTAGGGAATAAAAATTGGAAAAAAACAATTTTTGAATAGAAATTGTTCTCGAAATTATTTTTTTAACAAGCGCACCGTAATTTTCATTTGCTACACAAAATACTTTTTATTTTTAACTATACGTAAGTTTGAAAAAGCATTGACTACAGTGAAAACTTATACAAGCGCAGGTAGTAGAAAGTTATCATAATATTTGAGCATTCTCTTTAGAGCCATCTCTCGAGAGACGCAATAGGAATAGATCTAGGAAGATTTCTCCAGGGCAAGCTCCGTAAGTATTTGTAAATAATAAATCGTAGTAATCTCTATAATTGATGTACTGCTTTCTGAGTGAAAAATCATATTTGTAAGTATGGCAAGAATACGTTCTGTCAACATGTGATTAGATCTTCATGATAATATAGTGACGGTCCAATATAATACTTGTAGTGGGGGCAAACCGGATAAAAAACAGAGGACGATAGGTTCTCTGAGCTTCCTAGGAACTTTATGAGAGCATAGTTGAAGGGAGTCTTTGAAACTTACTATTGGCAAAATTGTTTTTTCTAGAGAGTGCTTCTATGGCACTTTTTTATCAACTAAATGAAAAATATTGTAATACTTAATGTATTAATCGTTCTCGTGATATGCATAATAAATATTTTGCAAGTTATTTACTGTGCATGTTTAATAAATACAATATGAGCACCTGCTCAAAAAAAACCCTTTACATGATTCGAAAAGTGAATCGGGCAAGTTCTTCCACCAAACTTAACAAATACCTGTTTTGAGCACGAATGGGTGCATGTTAGGCACTTGGGGAAGCGGTCACGTGCTTGAAAAGCCTCAAGCGCCCCATTGCTGGAAAAAAAAGCTTAATATCCTCAAGTCTCACATTATATAAAAGATGCCTTACAAACTCATTCATGAACACCTCTAAATGACCAAACTTTTTAGTACTCAACGGGGATCCAACGGGATCAGTAGAAAAATTTAGTCTTATGATTTTTTCAGCTAATGGTTTCCTATTTATAGCTATTGTGACTACCCACCTCTTACTATCCACCTAATCCCTACAATCTACCTAATCCCTAGACAGTCATGGTACACGAAGTCACAAGGATGACCAGAAACATGGGAACATTTTTCATGGCACAACATGAATTTTCACTTACATTTTACAGCTTTAAATTACATCTCTTTCACAATTAAGTCACCACGTCGGTTGTTTCCTTGCATTCTCCATCACCATTAAAACAAAATAAGGCATTTGATGGAGAAATCTCCCTAATGGTACCTTCCCATCAATAAATATCTCCATCTATTGCAGTGAATGCACCTAATGGAACCTCGAATGCTAAGATCTTCAAATGATATTCGTCCACGACGACAATGCAACATTAGCTAAAGATCTTAGAAATTGTATCGTTCCTGCATGCATGACCTATTTCCTCTTCTTTGGCCGACATATTTACACACACACACGACCTTTCTAACACTTTTGTAAAAAAAATTTGGTTCTTAGTGATCGACTTATTTTTAGGGTTCGTTTGTTAAAAAAAAAAAAAACTATCTTCTTGAAATTGTCTTTCGTCTATCCAGTATTTATATAACGGAAAACCAATCGACATGCGGAAAATGTTTTTTGTAGAATAAAAATAACAAGTTTAAATTAGGGGAAAACGACTTTCCTTTATAATAAAAAGGAAAACATTTTTTCTAAGCCACCAAATAAATGGAAATTAATCAGTTTCTTTGTGTCGCATTAGATAGGACATCCCCTGTGAATCGACTCACAAAAGATGATTCAACTGTAAATGGCTGTCCTTTTGAGTACTCGCCTCGATCGACATGGAGTGAATTGCGTTTGTTAGAAAAACTCCTTCTTTATGATTCTTTTTCGGTACACCCGTTTCACATCCATATAAAATATGTCCAACGTATAGCTACTTATAACTATCAACTCTTTATTATCCCAACTAATTCCTGTAATGTACGGAGAGTCATGGTAGACAAAGTCACAAGGATGGCCAGAAAACATAAAGAACCATCTATGGGCATGTATCTGTCGATGATATCCAATTCTTTCATAAACTTCTTTATAGATCCTCAACACTCTTATATAGGGAATATTACAAGTCCTGTCCAATTGAGTAGAAAAAAGAAGGGAATATTACAAATCCTGTCCAATGGAGTTGAAAAAAGAGTACGATGGCCTTAAGCTAGTGACCCCTTTGGGTCTATACTTCAACAGCAAAGTGTTGTGGCTTTCTTAAATGTGTTTTTCTACTCAAAAATTATTTAAAGAAAAAAAAACTAATAAAAAAATGGAAAAATCTTAGAAAATTATTTAAAAAATTTTAAAATAATTTGACCTCACAAAAAAATTTGAGGGTAATATCAAACTCTTTCATGTTCTTTTTATATTTCAAGAATAGAAATTTTAAGCTCGTATCACACTTGTGGGTCTATACTTCAATAGCAATGCAAAGACCTTCTCCAAACCCTGGATCCGTAGGGCTGCAGCCTCAGGATCTCCTGCGCCATTGAACTTTGGTGAGTTCAACTTCAGAAATTGCTCCACTAGCTTATGCATCGGCCTCACAGCAATCACGTTCCTAGGTGGAACCTCAGCAAGTATGGCAGTAGGTGCAGCAGTGGCTGCAGCATTAGCGGCGGTAGCAACAGCAGCATTGTCGAAGGCAATAGCGGCAGCTATAGCGACGACGGTAATGGTGGCGGCTTGATTCTGGATTTGCTGCCCCATCAAATTCGCTTGGGCCTCTAGCACTTGCATGATCCCATCCATTCTCAAATCACCAGGGGCTGCTACCCCAGCACCAATCGGTGGCGGTGCTACTCCACCAGCACTAGCCTCAGCCAACGCTCTACCACGACCCCCTTGAGTACTGGCCCTAGTCGGCGTCCTACCCCGAGTAACAGGTCCAATGGTTCTCTTTCTAGAAGTCCTCTGCTCCTGGTCACTCATACTACAAGATTTGTATAGAAACCTGTTTTCCAATTCCAATACCATATTAGAATTTAAGTGACCCCACAAACAAGCTACCAATAAGCTATCACTCACATGCATCAGCATATTAAAAGCCATTCCTATTAACTATCCCATGACTCATCGCACCTTATCACTCCAAACACAGACCTTGCTTTAATACCACTTAAACGGGGATGTCACGCCCCGATCCTCGAGAGCGTGCCCATCCCTCAATGGTCGATACAAATGCGACGTTCCCAAGAAGCGTTGCCAACCCATTCATTTTAATACGCATGTGAAAGCGAAACAATAAACCCTTGACAATAAATAACATCGGATAGGAAAGCAAGGCAACATTTCACAAAAGCCAACTTTATATGAACAACAGGGTTTAGGTACAAAAGAGTCTGGGCAAAAGTCCACAAAATATCGACTCTAAAAAATAAGCTGTCCTACGACAAACTAGTCGGATCCACACGCCGATCCTTTAGACTACACCTCCACAGACTCCAAGCTTCGATTCCTCCACCAACACCATCCAAGGACCTGAAAAGTTAAGCCCACGACAGGGTGAGACATTGTCTTAGCAAGTTCATCCCCTAAACCCCTATTAGGAAGGAAATACACTCAAGGGTGGCCTAGCCACACAATACAGAGAACTTACCTCGCGTCAGTTCCCTCTTGCACATTAGCACAGTTCATATACACAATGCAGATAATCACATCACGCAACAACTGAAACGCCTCACCAACACAATTAATCATAGGGGTCCCGATTATAAGGCCAAACCGTTATGACACGTCACATACCATGCAATACAGTTTTGTCTCACAATCAAGCTCAGCTAACTCAACCAACCATGCGTTCCTATTGTTAATTTCGTCCCTTTAGGGTACGGCCTACTCCTAAGTTCGGCAGTCTACTGGCATAGCCAGGCATTGTCTCACCACCATTGAGCATGGCTTTATCTTTCAAAGACGACTTTCTCGAAGGAGCATAGGTCCAGAATCTACTATGACCTGAATCCCATTAAGTGGGTAACCCATATAGGGTAACGTCCGGCGTAAATGCTTAGGACGAGTTCTCTTAACCAACACATGACCATTGAAATTCGCCCAGGACACCATGCATTGCACTCAAATGCCTTAATTAAAATAGTGATACTGGCCTATTTTCTTCATATTAAAAATACTCGGTGAAAATAGTCATGTATAGGTACACGGTTAGGTCGAATCCGAAAAATTGATATCTTCCAATTTAAAATCCCACTGTTTTATATAATATATAAAACGATTTTCGGTGTTAAAATCCAACACCTGGAATTTTTTGAATACTTATTGAAATTTCCCAAATTTTGGAATAAATGACCAAAAATCCAATCATCACTCAATTTGCACAAATTAATATCCAATTACATAAACTGAACACACCATTGCAATCAACACAAAATTCTGGTCACCGGCTATTTTGGTCTAATTTCCGGAAAACGCCATCCGGTAAGGAGCCTTAGAGATTGGCTCTATCCCGGGGGCTAGCTCAATCACGAACTCAATTTTTCTCTCTGGCGGCAGACCTAGCAATTCTTTTGGGAACACGTCTGGAAACTCTTGAACCACTGCAATATCTTCGATCTTCAGCTCCTCAACTGTCGTATCCACGACAGTCGGTAAGTAACCTTGACAACCCCCGTCTAACAAACGGGTTGCCTCAAGCGACGAGATTAAGGTAATCGAGGGTCCTCTTTGACTTCCAGTAAACTTGAAACTTTCACCTGTTAACAGGTTAAACTGAATTGCTTTACGATAGCAATCCATCTTAGCTTGTTGCTTGGTGAGCCAGTCCATGCCAATTATTACGTCAAAATCATACATGGCTAGGACTATCAAATCTATCCTCCCCTCTCGTTCACCAATCACTAACTTGCAACCAGGACAACCCATCGTAGCTAACACCTTATCCTTTAACGGTGTAGATATGCTACAACAACTCAGAACGCAATCCTACCAGCTTAACAAATTGCTCAGCTATAAATGAATGAGTTGCACTAGGGTCAAATAAAGCATAAGCAGCGTGGTCATTCAGGGAAACAGTACCTGTAACCACATCAGGCGAGTCCTCAGCCTGTCCTCTAGTGATGGTGTACACTCTTCCTTGCGTTAGAGGTTTGTTCTATCCACCTTGTTGTGCAATCTGTGGCGCGAACCCTCTATTTTAACCCATCGGTGGCGGTGGCGGTGGCGGCAATTGTTGCAGTCCCATTTGTCTTCTGGGACAATCTCTAACTTTGTGGCATTGCTGGCTACACCCATAGCAAGCACCTAGCCTAGAATGGCACAGGGCTGATCTGTGTCGTTGTTCGCAGAAGCGACACACGCCCATCTGGTTCCGCGCAGACTTACCTATCCCACCCTTCCTATTAAGCGGAACAGGGTACCTTCCTCCTGACATAGGTTTTTTCCCAAACCTATTTCCGTCTCTATTCGAACCAAACCACGACCCAGATATAACGGCTTGTTCGTTCAGATTCCTCTCTATCAACTAAGCATGACCATATATCTCGTTGTAATCCTTCAGGTCGAATGGCACCAACGGATTCTTCAGCTCTGGTCGGAGACCGTTTTTGAACCTTCAAGCTCTATCTTCAAGATCCTCCACCAGTCTAGGAGCGTACTACGATAGCTCCACAAATTTAGCCTCATACTGATCCACGGTTAGCATGCCTTGACGGAGGCGCTGAAATTCCTCCATCTTCTGCTCTCGAGCACTATCAGAGAAATATTTACCATTAAAGGCTCTCAAGAAGGCGTTCCACACTGGAACCTCACCTTCAAGGACTACTCTGCCTCTAGTGGCCCTCCACCAGGTACTCACATTATCCTACAACTGATATACTACCAAGACAGCTTTCTCCTCCTCATTGCACATCAGCAGTGCAAAGGCCTTCTCTAGGTCTTGTATCCAGAGGGTTGTAGCCTCAGGATCTCCAACACTAATGAACCTCGGCGGGTTCAGCTTGAAGAACTACTCCACGAGCTTGTGCATCAGTCTCTCTCTCTCAACCACCACGTTCCCAGGTGGAACTTTAGCAGGTGCGGCAGCGGCAACAGTAACGACAGCAGTAGCAACAGCTGTAGCAGCGGCAGTAGTGGCAACGGCTTGATTCTATGCTTGCTGGCCCATCAATGCTCACAGCGTCTCAAGAGCCTGAACAATCCCATTGATTCTTGGATCGCCAAGGGCTGCTACCTTAGCACCAACTGGAGGTGGTGTTACTCCACTAGCACTGGCTTGAGCCTGCGCTCGACCACGACCACCTCGGGTATCGACCTTTGTCGGCGTCCTACCCCAAGTTACTGGTCCCATGGTTCTCTTCCTAGGAGTCCTATGCTCCTGATCACTCATTACGCAAGTTCTTTACAGAAACCTACTTTCTAATTCCACACAAAATTAAAAGCTGAACGATCACACCAAACAAGCTACCAAACAGCTATCACTCACATGCATTAGCATAAAATAAAGGCCGTTCCCACTAACTATCCCATGAACCCTCGTACCTTATCACTCCAACTACCAACCAGCTCTGATACCACTCTAGGCGGGGATGTCACGCCCCGGAGCTCCGAGCGCATGCACATCCCTCAGTGGCCGATAAAATTGCGACATCCGAGGACGCTTCGCCCACCCATTCATTTTATTGCACATGTGGAAGCAAAAAAACAAAACCCTGACAACAAACAACATGGGATAGAAAAGCAGGATAACATATTCATAACTAAAACACGCCTTTATAAACAGCCAACTTGTTTATATACAACTAGTCTATCTACCAAAAAGATCAACCCTCCAAAGGGAACTGTCCCATGACTCACTAGTCGAACACGTTCACCGATCCTTTGGACTCCACAGGCTCTGAGGCTGAACAGAACGAACCGGCGGGGCCACTATCTAAGTACCTAAAAAGAATTGAGCCCACGACGGGGTGAGACAACGTCTAAGCAAGTTCACCCCCTAAACTCCGACTAGGAAGGAAATATGCCTAGCCACACAACCACAGAGACTTACCTTGTCTCAGATCCTCCCTGCATGTTAGCACAGTTCATATACTCAACCATATGCAGAAATCAAACTCAATCAATTGGAACGCCACAACTTAAATCTCATACAGCCACAGGGGTCCCGATTATAAGCCAAATCATTATGACACGTCCCATTTCGTTCCACACAATTTTGTCCCATAATCAGGCACGTCAAATCAATCAATCATGCGTCCCAATTGATTACGACCCAACGGCCACGGCCGACTCAACAGTTAGCGGTCTTCCGATGTAGCCGGGCGTCGTCTCATACCATCAAGCACGGCAACGTCTACATCTAGACGGCATTCCACATAGGAGCATCGGTCCAGCCTCCACTGCGACCGACATCCGTTGACGTGGAGCTTTCTTGAAGGAGCATCGTCCGGACCCAAAGGCTCTTGACGAGTTTTCATATCATTCATGCACCCATCTAATCCCAGCCAAGACATTGTGCTTTGCACTCAAATGTCTCAATTAAAATAATGTACTTGGCTCATTTTCTTCGTATTAAAAACACACGGTAAAATAGTCGTGTATGGGTACACGGTTAATTTAAACTAGAAAAATTGATACCCTTCTTTTTAAAATCTCACTATTTGATATAGTATTTTAAAAAAAAAATCGGTGTCAATACCTGACACCTAGGATTTTATAATTAAATATCAAAATTTCACAAATTTGGGATGAATAACCAAAATTGCAATCACCACTCAATTTGCACAAATTAACACTCAATTTCATAAACTAAGCACACCACTGCAATCAACACAAAATTCCGGTTACCGGCTATCTCGGTATAATTTTCGGAAAATATGAAATAATTAAATAAATACCAAAAATAATTAAATAATTCAAATTAAATACCATGAATACCAACTTAGGCCGAAAATGTTAATCTAACCACCTAAACGGGCCTAGAAATTTTCCGAACCTATCTAGATGAATAGCACAATCTAATTAGCCCCTAATCAATCTATTCTAACCACCTAACATGCATAATTGAATAATTAAATCACTAATCCATACTAACTAACCACCTAATCCCTAATTAGACTAAACTAATTATCTACTAAGCGTCATTAACTCCCTAAGTAGAGTTTAGCAAGTAAACTCACTGGTTTAGCAGGTTGGTGAGTCCACAACGTCGGTGACGCAGAAGTGAGCGACAACCAAGCCTACGGCGACACCAACGGAGGTCCAGACGAGCCTTAAAATGGGCCTAGACGACCTTAGCTGAGCTGAGGATTCGGCATCTACTTCCTAGGTTGCTGGGCTACTCGAGCGGCTGAAACGACACGGGATGGGAGGCAGTAGCTGTAGTGGGCGACGGCGGCGGACGGCGCTTCGACTGACTGGACAGAGGCTCGATGGCGGCCAGGACACACGGGGGACAGCGGCTGTGCGTGAGGACGAGCGGACGAATGCGCAGGCTGGCACGCAAGGCTCGGGCGGTGCGACGACCGCTGGACAACGGCAGAGGCGATCAACGGTGAAGGGGGAGGGCTGGCCAGTTATTCTCTGGTTTTCTAAGCTCTCTAAACCCACAACAATGGATAAAGTAGGTCCAAGGTTGAAGAATAAGCCAAATGAAGAGAGAGGGGTCCCATTTGCCTCAAAGTTAAGCCAAGTATCCCTTTTGTGCTCATTGCTTGCCCCCACCACTCTTGGCTGTGATCCTTAGCCATTTTCCTCACAAATCTTCCCCCAACAAGCCTTGGTAGAAGCTGAAATGTTGCACCCCCTTTGGGCCTACGAATTTTGTACAATTTCCATCCAATTTTGATTTGATTCCCCTCCAATTGAGTTCAATTTGAAACCCAAAAATTCAGCTAAGGTGCCCTCGTCCCTCTTGTGATTTTTCCTCATCAATTGAACCAACTTGATGGCCAAAAATACGACCAAAAACGGTCCCTCGAATTTTCCGGTCCAAAATAGCCTTACTTTGATTTTTCGCCGAAATCTCGAGTTTGCAGAAAAATCTTCGGAGGATAAGTTGACGTTCCTAAAATGAATCGTGACATGACAGAACTTTCAATTTCTAAAATCGTGTTTAACTTTGCGGTTAATTTCAACCGGGCGTGATTTTAGCATGACCTAAGCCTACCGGGTAGCTTTTAGGAATTTTTAGTGCAATTGACCCGTGATCGATTATTTTCGAGCCACATTGTACATCTTCGACACATTGGCAACTCTCAGTTATCGTGAAAACCTCGAGATTTCAAAGACAAGCACAGGGTATCGCAATGACAAAAAAATCAGTCTAGTGTCGTTCGATAGAAATTTTGCAATCAAGTGGAATCACCCACACATTAATCACATACCTCTATCAAATCGACCTATCTCCAATCTCTGATCGATTTTGACGGTGCCGTAATGACCCTTGTAGATTAGCACGGTCGAGCAATCGATTTCTGGTCGAATTCTCAAGTCTATCGCGTTAAAATCCCTTAACGACTTCACCAGATAGACTAGTTATCTCATGAGTGATCAGCTCAGAGAAAAAGACTATAAGCACGTTGATGAAAAGCCCAACTCATTCAATTGAAAACAAAATTGGAAAATCAGGATGTCACAGCCACCGTTGTGTATAGAAGAAGAAGAAGAAGAAGAAGAAGAAGAAGAAGAAGAAGAAGAAGAAGAAGAAGAAGAAAGGAAAAAAAGAAAAAAGTAATAAAATTATTTAAAAATTAAAAGAAAATAATTTTCATGAGAAATTTTGAGAATGATACCAAACGCAATTCCATTCCAAGAATAAAAATTTTAGAAGAAGAAGAAGAAGAAGAAGAAGAAGAAGAAGAAGAAAGGAAAAAAAGAAAAAAAAAAGTAATAAAATTATTTAAAAATTAAAAGAAAATAATTTTCATGAGAAATTTTGAGAATGATACCAAACGCAATTCCATTCCAAGAATAAAAATTTTAGATAGTTACCAAATGGCTTAAAATGCTTAAAAATTGTTCTCGAAAATAGAATAAAAAAGAATCATTTTTTATCAGATATTATTCCCGGGAACAAAATGGTTACCAAACGCGTTCTTAAATGCCAAAAGTTATGAAAGATACATATAAGTGTCACTTTCTTTGAAAAAATGGCACTTGAGTTCCATGTCCAACGAACTTGATTGGAAATTTTACGTGGTAATTTTTATTAATAAAGAAATCCTATGTGGCTTGCCGGAGAGCTAAGTCAACAAAGAAGCCTTTTATATGAATTTTAATATAAATATTAATTAAATTAAATTTTAAAAAAGGGGGTAGGAGTTACAAAACGGTGAGGGCTTGCACAGCCCTCACCACTGCTGACCCACTGTCACCGAGAAGGCAACCCTGGTTGATTGGTGGCGAGGGGTTGCAAGCCCTCGCCCAAATCTAGGGCAAGGGTTGTGGCCACGGCGAGGTTCATCATCCCTCACCGGCTGGGCCAAGGGGTACCACCCTCTCGCCGTCAGTTGACCAAGGCCTGGCGACCTCGGCTGACCCTCCGCCCATCATCACCGGCCCTTCTTGGCAACAATGGGGTGATGGCGACGACAACGAGGGCTTGTCTAGCCCTCGTCGTTCTGCAACTCCTCCCCCCCACCCCCCCCCTTTTTTAAATTTTTTTATTATCATAATTTTAGTTTTAAATTTAATTTAGTTAATATTTCTATTAAAATTCAAACCCAAGGCCTGTTAGCGTGCAAAACGATGTTGTTTTGCACTTGTCTTGCTAGAAAACCACCATATCAGTATTTTCGTCGAATTTTCTCGCTATTGACACTTAATTGATCCATTTTGCTTCGATTTTGGCATTTAAGTGTACCTTTCCAAATTTTTGGCACTCAAGAGTCCCCCTGTACCAAATTTTGGCATTCCAGGTGTCCTTTCTCCCACAACTAGCCATATCCTTCATGTATGTGTGAGGTAGAGAGAAAGAGAAGAGTTTGATAACCTCATCGCGGATTTGGTAAATTTACCATTTCTGATAGTGTGATCATTTCTAGGATTGAGAATGGAATGGCATGAGGACATAAACTTAGAAACCTGACCATGCACAAGCCATGATTTTCTTACTGAATCCCTAATTGCAAGAAAAGGAAGAAGAGAGAGATAAGAGGGATTTGCTTTTTCTTTTTCTCTCTACTTACCGTGATACTCTCAGATTTTTGCTGTCATCGGGTGGTTCTCTTGCTGCTTTATGGCAAGAATACATTCTGTGAACAAGTGATTATTAGCATAATGATTTTGTTAAAGAGTGCTTTTCACAACACTGATTAAACAACTAAATAAAAAATATTGTAATCCTCAATGCATTGACCGTTCTTATGATATACACTATCAATAATCTAAAAATGGAATTTCTCCTTTGCATGTTTGATAAGTTCCACAAGGCCACTCCCTAACAAAACATCTTTTATAATTCAAAAAGTCAGTCAGGTCCCATCAATCTTAACACATATTTGTCTTGCGCAAACGTGTGCACCGTAGCAAATCAGACGATTGAAGAGCCTCAAGCGCTTGGAAAAAAAAGTGTCACACCCCCAAGTCTCACATCCGATGGAAGATGTAATATCAACTGATTCGTAATTAACGATTTATTTCCAAATGGCTACCCGTTTGAATACAAATTTTGGCCAACGTGGTTTAAACTAGATCGTTAGAAAATCTGTCTTATGAGTTTTTCCAGTGGATGACGTCCCAAGTGTAGCTATTTACATGTTACAACAACACTTTATTATCCCACCTATTCCTTGTACTTACCAACAACTCGGTACACGAAGTCACATGGATGATCAGAAACATATAAATCATCTACAGACACGCACGCACACCCACACACACATATATATATATATATATATATATATATATATATATATATATATATATGTCTGTATGCCAATGCCAATAATATCCGATTCTTTCATAGACTTCTCTAAAGATTCTCAACCCCTTACGCTTAGATTGGGATTATTGCAAGTCTTGTCCAATGGAGTTGATAAAAGAGGATGATGGCCTTGAGCCAGTGAGCCCTACAGGACAGTACTTTAACAGCAAGGTGATGTCGGTTTCTGTTCTTGGTATATTGGAATTAGAAATTCCGATTGATGACTCCCAAGCTACGGCGGTGATCAAAGATGTTTTCCTCCCAATAAACCATCGCTTCTCTTCTATCATGGTATGTATGTGTGTACCCTATGCATAGATATTCACCATTGGTAGGATTGATATATGAGTAATTAGTGTTTATAACGTTAATGTGTGGTTGGTCATATATCTCGAATGAATAAACCCCAATTCACTGCACATACTCAGATATTATTTTGTTTTTCTTTTGTCTTGGATAGGTGATAGGAAAGAAGGGAGCAAGAAAATGGAAGAAGGTGGAAGTGAAGATGGAAAACCATGTGCACGTCCCCAGTTTTTCCTCTCCAAAGGGCTCGTCATCTCCATCCGAGAATGACAGTTTCCTTAAAAGTTACATTTCACAAATAGCAAAGCAACCATTTCCACAAGGCCAACCATTGTGGGAAGTACATTTTATCAAGTATCCAACCAGTGAAGCACAAGGAACCCTAATTTTCAAGCTTCACCATGCACTCGGTGATGGCTATTCTCTTGTGGGCGCTCTCTTGTCTTGCCTTCAAAGAGCTGACGATCCTTCTCTTCCAGTAACCTTTCCCTCGGTCAATAAATTCGGCTCAGCCAATAATGACGACAGAAACATCGGACTTCCGAAGGTGGTTAGCGGATGTTTTTTGCCACTTGTCAACACCGTAAGAGATTTTGGTGGGAGCGTCTTGAAAAGCACTTGTTTCAAAGATGATTTGTCGCCGATTCGGTGTGGGTTGGAGAGCTTTCGGCCATTTTCATTGTCAACGATCTCGTTCTCATTAGATCGCATCAAAGAGATCAAGTCTCGCCTTCGAGTGGTAACTAATATCACTTCGAAGACAATACTAAGTCTAGCTTCTTGCATCGCACAAGCATTACTAATTCTTTTAGCATTTTACTTTCTGAGGTACCCTTTATGTCTCTAATCTTTTGCATCATAATAGTCGCCTTCACATAACGAGCTCAAAAGTTTTTGTGTTTTCTAACGTATTCACAAAATATATGCAGTTTAGGTGATATTTATTTTAGGCATTTATTATATTCAGTCTGTCAATTAGTATGAAGCTAGTACTCAGGGTGTACAACTCTAACCGAGGAAAATGACATGAATTTACGCATTTAATGCTCATAATATTTTTGTTTATTTTGCGTGCGTGACGATTTTCCTACCCACCCGCACAACGTTACATCCTTGAAAACAAAAAGACAATTGAGCTAGAAACCGGTTTCTTTTTCAGATATATAGATGCTAAGTTACAGAAAACTAGTTAATTTCCTTCATCCAAAGATAATTTTGCGTTTATCTATATGTGTGTGTGTGTGTGTGTGTGTGTGTGTGTGTAGGTGCACCATTGATTTTTATTAAACAAACCCACCAAGCAGAATTTTTTTTTTTTATCAGCTAGATTAGTTCACTTACATTTTTCAGCTTTAATTATGTCTCTTTTAACATTAATTCACCATATTGAGCATTTACTTGCATTATCCATGACAATTAATACAATAAAGGGATTTTTCTTGATATAACGTTAAATCTTTCTTGGACTTTATTCACATTCAACAAGCATGAGTAACACATTTGACGGAGAAATATATCAACATTACATTAGTGGACGGGAGTCAACCTCAAATGATAAGATCTTTAGAGCATTTGACATACAAATGCAACATTATTTCTTGAACTAAGTTCATGTTGGAACTGTTGGCATATTTACTATTTTACTATACAAAAGTTGATTAATAATCCGAGGGCTTCAAATCAATCAATTATGCAACGACTTCAAGGGCAAAATACTAATGTATCCTTGGTCCTTTTCACTTGAATTTTCTCTTTATAACAGACCATCAATGACGTCATTATGGGGGTAATCTTCCTGGCAACTCGATTGTACATGCAAAGAGGGAGCCCAAACTCGAACCTGAGCTCCAAATCCACAGCGCTAGTGTTGCTTAATACAAGGAATTTGCGAGATTACAAGTCAGTGAGAGACATGGTCCAGCCTAATTCCGAATCACCGTGGGGAAACTATTTTGCATTCTTGCATGTACCTATACCGAAAGTGAAACGGAGCGATTCTGAGTTCTCTAATCCTTTGAAGTTTGTCCACAAAGCTCATGAGGCGATCAAGAGGAAACAGAGCTCCTTTGGTGTAGTTCTGACAGGGAAGCTGTTAGAAATGATGAAGAAATGCAGAAACCCAGAGGTATGTACATGTCGCGATGATTAACTTATCAGAAATGCTAAGTATTTTCTGTCTGATTTAAAAATTAATATGTTACGTGATGTGATAGGCTTTTAATAGGTATTGAACGTGGCACGTTCTCGTTGTATAATTTCTTGTGGTTTGTCAAATATTTTGTAAACTGGTTATAAGTGTATTTAGCATTACTCGTTATTGATATCATCGTTAACAAAAATGCAGGCAGTAGCGAGGCACATTAACAGGACAATGAGAAACTCGAGCATGATCGTCTCCAATGTTAAGGGGCCAATGGAGAAATTGTCCCTGGCTAATCATCCTATTAAGGGCATTTACTTCACTGTCACCGGCACACCCGAGGTATTTATGTAATTATTGTTCGATTTACCTAAGAGCACAAAATTACCTATGCTTTATTGGTAGTAGGCCTCTGTATCGTAGTTGTTACATGCATCATCTTCCGAAAATATTGATATAGATTATGAAATTCGGGAAATATAAGTGTCCAATGACCTATGTGTTACATTTTATGCAACAGTTGCGCTCCTATGCCATCTTTTAGAGTCGACAAAATTTTGAATTCGAGAAATTGGTTTTTCTTATTTACCACAACACATTCTCACTAGTCTGAATCGTGAGTGTCTTTCTTCTATGCATCAATGATGTAACAAATACATTAAATACTTTCTTCATGTTTTCTTTTTGCAGACTCTCCAAGTAACGATGATCAGCTATGCAGGAAATTTGAGAGTAGTTGTGCGAGCTGAGCAAGGGTTCATAGATTCTGAGTTGTACACCCGCTCCTTGCATGATGCTTTGGACATGATCCTTCATGATGCATGTGGGAAGCAATAGAGACCATTCCTACTCCTATCCCTTCCATGGTTCAACCCCTTCTGAGAAAACCTTACATTTTCCCCTTATTTTTCATTATGAAGATCTTGTTAACGGGACCAAATCTATTGTGGGGGGAGGGTGGGCAACTTATAAGTCTACTCCAAATAAGTGTAACTATTGAGTCTTATGGTGGGGAACTCAATAAAGTCTGTTTCGCTTGTAATTAACGAAATGCCCTTGATGCAGCCGCATTGAAGACCAGCTCTCTCGACCAAGAAGATCGGCCCACATTCAAGCTTGACGAAACCTCTTATCGATGAAGTTGTTGATTGCCGATGAAGTTCGATGAAGTTGTCGATTGTCGATGAAGTTCGATGAAGTTGTCGATTCAACCGAGAAGTCGTATTGATATCTTGAGTCCATCCCGGAAGCTTGAAAGAAGACACCTCGTGAGCCATGAAGACGTTATGTTTTTACTAGTTTCTAGTTTCTATGCTCTTTACTATTTTTCTAGTTTCAAAGTTCTTTAATGCTTTCAAGTTTCTCGGTTTTGGCTTTCTAGATTCAATATTTTCCTAGTTTTAATGCTCTGTCTTTATTTCTTTGACGATATAAGCCATCCAATTCCTTGTATAAGATAGACAACTTTTGATGAATGAAAACTTTGCTTTCAAGCAAGTATCGTGAACCTTGTAGAGTTCATACCCTTGAAAACCTAAAAGATTTTTCACTCCGTCCTTGAAGAATCGGAGCTTTTCGAAATCTGCATACTTGAAGAGTTGTAGTCATCGATCTAGAAGAATCGGTGCCCTCTCAACTTCCTTCGAGGCCTAGAAGAGCAACCAACAAAGTTTCTATCTTTTCTTGTTCTATTTGTTATTTTTACCCACTTCCAACCCAAATTCGACTTTCCTACAGTGCTTATTTCAGAAAACCCAAAACAGAGAAATTGTAGGTCCAAAAGTCTTTGTTCCTTTGGCTTTGGAATCAGGTCGAACCGATCTGTATTGACAAAGATACAACTGTTCTCCTGAGTTTGCGCAGTGCTGAAATTTCTGTTCGTCCTGTTTTCCGTATCCGAGTCACTCTCTCGATCCAACTATTTGAGAAAGCCTACCCTTGGCTTACATCATTTGGTATCAGACCTTTGGAGGAGAGGACAATGCCTCCAAGACAAGCTAGATGTCGTGGCGGTAGAACCATTCCCCTCAATGAAGTGCACACACTCGCTGAGAATTTGTAGCAACTTATGCAACAACAAATTGACGAATTGAAGCGAGAAGTTCAGCGTTTGAGGGCTAAAGCAAATAATTCTCCACCCCATTCCAGGACTGAAGATTCCCATGGTGACTCTTCCTCGTTCCAGGTTAGATGAAGGCAAAATGAGAGGGAGATAAGTCATATTGATAGAGATTAACAAATAGGGAGATGTCCTGAAATATTGGGTAAACATGTGGGCGATGAAGACTTCATTGGATTAGAATGGGAAATTGCTCTATCCAGTGAATCAGAAGATGAATATTTGGTTTCAGTAAGTTTCCCAAGTGACGAAGATGATGATAAACTCGCACAGTCAAGACAAAAGCAAAGGGAATTTCTCAGAAAATTTTTTGCAACTTTAGCAAAGAGGCCTGAGCTAGTAAATAGGAATGGAGCTCCAGCTAAAGGTAATAGAAGTGAAGATGAAGAAAGTTGCGGCGATGAAGTTGCTGGTTCGGAGAATGAGCTTGACAATGATGATGAAAAACTTGCTCGTGGAAGAAAAAGTAAGTACCCTTGCTATGATCTGATTGTTAATAAACATGTTTTGTCTGTGGGCATGAGATTTGACTATGCCAAACAGTTAAAGGAAGCTATTGTCAAGAACTCCATTGCTGAACAAAGGAACATTAAATTCATTAGAAATACGAAGGAATTTGTGAGAGCTAAGTGCTCACAACCCAATTGTTCATGGAAGCTCTATGGTGCGCTAAATAAGAAGGGGTCATTCCAGATTAGGTTCTTCCAGGAAGAGCATACTTGTCCAATTATATTTAACAATAAAAGGATAACAAGTGTGTGGTTATCGAAGCATTTTTTCAATACTATCAAAGTAATGCCCAAGATCAAGTGTCATTAGTTTCAAATGTTAGTGAATGAGCAATTAGGGGTTAATGTGTCAAGGAATCAATGCAAGAGAGCTAAGCTGAGGGTGATGAAAATATTGATGGGTGGGTATAAGGAAGAATATGCGAAGGTATGGGATTATGTTGGAGAATGCATGCTTCAAAACCCATCTAGTATGGTATATGTAGAGGTTGTGGAGAGACCACTCTTGATCTTGGGCCTAGATTTGATAGATTTTATGTCTGTTTTGATGCATACAAACAGGGCTTCTTGGTTGATTGTAGAAGAGTTATAAGATTGGATGGATGCTTTCTAAAGGGTATATGAAATGAGGAGTTGTTAGCCGCTGTTGAGAGAGATGCCAATAATCAAATGTTTCCGATAGCTTGGGCGGTGGTGAATATAGAGAACAAGGATACTTGATCCTGGTTCCTCAAAAAGTTAATGGCTGCCCTTTAGATAACCGATGGGGGAGGATGGACATTCATGAGCGACCAACAGAAGGTAATACCATTGTCAATTAATTCATTCCCTTTTGATATTAATAACTTGCATATTTTTCCTGACTTGTATTTATTGGTTTGAATTTTTGTAGGAACTTATTCCTACATTGGCTGAGTTGATGCCACATGCTGAGTAAAGAATGTTCGCGAGACACATATACACAAACTAGTCGAGGAACTTCAAAGGAGATAGGTTGTAGAAGCAGTTCTGACAGATTGCGAAGAGTACCAACATGGTTGATTTCATATTAACCAAACAGGGATTGTTACAGTTGACAAATGAAGGTTTTGATGCACTCTTCCAAACAGAAGCTAAGCACTGGTGTCGAGCCTTCTTCAGCGAAAAGTTCAAATGTGATATCATCGATAACAACCTTAGTGAAGCTTTCAATGGCAGAATTTTAGAGGCCGGGTACAAAAAAACAAGCATACATATCAAAACAATCAAAAGTACAACATAAAGCTAGGATTGATCAATCAAAAGAAACGAAGTTCAAAATTAGACAAGTCTGGCCTTGGGATCAGCCTTTGCAATTCATGCGTAGGTTCCTTTAGACACTTGCCTGATTCATTTTATGACTTACAACCATTATTGACCAATTATATTCTCGCATGGCCAATAACATTTATAAGTCCTTAATAAGGTGCTCTATGTGATTCCTAGGATATACCCTCGATATCATGCATCGCTCTAAACATACATCTAGAAGTCACATGCATGAGCGTGAATTAAACATACAAGCAGGTCTTTTGGACCTCATTTCTCAACCAATCGGATAAGAAAGTAAACCATCAGTGGGTCACTTATTACTAAGGGCATGCGTTAATCACAAATACATGCATTTCTAATGAATGACGTGAATATATACATGAGGGTACATGTGATGTTTCAAAGACAGATTTGAAATCATTGGTAAAGTTTTCGAGACAAAGTGATGTCTCGCTATGGAAGGCATTCAATTACCAAGGCTAGCTCAGAGTTTGCATGAATGCACTCACAAGTATCACAGACATTTTTATACAATTCAAACCATAACTTTCACAATGTCAAATCAGGATTTAAAGGCATTTGAGAATATTTTGGACTAAGAATATCTTGGTTATGAAACACATTTAATTGCTAAGGCCAACTCAAAACTTGTATAAATGCACTCATAAGCGTTGCGGTCATTTTAGATACGGTCTAAACCATGATTTTTTTTAAAGTCAAATCGAGTATTGAGAATAATTTTTAAAAGATTTGCTTTTGGAAACATCATATGTACCAAAGCGATTTCAAGATGCGATTTGAAAAGTCAATTTATGAGAAATCGTTTGACAATGAAGATCAAAGCATTTAAAACAACTTTCATGAAAGATGACATGACCTAATTTCATACACAAACTATCCTAAAAGGTTTAGCCAAACAATCACAACAATAAGCTCATATCAGGAAATTTCAAACCAAGTGCAATGAATCAACAAAATTGGGTGGTCTCCATTAGTGATCTATCTATGATAAAATTTCTTAACATGCATAACATGATAAGGAACAACTTTCATGAAGAAATTTTTCCTAAACGAGCTAAGTATGATTTTATAAAAATCAAACAACAAGTAACAATGCATTAGGAAATTGTCAAAACAACAAAACACTCTATCATTACGACTAAGACTTAACCTACTAAATGAAGTTTAAAAATTACGAAATTTTGTCACAACATAGCCAACATGATAAAAAAAACAAACTTTATTAAGGGATAAAGTCAAAAATCCTTACAAAAGACATGGAATAAAAACAGAAAATTCTATCTAAACGGGGGTAAAAACAGGAGTCCGAATTTGACCCTAAGTTCAAATTCTAGTCTAGCTTAGGAAAATGGAAAACGGACCTAACGATGAGAAATTTGCATGAAATCAATGACATTTGAAAGATCTAGGTGTGCTTTACAACTTCCTAGGAGAGTTCAAGTTCAATCGAGGTCAATTCGATGCTAAAAACTCAAGGTTTATGAAGGTGTGCGCGTCAATCAATAACAAAACAGAACACAATATGCATTAACAGGTTCTAGAGTCACCTTAGTAATGCACCAATGGCATGAAATTCACAAGCAACAAAGGATTTGATGCAATAAATAATTTGGGTAAACATCAAACTCTAAGTCAACATGCAAAACAATCATACTAGTCATTGACAATGCAAAATGACTTGGAACTAAAATGACATATTTGGCGTTTTTGCAATGCAACTAGCCTAATTGAGGTATAATGTTCACATGCTAAATGGCATTTGATTATGACGTAGTATATATGAACACGAATCTTGTTATGTACACTTTAAAAGTCGAGAAGGTAATAACATGAGATTTGGTCTCTAAGAGACCCAAACGAGCATGATAAAGTGCATACATGATAAGGTCTTAACCTAACCTCAATATCGCAGAGCATGCTTGATTTTGGTCACCTAAGGACATGTAAAAATCTAATGAAAAATTTGGCATGTAGAATGAACAATAACAATCATTTTCCATTAAGACATCAAAGCCTAGTTAAGATCACACAAACCTCAACGAAAATAACAAAATAGATGCACGTTATGAAGCACTGTAATTGCAACAGAACACTAACATGTTTACACATACAATCATTCCTAATGATGAGAAAAACATGTAGATCATGCATCTTTAGAAAGCACACAGTGTGTATTTCAAGTTTGATGAAGATCCTGAGACCAAATAGACTCATCTCTATGCTGTATCTCGGAATAGTGCAGAGCAGATTGGCCTATACTCAGATTTGAGTGGTTTTGATATACCAAAACTTGTCCAAAATTTTTTTTAAAAATACAAGACGTTCTGAAGATAATTTGGAACAAATCGCATGCTGACAACCTTGTCAAGAATCAATCACAGAAGTCAGCACAAAAATAGCAAAATTCTAAGGCGGACTGAAAACAGAACCTAAAACGCACTAAAGAATCTGCAAGATTGGGCAGATTGCGAGGTGCTTTTTTGGGGGTCAAACAATGCCAATTCCCGTTCAGGATGCACGACCTATCAAATCGAAGGTCTGAGAACGTATTTTCTAAACCCAAAAGGCATCAAGATTAAATAAGGTCATCTAATGCATCGTTTTAGGCCAAACAGTAACCTAGGTACTGACATACGAAATTGCAGATCAACATCTATAATACTCAATCAGCCACAAAATTATCCTCAATCAATCTTTAATCTCAACAAATCATCAAACAATCACATAATCTTCACATCTAAATACGTTTCATGGAATCCTAGCCTCGGTTAGTTATTCTAACCTCGCTTCATCGGATTCAAGTTTAGAAAGCCCACCTTTGTGTGATTTTCCTCGATTTTTGACCCAATCGGACGAAAACCTCGCCACTGAAGCATGAACGACACTTCAAAGTTCACGAACGGACACCATGGATCACCAAGGAAGTGGCTGGACCACCGGTTTGGGCACCAAAACCGAATCGGTCCTGATCTGGATTGGTCTCAACGCTTGTTGAAGGATCGGGCTTGAGGAGAAGCACTGATGAAGAGATCAGCGATTAGGGGGCTTCCGATGGGCACCAATTGCCGTGATCACCTCGAGAATGGCTGAGGGACATTGCTGGATGTCTTAAGGAACTATTGACCATCAGAAGGCCGTCAGAGTGGCTCAAACCAGATCAGGACAGATCCGGTGTTCGGCGGCGTCATCTTTGCGTACAAGAGGGAAAGAGAGGCTCCAGCGGGAGGATTGGGGAATCATCAAAGCTGATGCCGACCACTGATGGCTTGAGGGGGACATGATGGAGGCTGTGGTGACTGGTGGTGATGGAGAACTCACCGGCAACGGGCCGTGCGTCGACAAGAAGTGCAGCCAAGGGGAAGACAATCACACGCGAAGACGAGAGAGGGAGAGAGTTGGTGGGAAGAGAGAGAAAAAAGAAGGAGAGGAATCCTCCCTTAGGAATCGCCCTCTCCTCCCCCTTTATAGAGAAAATTGATATTTATATGTCCAAGGGTTAGCATGCCATCTTTCCTCTTAAAAAACTCAATAGCCCCTAAAATGACATCCAAATCCATCATATGTTTAAACCAAATGGTCAAAATGGATCAAGGATGGACAGCTACGATTGATTTCGCGATGAAAGCTTAATTAAGGGTTTTTTTTTGTAATTTGTGCAAAAATCCAAGGCAAAATTGTAAATTGAAAAATTAATGGCATAGGTGCATTGGCCACGAGGCGGGACAGCTTAGGGTGGTTTTTGGCCAAAACCGGAAAAATTCATTGGTCAAATATGGTCAACGTAGGGTTGACCAGGTTGAATTTTTGTCCGAATTTTGTCCTAATTTTTATGATTTTACCCAATTTAAACAAAATCAAATATTTTTACAAGAATCGGATCAAATGAAATGCAATTAGACTATCTTAAGCTAAATTCATTGGACTCCTATTGGAGTGAGGCTACAAGCTAAACTCATATTTTCAATTGAACTTCAATCAGCTAAATTGAAGCTCAATTACTTCAATTATATTCTAGTTTATGGGTCAAGTCGAATTACATCAATTAAGGCAACTTAGCTGGTTTTTCTAATTTTTGAATAAGTCAAATCGACCAAATTAGAATGCACCCAAGTGAATTTCTTAAAATTGACCCTAGATTTGGAATGTCACTAAGAAAAAGGAGTTGAATGGAAATGTCGATGCACAAATCATGAAGAATCAATCCGGACCTATAATCTAGGTAAAAACGGCAATTTATGCCCGACATGCCCGATCTCGAAATTAGTTGAATGAGCGAATGGGTAATTACCTCTAAATCAAATGTAAAAAAAATGAACTAGACCTAATTAAAGTTAGAATGAAAGTAATTTTATTTTTAGTCAATTTTAAACTTGAAATTGAAAATTTTGGAAAAAATAAGGACCTTAATCAATTTTACACTAAGGTTCCATTCGTTTCGCATAAAACAATTGAGGAAAATGTTTTCTGAATTTTCTGGCGTTCATTTCACCGAGAATGAATTGCTTGGGGAAAACATTTTCTCCTAGTTTAGAATACTTTTTTCCCTTCATGGAAAATGTTTAAGTGGTGTCGCGACCAAATTTTCGGGTAAATCACCTAGGGTTTGGCTAATGGATTGTTAAGCCTAGACTTAACTCGGCTCTCCCAAGCCCATATTAATTCGCGATTTAGGTTCAAATTCTTAACATGGTCAGGAGTCACCACTAATCTATTTTTGGTGGGTCGATTAGAAACCCAAGTAAAGTAATGGGAGGTTTATTTTACTCCTACGAACCAAAGATTGTGAGTTCGGGGACTTGATTATGTTAAATTTCCCTAACGCCCTTTCCGTACCTTTCTCTTTTATTTTTGAAAAAATGTTTGGCAAGCAACTTGAATTGATTTTAATTCACTTCATTAACATGTGAGGTGATCATGCAGGTGCGCAAACTACCAATTTAACATCCAGATAAAGTAGTGAATAAATTGCAGGACTTACCTCATAGCAATGAAAGCATCTACAATGTTAAATCATAATTCACATCGACAATCCTAGATATGATTTTTAATTAACACGCAATCACTCCCTTTTTGTCTTCATTTATTTAATGAGAAACATGCTTTATGCAATGCTACTAATCTAACATGACATGACATGACATAGCAACATGACCTAAGCTATATGATGAAAGTGAAATATGAGCATGCAGCCTATCTTAAAGAATGAAATTGATTTATTCTAAAACAATTTTTTTGGTATTTTCCATTAAATTCGAAATTAGAAAATAACAAAAATTATCTATCCAAATTAAGATATCATCCAACCTATATTAAGATTCAAAGTAGGTCAAATCTTAATTTAAACTAGAATGTTATGCCTAACCTAAAATGCAATCTATCTAGGAAAGAAAAACATCTAAACTTAAAAAAAACAAAAACAAAAACATGCAATCTTATCCTAATGTGCAATGACGTGCAAAGAATGCCATAATTCTACTTTTTCCTTTTTCTTTTTATGAAATTCGAAATTAAAATTGCCAAATAATTAAACGTGCAATTTAAATTTAAAAAAAAAAAACTAACATCCTAAATGAATGCATTTTTTGGATTTTTTTACTTTAGAAATTTGAAATAAAATCCATATTCTAGATAACCCTAAAACAAGAAATATTCTAAAGCAAACCTAATCCTAACTCAAATATTTTTTTGGATTTTTTCTTTTACGAAAATAAAATTGATTCAACCACTTCCCGTGGCTCCGTTGGATAAGAACTTCGTTGATCCTTCCCAAAAGTGAGGGGTTCGAAACCCAATGAAGGCATTTGGTGTCATAAGTGTGGCGCCGGGGTGGTGGGTCATCCACTAGTGTCACTCCAGGGTTTACTCGCCTGCTACCGACTATAGAGGTTTTTGGGTATCAAAAAAAATAATAAAATAAAATAAAATTGATTCAATCAACACGATGGCAAATCAAACAAGATAGGATTGATATCCATAAATTGGCGAACCATATCTCACGCATAGGATTGGTCAATTTTTAAAATAAATCGCAAATCGAATCTCGGGCGTGAGATCGGATTGACGATTTTGCAAGGGATTGCGAGTTGAATTTCGGGCGCGAAAATCGGACGACAACAACAACAACACTGGTGCAGAGCAAAGCGGAGCCGGCCGTCGCAGGGCTTCGGTTCTGGGCAGCGTCGGCGCAGCGAGCAGGGACGTCGGGTCGCAGGGCTTCAACTCCGAGCAACAAGGCGGAGCAGCAACTTGGACCAGGAGCGGCGGTTCGTCACAGGGGGCCAGCAGCAAAGTCTCGGGCTACCGAAGTCTCAGTGGTGCGGCAAGGGGTCTGGCGAGGCAGCAGACCGGCGGTGCGGGCTCCTGTGGCGTTGGGCAACAGCAAAAGGCGAAACTGAAGGGGCGTCGCGGGCTTCGGGTTGCAGGAGGCTCGAAGCGGATCTGCAAGGCGTCGGAGCAGCGTGCAGGGGGCCGGCATTCAGATCTGGACCTGCTGTCATCGGGGGCCGCGAGCAGCGAGCGAGGAAGGCCAGCGTCGCAGGGCTGCAGAGGCGAAGGAGCAGGGGTGTCGCGGGTCAGCAACAGCGACCCGCGAGAGAACTGTGGCTTCGTGGGGGATGAGCGGCCAAAAGCGTGGCTGGTGCAAGCATGATGGGCTTCGACTCGGTTGTAGCGAGCGTCAACGAGCGAGATCGGCGCGGCTGCAGCAGACGTCAGCGAGGCGGACGGAGCTGCACTTGTGCGGGTGCTCGGGCGGAGGCAAGGTCGTCACAGGCAGAGACGGGGCGGAGCTTCGGACGGGCGGCAACGCCGTACGGCAGCCGACGTAGCAGAGGCTTTAAGCGGCTGAGGGTGGAGCGCAGCGCAAAGAAGATGAACAAAAACTCCTCTTTTTTTCTCTCCTTTTTTTTTCTCTGTTTTTCCTTTTTGCTGCACAAGTCCATCTCACGTCTCTTCTCACTGCTGTCTCTTTCTCTGCACGTCTCCTCTTTCTCTTGACTTTTCCTCTTTTCCTCAAAAGCTTTTTTCCCTTTTTTTTTCTTCTTTTGTTTTTGTGTTGCTTTTTACTCCAAAGAAGAACGAAGGGAAAAAAAACCTCCTACGAGATCATAAGAAAAGAGAGCCCCTTGTATGGCCGTATGAATCAATAGGTGTGGCCCCCTAAAACCCTACGCGTTTTAACATATTTGTAGGACACGGATTAGGGTTTTAATTTTTCAAAATTGATATCCACGAAAATTTCTTTTCCAAACGCAATATTTACTTTTGAATTGAAATCTCATAAAGATAAATCCGTAAAATCTCCCCAAGGATACGAGCTTGAACCGATTTACTCCTTTCATGGGCTTAGCCCAACTCATCAAATTAAAGTTCTGAACCATTCATTCGAACACATTTGTCACCGGCCCAATGTAAATGCAAATTAAAAATAAATGCACCTAAAACTATATGCTATACAATTAACTATTTTTTCAAGAATAAAATTAATCCATTATTTTCTATGCAATAAATAAATGACCGGATCGCCAAAATTTAGGTGTCAACAAGTGGAAAACATTTTCCTCACTTGGTCTCTCTTATTTCACACCCTTACAAGCCCTTACTTCCTCCGCCCCCTTCTTCTTCTTCTTTTTCTTTTAATTCGAATTACTTTTTTCTTTTTATTTTCTCTATTTTCTCTCTTCTTCTTTCTTGCCATAAGCGAGCCTTGAGCTCACTAGCTAGCATGAGGCTCGCCCACCTTTGGCAAGCTCAGGCTCGCCGCTTGCTAGATCGTCGAATAGGAGCAACGAGGCTCAAGCCTGTCGAGCTCAGAGCACGTCAATCTGGCAAGGCCTGAGGTCAACGAGCTCGAGGCTTGCCAAATCAACAAGCCTGAGATCACTAGATGTGGGTGAGCCTCGAGCTTGCCTGTTTGCCAGCAAGCTCAAGGCTCGCCTGTGGCCAATCGTTGACCATCGCCATGGCCGGCAATCAGCCAAGAAGAAGAGGAGGAAAACCAAGAAAAGAAAAAGAAAGAAAAATATTTAATAATCGATTTTAAAAAGTAAAAATTAATTTGATAAGTAAAAAGATTTTCCCTACTGAACAACGAAAAATATTTTTCACTTTACTTTTAGATTTCACTGGAACATCATAAAATAATTTTCTGAAAAATGATTTCCTGAAAAATATTTTTCAAAAACATCATATTTTCCGCGAAATGAATGGAATCTAAAGTCAAATTGGCACTAAAATGAAGTGTTTCGTGGATTTTTTATTTTTTCAACTTTTTGGTCAAAGATTTGACCAAAACTTTTCCTAAAACGTTGATTTCTGAGTCAAATCTTCAAAATTTTTAAAAATTAACTTGACTTAAGTGAAACAAAAATTGTTTAGTATCTTTTTGTGCAAAAAGCCAACTTTTGACCTGTTGACTTTTTGGTCAACTCTTTAACAAAAAAGTCAATCGTTCGACTTTTTTTTGGGTTTTCAATGGAAATGAATGAGAAGCCCTAATCTTTATTTTATTTTATTTTTTACCTTTTAATGGCTTGTTGACTAAAAATCGTGTATCAACAATGACAAGCACGGAAAACATCATCATTTGCTCAATTATCGAGTTTCCCATTACCTTTTTGATGTGTTTATCCAGGTGCAATAGAGGAACATTACAGAAACTATTGTCCGAACCTAACAAAATATAAAGTTGTAAAGACAAAAGAAGGCATCAAGTTAAACTAAATGGAATCATCATCTGTCATCAGACTGGGCACATACATTTTTGAAGCTATTGTTAATACACATCCTAAAGTGCACGTGTATTATAATCCTAAGAGGTTAATACTATACTCATGGTCCAACCTAGCCATATGCTAAGAGAACATGGCATATTCTCTCGTACAACAACACCCCGAAAAAATAAAAATACTCCAGTCCAAGTTAGCATTTTGGAGCTTACAGCTGATGATGTTCACTCACATCAATTAGGGCAAGTTAATAAAACCATACTAGTTCAAAAACCTGGCTTTTTACAGAAACTAATAAACGAATAAGGCCATCTAAGACTGATCGAAATGAAAATTTACCTCTTATTTTTGCTTCGTTTGTTGGAGTTCGACCGGAAGGGCTTCAGGAGGCAACAACATAAGCAGGGCTTCAAGAGGTAGTGGCGGGAACCTATCACAATCACTAACATCACAATCAAAATCGCCTTGAACTCTATTAAGTAGAATCCAAAAAAATAATAATAATAACCTTCGGATGCAGAAGGACGAATCGGAGCCACCAATGGGGCTGCGACAGGCGACGGCAAGGTTCAAGGAGGTAACAGCGAGAGGCAACAGTGTCGGCAGTGTTCGCATTTAGGAGTAGGGGACGCTTTGCAGTGGGGGGAAGGGGGGAGAGAGCGTTCTGTGCTCACGGAGAGGGAGGTAAAAATGAGAGCAAGGGGTCGTTGGCATCGGCGTCAGGGTGATCGAGCTAGGTCATTTCATGAAAGAAAGAAAGAAAGAGCAGAGCGGAGTTCACGAAAGGGAGGCAAAAACGTGTCAGCTAGGCTCGGGGAGGCGATGGTGGAGGCCAAGGTGGAGGCAAAGGCGTCAGTGGCGTTGAGGTTAGGTACGATGGAGGCAACCGGCAGAGGCGGAAGGGCGTTAGTGTTGCCGTTCGCTGGAAGAGAGGCGCGATGACGAGAGAGAAAGCACAAAAAGTTTTTTTTAACCCTTCGTGATTTTGTTCTCCCCTATAGTCGAACGAAGAACGGGGAGAAAGAGAGTTGTGATTTTGTTCTCCCCTATAATAGAACGAAGAACTCGGGGGGTGGGGGGAGAGAGGGTTACAGCGTTTGTAGAGGTGGGCCAGGGTTTTGGAAGAGAGACAAAGAAAATGAGAGCACAAAATTTTGAATATCCCTAGTGTGGGGCCTGGACTACACATGGACGACACGTGTCAAATTTTGTGTGGTTTTCCACATGGCCTACATGTAGTATGAAACTCACATTATATTTTCTCATGAAAAAAAAGGGCTATAATGGAAGGTGGGTTAGATCCGAAGAACAGTTCGAATCTGGTTTGCTTGCCGGCCGCCCTAGTGGGTTGAATAGAAATTCGGGTTTGGGCTTATGGAGTTGGTTTAGATGGAAATAGAAGTTGTGCTTGGTTTAGGTTTAGTTGGACTTCGCTTAACTTGACTAAAGAGGAATTGGGCTTGAATTGTTACAATAGTTCAAGCCCAGCATATAAGATATTTGGATTCAGCCCAGAGGTCGGTCCAAATTGCAATTGCCAATCCAGACCTTTAGGGTTTGAATTAGACCCATTTGGACTGGGTCCTTGACTCGAACGAAGTACATTTTCAAAATAAAATAAAGGACAACAAAAATTAAAAAAACTCGTAAAAAAACGCATAAAATTCACAAAAATCATAAAAAAAAATTCCGAAAAATTAGAAATCTTTGTAAAAAGCTTAAAAATAAGTTTTTTTCTTTTTTAGTAGTTTTCTCTTAGAATTTGTGAAAATCCTCTGATAAAAAATTGAACCCAGTTGAATAAGCCTTTAGGGCTTTATCATCAGATTTTTTTGATGTCATTTTTTTCTTTTTTAGAAAATGCTAGGTTGCTGCTTGCGCTATTCATTTTAATTACACTTAGTTGTGCTTTCTTCATACATTGGTTGTTATTTTCATTTTTAGGATGGTTAAGAAGAACCTTAAGATCTTGGATAGGCTACCTTGACATTTTAGTTAGCATGTAATCTATTTTCATAACCGAAAGGGCACTAGCTGTATAACTAATGTAATCAAGTTCTTGAAAATGAAATCTTTGGTTACGTGGAAAGTGAGATACTTTTCCATATCTCACTTGGTTTCTAACTGATCTCAATAGGTAGTGGCGACTCCTTATATAGAATTCATATAGGATTAATCAAATGAAAATTGAAAGCCCAATTTTACATGAGGTATGGACTGGGAAGAGTCCACGTTAGCCATTTGCAGTGTTACAAATGATGGTCCATTCGAGATCGTCATTTGTACGTACCATTCGACTCATATCATCATAAGTATGTCTAAACTTATTCCCCTAACACTTCAGTTAGCACGTAATCTAATTTAAGTACCGAAATGGCACTAATTGTATAGTTAGTGCAATCAAATCCTTGAACCCGAGATCTCTAGTTATGCGGAAAGTGGGATACTCTCTCGTATCTCACTGGTTTATAGGTGACTTTAATAGGTTAGTGGCGACTCCTTATATAGAAATCATATAGGATTAATTGAATGAAAATCGAAAGCCTAAAGTCATGCAAGGTATAAACTTAGAAGAGTCCACGTTTGTGATCCACGAGTCGTTTGTGGTGTTAGCAAATGATGGTCCATCCGAGATCGTCATTTGTACATACCATTGGACTCTTATCATAAACAAATACCTTGCATTTTAGTTAGCATGGAATCTAGTTTAAGTATCAAAAGGATACTAGTTGTATAGCTAGTATAATGAAGTCCTCAAACCTGGGATCTCCGGTCATGCAAAAAGTGAGTACGGGTTCTTTTTTTTATTTTTTGGTTTCATTTTCAGAATAAACTATGCAACAATTGCTCGGTCCCGCTATTGGGTAAGATCTTAAGGAAAAGCTGTGTTTGATGTTATAAAACAACATTTTCAGGTTCCAACAGGTTCTAATGATGTTAAAACATTAAAATCAGACTGCCTTTGTTTGAGCAACCGCACATAGGTTTAAGTAGAATGTAAAACCAAAAACATAGTAACTCATTTCCCGAAGAAAACTACGTAAACACAACCATATAGCCCAGCATATCAGAAATATACATTTTATTTTGGATTCTAGTCATTTGTTTTTCATAAACACTACATCCCTTTACAAAAAATGGGCGACAAATAAATTGTGAAAAACTGAAAATGGAAGAACAGACAGTACTTGTCCCATTCAAGGAAGAAATCATTGTGAATAGAAAAATGGAGGAATTGTACAATGGGTTCAAGAATAAACTTACGACAAAGTGGGGATAATCGAGAGTTGAAGTTTCGTAGTCCCCTCCTTCTCCACAAACGTTAATTCCATACAACCTGGTCTTCTGTGTTGTTCACAACTTTGAGATTGCAATAGCTCTGCTTTTCCAGCTCAACTGTTTACATAAATTTGAACATCAGAATCCATCCATTAACATGAGAGAGCTAGAAAGGAAGGCCCTCCTAGGTCACAAAGTAAGAGAAAGCTGACATAAACAGACATTTTTCATATATCAAACTCTCCATATAATCATGCAATGCAGTATATACGAGCAAACATTAAAAGATCATGCTTCTGGATATCTAACCTGATTTTACCAGTCAAAATGCAAACAAGATAAAATTTGAATCTTCCCCTTATCACGAAGAAGAATGAACAATTTATTCCATTATTAAGGACAAAAGAGACACCATTATGCAGTTTATGTCCATAAGCACGGATAACCAAATTATGAAAGGAAAGCAAGGGTGCAATACAAGTACATGAGAATTACTAAATGCATAAATGATGTGACAACATGCCTTCCCCTGCAAATAAAGAGTCCAAGTTCACTTTCAACTAGCAAAAGGAATGTTAAACAAGTATTTGGCTCTCAACCAAATAAAAACCTCAGAGTCATTGGCCTCCTTAACAACAAGTCCAGAATCATGTCCATTCAGAACAAGAGATACCCTTACTACCCTGAAGTGATATTAAGGCCGAAAGATCTTGCTCAAGTAGAAATTGAGCGCACCATTCATCACAAGATTGCTAAACTCCGTTTCTAATAGTCAAGGTTGAGTTTAGAACGTTTCAAAAAGCACCATCTAATTACACTTCAGACAAATGTCTATGCAAATTAACCATGAGAGTGCATACTTCAATGTTCTATTAGATCAAGGCTGTTCTCGGTTTGGAGGTAGCAATCTTTCAGGATGCGGCGTCGGAGCGACTGGGCGAGCGGCATCGAGGCAGCTGATTGAACCAATACGGAGAGATTCCATCCTTTGGATTTTTGACTTCCCTAAACCTGAGCATCATCTTGGTGCACCGAGTGTCTTAATCAGCATGATTGCACACAGCTTATGCCGTGAAGAAAATGACATAAAAAATGCAGGAAGTACCAAACAGTTCAAAGGCGTCGCCGAGTGGAGGGGGGCGAGCGGTGACGAGTCGTCGTTGAGGGCGTCGCGTCGAGCGACGTCACCGAGCAAAGGGAGGCAAGCAGCGACGAGTCGTCGTCGAGGGTGTCACCGAGCGGAGGGGGTCGACAGCGTCGAGTCGTTGTCGGGGCATTGCTGAGTGGGGGCGGGGGCAAGCTGCGACGAGTCGTCGTCAAGGGCGTCGCCGAAAGGAGGGGGGCGAGCAGCGTTGAGTCGTCGTTGAGGCATCGCCGAGCGGAGGGGGCGGCAGCAACGGCTCTTCATGGACTTCGAGGGCATCGCCAAGCGAAAGGGGGGTGAGCGGCGACGAGTTGGTGGTAGCGGTGTCATCGAGCGGAGGGAAGCAAGCAGCGTTTTGGGGGTGAGCAAAGAAAGCCAAGGAGAGAGGTGGGAGTCAGATGCTAGGGTTAGAGTCAGAGAGAGTGGAGAAAGGAAGGAACCGGAACCAAACCGGGAACCACGCTCACCCCTAGTGAAATCCATGTTGAGTTGGAATGATCGGACGGCTACTGTTATTGTTCCCTGTTATTATATGTAGAATGTGATTAAGCCGTGGTCAAGAGAAAGGAAGTAAAATATTGTTAACGAACGATTTGAGAGAGGAAGAGCAATTTGGTAGTCGGGGAATGTAGAAAAGTGAGAGTAATGGGCCCAACTTATAGAATCCAATTTTTTTCTTTTTGACCCCTAACGGTCACTTATATATAAGGCCAACAGTCGGCCGTTAGGGCTAGCTTGGGTCACTAGATGAGTGACCCAAAAATTAGCATAATTTGTCAAGCTTGGGCTGACCCATTAAGGAACATGGCCTGACCAGGCCCAGAAACAAAACGAGGCCCGACCCACCGCACACAGGCCTGTGCCTCGCATGGCCTGATGGCCAGTCCTATGCTATTGGCAAAGAACCTAATGAAAAATCCGATCAGGCAACAACCTACGATTTGCAAGATCGGTCATTGGCTGAAAAATCTTCAATTGTATTCTGTTACAATGCTTACAATATGCATCAAAACAAATATTAATTTGGAGAGCCAGCCAGCATCTTCTTAGTGTGTTGATACCGGGCTCAAATCCAAGCTTCAATATAAAGAAGCTAAAGACCCAAATCAGATCATGACAATACACTTGATCCATAAGGTTTTTTTTTTTTGATCGGTCACTTGATCCATAAGGTTCACTCGATAGAATATCTAAACAAACTAGTCGATAATAAAGTCATAACAACACAATTGATCCACAAAACCTCTCGACAGAGTGTTTGGAGTGCTCATCGATCGTGAGCTTCCAATGGACAGAGTTCAAGTGGAGTTCATGACACATTTGGCGATTAATTAACTTGAAACATGAGAAGAAGTCAAAGTTTGAGTGAAGAAGGATCCATTGACCAATTGATAACTATAGCAAAAAAGATTGGGAGTGATTACAAGTCATTCATGGAATACCGAGAAAAGCAAAAGGTAATTAGAGATTCTACGAAGGAAGATCGAAATGCATAATGAAATGGCACTTTACAAATACGGGAGGAGAATGACACATATATCTCTCAAGGCATTCAACATGGACAATACACTCCAAACAAGAATTGTACAACATCAATCAAGAAGCCCATCAGATTTTTTAAAAAGATTGTTCCCTTTAAATTTTGCTTAAGTTTTAAATTTCAAATTTGAAGTATATAGATTTCCTAGGTTCGTGATTTGTCTTTGAATATAATTTCCAATCAACTCTTGTAAGCTTTTTACTTTTGCCGTGCACTTCGTTGATTCCCATTGAGTAGTTACTTTATTGGACAAATCCAGTCATCATGCAAGAATTCATCCAGAATTTAAACCATCTGTTCTAACTAAACAAAAACTCCTTGCAATTTCCTTATTTGTTTTCTATTATTTGTGCAGGCCTTCTCTTTCAGTAATTCGAATCTTATAATGTCATTGGGACTTCAGGGCATATTAGAATCCATTAGCTTTTTGATTTGGAGTCAAATTTAATAGTTTAATTGGTCATCAATCAGTTTCAATTAGACTTTTACCATCGAAACTATTGAATTCCCGATGACCACAACTTGATAATATCAGGCGTGTCTCATTGACAAATATGAGTGTGCCGGGGTTTCAGGATTCTGAAGCTAATGACTCAAATAATTAGGAGTTGAATCCTAACCCATTCACGAGCCTCTAAGCCTAGGAATGGTGCTCAGGATGGGTGACCACCATTCAATCCAATTGTAGGTAGCAACCTAATTTAAGCCAGAGGTGACTCTGGAGCAACCTCTTGATGATTTCTAGTGACCAACCTTTGGAATTTGGTGGCAAAAGAACCACTTTTCCGTTTTTCCTCCCCTCTAGATTATGCACAAGTTCTGGACATCAAACTGAAGGTTCAAAGGCCGAGGACAGAAGTGGCCCACGTAGGATTGGTATTGAGGCCAAAAGCCTAATAGCTAGAGCTAGACTAGACCAAGAAAAACATGTGCTACTTTTGAATTAGGATTTTGTCCCTTGATTAATGTTGCATGATTTTAGTATACCTCTATACTTTGCTATCATGTGAGGGGTTTCATTCACTACTGCCCGCTTCTATTGACATCTATAGAAAAGTATATTCACAATCAATTTTGAAAGTAGGTATGAAATTTGGGATATTCTATTAAAGGGAAAAACGTTGATAATATCCAAAGTAAGAACTTATTGATGGTAAGGTTGATGTTAAAATTACTTCTGAATTTGATTTAGGATATAAAGAGATAGGTGTGAGGAAGCAAGTCCCTACTTCTAGCACCTACCAGTTTGGCCACAATTTTAGCTGCTTTTAGTTTGATGAGAGATGGGGGTGCAACTTACGGGCAGCAAATTCAATTATGAAAAAGGGTGATGCAGTTTTGTATGGTGCTCTATAAACACTTCTAAGAATGGGCACGGAACAAGGTGTAACCAAGGATCACAATCCCCATTCTCACCCGTGTGAGTGACGTACTGCCTCGCATCCCACGAGAGGCAAGGCCGAGGGTCGCTCCTCATCCCCATGGTGCAAGGGGGTGTGACAACAAAAGGCCAAAAAAAAAAAAAATCAGCTGCTAGATTGAAAGAGAGAACAAAAGAAAAAATGATACAAATAGCCTATAAATTTTGGTCTAATGTATAATATTATTCCAACCATTAAGTTTGAGGTTCAATATGGTCCATAAACTTTGGTCTAATGTATAATATTGTCCATGCATTTTTAATTTCAATATAATCGATCAAATAGTTCATAAATCATATTGAATAAATTAAAAGCCTGTTGACAACGTTACATATTGAGCCCAAGTTTAGGGACGACATTACTTATTGGACCAAAGTTTAAAGATCATTTGTATTATTATGCCAATCCAGAATGTGAGGATGAAAATGGAGTGCTTGCTTGAGTATTGTACGTTGCTGCAAAAAGTAGGAAGCTCAAAGGTTCGTTCAAATCGTGGCCGCCCTACCACAAGGAGCTGCGACGGCGACAAAGTGTGCAGATGAAGTGTACAAGGATGACTTGCTGAGATTATATAGAGATTAAAGAGGATGGCGGCGGAGAGGAGAGGTAAGCACGACTGAAAATGAGAGGGGGTAGCTCTTCGGTTTTCCAGAACATCAATATCAAATCAAAGAGAGAAAGCACAAGGGAATGGGCTGGGCTCTAACTGTTTGCCCCTAAACACTTCTCAGCTATAGCTTTTAAGAGAAACTACCCCTATCAGACCCAAATTTTGAATAACTTGAACAGTGACACGGCTGTCAGTCATGAGATTCTACTCTCGAAGCTAACATATGCAGGTTTTCAGAGCAACTAATACTTCAAATATTCCATTATAATGCGAATTACTACACTGACATTAAAGCCTAACA
Organism: Eucalyptus pauciflora; assembly: GCA_007663325.1. NCBI lineage: Eukaryota > Viridiplantae > Streptophyta > Magnoliopsida > Myrtales > Myrtaceae > Eucalyptus > Eucalyptus pauciflora. The sequence continues at coordinate 602,709 of VMYD01000304.1, read as the reverse complement.
CATTATCTTCGTATCATTAAAGAAAATGCTAGTAATTATTCAGATGGACATTTTCATATCCACCCTAGTCACTATGGACGCATTTGCCCAATCGAAATGTATGAAGGAATCAATGTTGGACTTATTGGATCTTTAACAATTCATGCGAGAATTGGTAGGGGGTCTCTAGAAAGCTCATTTTAAGAAATCTCCGAGAGATCAAAATAAAAAATAAAAAGTACGAATGCTATTTATCATCAAGTAGAGATGAGTACTATATGATAGTGGCAGGAAATTCTTCATTTAGTAACATTATATATAGGAAAATGTTATTCATATCATTAATTTTTTGTGAAACAAACGGAGCTTAAAAAATTGAAAGAAATTGACTCTTTATCTCTTCTTTAGAGTCCTTGATTTTGTCATCTAATCTTCTTCGAATCCTGCAATAATTCACAGATAAGTGAGTAAAACCGCTGGACAAGTAACACGCACCTCCTTACTATGGGATCAAGCATGTTCAAAATAATTGGTTTTAATACTTTATAAGAAATTAAATGAAAGGTCACATTAAAGTCTTATTATAAGGTAAAAAGCTTGCCAATAATAAACAGCGGACTTCACAACAGATGTTCAAAATAGATTGATCGAAATAGCTGAAGTCGAAACAAGTATTTGCAACAAAGATACCCGATTTTCTGAAAAATCATAATCTTATTGCTTGTCTAAGTTATTTGATTAGAAATCTGCCCTGTGACAAGGCCCAATTAAGTTCAGCTCACATAATTTGGTGGGTTAGCCTGACATTTTGAATGTATAGAACACGATCTTATTGAGACAAGAACACCACGAGTGTCATAATTTTTGTACAACGTTTACTTATGTACCATAATTTGTTTTCCAATATTTTAAGTATCATAACTTCTAAAAATTATTCAAACACTATAACTTTCAATTGATTACTTGAGTCCCCAAGTGCTAAAAATCCAACATGACATCACACTTGTGGTGAACGTTTTTAAAAAGTTATAGTACTCAATTCCTCAATTGAAAAGTTTTATGATACTTAGATAATCAAAAAAAGAAGAAGTTAGAGCATAAGTAAATGCCGTATATAAGTTGTGACATTCAAGTGGTTGATACAAAAATTTTGGCATTCAAGCGTGTATCGTAGAAAAGTTATGATTTCTGTGATGTCCTGTGATGTCTTTTTCTTTTTCATTTTAAGAGTTCAAAGTTGTGACCTCAGTAGATGAAGTGCATGAAATGTCAAAACCATCATATCATATCATAAGTTCTAAGGTTAATATTTCAAAGAAGATTGATAATGGTACGAAATAAAAGATATCTTCTAAGTAGTTTCCTTGAAACATATTCGAACATTTAGTTGAAATAGGGAGTTTTCATGATACAAAAATAAACATAGAATTTAGTAAAACTTACTTTGTCGTGACCTTCAAAAGTGGTCCTCGCGTGCTCAAACGGTGCGGGTTCTCCCAAATCCTTACCTCGCTCAACATTGAAAAAAGTTCGTTAAATTAATTTACCTAAGAAAGCTCTCTATCTTATAAGGGAGTCGCCAGTAGTTGTTGGCTGGGTCCACCTTCATGTGGGGCCCAACCAGCATTAAATAAATAAATAACAAAAAACCAAACAAAACAAAACAAAAAGAAGTGGAGTGTCGTGCATGGATGTGTCCGTCGGAAAAGAAAAGAGAGGAGAGAGAAATAGAAAACTGCAAGAAAGGGAGAAGAGAAAGAAGAAAGAGAGCTGCACTTTGTGGCTTCGATTCGAAGGCTAAATATTGTCGAAATCGGCTCAAATTTCAGTATGTTGTTGTGAGACCGAGGGCTACAAGTTGATGATTTTTGTTCATCGAGAACCGTCTCCAAATTCTCCAGTTGCGGTTAAGATTTTTTTGCTCCAAACTTGTTTATCTACTTATGTAGTGAAAAAAAGATAATTATAATGTTGATGTTGAGCCTCTAGTGTGTGACTAGAGAAGAACACTTTGTGTATCCTACTATTCTTAGTGATTAGTGGATGTTTTTGGGCGGTCTGTGGTTTTTCCCGCATCGGATTTTCCACATTAAATCCTTGGTGTTGTTATTTGCTTTGTCTACTTATCATTTCAGCATTATATTTGCATATTGTGAGGCTATACATTGCTGGTTCTTGCTAGGGGTTAAGAGATTTTAAGTTGATTTAGATCCGGGGGAGAATTTGATCCTAGATTGCGTTTGGTCGTGGTGAATTGTTGTACCCGAGCTCTCCCCAACAGTAGCCTACCAAGTGCTAAGAGCCAAGTGAGATATGGAAGGATACCTTACTTCCTATATAACAAGAAATCTAAGTGCATAAACTTGATTACACTAGTTATTTTACTAATGCCCTTTTGATATCCTAACTTGATTAATTTATTAACTAAATGTCACATGCAATCTTTTACTCAATTATGAGTCCCAGAGATCTGTCCACCAAATGTCTATGCGATGTTTTTGTGTTTGTTATGATCCTAGTATGTGGCCGAGTCATCCAAAATGGCTAAATGAAATAAAAGAAACACAACCAAGGAAATGACATAAAAGAATGGAAACAAACACATAAAAAACCGTAGGTAGGTAAGTAATAAAGTGCGTAAGATAACCTAATACAACTTTGAGCAAAGGATATTGCATGGCCATTTTATTATACTCAATCTCACAAAAGCTTGCTCCGATACAAGTCAGGTAAAGAATACAAGACTTTATTAGGAGCCCAGTGAGCTTAACTTTAGACACTTTCCTATCTTAAAATGGGTAAAATAGATGTTTGAGCTGTTTAGCGAAGTTAGAATTTGCCGCGATAATCCTTAACTACCTTAGGTCAGGGCACCAAGCATATCTAAGATAGTCGGTGCTTGTTGAGCCCATTCCGATCTCTCCTTAGGATACAACTTATCTAATATTACCTATTCGATAATTTGAGGTATTCGATTTTCAGCTAGAAAAGTTCCTGGTTTTTTGCAGGCTTGTGTTTGACGGTGTCCGGTGAACTTGTTCATCCCTCAAATACTGTCATCTTGCTTCTTTTTTTCGCATGATTTGCCAGACAATTTGCTTGATTTCTCCATGCATTAACTCATTTCTTTTTCTTGATTGAAAAAAATTGTATTTGTTACTCAAAAGGATATAGAAGTGTGCGGGCTTCGTGACAAAGCAAAGCAAAACGGAGCATGAATACTAAAAAGTAAAGCCAAATATAGAAAAAAAAAAACAAAAAAAAATGAGGATGAACAGAGCATCAATAAAGTTAAGCACAAACTCGTTTCACAAGAACGGATCTATAAAATAAAATCAATAGCCAATCATTGGATCTAATGTCTTTGTCAATGATGTGCATACGCTGAAAGTTTCTTCTCCAATAATTTCGACGTGGTCAGTTGGAGGTGCACGCCTATGTTTGGCTTCCTTTACACCATCGTCGAACGAAGACAACCAAAATAGTTAAGCAAATTTTCATAATTCAAAAAGATACCAAAACTTTTGCAATCATCATTTAGGTTGGAGGTAGAGAACCAATACACGAACAGAGCAAAAGGGCACCGAATCTCCAAAAGCATATTTATTAAACTCTATAATCTAGATCGTGAAAGAATAACACTCAAATTTATAATTAAATCGAGAGAGTTCAAACTCTCAAATCGAGAACTAAACCAGGAGAATGGAGCTCCCAAATCTAAATTAGGAGAGAAGAATACGCAAACAAAAATCAACAAAAGAGAGAGAAGAGGGTGAAACTAGCTCTATGATATCTTGATATTCAACCCCTTTCGAAATATATGAAATGGCTATTTCATCAATGTATTGATAGTTAATTTACTTTGAATTGATAACTCATTAATTAATTAATTTATTAGGAGAGACCGTTAAGGATTAAAATGCAAAAAGCCAGAGAATTCAATCAAAGATAAAATGCCCGACCATTAGGATCAACAATGGTCAATACTACATTGTTATAAATCAACTAGCGAACTGATATAAATTGACGAGAGTACGTAGTTGGTTCGCGAGTGATTTCACATGATTACAATACTTGCTACGAATGACGATAAACTGATTTTCTATAAAATTTGTACTCGGGATACGTAATTGAACCCCCACGATTACATGACAACCGATGGTCATCTATGATTCAAAGAAGTATAAATGTGGATCGAAAATTATCGACCATGGGTCAACCATGTGAAAACCCTTAAAAGCCACCCGATAATTTAAGTGGTACTAAAGTTGCATTTAATCGATTTTAACCATGAAATTTAACATTATTTCAATGCTTTCAACGGTCTTCGTATCCACGACTTTGAAATTCTTATCAATCTTACTTTCTCTCTATTTTCTCTTTGTATGTACAATTGCACAAATGGGGGTTGCATTAATTTTCTCTTTATCCCCATTTATAGAATTTAAAAGTCCCGTGTCCTTTCTCCTGATCATTGTCGTATTGGAGAACAATCATAGGCTCTTAATGCAGATTAATAAGAATTAGCTTGCCAGGGTCTTTGACTCTTGCTAACGAGGAAATATATCTCGAAATTAGCTTGCCCCATGTGCATAAACAATGACAAATTCATGGATGCTTGAAAGGGGGAACCGTGGAGAATTGAACTCGAAACTCTTACATCATATCATAATATAGAGTTTGCAATCATTTTCTATTAAAGTTTAAGGTATTAGAGAGCAACGCGAATATATCATATCACAACAATATTACTTATAAATCGTTGTGAAATAAAAATTAGGTAATTCTTTGGATCGGCATTCGAAGACAATTTCTCACATTTGGTAATTCTTTAAACCCAAATCTGCTTCTTTCTTTTAGTACTCTCTATCTCGTGGAAGCAAATCAAATAAAATAGGTTTTCTCAGCGGATGAAATATCATGACGAAATATAAAGATAATCACCTCGCTCATTACATATAAGTCAAATCCCTAAAGAAACGGACGAATGACTCCCCATGGCGATGACTATGGATCAAATTTACCAATAACATCTCTAGCCGATAGGCACCTGATGTGAGATATCGAGGTCCTTCTACACAAAGTCAGTAGAAGCTCTCTTTCCCTTTCTTTCTTTTGCGAGTCCAGGAGCAGTTGCAGACAATAAAGCAAGAGAAAATGCAATGGCTCTGGTCTCTGGCACCATCTAGGGAGACGTCCCAGTCACCCCCAGAAAAAGGCCAAACCTCGGAATTTGCGACAGCGGCCCAACGAGTCATTTTCAGAGCGCTGGTCCGCGATTACTAATATGGCAAGTGCCATGCCTGATGAATGACACTTCGTCGATTTGCTTTTCATCGGGATCTCTAGACTTTACACTCATCTTGGGAAAAAATCAGACAGAAAATTCCACAAGTGCCTTCTCTTTTTGTCTTGTTTCGTGCTTCGGTGCAGGTCATCTGGGTTTCTTTTTTCCTTCGCAAAGGGACGAACGAGTGAATCCAAAGTTGTAAACTAGGGATGGTGCTGAATCCATTTTGTCCTCTAGAGAAACTTGATTTCTCGATTGATGTGTCTCTATACATGTAAAAGGAGAGGAATTTGGTAGCCTGCTGGCAGAAGTATTAGCTTGTCCATATGTGAATAATAGTGACAGTCCCGAATGTCTTGAGGTTTCAGCTGATAGCAACTTCATGGATGGCGGTCCTTGGAATCTCAGTTTTATTGGGGGCAAAAAGACTAGAATGGAGCTGGCTTTTCTAATCTCTTAGGTTTTCGAAAAGCTCGTTTGATAAAATTGAAAGATAAGATAGGTGGCGTAACTTTAAGCACTAAATTTTAAAATGTTGAAGACAGAATCAAAAAGTTGTTTCCTAATAATTCAAAATTGACCCTGAATTTAATTAATTCTTACCATACATGAAATTGTAAGGCCTATCTGTTCAAGATTAAGTAAAAGCCAAAAAAAAAACAAAATTCACAGTATAATCAATGTTTTAAAAAGTAATGAAAAATTTATAGGGGAATCTACATTTTAACGTTGAATTGTTGCAAAAGTGTCAGGGGGTTTGCTTGAAAAAAATTCTAAGTAGGTCTGTCACAATATGTAGATTTAACTATCCAAACACACCGTAACCATTATTACTAATTAGTAGATTTGAGCAATTGTAATAGGCTGAGATTATTATTACCATCATTTACTTTTTCTCTAAAAGAATTAAGTAGGCCCTCCCTTACTTTTCACATTAAGCGATTTTTCTTACTTAGCTAAATCTTTTCGGTCAATGTTAGTTATAATTATTGCACAAATTTAATCTTATGTAGTCCTGCCTTTTCTATTTGCAGCACTTGATTGAGTTTTCAAATAGTGGTTATACCATACAGATACGTGGTATTGAAACTCGGTGGAAAACAGAGGATGGAATTTGGTTTTCTGTGATTAATCTATCATTTGAGTGACTTGGGCGAAATTTTTTGCTTTGTAAGGACCTGCTCATGAGAAAATGATTAAGCTTGGGGATTTATAGGCCTAAATCCCCATGTTTTACATCCATGTTTTAAGATTTTCAAGTCTAAGATTATTGACTGGACCGACCGAATTTGACTGTCTTGGACTAAAGTTTTGGCAAAACTCCATCCTAACTCGTCCATTGATCACTCTTTTATCTCGAGAACTAATTTGCTTTCCCTCGTATTTAATCAATCGCATCTTCTCGATTCCTTTTATTTTCAAACACTAAGGGTCCGTTCGTTTCGCGGAAAATAGGTCATTTCTGGAAAATATTTTCCCAGAAGTCATTTTCCAAGAAAATGACAATATTTTCTGGTATTCGACCAAAACCTGAAAGTGTTTCGGAAAATATTTTCCGATGTTCAGTAAGGAAAATATTTTATGTTCACCAAATTGGTGAGCGCGAGCGTCAAGCTCGAGGCTCGCTAGATCGACGAGCGCGAGCTTGAGGTTCACCTGGTGACGGCTAACGACTAGCTAAGAAAGAATAAGATGAGAAACGAAGAAAAGAAAAAGAAAAAAAGAAAAGAAATTAAAAATAATTCGAATTTAAAAAAGAAAAAGAAAATTTAAAAATAATTTGAATAAAAAAAGAAAAGAAGAAGAAGAAATGAGAGGAGAAAGTGAAGATTCGTAGAGGTGTGAGATAAGAGAGATCAAGTGAGGAAAATGTTTTACATTTTTCAAAAGTGGAAAACATTTTCCCCTAATTTAGAAGACATTTTTCCTTTTTATGGGAAACATTTTCTCTCGGGAATTCATTTTCCGTGAAACGAATGTCGGAAAATCCGGAAAACTTTTCCGTGAAACGAACGGAGCCTAGAGAAACAAAACACAGAATTCCTCGGAACCGATAAGGCCACGTAGGGTGGGCGTGTGCGTCCGCTGAGGCAGGTGTTAGGAGAGTCCTTGACGCCAGGTATGACCACTCTCCTAAGTTCCAGCAGGTCGCGGTGACCATCCACTGTTTAGAAGCCTAGAAATACAAGAAACTAGGAAGACGGGATTGAATGCAACACCGTAGCTCCTCACGTATGAGCCCTAAGCTGCCACATCTCCTTCAAATCTCCATGAACACACGCATGCACATGAGTCATAATTCTTTTGGAATTGGCCCATACAATTAATTGCTGAAACTGCAGAAACCCTTCAATGAAAAGTACACAAAAACCTTACGTTTCTCTATCGGTGTCTCGTGTTCTTCGCACAAGAACACAACGCGTTCGCCCTACGACCTCCCATTACGCCCAACCGGTCCACGTTCATAGTCGCTTTCAAGATAGACACTTCGCCAGAATTTTCTCACGTGCATTGGCATTGCGCGATGGGGTGAGCCCTTTTCATGTGTCCACATCCTTCGTGAGATGGGTCTAGCTTGTTCAGGGTTTTTGCAGGATGAAACATGTCGTCTGTCCGGAGCACATGTCTCGTTGTTATCTGTACATTCCGTTTTGCATTTAAGATTGCACTTGCGTGGACCTGAGATGTGGTATGGATTTTTGTGAACAAGGTAGAGAATTTCTGAGTTCATTCCACAAAAAGCGAATAACATGGATGAATTCATGTCATTAAGCGAGGCCATATTGCTAGCTAACGACCTCCTCTACTTTGATAGAGACCTTCAGATTAGTCTACAGCTCATTTCTGTCCGAAGTAGGGGACAAAAGACAAAGAAGAGCTAAAAAATTACGGTATTTCAGTGAGGTTGCAATAGGAAGCGAGATGAGAAAAATGGGATAAGTTTTTCTTATCTCTGGTATAGGGTCTTGAACTTAAATTTCGACTTGCTCAATTGAATTTTTCTGGATCGAATTGCAAGTTGCAGCGAGTAGTTCTTTGAAAAGAACAAGAATATCGTGTCATGAGCTCCCCTAGTGGCAAGGGGCAACACACAACTCAAGCCAATTATCAATCCGTTGATCTCTTCGGCGTGTTTGAGGACCCGTGATATCACTGCACAACTGCTTAAAGCAGTTCGAGATTTAGACATGGGGATCGCGGCTTTTAATTCCTGGCTATTGTCATTTCCAGTTCAAGAACAAATTTTAAGAGACTTGAGGAGGGAGAGAGTATCTTCTTAGACATGAAGTTCAACCACTTAAGAGTATCTAGGGGATGCTCTTTGATGAAAAGGTAACCTTGGATTGGAAATTGTCCCTGAAGTTTCAGTCAAGTCTTTGGGATATCAATTCGACAGGTGTAAACCCAATGCCACTCATTAGAAGCAGCCACACTGAATTTATAGAAGGCTATGACATCATATGTGTGTATAATGAGAAACCGTCAACGACTATAACCACATATTTTGAGGCACCATATTCCTTTTAAGAGGACCCCAAATTTTTATCTAGACTCCAATAGTGAATGGCAGATCTGTTTGTGTTCTCCTTGTAGCAAAACAAATTCCAGATCTGATGCAATTCCCCTTTCCTAAACATCATAATCGAGTCTTGATCGTCACTTATCTCTATTCTTTAATCGTGTGAACACATAACGTAATTTAACCGAATTTATGGAGAAGATTGTATTGTTAAAAATTATGAGTCATGCATAGCCTTAAGAACAAATTTGATGAACCCTCACTCTACTCTTCATGAGGATAGGCATTAGATATAGAGATTCTCCCCACTTCTGATCTTCATCATCGATCTCTACCTCTAACTAGCCAATCAAGCACTTCCATCCCTGTAGGTGGGTTGGTGGGGGGGATTCCAGCAGCAAATGAATTGGGAATCCCCTTGGCATGTGGCCCAATAATGACAACCACTTAACCACCAACCAGAGTGAAATCACATTACCTGATCATCTTTGTCCTCCATCACCACCACAGAACAGTTTAATAATCAATTGAGTCAGGAAGGAACCAGGTTCTTATCCTCTCCGTTTGTCTATTAATGCGCTGATTCATGTCACCTTTTTGGATGAGTTTAAAAATGGCAAGTCCTGGAAACAATCTCCATGAGACTGACCACACCACTCACTAATCATGCACTCGAGAAAACAAGTTTGGTTAGGCCCGCCATCATTGGTTTCTGTCGCTATAGGGAGGATTTTTAGGCCCTAGCTCTAGGACCTTAGGGGAAGAGGATGGAAGGTTTCACTCTTGGGTCCTAATTGCCATACCGAAAGTAAAGACCTGAGATTTTTTTCCTTTCAGCAAGGACCAGGAGTCTGAGCTCAGTCCCAAACCCGAGGGATCTGAGATATGCTCTTACATTACACGATTCAAATTAGCAACTTCTTTCTTTCGAGGAGTTTTCTTTATTGGATACATTCTATTCTTCGTTTATACTTTTCGCCTATATATAGCATATTTTCTGTCATAAACTCATGAGTTTATTAGACCATGTTTCAGGAGGAAGCACAACGACATACCCAAAGCCCTAAAGGTTGGAATCAGAAGGATCAGTTATCCAACTTTCAATTTACAACAGAATTTCCTTTTTAAATTGTCAAAAATAGGCTGAAGCCCAAGCCATTCAACTAGAGGTAAGGTGCGGACCTGTGTTCCTGCTTTTAATTGAAGTTTAATGTATATAAAGCGTTGGGAGGTACCGATTCTATTGCTTTTATCCCTCATAAATCTCAAAGCCGAAAGATTCTTGCACATAAACTTGGCTCCGTAGCATTAGAGCAATATATAAAACTCTCCATCATGTGGTCAAGCCCTCCACTCGTTTCCTTTACTTGATTCACAAAAAGGAAAAGGTCTAACAAACAAAAGGGTCGTGCTCATCTACAAATACAAGATTTTGCTAGAGAGACTAATTTAATCATGACCCCCTTTGAAAGTCCAAGAGATGTGTTTGTGGATCTACCATGTGGGCATGTCTCAAGATCATGTGCAACGGTGGTCCTTTCCTTAGGATTTGTTTAACCTTAGATGTTTTTTAAATAATTACTCTAGGTGAGTGGTGGTGGTGGCATGCCATTTTTGATCGATGTGTTGCGGACTCTTTAATAGACATTCTCACCTTTGAAGCATCGTGACTTCAGGACCTTTATAGGGTTTGGATTGTTGGAAAGACCTCTATCTAATTAAAGGAAATTGCATTGTTTTGTTGAAGAAAAATCACTTTGATTACAATGTACTTAAAGCCCTAGGCAAGGCCAAGAAATGGGAAATTATTAACTATTCGCGTTCACACAAAATTCATATTATCTTTCATTTATAGACAAAATAAAATAGAATGATGTCATCTTGAGAACTCTTTAATAAAATTCTAATGCAAAAGTACGGTAGGGTTCTTTCAAGTCTAAGCATGATTAGATCTCACGGTCATGAATCATATCAGGACAAGCGAATTGGAATATCCAAATGGAAATATAATAGTGGACTTAAGGTTTTGATTTATGCAATGATATATTTTGTGCAATTTTTCAATCCCGCTCCGAGTCAAAAGGGGAGATGGGATTAGTCTTGACAGTAGCACTAGAAGCATACAAATTTCATTTAAATATCAATGATACTCTATTAAATTATTAAAAGATGAAGTATAGTCAAAGGCAGGTGCATGTGTTTCTTTAACCAAGCAGAAGGGAATACAATGAAACAGGTTATTCTTATATTAGTAATTTTGATACTTTTTTTCCAATTTTGTTTAATTTTTTTAGTAAATTTCGAATTTATTATTTGGAGGTGGGAACATGCTGTTTATATGAGTAGGCTAAGGTTAAGCATCATGTCGACCGTGTATTAGGATTATCAAGCAGTAACATGTTACTTGGAGGGTGCGCCGGGGTACTTGGCACATAATTTACTCCTAGAAAATGTCAAAACACTTTTTAATTTTCCCAGGAAAAGGGTCCTGTTCGAATCCTTTGAATACAAAAAAGAAAGATGTACAGGTCGTGTTATCCTATTAGCTAGACACGTGGATTCTCATTTACAGTGGCCATGTGAAATAAAACTAAAGAAAACATTACTGGCATATAAAAATGTTTATGAGATTTTAATCATATCTATCATGGATATTTTTTTCAGTACGTTGTCCCCTTCGAAAGACTATTATTTGTTCCCCCTTTTGCAGAAAAATATAATTATATCATTATTGCTTTATGATTTTTCATAAGTACTTTTCAAATTGAATAATTTCATTATTTATTTTCCTTTTGCCATAAACTGAGCATTGGTTCTCAAATTCCTTAACATTCTATTGTTAACTTCTTATAGACATATTGATAGTAAGACCAATGATATTTATGATCACTAATGGATAGTTAAAATGCGGAAGAAGTAAAGTAATAATAAATCCAAATACACATATCATTCATCGAATGAATGATAATATGAAGTTTTTTATACCAATTGTGGAATTGATAAAAGTATCATCAGGTATATGCATTTTTTGAAATTTACAATTTTATTAATCAAGTAAATTCGAAGATGATTTCAATTTTAACATGGTTTCTTGTTTATATTAGTAATTTTTAAGTTCATTTTTGTTTCACAAATTGAGGTATCATTGTTATATCCTCGACAAATACATGGTTAGATCACTAGTGATATTTTTTTTCCCCTTCGTGTTGGGTTATCTTAATTTTGAAACAAATAAATATATCATAACACGTCATCATCACCATAACCTTTTTTTTAGGATAAATTATACAAATAGTTCATGAGTTTTTGCTCAATTTGCAATGTGATGAATAAACTTCAAATTTATATAATGTGGTCATTGAACTTTACCCTAATATGTAATGTGGTCTATGGAGTTTTAATTTATTTAATATGACTCATGAACTTGTGTTACATGTTCAATTTGATCTCTAGATTGAATAAAAATGTTCAATTTTACTCAAAGTTCATGAACGACATTACTCCCTGATTTAAAATTTATAAACCACATTACACGTTTGATCAAAGTTCTTAAATCATTCACATTATCATCCCCTATTATTATTATTATTATTACTATTATTATGTAAAACCCCTTTGCCATTTGTTGCCTTTATATTACGTTAAAGTGGCCCTTTTATATTGGGCAAATTAAACGAATGGCAGCTAAGGAGTGCTGATGCAGTGACATACAAATTGATTTGACCGGTCCTTAGGCCAACGGCGGAAAAGTTGCTCGAGCTTTTTGCACTGTCAACTAGACATGAATTCTGACCGAAAAAAAAAAAGAAAAAAAAAAAACTAGCCATTAACGGTAGGTACTTTTCCCCGTCCGTCGTAAAACCCAAAGATGCACGATTGTCTAGACTAAAATGGGATGACCACCTAATATTTTTTTAAATATTGATATTTTGATGAAAAGAAGTTTTCATAAGTCAACCAAACAAAATTCGTATTTGTAATCATCTTTATCTTGCTAATCTTAATAAAGTAATTTAACAATAAATATAACGTCCGTTATTGTTTAAATCATGTTGAACTTATCGTTCTTGAAACCCTTTATATATGTAGTGCTGGGGTACAAAAGTATGTTTGATTTGGGTTATTACATTGTATTTGAAACATATAAATCTAGATAATAATTTTTAATGAAATAATATTTAGCATAAAATACATCAGATGATCATAAAAAAATGAAAAAAAGAATCTATTGTAAATTGCATCATTGAGCATAATAAGTGATTGAGGGTAAGTTTCCAAAAAAATCTATAAACATTTTATATTTATGCCAACTTAATCTTAAACATTTCAATTATATCAATTAAGTCCTAAATATTTTGACAATTTATCAATGTATTTTGTATAGTCAATTTTAACGGAAAATCGTTGACATGTACATCTATCATTCTACATGACATGATCAGTATTAACGTTGTTAATTTTCTAAAGTCACGCCACTATATATTATTCAATCTTGTCATGAAAAGAACAATGTTATACTTTCTTAATTTTCAAAATTTGAAAAAAGTGTCTCCATGAAAATAATCAAAACTTCATAAAATCCTCACGAATAGACTATTATCGATAATAAAAATATTTCATTGGCTAATTATTCAAAATAATATAAACGATTATTTTTAGAAAAATATTTTTCAATTCATTTTTTTTCTGTGTAATAAACAAAGCCTAAATTAACCTTGTCACTTGAATTTCTTTTTGAAATGCAAGTAAAGTGATTCTAAATGCTCTCAAAATCGTGCAGTGACGACATTATGAAATTTAATGGTTAATAATGTCTATTAAAGTCTATAAAAGCTTGTATTAGTTTGTCATTAATAGAAATTATGGTATTCTTGTAATTAATAGCATTAGATTCACTCGACTTGCAATTAAACCATGTCAAGAGACAACTATCTTGTCCACAATAGTAGTAGTAAACATTCACATGCATCATCTTCGTCAAAAACACTAGAACACACATCATACATGTAGCCGAGCTTGACCTATACCACTTTTATCATCTCAACGATGGCTCAACATCTATGGACATTTCTATAATTGTACAACACCAAAATGCAAAGGAATCGCCTAGGTAGTACGTAGTTCAATGACCAACACAGTGCCCTAGTAGCAATCATATGGATCTTCAATGAATCTAGAGTTATAAAAAAAAAAATCTCTGTAATTCAAGATCACGGGTTCACAAATTTGACTATCTAAACATTCACAAAACAAAACAAAACAAAATCATGCACTCAGGCAAGATGATTTAGCTCGAGGCTCGATCCCAGAACTAGCTCAATACAATATCCAAAACTAATTGATAAAAACATAAAAAGCAAACATTTACAATTAGTTCATGTAGTGATAAATAACCGGCTTGAATATATTTTTCTTCAAAATGATTAGTTATTGCTTAGAAAAATTAGTCAATAGAAAGTATTTTTACCATCAATAATAATTTATGCTTTAATATATTCATTCATTTATCTTTATAAGCAATTATCTTTCAAAATAAATTCTGAAAAGTGATTTAAAATTTTAAAAAGGGGCCTTAAAGTGAATATTCAAATCGCATTCGAATAGTAAGTTGGGGATTGGGAAATTTGTAGATGGGTCACGGTCAGGCAGTGGTACAACTCGTACCAACGGGAGAGGCTCTGAAAAGAGAGGCGACCTCGGAAATAACAAAATAAAAAGGTTTCGCTGCTCTTTGCTCTGACTTTGCATTTAAGCCCCTCTGTTTACCCCTCTTCTGACCGCGTAGTGGTAGACTTCGCGCCCCTCGTGAGAATAAAATATCAAATCCAAACTTTTATACAATTTCAACTCATCGAAAATCGGAAAAAATTTTAAAATAGAAAATTTTCAATTAAGTTAATATGACGAAAAATCTTAAACTATGACACTAATTTTTTAAAATTTAAATTGATACATTTATGATAAATTTATTTTCATTCATTTTCATTAAATTATATTATCACAATGAAAAACCACAAACGACATACCTTTGTGGCAGATAGGACTGACACACCAGTCAATTACTATTTTTTTTTTATAAAATTAAGAAATGAATAGATTTTGTAGAATATATACAAGAAAGGAGGCCCGGCACCTACAAGGGACAGACACTCAAAAAGACAATCAAGTTAAAGAGAGTGTAAGGGTGCCGTGATTCCAAGGAAAACCAAAAAGTAACAAGAACACAACAGAGGGAAGAAATCACAACAAAACATGACAACCTAATCAATCAAAAATAGAAGGATGTAGATCCAAGCTTTGTTGTAGTCTTCTATTCTTGGGCATATGAGACACATGCTTAAAAGTCATTGCCTTGTCTTTCATCGCCTTCTGAAGATGCATTTTTGTTACCGGAAGGAAAAGGTTCTGATTCCGGAATATAATGTCATTCCGCTCTTTCCAAATCATATAGCATAACGCTCCAAAGCCAAAACGGACCATAAATTGGTGGAAACTATTATTGCCAATATGTTTGATGGCCCAATCAAGATTTGTTATACCAAGTAAGATTGCATTTAACCGCCCAGTCAATTATTATGAATCATCAAATTCAGAAATTTAATGTTAAAATTTATTATAAATTAATAGAGAGTAAATTTATTATATATGTATTAATTTCGGATTTTTATAATATAAAATTAATTTGGAAGTAAGTATGTCATGGTGGCATTAATTTATGATTTTTGTGACTTTTATTCTAAATTAATTGAAGACAAACTTTCAAAAGAAAAAAGAAAAAAGAAAAAAAAAAAGCACTGCACTGCTGCGACCGGCGACCGGCTAAGCTCTGCGACCAATCCCGAAGCAAGAAAACATAGTCAACCGGGAGAACGTGAAGAAAAGAAAAAGGTAGGGCCCACCCCACGAGGTTAAAAATTCGGAAAACCTGGGGAAGGGGGGGGTAAAAATTATTTGACACTTATTACCCCCGTGACGTTTCGCGACGAGACCGCCCTCCGTCGGCAGTTCCCGAGGCGGAGATCTGACGGTGAGTTGACCGACGCCGTCCCATCCCCGCGGGGGGGTGGCGCGGCTCCCCAGGCGGCGGACGGCCAGCCGGGGCTAACGGCGTCAAGAAATCGACCGGGGAAGTTGGCATCACGTGATCGTGTGTGAATACTTTGACTTTTGACCCCGCTATTTTTATTAATTTTTGTCAAATCGGCCCCTGTCTAGAGGGAGACCGCGATAGCCTCTTCGACGACAGTGAAAGGACTGCGATGGTGCAGGTAGGGGTAGCATCAATGTCGGCCTCAGTTTCAGAGATGCATTCATTTTCTTTTTGGCTCTTTATCGTTTCTTGATCAATGGTTCTCATATTTTATATTGAATTAATAGGACGAAATTTTTTAAATCGATAATATTTTTTTTTTCAAAATTAACGTTTATAAAAAAAAACTCCAAACTAAAATATATGTGAGAAATTTATCTTTTGTTAGTTTCTATTAAATTTTACTATCATATTATTAAGTTAGATGATAAATGACATTTTAGGGTTTTATCATCCATTTTTCACATTTATATCATTTAGATGTGAGCATGGTTGTAGGGTAGAACTTAGAGCCTGAAAACCAAACCAATGGAACCGGTTCAATTGGTAAGTTCCTGATTCCAAAAATTGGAGGATTTGTTTTGACAGGTAGGTTCCAAATTCTAAATTAATAGAATTTGGAAACTAGACCTGTAACCTAGAACCTGTAATAGGTTTTTTGTATTTTTCTTGGCTCATAACTTCGAATGATAACGAGTGTCTAATTTGGAATCACTGGTCCGAACTTCCATTTTATGACTAAGACTTTTACTTTGTTAAAGATTCATATTTTCGTGTATCTAAATATAAATTATGATAAGTGAATTGTAGCAACAAGTAGTAGTTATTAAATGTGATAATTCACTACAATTTTTCAATAAATAATAAATGTAAAACTTGGATAGATTTTGAAATTGACCTTAATTAGGACCTGTAACAAGATATGTTCCAAGTTCTAGAAAATGAGGGACCTATTTTAAGGAGTAGGTTCTAATCTCCAAGATAAGGTTCTAGTATCTAGAAAATGAAGATTTTGTTCCAATGAGTTTGTTTCAGGTTTTAGGTAAAACCTATATAGAACTTGGAATCGCTCACCCCTAATACAGATTTGTGATTTTTTGTGGCACTAATGCAATTTAATGGAAACTAACGAAAGGTAAATTAATTATATGTGTACTAATTTAGATTTTTGGTGATATTAACCCTTTTATCTTTACACAAAGGGACATGAATTGTTTTTAAAAAGTAGCTATACTAATGTCCGGCAAAATATTTAATGGCAGGCTTTAGTCTGTAAGGATGACTCTTTGCTATGTATATTTATTTTTTTATGAGTAAAACAACAAGAAGGAGGGGCAACCGGTGTCAATGATCTCTCTGAATGTTACTATACAATGCTACCACTCAGTTTGAGTGAGCCAGTCACCTTCACCTAGCCACAGTACTAGTGAGAGAAAAGTTGCTGTTATGCTAACCATGGCGCTATTGAAATGTATGCCACAAACAAATCAAGGTTTATTGAGATCAAAAAGCGATTAGGGGATATAAATATGTGACTAGGAGGCCCATGGACCACTTGAGAGTAAGTGTTACATCATTGTGGTAGTCATGTAATATTTGGTGATGAGGCGAGCCAAAGCTATGTAATTGGTTAGTCATAGGAAGATAATTGAGATCTAGTTATATAGAAGTAAGCCAAGAAACGAGTCAAGATGTGAACGAAAAATGACACTGTAAGCACGACCACAGATAAAGGGCAAAATTTAATTTCTACTAGTCAAGATTTTCTTTTGCCTTATAAAAGGAAAAATATTGATGACCAAAAATCTTCGAAGATCTTTTTTTTTTGTCTTCTCTCTACATAAAGATTGAAAATCAAGAGAAAGAAACTCGATTGAATTACTGAGGGGCCGCATCTTGTTCTTTTGTCGGAGAGAGAAGTGTTTGAACATGGTTGGGATTTACCTAATTCGTTGCTGGAATGATGGGTTTAAAGTGAGGACAAAACACTGACCGCCCTTTGGATGAGTTCCCTAAAAGATTTCATCATAAACATGGTATTTGCATAGCCTTTAATTGTTCGTGGATAGATAGATAATGACCATAATTTATCATCTAGGTAAATCCTTAGAAAACATTTTTCTAAAAATGGTTGTCTCTATTACTTACACAAATGATTGAATATGAAATATATTTTTCATCTAGGTAACTATTTAGACATAAACTATTATCGATAATGATAATATTTTCATTAGTTAATTAGTTCAAATGATACAAGCGATCTTCTTAGGAAAATATTTTTCAAATCATTCATATTTTTTTTTTTGCTAAACAAATGGAGTGAAATTAACACCCCATTGAACATGTAGATAGTCTCATTCACGTGCATTGCTTAAGAAATAACTCATGTACATTGACCCACATTTCAAACTTTTAAAATGTCTTTTAAGAACCCCCCCCCCCCACAAAGTTTTTTTTTTTTTAAATTCAAAGAAAATCTCTTTTAAAAAAAAAAAAATCATAAACAGATTGTGCTGTACCCAGGATCAAAAGGATGCTTGGCTACAGTAACTATATTCCTATATGTTGTATAATGAATTTATATATATATATATATATATATATGTATATTACCAAACACATAAGCCGCAATGCATGTACATTGTACATCGTACAATTATAGCAATTTACAATAGTATCGATTGGATTCTTTTTCCAAGTCGTATTTTCTATTACAATACTTCTTTTCTAAAAATAAAGAAAAGAAAAATAATTGCACATGCCCATAGACATACACGCTGATAACATAGATTCATTATGCAATCATTATGCACATAACAATAATGTAAATTATTGCATGATGGCGTATTATTCTACAATATGTTAGCGTAATGAGTATGTCCGTTATCTCTGTTAACTTCAAACCCAAGAAATTATTATTCATGCATTCCCTAATTAATTATATGGTGATCTCCATAATTTATTGTTTTTTCTTAAATGAAGATGAATAACCTGAAAATATATCGAACTTGCTATTGAATTGATAAACGGAGAAAGAAAAACAAATTGGTTTGAGCCAGTTCAGCTATAAAAGTACAAGATCATATTAGGTGAAGAGATTCCAAAAAGGGCTACACTGAAAAAATTTACTTAAAGGTTTCGATATCGTACCTAACCTAAAATTCTAGGTCTCCCATTGGGCATATTCAAAGGGTTTGAACTCTCTAATCAAGGGTCGATTGATATCATGAATTCCCGATGCCGTCGTTGGAAATAAGATTTAATAAAATAAAGAAAATTTGGTGGCTTTACTTGTTTTTGTTCTTGGGGCCTCATGGCCTTATCATCTCTACCACTCTTTTAAAATTCTTACACAAACATTGAGAACAAATGAGGTTTGTTTCCTCTTTCGAAGAATTGCTTTAAATTGACTTTATGAAGCATACACTCATGAGAAATTGCACGACAAAAATAGACAGATTCCTAATTAGTTCATTCCAAAATACACGCGTTCATTACGTTATTCCCTTGACAGGAAATAATGCCAAGAATCAAAGTGAGGGTTTGGTTGGATTTGAATTGGATTTGGATCGGGTCATGTTGGACACGTCTGGCCAAATTCGTATCACATAAAAATGGTTAATAGAGGTCAATTTAGGTTTAAATTATTTTTAGACCCTTCCAAATTCGATCTGACCTACTCGTTATTTTATTTTATTTTTTATTTATTAACAATCTACTCGTTTGATAGGTTCAGTTGTAGCACATATGCATGAATGTTAGATCGTTTCATATATTAAAAATGGTCTCCTAAAAACTTTTCTCTTTTTGGTTTGTAATTCTGAGTTGTTCAGCACTACCTTTTGTTAAAAGCGCACTTTGTCAAATAATGAACCCGTTTGTGGGGCAATAACACTCGCCCCGGAAAAATAATTATTGATAATACAACTTCTTTTTGCGGTTTCTTGATTTATCATTATTATGTCCCCAAATTGGGTAACCTAATCATCTAATTGAACTTCTATGCAAAAATCCATTTCCTCAAATTCCCACTAGAAGATGGGACAAAAAACACTCAATACATGCATAATCAAAATCCTAGAAAATTATATAATGAGCGATGATAACTAGACAGTCACGTCACTGATTTCCAGTAAAAGTTGATCGAGAGGACTATATTAAATTTCGCATAAAGCAAGAAATCCATTTTCTCAAATTCCCACTAGAAAGATGGAACAAAAGACACTCAATACGTTCATAATAAAAAAAAAAAAAAAACCCTAGAAAATTGGGTAATGACCAGTGATAACCGGATAGTCATGCTATTGATTTCTGGTGAGAATTAATTGAAAGGATTACATTAGATTTTACATAAAGTTTTATAATTGAATTACTAAATTTATAATTAAAATGACATATGTAGATTTAGAATTGATTTGTACATTGGATTTCACACAAAGATTTAGAACTAAATTAGTCAATTTATAATTGAAATGACACTCGTATAATAGATTTAAAAGCGATCAGGTAATTTTGTCTAAAAAGATCTACCTCGTAGTGACAAATTTTTTTCTTTTACTCGATGTCATATTAACTACGCCACGTGGCCCACTTAGATGAATTAAATAAGACGGCACAATCATGTCGATAAAAGAAAGGCTTTGGCATTGATTTTCATGTGTCAAGTGAGTAACTACAGCCGAATGCCATTATGCGACCCTTTTCATTGGCCCACTACGTGTGGGGGGCAATAATTGCCCCGACCTATTGAGTTTCGTGATAGGTGTGGTACATTGTATCGTCGAATTGGTATCATGAGGATCTAAAAGAGGACGAAAAACAAAGAAAAAAGTGGAACGCCCGTTGCAAATTGCGACCATCTTCGAGCGTTGAAAGATAGATGGATGGTCATTTTCGCCCGTGAAGTTAGGGTTTCTAAGAAAATGCCGATAGGGATTTTAGGGGAAAAATATCATAAAAGTTTTTAAATTTATTACACTTATGTCAATTCAGTCTTAAACCTTTATTAATTGACTCCTAAATATTTTGATGATTTGCTAATGTAATGCATTGACCAATCTTGATGATTGTATTAATTGACTCATAAACTTTTTGACGATTTACCAAGATAATCCATCCAGTGAATTTTAACTAGAAATTCCTGATATAGAGGACGGTTGTTTTCTATGACACGACCAATGCTAACGGGGGACAAAATTTATTTTTTTATATATATATTGGAAATATTTTATTATTATTTTTCTTCAACCTCTTCTTTTTATGTTCTTTCTTTTCATTATCACTTGCGACCCCCGCCCTGGCAAGCCCTCGCCAGATCTAGCGAGGGCGACGCTTGAGGCTTAGAAGTTGCCTATATGAGTGTCAACACTAGGTATGGATGTAGATGATAATTTCTATTTGGCAGTTCGCGGAGGACTATACAAGTGTTCCAATCAGAAGTCAAAGGTCAAGAATCTTTTAATGACTCCAAGTGAGATTAGAGCCACGACATTTTCTGTAATTAAGGTTTGGCTCGAGGAGAGTAGGTGTGGGAATGACAATTAACAACTCGAAAAGAGTGGACTTTGGTCGTGCTTATTTCCCTTTTTCTTTTTGGTATGGTTTCGATTTGGTGGTTGCGTTTTGGTTTCTGTTTCCTTCGTACGTGTCCTTTGTCTTGGATTATACTAGAAAATCAGGCCACGGGATGCACAGGGCATTAAGATTATATCGAACTTATTATTTTTTTTTTATTTTCCGTACTTCAAAATGAAATTTCATCACGTCAAAGTTGAACTAGGCGACGATTTGTTGTAATAGGTAATATCGTCCGGAGTTGTTATGCAATAATAAAAAAAAAAACTCTTCTTTTGAAGGTTAATTGGAGTGGTTATATTTCGTGTTTAATATCATTCTTAGTATTGTTAGGCCCGAATAAGCAAATAAAAGAGGCTGAATAGGTTGTTCCAAGAGAATAGAAACTAAAAAAAACTCTTCTTTTGAAGGTTAATTGGAGTGGTTATATTTCGTGTTTAATATCATTCTTAGTATTGTTAGGCCCGAAGAAGCAAATAAAAGAGGCTGAATAGGTTGTTCCAAGAGAATAGAAACTAATTCTGTAGAACCAAATCCCAGTACAAATTCCGCTTCCACTAGTAAAGTAAACTTGTAATGTAAATGACGAAGATAAAAGAGTTTAGGGAAAGAGAAAGTGAACGAGAATTACAGTGGTCCGACTCGAGTGCCCTAGCTTTTGTCTCCATCGGCTTATATAGGTCGCATTCCACTAATAACACCAAAAGTACAAAATGTCGACTATCGCCAGACTCGCATATAGCATGCCTTTCACATATAGCACGAGAGATCCTCTATCCAAACCATAAAGCATGCCTCTCTTATGTAGACAAATACATTCGTTCTAAGTACAACCACTTCTCTCATGCATCATCAAAATGGGTCCATCACTCATGTTAACTCGCTTTCTTTCTCTCTCGTCGCTCTCGCGGCGCTAGCAGCCAATCCCTGCCGCCTCAGTTCAACCCTCCTACCTTTCTCTCGCCGGAATCATGCGACCGGAGCTCCGACCAGAATTCGAACGGAGTCAATGGCCGGGAGTCTTGCTGTTTTTCGGTAGGGGATCGGATGCACCCGAAAGAAGCATTCACGGCGGCCGTCATTCTCCGCCATACAATCTTCTGCATCGCCGCACATTTTTACATCTATTTCCACACAAGACTCGCTAAAAACGGGAGGATGTCCCGTCAATCCGTCGACGTCCATCCACTCCAAGAGGTCGGCCCTACCCTCCAGCGTCGCAAGGAGCCAATCCTCGAAGATCCCCCACGACCCCCCACTTCATTAAATTCGCTACCCAACGAGCCTGTGGGTCCCAGCCCCCTACCCTCGACCGAAAACACTTCCGCACATGAAGAGAGAGAGAGAGAGAGAGAGAGACCGCATTCCTTTCCTCCTTTTTTTTAAAAAAAATTTCTAGCAGGTACACTTAATATTACAATTAGCTCAAAGTAATTCTCGTTTAAAAAAATCGATAATCGATAATCTTATGATACATTTATCCCCGAAACTAATTTATCACATGGAAAAAATGGTGAACTGATACATGGATACTGTATTTATCCAAAATTAATTTTCCCATTACAGAAAAATATATAAATTCCTTAAAATCTTTGATAAGGAAAATTTGCTAAAACTCGATTGATTTTGCATTGAAAGCTTCCTAGAATTTCGAAAAATCTGCTAAAATTGATAATCTTGCCCAACTCGAAAATTGTTTCAAGGGTAAATGCGACATTGGTATTATTGGTTCGGGATTTTTCGTGACACAAAAATTAGTTGCGACATGGGTTTATTGGCTCTTTCGAGGCTTTGTAATATCAACCCTTTTTTTCTAGAAAAATGCTTTCATTTTTATTTTTCTTTATTTTACTGTGTTTGGCCGTCGACAAGGCAGTTCCCATCAACGTACCGCATTTAAGGCGATCCCAAAATTCCATGTCAGAGATAGAGAGAGAGAGAGAGAGAACATTATGAAGGAGGAGTGCATGCCATACCACACATGATAGTCATTGGAAACATTCTGCACGCGATAGGGTGTGCGTCTCCGCTGCCACCGCTCCACATTTAAGGCCTTATCATCCCCCCAATTTTGTGTCTGGATAAAGGTGTACCTTATCGAGGCCGATCCACCTGATTCGGGATATTCATAAATTTAGCAGCCGATCTTACGCGAAATATATCAAGAAATACAATAAATATGGATTAGAATCATATCGAAAACGTAGTGGGTAAAGGGGGTGGCGGCCATAGTTCACTCCCCTCTTGAATTGGTCAATAATGCCGGCTTGGTGCACCATTTTGAATGGACTTTGGACCTCTAAAAGTCATCAAGTCAGAGTCAATACGTGAGTTTCAAGTACGAGATTCGATTTTTAGGTTCTGTAAAAAGGTAGAATAAAAGTTCGAGAGTAGGTTAAGATTTGCAATAAAACAGATAAGAAAATAATTTGTGATGTTTTCAAAGTTTCTTAGCCTTTTGCCTGAGCGACCCCAGAGGCTAAGCTTCAACTTATTTTTGTCTAAATATAACTGAAGTCCTTTACAGTTTTAGCTTTTTCTCCGCATAATATTTAAATCAAAATTATTTCTCAATGAATTTCTCAATTGCAATTCACCAAACACTATTTACATTTCAAAAAAAAAAAAAAATCTTCTAACCTGAGAATCATTTGCACTTCCCTAAAGAATTTCTCAAGTGCTCTCCCAAATGCAATCCAAGTATGACTGAAGAAACAATCGATAATCTCTTTTCTTTTACCGTTTGTAACATGTTTCCATTACTATTATCATATAGAGTAATGGTATATTTTTCTTGCTAAAAAGAAAAAAAAGAAGAAGGCATTTTCACCGAAACAGCCGAAAGGATCTTTTCCATTGATGCACATAGAATCGAAAAGTTCCAAAAAAACCCAAAATTCAAGCGACGGTCAATACGGCTCCCATGTGAAGAGTCACCCTTTCAGATCGGTCAACGGTCGACCGCGCCGCGAGAGAAGGCAGGCTCGAGTTTATCAAAGCAGAGCCGATCCGTTGACCCGTCACGGCAGCCTGGGCTGGCAGGCCCAAACCAAAAAAGAAAAGAAAAAAAAAGAAAAAAAGAGAAAAACCGAAATAAAAAAAAGGGAAAAAGCAAAAAAAACCGCCACTTGCCAGTTCCCAGTCACCATGTTTAAAATCCCAATACCGAAAACCCCTCTACTAAAAAACATCTTCCAATCCTCCCTTTCTTAAATAAATTAAAAACAAACAAACAAACAAATAAATAATAAATAAATGCGTTCGGATTATTTTCCTCCTATGAACCTTTTATATCGTAATCCTTTCTCACCTTAAACCACCGGAGAAAAAGCTCAGAGCTAGAGATAGAGAGAGAAACAGAGTGTGGGGTTTTCAAATATATTCGGCAAGGCGAGAGCGAAAGCGAGAGACCTTTCTCCATTTTCTGCAGCGATCTCCTTCCTTCCTTCCTTCCTTCCTTCCTGCCTCCTCGCCATCTCCCCCGTGTTCAGACCCTCTTTATTCCAAGAGCAAAACGAAGCCGACCACCCGCCACGACAGATACAGCGACGCGAAAACGATGGTCCTCGGCTGGAGACGAGCGTTCTGCACCTCCATCCCCAAAGACGACGACGCCGCCGCCGCCGGAGCCGGTGCCGAAGCCGGAGCCGGCGCCGGCTCCGTCGCCAAGACGTTCTCCTGCAAGCTCCCCCGGCTCAGCGGCAACAATGGCGGCAGCGGCAGCACCGGGAATAGCCCCAGGATCTCCTCCAAATTCGGGTTCTTCTCTAATCCCTCCACCCCGCGGTCGCAGTCGCGGCAGCGGCCGGAGCCGGCGCCGAGTCCCAACCTCCGCTGCCGCACCGCCGCGGTGGCCACGCCGGCCTCGTCCGCGGCCAGCAGCCCGAGACTCCAGTGCAAGACGGCGGCGCCGAAGAGGAGCGGCGGCGGAGGCGGCGAGCGCCACCAGAGCCTGTTCAATAACCTGTCCAATCCTTCGTCCCCGAGATCGCCGTCCGGCTTCTCTCTCCTCAAGGCGAGCCTCCGTCTATCCAGAGTAAGCGAACCGCGAATTGCTTTCTTGCTTCTTTTTCCCCTTTTTCCCGTTTCTTCGCATTTTTTCGTGACGCTCGTCGCTGTCGTTGCCAGACGAGATGCGGAATCTGCTTGCAGAGCGTGAAAACAGGGCAAGGGACCGCCATTTTCACGGCGGAGTGCGCCCACACCTTCCACTTCCCTTGCGTTGCGGCTCACGTCAAGAAGCACCGGGTCCTCGCCTGCCCGGTCTGCAGCGCCTGCTGGAAGGAGATTCCCTTGCTCGACGCGCACGAGATCGGCGGGGACGACGGCGCCGGGTCGAAGATCGCGAGTGCCAAGCCCAAGCCGCTGCGAGCCTACGACGACGACGAGTCGCTGCTGTCTCCGAGCTCCGTCTCCCGATTCAATCCGATTCCCGAATCGGACGAGAGCAACGAGGATGATCAGCACGGGGAAGAGGATGTGGAGTTCCAAGGTTTCTGCATCGGCTCATCGGCGTCGCCGTTGAGCAGAATGAGATTGTCGGACGAGGAGAACAACGGGAGGAACGTGGAGGTGAGCTTGCTGCCTGAAGCCGCGGTTATTTCCGCGAACAAGAGCTACGGGACGTGCGCGGTGGTTCTGAAGGTGAAAGCGCCGGCGGCGGCGGCGAGGGCGGCGTCCGCCAGAGCTCCGATCGATCTGGTGACGGTCCTGGATGTGAGCGCAAGCATGAGCGGCGAGAAGCTCCTCATGATGAAGCGCGCGATGCGGCTGGTGATCTCCTCGCTCGGCGAGACCGACCGCCTCTCCATCGTCGCCTTCTCCACCACCTCCAAGCGGCTACTGCCGTTGAAGAGGATGACGATGACCGGTCGCCGGTCCGCGCGGCGGATCGTCGACGCGATCGGCTGCACCGGCCAGGCCGGGCTCGTGAACGACGCGCTGAGGAAGGCGGCGAAGGTCCTCGAGGACCGGCGGGAGCGGAACCCCGCCGCGACGATCGTGCTCCTATCCGACGGCCAGGACCAGCGCGTGCACGCCAACGCCGCGAAGCAGGGGCGGAACTCCTCCATCGTGTCGTCCACGCGCTTCGGCGACATCCCCGTGCACGCCGTCGGCTTCTGCGACCCCTGCGGCGGCACGTCGGGCCACGCGGCGGCGCAGGACGAGTCCTTCGCCCGGTGCCTGAGCGGACTGACGTGCGTCGTCGTGCAGGACTTGAAGCTCCAGCTCGGGTTCATCTCCGGGTCCGACCGGGTCGAGATAACGGCGGTCTACTCCCTGATGGGCCGGCCCACGTCGCTCGGGTCGGGCCTGATCCGAGTCGGCGACCTCTTCGCCGAGGAGGAGAGGGAACTGCTCGTGGAGCTGCGGCTCAGCGGGTCCCACCACGTGATGTCGGTGGGCTCGTCGTACCGGGACCCACTCACGCGCGAGCTCGTGTATTCGCGGGAGCAGCCAATCCCCGTCCCCCGCCCCCACGCCGTCCGATCGTCGTCCCCGCACGGCATCCAACGCCTCAAGAACCTCCACGTCACCGCGCGAGCCATCGCCGAGTCCCGCCGGCTGGCCGACCGCGGCGACGCGTCGGGGGCCTACCACCTGCTCTCATCCGCCCGGGCGCTGCTGGTGCAGTCCGGCCTGACCTCCTTCGACGAGTTCCTGCGCTGCCTGGAGGCCGAGCTGGCGGAGCTCCAGCGGCTCAGGCAGCAGTCCCAGAGGGCCAGAGCCGCCGCCGGCGCCGCCGACGAGAGGCGAGAGGCCCCCGCCGCCGCCGCCACCCGTGGTGGGGCGGACGAGAAGCCGGAGCCGCTGACGCCGACGTCGGCTTGGAGGGCGGCGGAGAGGCTGGCCAAGGTGGCCATCATGAGGAAGTCGATGAACCGGGTTAGCGACTTGCACGGCTTCGAAAACGCCAGATTTTAGCCCCCACTTTTTCCTTTATTTTTCCCATTTTCACTTGTCCTTTTTCTTCCCCGAGGGAATATAAATATATATAAATATCTCACCTTGCAAGGCAGTATTTAGCGAGTAAGAATATAGTAAGCAATTCGAGAGAACAGTGTATATTGTAAGGAGGTTCTTCTGCAATAAATTTTTTCAAAGAAGGAGATGCTTCAAGTGATTGAAATGGCAGCACAGGGAGGGAGGGAGGGAGTGGGCCTGAGCCCATGAGAGTGAGGACGAGCGGTACCCGACGCGGAGGCCCTTTTCTGCAGGAGGCGGGGCCGGAGGGAGGGGCGGAGCGGCCCCCACGCGGCGGAGATGGGATGGCTCCGCCATTCTCTCTGGTTTGTCTCCATTATCGCCTCCTCACTGTTTGTTTTTCAATTATTATCGTCGTGGGGATGGTGGCAGTGGTGGGGAGGATAAGAGAAACAGAAAGATCAGAGAGAGAGATCCAAAATGGGGGCGGGGGGGGGGTACTCTGACTGACTGAGCATTTTGTCTTCTTCTCCTTCCTCCCCACCAAGTCCTCGTCCGGTTCGTCCTATTGCGTCGAATCCGTCGGTTGGGCGCGCAACGTGATCGAATGCGATGTTCGTTCTTTAGACATGTACGCATCGACCCTCCTCCTCCCGAATTCTTTTTTTGTCGCTCGAGAATGCGGGGGATGGTGATGGGAATGGAGCATTCCTTCGTCTTTTTCGTCCACGCCCTCTAATCGGCGCTAATCATGAGCGTAAACAAAGATTTGTTCTTTTGTTCGTTGCTCGTGGTATCGGGTTCAATGTATGTCGTGATTGATTCGGTTGCATCTTCTCTCTCGTGCTCTCTTTCCATCTTTCATGTGCCGCGCATTAGGAGCACAGAGAGGGAGGGACGCGGGGCCACGCCGAACAGGACGCATCAACATCGTCCAGTCAGCAGCGAGAGAGAGAGAGAGAGAGAGAGAGAGAGAGGTACTAGAAATAAAAGGAGTGGGGGAGTGGGGGGGAGGTGTGATGGGTGACCACCACTCGGTTCGGTCCCTAGAAAAACATTTCGAAACGGCCTTTGTGTTTTCTTAATTCCCTTTCTCCTTTTCCATAGGAATAAGACGTTTAGAGAGAGAGAGAGAGAGAGAGAGAGACTCCATCCAAGGATGAGTATTGATAGTAACGGGCTGGTGGTATTGGGACACATAAGAAAATATTCATTTCATGGTACCCACCTGGACTAAGTTCTCCTTTTCCAACGAGAGCAATCAATGTTTCGCAACGGCCCTTTGCGGTCCTTTCGATCGCGATGAATTGACTGGAGATCTTTTCCGTAGAGTGGCGCCATCTTTGGATAGGCGGGAAAAAAGATCTAACCCGCTCAAGCCTCAGGATAAAACGGTGGAGCGCTCGATTTATTGCCGATTGGAATTAGGTCTAGGCGGTTCGGTAGTAGTCGATATTGATGGATATTCTGAGGCAATTGGGGGCTGATCACATGATTAGAGGGAGGGACCATACAAATGATAATTAAAACCCAGGATGCTTCCCATTAGCAAATTTGCCTCTTCTTTTTCAACGAACATTTCGTGAAGGATAAGGTTCTAATTTGTTTTTTTTTTCAATTTCCCTTAAAAAGGGGTGAGGGCTGAATAAAGAAAATGAAAAGGAAGGTGGATTAGAGGCTTTTTGGGAATCCTAAATCTACGTGAAAGGCGATGGAAAGGGGTCATCTTTCTTTTTGATTTCGAAGCGACTTTTGGCTGCTTTCAGGAGAGGGGTGGGGAGAGGATGGGGGATCTCATTTCCCTTCGATTGCGCTCACTTTTATGGGGGGGAGCTTTCTCAGTGCTGTCAATGAGTACCCTGTGGCTTTAATGTCCTAGGGGGAGGCATTGCCCTAGGTGCCAAGTAGCTCCCCAACTGCTCTAAAAATAGACATCTCTCTCTCGATTGCTGGAAACAGAGGAGTTTGATCATGTGAAATCGAAGAGATTTCCTTTGACTTCGGTGTCGTATTTCTTTTTGTTGTTTTTCTATGTTAGGTGTGTTTAGGATTACTACTTAGGGTCGTTATCTTTAATCGTGGAAATCGTAGAATATCTTGAGAGAGAGACATAATTTGATCTTCTTTTCAAATTTTTTACTTGGACTTTGAGTTTGGCTCTCTATAAATAGATATGTTGTCTTCGATTGTAATAGAAACATTCGAATCAATAAAATTTGAGTTTATTCAAATTCTTTGATGTGTCGGATTTTTCTATTCCTTAGGATTTTATTTCTTTTTGTAAAATTAATTGTAATCCATCTTGCTTCCGTTCTACGTCAAGTAGTGTAAGAGCGTTTTTAGTCATTATGACTGTAATAGTTTGGGATGATTAATTTTGGGATAGGTTTGTTTCTAACCGGGAATAGGTCAGTTTTGTTATATGCTTCAGGAACCGATTAGTTCTTGATTCTAGGATATGATAGAAGTGCAGCCCTCCAAAACTTTAACTATTGAATTTCGTTGAACTTGTATTAGGATAATCTTTTCTTTTTGTATTAATCTAGAAGTACAAGCAGTGGTGAATATGTTTAGGGATAAAAGATACACAAAACACATTATGGAAGTACTTAAAAGATGACAAAATCAGACTTTAGGTATGAAAATGAAAATTAGCCATTTATTAATGGGTTAATACTACAAAAAAATTTCAAATTATGCCCATTGTGATAGAAATATCTTAAACTTTTTTTTTGTGTAACTAAAAATCCTAAACTTGTCAATTGTAATAGAAATATCCCAAACTTTCTTTTGTCATGAAAAATCTCAAATTTATACTAGTTTGGATTATTTCATGATACAAAAAGAAGTTAAGAGTATTTGTGTCACAATGAGCAAGTTTAGGATTTTTGGTAACACATTTTTTTAGGGTTTTGCGTTACAATGTGTATATTTTGGGATTTTTTTTTTTTTAAAATTTGCCCTTTACTAATCAAAATAGATTTTTGGTCATTCAATGACCAAGTTTACTTTTGGCTAGAACAATATCGCAATGTGGATAGAGACAGGCAAAAACGGCTATATCAGTGCAAATTCCTTTTGAAAGTGACTATTGTGCTGCGAAAAGATGTAAATTATATGTTTTAAAGTTGTCGCACCTCAATATTTCATGAGATGATATCTTAAAAGTCAAGGTAGCAGTTAAGGTGCTTGCCAAAACATATTTAAAAGCTGTAGTACCCCCTTTTCACAATTGGAGCTGCTGAGGAAAACTATACCCTACAGCTTCTATATCTTGCTTCAAATTTTGCAAATTTTTAGTTTAATCGGCAAACATTGGAATGATCCTAACATGGCTCTTTGGAAATTTATGCTGTTGTTTGAATATACTTTTACTAGGTTCGGGGGCACACATTACGCGAATGTGTATAGTGAGGTGGTGCCATCTAGTACCACTACGGGGATAACCTCTTAGGCGATGATCCGAGACGCAAGATTTGTCTATAACCTTTTGATGTAGAAGAAGCTGTAAGAATAGAGCTTCACAAGCTTTAGTGTATTAGTTTACTTTTTGATACATTTTGTTTCTGACCCTAAAAGTCAAATGACATTTAAACAATATGGCATTAAATAAGGAATTCCGCGTACTCTCAATATAAAGAGAAATCTTATTTATGCAAAAGCTAAATTATTCAAAGTCTTTTCTAACTTTTCAAATTTTTTTTCTGTTTTTTTTTTTTTCTTTTTTTCATTTTATTTTCTTTGTCCGTCGTTCATCTTCTCTATTGGAAAGGATCTCTGAGCTCTAGCTTCACCTTCTCGTGGTGCCTTGTCTTCATTAGATGTTTACCGCCATCGAGGAGTGTCTCCTTGTCGCCATCCTCGTCAATTACATCCTTGCTACCCTGTCATTAGAGGGCCGTGTTGGCAATTTCCAAAGGAAGAACAAGTGCGTGTGTAGTGAAATCATTTGCATGTGTTGCGAATGGTATTCGAGCTAAAGAGAAATTTCATGTAATTGGACAGTGAAAGTGGAAGTCTTGTGATCGTTTTGTTTTGGCATAACACTCAATAGAGAGGCACAGACAGATATCTTGGCAAGCCTGACAGCCATGGCCGAGTCTCTATATCTCCGCAAACTCGAAGCACCGCTCCGCAAACTCGAAGCACCGCTTCTGCTTCTTCTTTTGTTTGGCTGCCATTGAAGTTGCTTCGAGCTTGGTTGCCATGGTTATGAAGATTAGGGAAAACCGTGAGGACATGTGGCCCTTTAAATTCAATTTGAGCTTGAACAACAAACAGTGATTCTTGAGATGGAAAAAAAGGAAATTTGGATCGTGTAATATGTTAGCTGGGTTCACTCCTATGTGGAGGAAGCCCAATGAATTGCAAGCCCAAAAAGGGCTTGAGCCCATATAATAAGTTGTATGGAGAAATATGGTTTCTCACTATCTTCAGAGTGATAGCCACAAAAAGACGTAGTAACAAGAGAAAAAGAGAAAGCAGAAAATTCGGGAGTTGGGCCAATATCTGATTTACATCAAGCTGGCATCGGAGGTCAATTCGTGGTTCGATTGAGCTAAAATTTTGTCAGCATGTTCGTGGCGCAATTTTCTCGAATCTGAACGGTTTGATTTTCGTTTGAAGCTGCCTACATCAGGTTTTTCGTGGGTTGATCAAAACCTGCGTTTTTGGTTAGATTTGTCCTTGATCTCTTGTGAAATTCATATGTATTGCTAAGAATTATGTTCTTGAGGTCTTTGCTGCTATGTACCTCTAGTATTTGCAAGAGAAGAACATTGTTCACCTAATTTTGTTGATAGTGAAGATTTTTGGGTGGACTCTGGTCCTGTGGTTTTTGATCTCCTCATATTGAGGAGGTTTTCCATGTAAAAAAAATCGTCTTGTGTTCACGTGTTTGGTATTTATTTTACTCTACTATATCGATTCCTATTAGGTTTACATAAGAGGGGAGATTAATTTATTCCGCTGCGTTAATTCGATATTGTTCGAATTGTTATCGTTCTCCCATCAGAGTGGTATTAGAGCATCTGGTTATTGCTTGATTGTTCTGCCTTGTGTTAAACAATGGAAACGAATATGAGTAGAATGGTTACATTGAATGGTTCGAATTATCATATTTGGAAAGGGAAGATGGAAGACCTTTTATATGTGAAAGATTTTTATTTGCCCGTATTTGCCGAGGAGAAGCTGGAAAATAAAACTGATGCTGAATGGTCTATATTTCATCGTCAATTGTGTGGTTATATCAGGCAGTGGGTAGATGCTAATGTTTTGAACCATATTATTGAGGAAACACATGCACGCAGTTTATGGGATAAACTCGAACAGTTATATGCTCGAAAGACTGGGAATAATAAGTTATTTTTTATATAACAAATGATGGCTCTAAGATATCAAGATGGTACTCATTTAACTGATCATTTAAATTCTTTTCAAGGAATTATAAATCAGTTGGCTGCGATGGGAATCAAGTTTGATGATGAGATACAAGCACTATGGTTGCTTGGTACTTTGCCGGACTCATGGGAGAAGTTTCGAACATCTTTGTCTAATTCTGCCCCGGATGGTACGATTACCATGAATTTGGCCAAGAGTAGTATTTTGAATGAAGAGATGAGAAGGAAGACACAAGGATCGTCCTCTTCACATTTTGATGCCTTGGTTGTTGAGAAAAAGGGGAAGAAGTGAGTCTCGAGGTCCAAGAAATAGAGATAAAAGTCGAGATAAAAGCAGAGGTAAGTATAATAAATTTGCTAATGTTGAGTGCCATTATTGTCATTAGAAGGGACATATTCAGAGGTTTTTTTGCCAGTTAAAAGGGAGAAACAAAAGGAGAAAGGTAAAGAGAAGAAAACTGATAATGATAGTGATGACAATTGTGTTGCCGCACTTAAAGAAGACTTTCTCATTATTATTGATGGTGATGTGGTGAATTTTGTATCTCATGAGACCAGTTGGGTAATTGATAGTGGTGCATCTGTTCATGCTATGTCTCGTAGGGATTTCTTTTCATCATACAGGTTAGGTGATTTCGGATCTATGAAGATGAGAAACAATGGGCTAGCTCAAGTTGTAGGCATTGGGGATGTGTACCTAGAAACCAGCAATGGCATAAGGTCAGTATTGAATAATGTCAAACATATACCTGATATCCGCTTGAATTTGATTTCTACATGCAAGTTGGATGATGAGGGGTATTGCAGCACTTTCAGTAATGGTCAATGGAAGCTCACCAAAGGTTCTCTTGTTGTGGCTAGAGGTGAAAAATATTCTTCGTTGTACAGTATGCAAGCAAAGTTGTCCACAGACAAAATTAATGCAGTAGACAACGAATATGCAGCTGAGTTATGGCATAAGAGGCTCAGTCACATCAGTGAGAAGGGTTTGTCAATATTGGCCAAGAAGAAGCTCCTTTCAGGATTGAAAAGTTCGGCGCTAAAGAAGTATGCTCATTGTTTAGTAGGAAAACATAACAAAGTTGCATTTAAAAGCTCCCCTCCTTCAAGAAAGTCGAATATACTGGATTTAGTGCATTATGATGTTTGTGATCCTATGAAAACAATGTCACTTGGTGGCTCTATTTATTTTGTTACCTTCATAGATGATTTTTCAAGGAGAATTTGGATTCATACCTTGAAAACTAAAGATCAAGTGTTAGATGATTTTAAGCAATTTCAAGCTTCAATTGAGAGACTGACTGAAAAGAAATTGAAATGCATTAGAACTAATAACGGGGGAGAGTATAGTTGACCTTTTGATGAATATTGCAGACAACAAGGTATTCGACATCAAAAGACACCTCTCAAGACGCCTTAGTTAAATGGCTTAGCTGAGAGAATGAATAGAACACTGGTTGAAAGGGTAAGATGCTTACTTTCATAGTTAAAGCTACTTGGATCCTTTTGGGGGTGAGGCTTTAAGTACAGTTGTGCATGTATTAAATCTTACTCGATGCGTTCCTTTAGAGTTTGATGTTCCTAATAGTGTTTGGACAGGCAAAGATATTTCTTATGATTATTTGCGTGTCTTTGGGTGCAAAGCATTTGTGCATATTTCCAAAGATGAGAGGTCTAAACTTGATGTAAAAACACGACAGTGCATTTTTATTGGTTATGGACAGGATATGCTTGGCTACAAATTTCATGATCCGGTTGAAAAGAAAATTGTAAGAAGCAAAGACATTGTGTTTATGGAAGATCAAACAATAGAGGATATTAAGAAAACAAAGATGTTTTCAGCACCATAGGTTCGTGATAATTTGGTTGATTTGGATCCAGTTTCTCTTACAAATATTCATACATAGGTTGATGAAGAACAACAGGAAGTCAATGTTCCAAATAACGCACATGTTCCTGAACATGTTGAAATATTCCTGAACCAGAGGCTCAATTAGATGTTCCATTGGATGTTCCAATCTGGAGATCCATTAGAGACCGACGACCTTCCACCAGGTATTCTGAAGATGAATATGTATTATCGACCGATGCAGGTGAACCAGAGTGCTATGCAGAAGCAATAGAAGATGAGTACAAAAGTAATTGGTTTGATGCCATGCGAGATGAGATGCAGTCACTTTATGATAATCATACTTTTAAGTTGGTGAAGTTACCTAAATGTAAAAGAGCTTTGAAGAACAAGTGGGTATATAGGTTGAAGCAAGATGAACATACTTCACAACCATGGTACAAAACTAGATTGGTTGTTAAGGGGTTCGGTTAGAGAAAGGGTATCGATTTTGATGATATATTTTCTCCGGTAGTGAAAATGTCTTCTATTCGTGTGGTACTAGGCTGGGCAGCTACCCTAGATTTGGAAATTGAGCAAATGGATGTTAAAACAGCCTTCTTACATGGTGACTTGGAGGAAGATATATACATGGAACAACCTGAGGGTTTTAAAGTGAAAGGGAAAGAGGATTATGTGTGCAAATTGAAGAAAAGTCTCTATGGCCGAAAACAAGCATCGAGGTAGTGGTACAAAATTTTTTTGTCAGTTATGATAGAATAGGGCTATAAGAAGACTTTCTCGGATAACTGTGTGTTTGTCTAAAAATTTTCTAATGATGACTTTATTATTCTCTTGCTTTATGTTGATGACGTGCTGATTGTTGGCAGGAATGCTTCAAGAATTGAGTTATTGAAGAAACAGTTGAGCAAGTCTTTTGTCATGAAAGACTTGGGCTCGGCGAAGCAAATTCTTGGCATTAGAATTACCCGAGACAGAGATGCTAAGAAGTTGTTTTTGTCGCAAGAGAAATATATCGAGAAGATCATTCAGAAATTTTACATGGACAAGGCTAAAGTGGTTAGTACTCCTCTTGCTGCCCACTTTAAGTTAAATATGAAGCAAAGTCCTACGACTGATAAAGAGAAGAAAGATATGGAAAGTATTCCATATGCCTCAGTTGTAGGAAGCTTAATGTATGCGATGGTATGTCCACGCCCAGACTTGGCACATGCAGTTGGTGTTGTTAGTCGCTATATTTCAAATACAGGTAGAGAACACTGGAATGCATTGAAGTGGATTATGAGGTATCTTCGGGGAACTTCAAATTTGAAACTCAGTTTCGGGACCAGGAAACTTGAATTAGTTGGATATATTGATTTTGACTTGGCATGAGATATTAATACTCGTAAATCTACTTCTGATTATTTGATTTCTTTTGCGGGTGGAGTTGTGCCATGGAAGTCAAGATTGCAGAAGCGTGTTGCACTTTCTAGAACCGAAGCTGAATTTATTGCAGTGACTAAAGCTAGTAAAGAGATGTTATGGATGAAGAAGTTCTTAGAAGAACTTGGGTTCAAGCAAAAGAGGTATGTGCTATTTTGTGATAATCAAAGTGCAATTCATCTTGGTAAGAATTCATCTTTTCATTCTAAATCGAAACATATTGATGTTAGATATCATTGGATAAGAGATGTTCTAGATGAAAAGTTGTTGGAACTTGAGAAAATTCATACAGATCATAATGGCTCTGATATGATGACGAAGACTCTACCAAGAGAAAAGCTTGAACATTGCCAATTGATAGCAAGGATGGTGAATCCCTCCACATTGTCGTGAGGGGGAGATTTGTTAGCTGGGTTCACTCCTATGTGAATGAAGCCCAATGAATTGCAAGCCAAAAAAGGGCTTGAGCCCATATAATAAGTTATATGGAGAAATATGGTTTCTCACTATCTTCAGAGTGGTAATCATAAAAAGACGTAGTAACAAGAGAAAAAGAGAAAGTAGAAAATCTAAGGGTTGAGCCAATATCTGATTTGCATCAAGTTGGCATCAGAGGTCAATTCGTGGTCCGATTGAGCTGAAATTTTGTTAGCATGTTCGTGACGCAATTTTCTCGAATTTGAACGGTTTGATTTTCGTTTGAAACTGCCTACATCAGGTTTTTTGTGGATTGATGAAAACCTGCATTTTTGGTCAGATTTATCTTTGATCTCTTGTGAAATTCATATGTATTGCCAAGAATTATGTTCTTGAGGTCTTTGCTGCTATGTACCTCTAGTATTTGATAGAGAAGAACATTGTTCACCCAATTTTGTTGATAGTGAAGATTTTCAGGTAGACTTCGATCTTGTGGTTTTTTGATCTCCTAACATCGAGAAAGTTTTCCATGTAAAAAAAATCGTCTTGTGTTCGCGTGCTTGGTATTTATTTTACTCTACTATATCAGTTTCTATTAGGTTTACACAAGATGGGAGATTATTTTATTCCGCTGCGTTAATTCGATATTGTTCGAATTGTTATCGTTCTCCCATCATAATGAAACTCACAAATCTTTGAGATGGAAAACTTGGTGCTGAGAACCTTTATGGTGGAGAAGATGAACAAACCGAAGAACTTAAAGAGAAAGAAAAGAAAATAGAAAATAAAAAAAAAAGGAAATTGAGAAAAATAAGCAAAATGTGTTGATTTAGTAGAGTTGTACTGGTCATGTCGAGTAGGACAGATGATAATAGCTAGATTTTACGTTATCAATTTTTAGTGACACTATATTGATATTCACACAAAGATTTATGAGTAAATTGACAAATTTAAAAAAATTAGGGCTGAAATGACATCTATATGATACGTTCAATAGTGATTTGATAATTTTACCTCATTTTAGCCAACTTTTGAGTTTAAACTTTGAGGCCGTATTTATATGTCCAGCTTGGCATTCTTCTTAATCGGTATTTCTCATTATTCAACCAATTACAACCCCAAACAGTATTTACAAAAAAACCTATCGCAAAAAGGAGAAATGCATGTAAAGTACTTCTATTAATATATGCCTGCGTTAGTTCTCCTTCTACAATCCTTTTAATCTTATCTCACATCCATTTCCCAAACGTTGCTATCTTCCCAATTTCCTAAACACTCAACTTTAAAATTTAATTTAAGGCTCTATTTATACAGAAAACATTTCATCAGAAGATATTTTCTTCATTTTTTAGCTTTTAGGTCATTTGAGTCAATGACCTATTCAATCTAAAATCTATGCTCAAATTCAGTAAAACAATCTCCTCTTTTAAACATTAGAAATGATTTTGCATAAAAATGAATAAACATCAGCGCTTGAACTAGAGAGCTCAACGCTTTGGGCATGGGATCCCCAATGCTCTTGCTTGAGTCCTCAGCGGCTAGTCTCAAGACCCTATTGCTTATACCGTAGCGTGGTGCCTTAGACCTTGGGTCCCTAGCGACCATACCCAACTACATAGCTCATGGGCCCGAGTCCATTAAGGTTGGCATCAGTTCCTTGGCGGTTGAGTCGAAGGCCTCAACTCCCATCCTTGAGTACTTGGCTTCTAGGCTTAAGTTATCGAGGCCTAGGCTCAAGTCCATTGAGGCTTGGCCCATGTCCATGGAGGTTGGGTGAGACCCTGACGCTCATGCCTGGGTATCTAGCAACTATACTTAAGTCCTCTGCTCTTGCACTTGAGTCATTTGCATTTGAGCCTAGGTTCACAGTGGCCAGGCTTGAAACCCCATTTTGGCGCCTAGGCTCAGGACCTTAGCTTGACACTTGAGTTTGGGTGTATTGAGGTTGAGCACAAGTCCATGGAGGTTGGGCTTAGGAATTTGATGCTTGTGCCTAGGTCCTGGTGGCCATGTTGGGGTACTTAATTCTTATGCCCAAGTCTACGGCACTTGTGCCCAAGTCTACAGAGGCTGAGCCTAAGTTCATTGAGGCCAGGCTTGAATCCATAGAGGCTGGGCTATGGAACTAGGTGCTCGTACCCAAATCCTTGATGACCATGCCTAAGTACCTAGCTCCTATTCCCAAGTCACCTATACCTAGGCTCAAGTCCACGAAGGCCAAAACTGAGACTTTAGTGCTCATGCTTGGGTCCCTAGTGTCTATGCTTGGGTACCTAGCTCTAGCGCCCAAGTTACAGGCACCCGAGCCCAAGTCCACAATGCAAAGGCCCGATATTGTGGTCCAATGCTCAGCTTGAGCTTAGGTCCACAAAGGTCCAATTAGTGCTTGTGCTTGGTTCTCAATGGCCATGCTCGAGCACTCAGCTTTTGCCCCTTAATCATCGACGCTTGGGCTTAGGTTGATTGAGATTAGGCTTGGCTCCACAAGGTTGGGCCGAGACCTTGGTGTCAGTTCCCAAGTCCCCATAAGATATGCCCTAGTATTTGGCTCTCGTGCTCAAGTCATTAGCTCCTGAGCCCAGGTCCATGGAGGTTAGGCTCAAGACTATCATTTGATGCTCGAGCTTAGGTCCATTGAGGTTGGACCCAGATCCATATAGGTGGAGCTTAAGGCCTTGTTGTTTGTGCCTAGGTCCTCGATGGCCATTCCTGAGTAACCAACTTTCTCGCCTAAGTCACTGTCGCTTAGGCCCAGTTCCTCGACAGTGAGGTTTAGGTCTATTGAGGTTGGGCTTAGGACCTTGGTGCCTGTGCCTGTGCCCGAATCCTTGGTGGTTGTGCTAAAGTCACTGGCAAATGTCCTTGGGTCCATCAGGGTTAGGCTGGATCCTTGAGAACCTTGACGACTCAGTATGTCTCATATCACACAAATAGTGCGTGTCTCTATAGGAAAATTATTTTGAAATTTCCGAATGAGGGAAAGTATTTTCAAGTTTATTTTCAGATTTCAGAAAATATTGCCATTGTTTTTGGAAATGACTTCTTGGGATGTTGACACCCTAATTTTTTTCGAAATCTTAAGTATTCGTTCATTTTACAAAATGTAAAAAAATAAATAATATATATGCGAAGATAAAAAGAAAAATAAAAAAGACTAGGAAAATAAAAAAATATATAATCGGATAGCCCATCTACACCAAGCCCAATTATTTCAGCTAGAATTTCCATCCCACTAATCTCATTTCTTTCGTGACCTAACTTCCCATGTTTTGAGCCCAAGAATACAAGAAAGGAGCCTAGCCCCTGTCTCACATTCCTTGGCACATGCTCACGTCTATCAACAAGAAGGGGGTGACATGAGGATGAAAGCAGCGAATGGGAAATAGGAAGAGAGAGCATTCGTGAGCGAAGGAGATGACGAGTAGTGACTTAAGCATGCCTGAATCTTCTAAAACCAAGGTCAATTGTACATGGAAAAAGATTCCTCTTGAGAAAATATTAGGTAGGTTGGCCATGCCAAATCACCATGCATTGGCTCAACTAAGAAGAGACACGTGGCTGATGGACCCACATTCCCCTCCTTCAAACTTGTGCATACTCTCTCTCTTCATTAATTGTTGGCCTTCTTCTCCCTTGCATGAAACCTCTCCCTCTCTCTTCAATTAGAGGACACGCTCTCTCCTCTCTTTTGCATCTTCCAAGAAAAAGAAGTCTACTCTCTCTTTTTGTTTCAAAATACTCTCTCTCCTCCTCCCCATCCCCCCAAACAAAGAGCCCGCTGGTCGTGTCTCAAGTTGAGACCCGCCGCCTTCAACACGTCGCCTTTGCCTCCGCTATTACCCTCAAGAACCACTCCCTTTCTATTGCTCCTAAGAGGCCCCGCTGAATAGCATCCTGAGCTTAGATTTGATGCCAACCGTCATCTTTAGAAACCACTCCCCTCTCTCTCGCCCCTAAGAGCCCCCGCTAGTCACATCCCAAGCTCATATATGCCTTTTCCAACCTAAGAAGCATTCCCCTTCTTGTGTTTTCATTCTCTTCCTGAAGGAAGATGAGATGAAGTCTAGATGAATAGGAAACACGTGGACTTGTGAACTTTCATTTGTATTTGCTGTTTGGTCTCGTTTTGTTCTATTTGTGTTTATGAGGGTGGTGTTTGTAACCTATATATGTTGGGTGTGTCGGTGTCACGATGCGTAACTGGTTCTCCCTTTTTTTTTTTGGGTCAAAGTTCTTCAGTTCAGGTAGGCTTTACATTG
The DNA here is from genome assembly GCA_007663325.1 of Eucalyptus pauciflora. Taxonomy (NCBI): domain Eukaryota; kingdom Viridiplantae; phylum Streptophyta; class Magnoliopsida; order Myrtales; family Myrtaceae; genus Eucalyptus; species Eucalyptus pauciflora. The sequence goes on along the minus strand of VMYD01000304.1, from coordinate 561,982 downwards.
TTTTGTTTTGTTTTGTTTTCTTCTAATTAGGCATTATCATTGCTATTCTTGTGTTTGTTTTGCTTTGCTTCATGCTCCCTTCGTGTCTTGAATAAGTAGAACCTCTCACTTGGAAGGTTTATTACATTGGCTATGGACCTCATGATATGTGCGAATCTCCCAGGATTTATCAAACTGGATGACCCAATTCACTTAACTCATCATGGATTTAAATGCATAAATCTCAAGACAAGATTTAGCTCTAGACATTTGTACAAGCAGTTTGAAGCAAATCAAAGCAAATTCCTTCAAGTTTGAACTATACTTTCAATTCAAGAAATCCACCAATAGAAATACAATATTGATATTCAACACTATATCCCCCCAGAAAAAAAAGGGAAAATCGTCGTGAATTCTCAAGACAAGATTTAGCTATGAACATTTGTACAAGCAAAAAGACAGATAAGTAGAAAAGTCCCGGCTAAAGCTAAATATCATTTATGGCAAGGAGTTACTCCAAAAAAGCAACGTGTGGTGCTTCTGCAAAGGATGGATAGACACGGGCCTTCCCGAACACTTGAGACAAAGAGAAATAGCCTCTCTTCATCCACTAGTTGTCCTCTCCTCCTCACGTTCGCCCAAGACCGCATCCATCTTCTCCTTTATCTTCTCCTTGTAAAGCCTTCGCATCATGTACGCCTTCGCAACGCTCGCGCTCGGTTGATAAACTCCCGCAATTGACATTTTCCTTCCTTCCGTACTTGAAGAGTTCTTTCTTGAGGATTGCAATGGGTCGTGATGAGAAGTGTACGGGATGTGCAATTGTGTGGGGGCATGTGGATGTGGGGTTGTCATATACAGAGAGAGGGAGAGAGATAGGGGGGTTGGTGAGAAGGCGACTCCACTAGCCGGTGCGCTGCTTGTTTTGGACATTTTCTTCTGCGCTTCGCCTCCAAAGTTGGGGAGCAAGGCAAAAAGGATGCTAAGAAAGAGGACGGAGGTGGAGGTGACGTGTCGGAGGCGGATATGAGCTTAGGATGTGCCCGATGGGGGCTCTTAAGGGCGAGAGAGAGGTTCCTAGGGGTGATGGCAGAGGTGACATGGCGGAGCTGTCGAATTTGAGCTCAGATACCATTGGTAGGGGCTATTGGGAGCGATAGAGTGGGAGTAGCTCCTGACGACAGTGGAGGGGGGAGGCGACGTGCTGGAAACGATAGGTCTGAGCTTGAGAGGCGACCAACAAGGCTCTTGAGAGTGAGAGGGAGGGAGAGTATTTTGAAAAAAGAAGAAGAAAAAGACTGGGTTTCTTCTTTTTCTCAGAAGATGCAAAAGATAGAGAAGAGAGAGTGTCCTCTAATTGAAGAGAGGGGGGTTTCATGCGAACGTAGGGAGAAGACCATCAATTAATGAGGAGAGAGAGGATGCAAAAGTTTGAAGGAGATAAAGGGGGGTCCATCAATCATGTGAAGCCATGTGTCTCTTTTTTATTGGGCCGGTGCATGGTGATTTGGCATAGTCGGCCTACCTAATATTTTCTCATTCCTCCTCGCTAGTAAGGAGTGCATGAGGTGTGCTCACTCGATGAAGGGGAGGATGCTAGACGCTCGTGAGAAGAGGGTAGCGTTCAGCCACTTAGAGGAGGCTTCGCTGAAAAAGGATACGGCCATTGAAGAGCTCAGCTGAAGGGAACCGAGGAGGGGAGCTTGGACGAGAAACCGAAAAAGAGAGGGAGGCTAGTTCTTGGAGAGGGAGAGAAGTGACTGTGTTCTCGAGATCTTCGGTGTGGTGGTGGTTCGGAGCGAGGAGATCTAAATGTCTGATGTCCTCATGCGGTAGAAGATGAAACACATATGGTTCCTCCAGAAGCGCATGAACACCAAGCCCTCCCATAGCCCCATTCACATCCGACGCCCTTGACTTGTGATTTCCTTTCCAACGGGTCTAATTTCCCAAGTGCCAATCTAGTATTTGCTGAGGGGAGCTTCGCTGATAGGAAAAGGCCATAGCCATGGGATTAGTGTTGAAGAGACTTAGGACCGTATGGGTCCAAGCAGATATCGATAGCAATGGTGTTGTTGGTTTTAAAGAATTTCAGCAACAAATTTGAAACCCTCTTGGTCTAAGCAAAGGACTAAGAGAAAGGGGACTTTCAAAATGAAAATGGTGTCAGGAGCAAACAATCGGTTTTAGTTTGAAAAATGCAGTTATGTTCCCACCTGAAGTGGAGAAGGGAAGGGTCCAATGCAAAAAACGAGATATCATCTCTAGCGCCGGAAGAGGGAAAGGAAAGAAGGAGTTATTCGGAAGCCTGGCCACATCTAATGCCCTTGAGCGCAAGAGTTCCTTCTTCCACTGCGCTGAATTTTCCAGTTGTGAATTTAGGCATTGAGCAAATTCGTATCCTTCTTCGAACCGGTGCCTACCACGAGTTTGATAAAATGACTCTTAAGATACAATCATGAGAATGTCGTCCGCTTCAGCCATACCCGAAGACACCAGTGGAGTTTGCATATTAACAATAGCTTCCTTGGCAATTAAAAACAGTGGGATCTTTACTCATTGATGAGACATTATTGTTCTGCTCGTGAGTGTTAGCGGCCATTTTTCTTAATGTCGTTCTTGGTGTTCTTGGACCTTCTCGATGAGGGCATTGGTTTGGAGAAGATGATGCCAACGTGAGGAGACGACCTCAAGTGATTATAGTAGAAGGCTTGATTAGGTTTGATTAGGTTAGGCTTAAGTTGGTTTAGCGCGTTTAGGCCTGTATCCTTTTTCGTGGGTTTAGATGAGTCTAGTGGTTTTGGACTCAACTACGATTGACAAGTTTGGGCTTATTTCTAGTCATAATTAGAATAGTAATGGGCTTGGTTTACTTTCTTGGGTTAGAGATATGGGTCAGAGACCGGGCAAAGCGATTGGTTTGAATGCTGTGGGTTTAGAAGTTTTATGGGCTAAGTATATAAATTGGGTTGGATATTCATGGGCTGAATTTGATATTTGTACGAGGCCCTAGGGCTGGTTTGAATTTGGACCGAACTCGGACTTTTAGGGTCCTGGTCACACTCATCGGTTGCCGGGTATCCCGAACCGATCTGAAGTTCATTGTTCACAATTTTTTTTTAGAAAATTCAGAAATTCATTGGAACATTTAGAAAATCCAGAAATTTCATAAAAAATCTAGAAAATTCCAAAATAATTAGAAATCTATATATATATATACACACACACACACACACACACACACACATAATTTCTTGAAAAAGTTTACAAATAGACTTTTTGGGTTATTTTCTTCAAAAAGGGTGGAAGCCTCTTGAATCTAAAGTTGTGCTAAAAAATTGAACAATCCCTTAAGGCTTTACATTAGGTTTCCATCGTCCTTGAAGACAATTACCTTTGGTTGCGCAATACCGATACACCGATACATTGATTTTGGCTTTCCTTTAGACTGGTTAGAATTGGCATTTATCTTTTCCATAATATTAAGTCTTTGCTATTTCATGTAATTTATTTAATGCTTTTCTTGATTATTGATTGTCATGTTAATGACCGCGCGCTTGCATGTTTATTTAACATGTTAGTGGTAGGTATAAAATCAATTCGAACCGCCTGACAAAAATCCTTTTATTTTTTTAAATGAACAAGATTAGGTACTAAAATGACATTGGTTAGTTAATTAATGTAGTCACTTCGATTTTCTGGTTGTGTAGGAAGTAAATGAAGTATACTCCCACACTTCACTTGGTTCCTAATAGATCCTAATAGACTAGTGTTGACTCTTTTTTTAAGAAAATTCTCATAGCATCAATTTGCATACTCAACGTTGTGCAAGGTATAGGCTTGGGAGATCTAAAATTTAAATCTTTGGCTGTGGGCCCATCTTTTAGGTAACACATCTAAACCCGCTTTCCTCCATATTTGAGGGGTAGGTCACGATAGAGGAACATGTCAAATTTTTCACAAAATAAACGAAGCCTACAATAATAAAAATTTATCCATATGGGGTTCCTCAAGTTCTACCCTATGTTCAAATTCAATTTACATTGTTCTTCCTAATTTTGATGCATCTTGTGCAGGTTTCGAACCTTCAAAAATGGCACATCTTTAATTTGGGCATGATAATTTAAGGGAGACAACATGTTATTGCTGTGCCATTTAGGTAAAAGTATTTTTTTTTTTTTTGGTCGGTAGGTAAAAGTGTTAGAAAAGTCCCAAATCTAATGTATTGATGTAAATTTAGTCTTAAACCTTTTGAACTAGTACCAATTTAGTCATTTCAGCTAATTTTGGTTAGATATTGTTGACATAGACATCGCTCAGTTAACATGGTACAGCTGACGCTAATGTGGATAATTTTTAATATTATTTTAGTAATTTTTTCAAATTATATATTTATTTATTTATTTTCTCTTTTCCCCCCCTTCATTTTCTCCTAGTCGGTGACTGGCTAGTGTTGAGGGACCTCGCTAGAGGTCACACGGGTGGCCTCGTGTTGGGTTAGCGAGGGTTGAGCCTTATTGATCATGGGCGAGGCATGACCTTGTTGAATCCGGTGAGGTTGAGCCTTGCCCAACCATGACAAGGCTTGAGCACTCATTACATGCCGTGAGGCCACCCTTGTGGCCTCTAGCAAGGCTGGCGTGGTCCCTTCTTGGCCCTCACCTCAAACCGATCATAGACCTTGGTGATCAGTTGGAGTAAAGAGAAAAGAAAAAAAAAGGGAAAGAGAAAGAAAAGAAAAGAAAAGAAAAGAAATAAATAATTCCAAAAAGTATTAAAATAATATTAAAAGTTGTTCACATTGGCGCCGACGGTGTCATGTCAGTTGGCTGGTATCCACATCAACATTATTAGGTCAAAATTAGCCAGAATGACTAAATTCGCACTAGATCAAAAGGTTTATGATTCAATTGGCACTATATTAAAAGGTTTAGAGTTAAATTGATTCTAGTAAGAGATTTATGACTAAATTAACACTAATGAAATATGTTGACTTTTTTAACACTTTTTCTTGCAATTTACACTAACCACTAAGTAGTCAATAGATTAGGATTTTTTAATGGCCAAGAGAAAAGGAAAGGAAAAGGAACTATAAACCTAGTTTAAAAATTAGTTGATTAAATGTTGTGATTGTTAAAGTATTTAAATATTAAATAACGCCTTCTCTTAAGGGCTCAGGCTTTTAGACTAGTTCGCATTGATTCAACAAAATTTTACGTGGCGTCATAGCTTAAAGTATTAGAACATTTAGCAGTGATCTCACTCCACACCTTAATCTTAAGCCATTACAGTTGATGGTGATCTCATAAGATTTTTCAATAACAACAAAAGGCATCTCAAAAAGTGGCAACGCTTCCAATAAACATTTGCCCTGTGACTCAAGGAACCAATATTATATCAATTAAGACTAATGGCCCGTTTGGTCCGGCTTTTGGGGAATGCATTTGCAGAAATGCAAATACCTTTGGGTGAAGGGGGTTTTCCGAAATGCAAATGTCGTTTGATAAAATTTGCATTGAGAAACAACTTTAGCCAAAATACCGTTTGGAAAATTTGCATTTGTAATTAACTTTTATTAAATTAAAAAAGCAAAAAATATGTTTATATTTTTTTTGAAGTCCGGCCACTGGACTGCCGAATCCGGTGGCCGAACCGCCTGAATAAAAAATATGTTTATATTTTTTATATAAACATATTTTTATATAAAATATATAAAAATATAAAAATAAAATATATTTATTAAACATAAAATATATATAAAAAATAGATATGTTTATATAAATATATATTTATATAAAAAAATCGGAGAAAAAATAGATATGTTTATATAAATATATATTTATATAAAAAAATCGGAGAAAAAATAGATATGTTTATATTTATAAATATATATTTATTAATATATATTATATATTTTTATAAATATATATTTATTAAACATAAAATATAAACATATTTATTTTTATATAAACATATTTATTTTTATTCAAGCGACCTATCGGCTTCTTCACCGGAGAGATGAATAATATTGGAAGTTGCATTATGAAGATGCAACTTTCCAAAGGATCTCAAGAGCTGTATTGGGCTAAAGGCCCTTAGAGCCACTTGGAGATGCAATTGCATCTTGCCAAAGTCGCGCAAAAAAACGAACCAAATACCTTTGCATTTGGCCAAAGGACTTTAGAGCCCAAATGAACATTCCAAATGCTGAACCAAACATGGCCTAATTTTATATAAAATATAACATGACTGTCTATATTCGTCGTGAGAAGAGTAATTGAAACATATATCGCTAGTGTAATTTTTTGTAGACAAGCGATCTCATAGAGATTAAATAGTTATAATTCTTAAATTTAGAGTGAATTAAACCACTTCTGATATATATACACAAACTGTCATATTGAATGTTAACTGCCTAAAGGACAAGGCTCCCCACCAATGCGCTAGCTAGGGGAACTGTGAGATTGTCGTCAATCTGAGAGCCGAGAGGATGTGATTCCACCAGTGCAGAAGCCAGAGAGACCATCAAGAAACCCGCAACCATCTCCCAACTTCCTTGGATATAACCAAATGAAGAAAAATAGGACATAAACCTGGTAAACATAAGCAAATTGTAACCAGTCAGGCCACTGCTCATGCAGATTTATAAAGAATCCTAAAAGAACCAACCCGAAGATTACCCGAGAGATGCTAAAAACCCAGCCGAGCCCATCGCGATGCTGCCGGCAGCTGATTTGTTAGGGTTGTACGAATTTTATGTTGGCCAAACTGCCTTCCGATGATGTCTGCAAAGCCTGAAAACAAGCAAAAGCAGGTGTCTAAGCTTAAGCACACCTTTTTTAAAATTTCTGGATGTTCGGGTGAATTATGTGAATATTCGAACTGATAACCACATCTCTTATCACGCTGTTTGATATCTAAGTATTAATCTCAGCCATGACCAGATAACGTCATCTATTCTATTGAAGAAGTCCTCAGAACGTCCTCCCCTTTTTTTTTTTGTAGTTACGCCATTGAATGGATTTGAACCTATGCGGTATAACAAGCGAGGAATAATGGGAGTTCAAATTACTGCACCATCTCCGGCACAGAGGTTGCATATTGCTGCAATTGCCACTGGCGAAGTCCTCCAGTAATATGCGCAGGAGAATGTAATCATGAGAACATAGTATAGTGGCCCTTCAAGGAGTTCCCTGAAAGAGAGAACAAGATGATTCCAAGGTTTTGGAAGTTAAGCCAGGCTTCATGGAAGCAGATATCGAAAAGAAGACCCACAAATGAGCAAGAGAAGATCTAAGCTAGACCGAATTGCTTGATAAAGCAGATCACTAAGCAAAATAACTAATTCGGAAAATCAGTATTGCGATTATGGTAATATCTGCAACATGATCCTATCAAACCAAGTTCACATCTGTCATCAATGCAATGCGGATGCTACGTTACTCTGAGTTATGAACCTGCGGTCCCCGAATCTGCTCATAGACTTTAGCGTCGCCTTATCTTTCCAAATGCCAGATCCCACAAGCAGCATGCGTATGATGTTAAACCCTGGAATTGTTGCAGCTAATAGTGCACCTCGATGCCCAGAACTGCAATTTATTAGCAATAGCCACTTCACCAAACGAATAGTCGGATTTTGAAAAAAAATTGTGTAGTCTTGAGATTACCTGAATAGTGGCCAGCAAAGCATGAAAACTAATCCTACGCTCACATGCAACGAGCTTCCTGTTAAGTTTTTATATGAGGAAAAAGAAAACGGACATTTAGATGTAACGATCAGCTTGAAAACAACAAGCGACTGTAGAACTACTTTGTTTATAGGGACTGCCTAAAGATGCGATTTTTCTTTGTTTGTTTTTTTTTTTTTTTGATAATCAAGGGGAGTTGTGATAGATATTCAGCTATCTTTAGGTCCATGGAAACATCGACTAAGTTTTCAGATGTGCGGATGGCCTTGACCCAAAACGCAAGTAGTTAACGGGATTTAAAAGGGCGACTTCCAATTACTCAGCTGAAAATCCTGAGGCCCCCAATCTAGTGGGTCAACTTGGTTTAATTGAGGTACGGATAAAACTTGGTCCGCTGAGTAAAACGAAACATGCGACCATCTTGAGACAGCATCGAAGAGGGAAAGGAGGGAGTAATCCTATCCGAACCTGGACTAAGAGGCCTCGCTTAGCTGTTTCTTCAAACAACTGCAGAATTGCCGCCGGACGAGGCTGTAGCTAGTGCATCGGACATGACCAAATTAAGTGCGCCCAGCCATTCTTGACCCAACCTTCCTATGCTTACCCAAACAAGATAAAATCCTAATTCTTCACCCGGTTCTTCTCCAACTTTTATTTCCCTACCAATTCTATCCTTTTCAAACAAACGGTGAGAGTCTTGACTTCTTTCTTTCTTTGTTTCCCTAATTACGACCTTTCCAAAACGTAATGAATGGTAATGAAACGGTAACTCGCATGTAAAAAATAAAAAATCTTCCATGCAATAAATTTCATCAAGCAAACTATTCAAAACCATTTTGATGAGACCTTCGACAGGCAAGTGGGTGGAGTGTCAAATGTACATGCAATAATTCAATCAATTTTGATAATTAATTGAACTCGTAGAAAATCTATTTATAGCGTTTTAGAAAATTGTATCCTAATACATAAAGTACGATAGAAGTGCACGCATACAGCGTGTATAAAAAAAGTCGACATTAAAAAGATTTTAGAAAATCACCTCGTTAACCATTACAAAACGTTTAAATTACTAATTAATTGAAAGATATCTTTGGCGCCTTGCAACTCTTTTTGGAAAAAGTTGTTTGTTAGGATAAAAAATGCAAATACTAAAATTGAAAAACATATCCAATTAAATTTAACTTTTAACTCTTTTTGAAAAAGTTGTGTTGAATTATTGATCAATTTTCTAGAATAGCCTAGACGACTCTAGGATTTATGTTTTAGAAGTCTCTAGTTTAGGAGGTAATTAAAGTTTGTGGCCATAAATATGTCTAAGGAGGAATACCTCCGACAAATGCAAATATAAATTTGCTTAATTAGTCGGTGTATTAAGCCTATGAATAGGCTTGAGATGATCGGTCATGTACACAAGAGAGACCATCGAGCAGCACCAAAGTTTTACGCATATTCCCACTTGCAATACCCCGAGTATTTTAATGAAAAAATTAATGTAACTTGTCCCGTTGTTGTTGCCTGAGCCGAGAATCCCCACAAATTTTTACATCCCTACAAATTCTCTAGAAATTCTAACACTAAGATCTAGCATGATCTAACTCAAGAGCCTCGTTCGATGGTATTAAGCGCTTATCCTATCCACTCGCTACTAAAACCATTCAGCTAACTATTTGACATCAAAATTATTGCCGACTCTACCTCCTATTCACTACCCATTCTTACTTTCGAAGGAAATAACTATGACTATCGAAATATCAAAATGATTGCTTTCTTGATGGACACAGATTTTTGGGATATAATGAAGAAACTTTTATGCGGTTCTGTAAAAAAGGTGCATGTTTTCTGGTAGTGCAACTACAAAAGGATGCTTGGGTTTTATGTGTCATCTAGCAAGTACTGTTGAAAACGATATATTAAAGCATAATTGATGTGAAGACCGCAAAGAGGACATGAGATATACTACGAGAAGAGGACATGAGATATACTACGAGAAGACTTCCAAAGGCACGATAAAGGTACGCACCATTAGACTGCAATATCTTAGAAGTGAATTTGGAAATGATAAATTAAATATTATAAGACCGTCCAACAATATTATGGTAAATTAGAAGAACTATTATTGACCAAAGGGTAATAGAAAACATATTGATGATACTTACAAAAGTATATAATTTAATTGTCACCCCCATCGAAGAATCTAAGGATTTTAGATCCTGTCAATGAGTGAACTAATTGGTTCTTTAGAGGCTCATAAAAAAATTGATGACACAAGATGAAATTTTAATAAAACAGACATTCATTTTAATAAGTTTTCTTTGGTTTACAAAACTTTTAATAAGTTTTCTTTGGTGTACAAACTTCTTTTTTTTTTTTTTTAAAAAAGGTTTTATCTTTGCATTTTTTTTTCTTAAACCTAAACAAATTCACCATAGCAACATCACAGGATTCTAAGCATTAAAAAATAACAATCAATATTGTCGAGTGGCAAAAATCTATCGCACGTGGAGGCAAGCTTTATTTATGAATGAAGAAAAAAGTGAAAGAAATGACAAATTCATCATCCAAAAAACCATTACAAACATTTTTCAAATTGCAATTTTAGGTCATAGGCAAAGGCAAAGATGTGATTTGGCTCAATTTCCCACTTATTTCCTCAAATTCCTGGAGAATCAAATTAGGTGCGCCCCAGAGAAACAAAATTTCTAACCATTCTTCACTCAACTTTCCTATGCGTTCCCAAAGAAGAGAAAATCGCGATTCTTCACCCACTTCTTCTCCATCTTTTATTTTCCTACCCATTACTATCCTTTCCAGACAAAAGGTAAGATTCTTGACCTCTTTCATTTTTGTTTCCCTAATTATTACCCTTCCAAAAAGTAATGAATAGTTATCAAAGAGAAAAATTGTCCAAAAAATTATAAACAAGATGTAAAGCGACCAATTCAATCTTAAACTTTTCATTTATGCCAATTCGGTGCTAGATATTTTGACAATTGGCCAATTCATTCATAAATCTTCTGATCTAGCAATTTAAAGAATTACCGATATAATCATTTTGGCTAATTTTGGTCGAAATTCATTGACATCGAGTTTCCAATTAGCTCTAGCGCTAACTTGAACATTTTTTTTTCTTAACTTTTCATTTTATTTACTTTTATTTGTTCATTTTTTCTTCATCAGGTTGGCAAGATCTTTGGCCATTTGCTGAGGGTTGGCAACCTCCATCGGCCATGAGGCAAGGGCCGGCGAGGTCACTGGTTGTTGGGTGAGGGCTGCAATGCCCTCGCTAGATCTGGCAAGGCAAGGGCATCGTGACTTGCAAGTGCTTCGATGCCTTCGCCTAGATTTGACAAGGGTCGCGATCCTTGCCTAGTGGCCCTTGGCCTTGTTAAGAAATAAAGAAAAAAAGAAAAGAAAAATAAAAAAAATTCAATACAAAATTTGAAATTTTTTTAAAAAAATTATGAAATTATCCAAGTTAGTGCCAACTACCCCATGTAGGATGGCCGATATTGATTAGATTGTCATGTTAGCGATTTTCGATCAGAATTAGCAGAAATGACCATATCGATAATTCATTAAAAAATATAGACTAAATTAGCAAATTCTCAAAATTTTTAGGACTGAATTAATTGTTGATAAGTTAGGACTAAAGTGGTATAATTGAAAGGTTTAGGACTAATTAGTTGTAGTATAATATGTTTAGGGTTTTTTGGACAATTTTCTTGTTACAAAAATAAGGCTTCCTAGAGTAACTTACATATGAAATGGAAAAAAAAGTTAGAAAGAAAGCAATCTACCATGCACCAAATAGTTCATGGAAGAATTAATTTGTGGGAAAATAACATGTTTTGTAGTGAAACGATGCAATTTTCATACTTTAAAATAATAATAATAGGATTTATCACACTGGATATGGACTAGTTTCCTATGTGATTGTAACCAGCCAGTTGGATTCCTAGTCCCAATCTTTTGCAATCGGGAATCATAAAATTAGTTTTGGGTTTTAGTCTTCTGAAATCGATCACCTCTAACACAAACCGTTGAAAAATAATTTGGTGGCATAAGTGCAGATACATGCATAATTGATTTTGAGTTCAAGTGGGGGGTTTTTGCTAATGTGTATCCTCAAAATTGTGTATCAATCTCTTTAAAAATGAATAATTTTTTATTCAATTATCACATAAATTTCTTGCATATTATCTAAGGGGTAGTTTGTTTCTTTGTTGTGTTTTTGTACTAGCAGAAGTCCATTGACACCATATAGGAAAGCATGTCATTCACAGGCCAATAGATAAGGAGTTGTAGTGGATGGATGTTGTAGACCAGCGGGATAATTTGATTACATTTATTGTGATGACGTAACTCATTCATCGGTAGTAAGATATATGCACCGGATTTGTAGTACAATTGAATTAGTCTTAAACTTTTCAATTTTGTTAATTTAACTCTTTGCACAAGATTACTATGTAGTCCTTAGTGGGACAATTGGGTTACATTTATTGTGATAACGTAACTCATTCGTTGGTAGTAAGACGCTTGCCTGTTGGGATTGTAGTATAATTAAACTAGGCTTTTTCAATTGTATTAATTTAGTCCTAAAATTCTACACAAGATTACTATATAATCCTTAGCGGGACAATTGGGTTACATTTATTGTGATGATGTAACTCATTCGTCAGTAGTAAGACCTTCACCCAGTGGGGCTATGGTGTAATTAGTTCTAAACTTATAATACGAATATCATTTTAGTTCTTCAATTTTGTCGATTTAATTTTAAAATTTTGCACAAAATGCTGTTTATTTATTCTTGTTAGTTTTAGCTGATAATCATTGACGTAATGGTATACCAAGTAGGATGGCTGGTGGTGATTGAACTGCCATGTCATTGATTTAAGCAAAAAAGGATCATAAGGACTATATTGGCATTTCATACAAAAATTTAGGACTAATTGACAAAATTGAAAAATTTATAACTGATTAGATAATTTTCCCTCGCCAAGCTCGTGGGTGGAGTGTAAAATGTACACGCACCAATTCAAGCAATTTACACTGTAGGGCTAAGAGAAAAATATATGCGTGTAGTTTTCTTAGAAAACTGTATTCTAATATATTTTGTGTACTAGCAAAAGTGCACAAATATTGTGCCGTATTTAAAAATCTGACATATGGAAGATTTTAGAAATTCGCCTCTTTAGTCGTTACAAAACATTTAAGTTATTACCTAATTTGGATAAATCATTGACACATTTAACCCCTTTTCAAAAAGATAATTACAATAAATGAAAAAAAATTATATCTTGAAATTGAATTACTTAATTGTAAATTGAAATACATGACAGATTAAATAGAATTTAAGTTTACACAAATTTCTAGTGATATGATATTTATAAAATAACTAATTGAGAATATTCTTATGTTGATGAACGGGATCGTAATCTCTAGGAGATCCTCTTTACTTTATATAATAGTAAAGATCTTTGTGAAAAGTCGATAAGTTTTACTTTGAAAAGACGTTAGAAGGAACTTGCCCTAAGTAAATCTAAGGAAGAACTCATCATAAAATGACAAATATTTAAAAGTATTGTACAAATAATCTATTCCAGCGAGGTTGGTTGTTGTGAAATAACACGAAAATCATCAATTTATAGTGAGGGCTGTTGTTGTGAATCTTGCAATTAAAATCTAATGAGCGACGAAGAAAATTATCAAAGAAATCAATGAAGAAGGATAAGAAACGTTAGATATATACATGATTCAATTCAAGTGTTGGTACTTATTTTATGGGGAGAGTCGACTTCAGAGAAACCATTATTAGCTGGAGAGTTCTCGTATTATGATAATCGCTCAATTTCTCATGTGATTCCCAAAGACTCAATACACAAATCCGAGTACTTATTTAATGAAGAGAGTTGACCTTAGAGTAGGGGTGTCAACGGTTTGGTTTGGTTCGGTTTTTTTGAAAAACCGAACCGAACCGAACCGTTAGAAAAATCTTTCGAACTGAATCGAAAACGAACCGAACCAAAATTTCAGTTCGGTTCGATTTTTGGTTTTTAACCTTTGGTTTTCGGTTTTCGTTTTTTTTTTCCTGTTAAACTCAGATTTCTCCACTTTTATTTCTTCACTTTTATTGTTGGTTCGGTTCGGTTCGGTTAATCGATAAAAACCGAACCGAACCGAATGAAAACCGAACCGAAAAAACCGAATTTTTCGGTTCGGTTCAGTTATTGACACCCCTACCTTAGAGAATCCATTATCGACTGAGAGTCTCATATTGGGGTAGTCGCTCAATTTCTCATGTGATTAAATCCTCGCAAGCCTTGTTTCTTTCGCCAAGTCTCACTAGAAAGCCCTAAGAAAAGGCCTCACAAAACTGAGTTCGTGTTATTCTCAAAACAGGTATGAGAATTTGATTTGAAAACACCCGGCTGAGAGGATTGAATCGACAGTTCGGCTCCTGCCCAAGTTGGGCCCGGAATTCTGGACATGTATAGTGAAAACTGTACGATTCGGAGGGTAGGTGCTCCGAGGGCCAGGCCTAGAGCCCAACCATGACTGATTGGCATCCCGGCCAATGCCAAGTAGCATTTTAGTTGCTGGATTTGGCTGGAAGGCAGGGCGCCAAGTCCCTTCGACATTGCTCCCCAATGACACCTCCTAACCTGCCTCCAACTTTATCTTGATCTCTGGGATTTGATACAATTCCGAATTGGGTAGAATTAGAGCCACGAGCTCAATGATTCTCCATGTAGGTGCAACTCCCGCAGTTAAGGGATAGTGCTTGTCATTTATACTGGCTCTTCCGATGCTTATGATGGGCGTTCATACTTCGTAAGTGCAAGAGCTCTAGCATAGCTCGAGTTTTGTCAAAGGAATAGGTTTCATCATTACAATTGATGGGTTCTCTGCTATCAAGATCTTCCTCACAACAACCTTATCCTTTGCCATAACCGTCCGGATGAAATGATACTTGATGTCAATATATTTAGTCTCATGATAAATAGGATTAAAGATAGATCTATCGCATATTGGTTATTACAATGTATAATAACACATTTTGCACCGACCCAGAGTCTAAGAGCAAACTTGTCAGCTATATTGCCTCCTTCGCTAAGGTTTGTGTCATGTAATCTACCTCATTCAAAGATAAGGCGACATCGTCTTTCAGAGGCACCTTCCAACTCATTGCATCCCATGTCAATGAAACGCGTACCCCGAATATGATCTATGCTCATCCAAATTTTGCCATGATCTAAATTCACATAGCCAGTGGTCTCACTATCATAATTGTTCATTTCACAATCTCCTAGTAGTCTTACCAAGATGCTTAATGTAATAGTTAATAGCTCCCACGGTTTGTGAAATGTTAAGTCTAGTGCAAACCATGGCAGGCATGATGCGGTCCATTACATTATAATAAGGAACGCCGGACATAAACTCATCCTCCACCTCATTATATGGTGGTAATATATTGAAAACTTTGAAGTGTTCGGCCAAAGTTATTGATTGCATGTCAAAAGACGCCACAATCTTGTCGATACATCTACCAAGAACAACATATTATGGCATTTGGTATTGGCCAAATGCAATTGTAGAGCTACTTAGTTACACGACAGTTACTGGCAGACTCAATGGTAGGAGTACTCCTAGCTTAGCATTTACACTAGGTATTAAAATAATCTGATGGGCATCCAAAAGGCAAGATTTAGTGGAAAAATTTTCCACAGAAGCTGAGCAAATCATAGCTGCTACTACCACCAGTTAGGCATTATGACTTCGTAGAATATTAAAGGACATCAAAGTGGTACAAACAAAACCTACTTCAATATTTTGCGATAACAAATCTGCTATCGCTATGTTTAAGAATCTTGTTTTTCTCGAAAAAACAGAAAATATTGCCATAAAATATCACTTAATATAAGAACTGGAATTGGAGAGATAAAGCACTAGAAAACTCTGATAAAGTCGACGACATATTTACTAAAGCACCATCCCAAATCAAGTTTGAGATATTTTGAAGTATGATCGGAGTATCATAAAAATGGATTGAAAAGGAGTGTTAAAGTTCTAGTCTACTATTCTGGAAAAGCCTATACTTTTGAAGTATGATCGGAGTATCATAAAAATGGATTGAAAAGGAGTGTTAAAGTTCTAGTCTACTATTCTGGAAAAGCCTATACTTTTGAAGTATGATCGGAGTATCATAAAAATGGATTGAAAAGAAGTGTTAAAGTTCTAGTAAACTATTCTGGAAAAGCCTATACTTTTGAAATATGATCAGAGTATCATAAAAATGGATTGAAAAGAAGTGTTAAAGTTCTAGTCTACTATTTTGGAAAAGCCTATACTAAGTATACTCTAGAAGTCTCTAGTCTTAGTGGTCGTTGAGGTTTGTGGTCAAGGTTCAAAATAAGAAGAAAATCTCAGATAAATGCAGAGGTGATTTGCTGTATGAGTCGGTTATTGGAGCCTAGAAATAGGCTTGGTTGTATGGCCATAAATACAGAAAAGAAAACGACTATCAAAACTAAACCAATCACTATCAGCCTTGTAATCCTTTTTTCATTAAAATAACTATTGTTTTCTTCCACCCTTTGCTGTGTTGTCCCACAAACACGCATCCACTCGCATTCATATCAAAATCCACACCAAATACTAACATAAAATTATAATATCTCTACACCGACGATTGTGCTTTCCTTTCCCTTGGAGGGAAACGGTCATAATAAATGTTAAGCACCTAGAAAACAAGGCTCCCCACCAATGCACAAGTTAAGGGAACTGTGAGATTGTCGTCGAGCCGAGAGCTCAGAGGATGCGATTCCACCAGAGCAGAAGCAAGAGAGACCACCAAGAAACCCGAAGCCATCTCCCAGCTTCCTCGGATATAACCAAAGGAAGAAAAATAGGACATAAACCTTGTAAACATAAGCAAATTGTAACCAATAAGTCCACCACTCAATCAGATTTATACAGAATGCTCAAACACCCGACTGAGAATTACCCGAGAGATGCTAAAAACCCGGCACAGCCCATTGCAATGCTACCAGCTATGGATTTGTTACGGTTGTAGGGAATTTTATGTTGGCCAAGCCGCCTTCCGATGATGTCCGCAAAACCTGAAAACAGGCAACGCAAAACCAGGTGTCTATGCTTAAGCCCGCCCTCTTTAATATTCGGATATTTGGGAAAATTATGTGATTCTTTTGAACTGATGACCGCATCTCTCGTCACGCAGTTTGATATCTCTGTATTATTCTAAGCCTTGACTGATGATAACATCATTTATTCTATTTAATTAAGGAGATAACTTCACCCCAATAACATTTGTGGCATTAAGCACTGTAATATTATTTCTCAAGATTTAGGCCCATGACACTAAAGAAGTCCTTAATACGTCCCTTTATTTTTGCAGTTACTAGTCATTGAACCTATGCCAGTATAACAAGCAAGAAATAATGGGGAGTTAGATTAGTGCACCATCTCCAGCGCAGAGGTTGCATATTGCTGCAATCGCGATTGGCGAAGTCCTCCAATAATACGCGCAAGCAAATGTGACTGTGAGGACATAGAATAGCGGCCCTTCAAGAAGTTCCCTGAAAATCTTAACTAAATCAAATTGCTTGATAGAATCAAATAACGTTTAGGAGATCAGTACTGCGATTATTTAAATACAAGCGATGTAATCCTATCAAACCCGATTCACCTCTGTCTCAATGCAATGCGGATACCAAATAACTCGAGTTACGAACCTGTGGTCCCCAAATCTGGTCATGGACTTCACCGTCGCCTCATCTTTCCAAATGCCAGATCCCAGAAGAAGCATGCGTATGATATTAACCCCTGGAATCAAAGCAGCTAATAGCGCACCTCGATGCCCAGAACTGCAATTTATTAGCAATAGCCATCTCACCAAACTAATAATCCATTAGGAATTTAGAAAAAAGAAAAAAAATGGTGTAGTCTTAAGATTACCTGAACAGTGGCCAGCAAAGCATGAAAACTAATCCAAAGCTTACATGCACAAGCTTCCTGTTAAGTTTCTGAACGAGGGACAAAAACAAAGACATTTAAATATAACAAACGGATTGAAAACAGCAATCAGGTCTAGAACTATGTTTACAAGGACTGCTTTGAGATGCAAATTTTTTTCTATAATTTAGGGGCACGAGTTTGGACAGCCAGCAATATTTCAGGCCCATACACTCTGCAAGCCCGGGGGACTGGTCAAGTTCAGGTCGCCCTGCTCGAGTTTGCGATTGGTTGATATGATTTGGATGGGTAATCTCCACCGCCCCAAATCAACTGGTCAACACGAGTTATTTGAGATGCGAATAAAATTTGGTCTAATGAGTAAAACGAAACAGCCGAGCATCCCGAGACAGCATCGCCAGCAGGATTTATGGAACAAGCAAAGGAAGTAGGGAGTAATCCTGTCCGA
The DNA here is from genome assembly GCA_007663325.1 of Eucalyptus pauciflora. Lineage (NCBI taxonomy): Eukaryota > Viridiplantae > Streptophyta > Magnoliopsida > Myrtales > Myrtaceae > Eucalyptus > Eucalyptus pauciflora. The sequence continues at coordinate 543,874 of VMYD01000304.1, read as the reverse complement.
ACCTGGTCAAAGACGCCTCGCTTAGCTGTTTCTTCAAACAACCGGAGAACCGTGAGAGCGATGCCGCAGGACACGGCTGTAGCGAGTACATCGGACACGACTGGATTCTGGTGGAGCATAATCACTGCCGGTTCGGTCGCCCTACTGAGATTGGATGAGGAGGAGGAGGAGAGAACCAAATTAGTCGCGCCCTACCATTCTTCACCCAACTCTCAAATGCTTTCCCAAACAAGATAAAGGCCCCGTTTGGTTCGGCTTTGGGGGAATGTCCTTAAAGAAATGTAAAGGCCTTTAGTCTAAAGGGGTTTGGTGAAATGCAAATACTGTTTGGTAAATTAAAATTGAAAAGATGCCTTGAGATGCAACTTGGGGAAAATGCTATTTGGTAAACACATACACGTGGAAAGTCCTTTCATGTGCCAATTTTAAAATTTTGCAAATTTAATTTGTTTAAAATCAAAAACAAAAATCAATGACCTTAACTTTTATATATAACCACCGGGGGTTCGCCCCAGTGGCTACCCTTCTAACATGGAAGGGGGAGGTGAAGGGTTCAAATCCCCACTTTCTCAGGGGGATGGGGTGGGGACGCGTAAGTTTCAAGAGTGGGTTTCGACTCTCACGCCCTGCAAGAGGCAGGGGAAAAGTCAGAGAGAGAGAGTGTAGAATATGAATAGAGTAGGACTGACAAAAAAAAAAACTTTATATATATTTTTCAAGTTGAGAATAATGTATAAGAAACATATTAATAAAATTTTAAATAAAAAAATCACATCAAACTCAATTAAAAATAGAGTAATTTCATTACAATAAATATGACAACATATGTCTGAAAGAAAGAAATAAGTTATCGTGCACAAAAGACCAGTTTCATTATTATATGTTCCTTCTGCAAAAATATCAACTGGTTTGGATGAAAGATTTACACCACCTAGCTCAAAAGTATCTGGAGGGGTGAAGCGTATCGTGTAACTGATGTTCTGCAAGGGACCGTGGGTGCTGTCCAGCTTAATTGCATTCTCTGCTCGATTTGCTTTAAGCATGTAACTGTCATTATAAAGATGAAAGGGTAAATTGAAACGTTTATCACCCACAAATAGTGGAGAAGAATAACCAAAATCTATCTGCCCCTTCGTAAACTTGACTGACATGTCAAATCTCATATTCGATGAGTACGATTTCAGATATGTCTTTCCCTTATGCTTCCCAGTCCTTGACTCACAAGGTTTGCTAGCCCCCTTAACTCCATACTCGTACTTGACACCTGGTAATGCATCATTGTGACCCCAAAATTTTTATTTTTATCAAAATAACCGGAATCCCTTACAGTTCATTGCTCCACATCCATCCTACAACGGGATACCGGTTTATAACAGAAAAAGTGGCAGGGAATCTCCAGCACAACTTTATCGAGCAATTTCCCGCGAAAGCATCAGTCAAAAGACATTGAAAAGTTCAAGATTCGGCAAGCAACAGCACACCACCTATTGGCCTTCGAATCCTATTCTCCTTCACCGATTAGGGTAGTGCTAGGATCGAAATTATAGTAGCCATAATAAACATTGGTGACATTTTGAAACTTCAATAACAATTGCGTCTTACCCTCCTCCAAACATCGAATCGTAGTGAAACTCATGGCCTTGGGTGAAAACCCGACATCTGTGCCAAGAGGGTTGCACTTACCACCGTGACAAACACTCCTGTATTCCAAGTCAAAGGCTGAATTCCACTTCAAGGCCGAGCACAAACCTTGCCCCAGTTTCTCACTAGACAAATTATCTCCTCCACCATCATCAAATTTATCAAAAGACCCACTCCCTCCCTTCTTCTCTATCAAACTATACTCATAATCGACACTTCCACTACTCAAAGCCAGTACAGATACAGTCCCAAAATGATCTGCACCACCAGCACCATCACCACCGTCCAAGCTCTCCAAAACCCCACTAACAAAACTACTGTTAATACTCGATTTCAGCGGATAATTTAGCATGGAAACTACGGTTGAAAAACACACCAGATCCGGCCATGCAAAGCTTACTTGAAGATTGAGACCAGTACCCATTAAGCTTGAACTTCACCGTACCCCGCCTGACGGGGATTCTCGGCCTGCGGACGTGAAATTTGCGCAATCTCCGGTTCTTCGGCTTCCCAAAGATCGCACTCACATTGGGGTCCGCGAACTCCAATACCCCATGAAGACTGATCACGTCCTTGGACTCGGTCCCGTGCATTGCCATGGGAGTGAATGGCACTGCCCTCTTCAGATCATGGCCGGACTCCGCCCCCCTCCACTGGCCACCATCAGCCGAGAAGAACCTGCTGTAGAATTGGAGGAGCTCGGCATACGAGCTGGCCGATTTGGAGGCGATTTTGTGCTGCCGGGGGACCGCGCCGCCACAGTGCTTGTCGTAATAGGAGTTGAAGTCGCTGTAGTGGATTTTCGCCGTGGACGCGGCGATGCCCAAGAAGCCGACGGTCACGAAGAGGAGGAGGGCAGCGGAAGAGGACGTGGGTTCCATTGGGTTTCAGTCGGAGAACGGAACGATGGAAATGGGTATCGGCTAGAGAGACGGTGATGGAATCGAAGCTTCCAAGCTTACCCAACTGCCCTACTATGAGCGCAATGCGAGCGCGAGAGCAGAACGGCGGGAGGCGATCTTCGAGGTTGGGATGGATGATCTCGGATGGACATTGGAGAGCAGCTCGTGAAGGAGACGGTGAGGGACGACGGAGAGAGGTACAAGAGTGTAGAGGAGGTGTGAGGCTATAGTAAGGAAGAGGAGGCTTAGGTTTTCTATTTAGAAAATGGTAAAAACGGATTTTGGTTAATAAATGAGGACAAAATGGGCAACTAACATATTTTCATCAAACAAAGGAAGTTGCATTTCGAAAAGGCATAAGTGCTGCAAAAGCTTTAAAACTTGTTATGAAAATGCAATTGAGTTCTAAAACTCGCAAAAAGTGCAATTAAATCCTAAAATTTGTCAAATTGTTTCAATCGAGTCCTAAAGTTAACACTGTTAGCATTTTTAACGGAGAATGCTGACGTGAACTTTTAAATAATTATTCTTTTTTTAGATGACTTTTTTAATTATTTTTATTCAATTTTTTAAAATAGATTTTAAAACTAAAAAGAAAAGTTAAAATTTATTTTAAAAAAATGAAAATAAAATTAGCAGCTCCTCCCCCGCCGCCGTCGCTGCCACCGCCGCCCATCCCCAGAGGGGCTGGCGACGGTCATCGGCCCCTCCGGCGATTGGTGGCGGCTGCCATTTTTTTTTCTTTTTTTTTTGAACTGTTTTGTTTTTTAAATAAATTTTAACTTTTATTTTTATTTTTTATTTTTAAATCTATTTTAAATAAAAAAATTTAAAAAGCCACATGGAAAATAAAATTTAATTTTAAATGCCACGTAAGCATTTTCTGTTAAAAAAGTCGACGTCATTAACTTTAGGACTCGATTGAAACAATTTGACAAGTTTTAGAATTTGATTGTAATTTTTGCAAGTTTTAGGACTCAATTGCATTTTTATGACAATTTTTAAGACTTTTGTAGCACTTATCCCTTCTGAAAATTCTACTTCTCAAATGCATCTCTACCCCTCCATTCCCCTAAAGGCCTTTGAAGCCCCTTGGAGATGCAATTGCATCTTCCCAAAGTCCTCAAAAAATTGAACCAAACACCACCTGCATTTGCCCAAACCCCTTTAGAGCTCTAAAGATCCCTCTAAATGCTAAACCAAATGGGGCCAAAATCCCCAATTCTTCTCCCAGCTCTTCTCCATCTTTTCCTTTCTTACCCATCTATCGCATCCAAACGAAGGTAAGACTGTTGACTTCTTTCGTTTTTGTTTCCCTAATAACCACCATTTCAAACGTACGTAAGTGATGCCTCCTACAATAACTCACATGTTGGAAAAAAATGGAAGGTTAGAAAAAAATCTACCACTCTACAAGAATTTCATCACGTATCGGAAAAAAAAACAAAAGGTTAGAAAAAAATCTACCATTCTACAAGGAGTTTTTTTCTTTTTTTCTTTTTTCTTTTTTGTTTTATATCCAAGATCCGGTTTGGCACACCTTACGGGTGCTCACAGCTGTTGCAGGCCCGACAGGTCCAACAGAGACCATCGATTATACTTGGAGGGAGGCTAGCACAGGACCCCATCACCATGGCCCGCCACTTAAGACGTATTAGCAATGCGGAGATTCGAACTCATTCCCTCAACACTGAGGTAGTAGAGCCCAACCAGCGCAGCTGCCTACTGGTAGGTACCATTATACAAGGAGTTCATCACGCAGACCGTTGAAAAACAATTTCTTAAGACGTGTGAAGTGCACATGCACTATATATTATGTACAAGTTAGATGTGCATGTATATATAACGTGTATATAAAAAGTTGATGAGGCCAAAACAATTCAAGTTTTGAAGTAACGGCCATTAGGAACAAAGCAACTGCAAAGGAATAAAGATTAGAGGGGTTTAAGGTTGTTCTATTGTCACGCCCCAATCCTCCGAGCGCACGCCCATCCCTCAGCGGTCGATTAAATAGCGACGTCCCAGGACGCGTCGCTGACTTTTTCATTTTAATGCACATGCGGAAGCGAATAAATAATCCCAAGACAACAACAAGATGTGATAGAAAAGTAGAGCAACCATTTTCTTTGAAAACCAAACCACACTTATATATACATATCAAACTAAGTTATATACAATACAAGCTGACATATATATACAAGGTCTGCAAAACGGGGAAGGGGGGGGGGTAGAGTGCTATAGATCTTCGGCATTCGAGTCCTCCTCAGAATACATCGGGGATCTTGGATCCGACAAATACGGGTCCACCACTGAACCACCCGAAGGATCTACCGTGCCTTTTCCAAAAGCAATCTCAAGCACATACACAGGTATCTTAGATTTCAGTATGAGACCCTCTCTCTGTCCATACCATGCACGTCGGTACCATGATCTATATTGATGGGGTTCCTTGTGGAGTAAAGCCTCATCAACCTAGACCACGAACCTCCATCCTCTTGAGCTCCCATGAAGCGGGATGTAAGATACCTGATTTGTGACTTTCTTCGGCTGTCCAAAACGCTTGAGAGGAGCTGCCATCTAAGGTTTTGAAAATGTTATCCCATAACAGGGTGAGATGACATCTCAGTAAGTTCACCCCCTAAGACCCGACTAGGAAGAAAATACGCCCCAAGGGCTGCCTAAGCACAAACACAAGTAAGAGGATTTACCTTTGCCTCCATTTATTCCTGCAAGTTAATATAATTTATAAATTCATGAATCATTTCAACACATCAAAGCATCAAATCGGATCGAGTCATCGATCAATCAACTCAGTCGATTCCATATCATCAAAACTATCTCTCGGTCCACCCAATAAATACTATTTATCAAGTTCGATCGTATAAAAAATTGCTCGCTCTAAGCTGAAGATAGATAGTATAGCTCACCCAAAGTTGATAATTGAGTATACAGCTCACCCTAAGCTGATATATTAAGGCCCGCAGGCTGATATAGTATACTCCCAAAGCTCACCAAAAGCTGCTAAGGTAGACTACTCACTCTAAGCTGATATATCAAGGATCGCAGACTGATATAGTATATCGGTATACTGCTCACCCTAAGCTGACATATCAAGCCCGTAGGCTGATAGAGTATACTATCCTAATCATCTAACAATTTGACAATTTTTATAATACTCGATAAAAATAATCGTGTGTGGGTACATGGTAGGCCTTAGCCAAAATATAATATTTTCCCCCTTGAAAATCCCACTAATTTTAATAGTCCATAAACGCATTTTTGGCGTTGTAAACCGACGCTCGATATTTTCTAATTAAATAAATTTCCAAAATTACAAATCACACTCAATGAGACTTTACTCTTCTTGGATATTAAGACGCAGATCTTGTAGGTTGCAGAATTGATAGAAAGAGCACTTTTGGCACTTGTCAATTACTTGGTAACAGGGCAGTATCTTAGTTTTCAAGGAAGCAAAGTACCATAGCTCTTTCAACAGCTGAAGCAAAATATATAGCTCTTGGAAGTTGCTACTCTCAAATACTTTGGATAAAACAACAGCTACGAGACTTTGGTATCGAAGACTCTTGTACTGAGATCAAATGTGACAATACCAGTGCAATCAATCTTACAAAGAATCCAATTCTTCACTTAAGAGCAAAACATATAGAGATTTGACATCATTTTATTAGAGATTATGTTCAACATAGAGAAGTCTTGATACAGTTTATCGACTCAAAGAATCAACTGGCAGACATTTTCACAAAGCCGCTTGAGAAAAGTTTATTTGAGTCTATTCATTCAAGACTTAACATTTTATCTCTTGAAGACTGTTGAAGCTCAGACTCATGAACTAAATCTAAAAAGAATCAGACTCAAAAGTTTAGACTCAGAAGACCAAAGGTTACGACTGTAAGTTATTTCAATTACAGTACATTTATTCGTTTAACTTGACATCTCGAAAAGGTAAGACCGCTTGTTAATCTCTAATTGATATTATTAAGGCAGTTATTTTTTTGAAAAAGATGGTTATCCATTTTAAAAAGGCAGTTATTTTGAAAAGGCATTTTTGTTTTTTCCTTTTTGTGATGTTTCATATGTTAGGACTAGAATTAGCACCTAGAGCGGGGGTGAATAGGTGATTAAAGCAATTTTAACAATTTAATCCTAATAAGAGATCAATGAATTAAACCAACAAACGCTGCAAATGAAAGTAATGAAAGATAAAAGGATTAAGGATAGAGAATCAAGACTCCAGATTTATAGTGGTTCGGCTTAGACCAAGCCTACGTCCACTCTCCCGCACGGACAGCCCTTCTGGCTGGATTTCACTAAGAATAAAAAAAGAGTTATTACAGTCTCACGCTCTTGAGTCCACAGTGTAGAAGCTCTACTATACTTCCTTAAGGTCTCACCACAATATGATCTCTCTTTTGATTACATATAACGCTCGAAGAATAATATCGCAAAATAGAAAATGAGATTCAGACTTTGGAATTCTTCTATTCGGCACCCTTCAACAACTGGAGCATCTCTCTTATATACTTCTTCATGCCTTCAATACCGTTGGCACCTTCCAAAGAAGTTCTTCCAATCAACCCGTTGGACAGAATCAATTAGAGAGATCTCGAGCTCTTTAAGGTAAGTGTTGATAGCCCATCAATCCTGCTCGCCCATACAATCAGGATCTTGGTTTCCATAAGTAGATCCTTCCAAATATAAGTTGCGAAATCTTTAGAAAATCTATACATATTCGAATATGAAAGTAAGATCTTCTAGTGCTGAATCCAGTAGAAAGATATTCTCTAGCCATTAGAATAAAGACCATATAAGATCAAAATAAAAGTTGGTCTGGAGACTGTCCATGAGAGTAGACTTTGAAACATGAGTCTTGCTAGCTTCAGACTTTGATCTTCAGACTTTGTCAATAGAGTCTGTAAGTCTTCAGACTAGACTGAGGAAAATGTTTTGTCAACTTCAAAATACTTGAAGAGAATTTATCCAACAATCTCCCCCTTTTTGATGGTGACAAAACTTTCCTGCAGATTTGAATATTATTGCCCTGCAATACAACTTTTAAGCAAGCATTGATATCTCATAAAAGATTAGAATAAAAATAGTAGAAGTTATCCTGTACACAGATGTCCTGTACACAGACTTACCCTGTACACAGATCTGCATTCACAGAAACCTCATTAGTCATGAGCAGACAATACTATCTTTATCTAATTTAATAGTTTAAAGTAATGCAATAATGAGCACTCATTCAAAAACTCAAGATAAAGTCAAAATATCAATCACAATCATAACAACTTAAAAATGTTTAAAAAATGAAGATAAGATTTGGTTTGGTTTGGTTTGAGGATAGAGTCTGAATTGAAATGTGCTTGAAATCTGCAAAGTCTTTTTTCCCCCTTTTTGTCAGCATTAAAAAAAATCAAGGAGCACGAGGAATGCGAACAAGTTGAAAGTCCTCCATAGACTTGACAGTTTCTTCTAGCTTCCTCAAATCTTCCTGTAGTTGGGTAAGAGCAGTGCCTTTTGCAGTATCCTGAATCTGACGTTGAACCTCCTTAAGCTGATCATGCATGGTGATGAACATTGCATGATTTTCATTCTGCAAAGTCTGAAATTCATACCCCATAGCATAGATTTGGCCTTTGAGCTCCAAGATGATGTCAAGCAACCTTCCAAAATCTCCTGAATTGTCAGTCTGTGTGCTTGCGTCAACTCGGTCTGCTGGTGGAGTCAAGCCAGTATGAATATCAGCAGGGAGTTCAGTATGTGGAGATGATGCCTCTCCTTCAGGAAACTGAGTAGTATAAACATCTTCTGCATCAGGAGGTGATCGACTAACACCTGTTTGTGTATCTTCTTCTATAAAAGTCAGTAGAAGAGGAGTATGTTCTTTGTGAGTATCTCCCCTTGTTTCAATGTCTTATGGAAGAGAAAAGAACTCTTCTTTCTGAGGAGTTTCCTCAGTGACAGGTTGTTGTTGATCCTCTTTTTCTGCTGAAGAATCTATTTTTGCCGATTTGTCCCCTTGTTCTGCTTTTTCTTCCTCTTTTTCTTTCTCTTTCTCTTCTTCTTTCTCTTCTTCTTTCTCTTCTTCTCTTTCTTCTTCTTTTTCTGCAAAATGTTGTTCTGGACAGCTGAAACAGGTGCAGAAAATTGAGAAACAAGAGCAGAGATGGGTAGAGCATCCTCATCATCTTCATCTTCCAAGATGATTGCCCTTCTCTTCTTGATAGGACTAGCCACTGGTTCCTTTCCTTTTCTTTTGGCCGTAGAAGAGTCTGGTCTGAACTTGATAGGAGTCTTCTCCTTGAACTGCTCCAGCCTCTTGCTGAGTTCTTTCAGACGCATCTTTGTTATCATCCTTAGTCCGATGACCATTTTATCAATTATCTTCACAGAGAGAATGTGAGGAGGTTGAATGTTCAGGTGTCTGAAAAGACGAGTGATGAGAGTAGCATAAGGGAGTTTTCCCTTGTCCTTTGCCATGGACCTGTACATGTGAAACATGATAGTGTGCGACAGAGAGAAATTAAGACCAATCTTGATTGCATACATCAACTTAGCCTCTGAGATGGAAACATCTGTCTTGGATGTTGATTTCGGTCTAAGACAATTGATCACTATCTTGTGAAGCAGAGTGTTTGTTGCATTCATCCTGGAGTAGGAGAGACGACCTTCAGCAATTCGGTCTTTTGCAAGTTCTAGAGTGGCATGACTTACAGACACACCAATTGATTGGAAATCACCTCTTTCCACACCAATTACATCTGCCAGAATGTCCTTATCAACAACATATTCTTTATCTCTCACACTGAAAGAAAAGCTGTTCGCATCAAGGAAACTGAGATTGGAATAGAAGTATGCTGTTAATTCAGAATGGGCCATATCACAGTCAGTACATAACTTATGAAGTTGAAGTTTTTCAAACTTCTCTCTCAGATTGATGCTTAATAGGTCCAGAAAATCAAAATCCACCGTCCGTGGATTCATCACCCCACGCTTTAGCAGTTTTTCATACATCTTCCTGTGTTCGTCTGAGCGAAACAGTTCATCCTTATTCCCTCGAAGGTTTGCAGCCACACCCATCCAAGGTTTAAAATGTAACATTTTCTCATTATCATCCTTTCCCTTTGGCTGATTTATACTACTAAACCTAGGGTCATTGGGAAAGTTTGCAAAGGCTTTTGCAGCCGTTCCAGCAGGAACAATTCCTGATCTCTCCATGACGGTGAGAAAATGAGTCTCATTTGAGTAACATTTTTCTTTCAAAAATTCATCAATGAAGGTCATGGCAGAACCTCCTTCCTTCAATGCAGAGTAAAGCCTATAAACAAAAGCAGGCTTGAGTGTTATTACAGGTTCAATAGCTTCAAGAACTTCTTCTGCATCTTGAGGGCGACGACCATGAGGTCTAGTTGAGGAAGTACGCTGTTGAGATCGTTGATGAGTTTGTTTAGTTGGAAAGTCACTTTCTTCTGTGAGATCGAAGTGCGTAGGCCCCTCACCAGATCCCTGTGGTCCCTTGTTTGCTATCCTTGAGGATTTCCTTTGGTAAGACATTGTTGCTTTCTTGGAGAAGCTTTCACACTTGTGTCGCAAGAAATTTAAAAGCTTTGAGACGTAGAAATTTGGGAGAGAAAAATACAGAGAAGTGAAAAGCTTTTGATCTAGGGTTTCTGGGTAAAGTGAAAAACGAATGAGAAGAAGTATATAAAAGGTGACTGATACGGGGTAAATCAAGTGTCGCAAATTTTTGGAAATATTAAGAATTTCTTTTTGAAAATAACTGCCTTAATAAATCGATAACCACCCCTTTTTAAATATAACTGCCTTAATAAGCTCGATTAGAGATAAACAGACAATCTTACCTTTTCGAAATGACAGTTTAAGTAAATGAACTTACAGTCGTGTCGATTGGTATTTTCAATCTTCAACCTTTTGAGTCTGATACTCTGTCAAACTTTGGATTCTGAGTCTGAGCTTCAACATTCTTCAAGAGATAAAATATTGAGTCTTGAGCGAATAGACTCAAACAAGCTTTTCTCAAGTGGCTTTGTGAAGATGTCTGCCAGTTGATTCTTTGAGTCTATGAATTGTATCAAGACTTCTTTGTTCTGAACGTGATCTCTTATAAAATGATGTCGAATCTCAATGTGTTTTGCTCTTGAATGTAGGATAGGATTCTTTGTAAGATTGATTGCGCTTGTATTGTCACATTTTATCTCTGTGCAAGAGTCTTCAATGCCAAAGTCTTGTAGTTGTTGTTTTATCCACAGTATTTGAGAACAGCAACTTCCAAGGGCTACGTATTCTGCTTCAGCTGTTGAAAGAACCACATTACTTTGTTTTCTTGAAAACCAAGATACTGCCCTGTTTCCAAGCAATTGACAAGTACCTGAAGTGCTTTTTCTTTCAACTCTGCAACCTGCAAGATCTGCATCTGAATAGCCAAGAAGTGCAAAGTCTCCTTCTTTGGGATACCATAGACCGATCTTAGCAGTAGTAGCAACATATTTAATAATACGTTTAGCAGCACTTAGATGAGATTCCCTAGGATCAGATTGAAACCTAGCGCATATGCAAACACTAAATAATATGTCAGGTCTGGATGCAGTAAGATAAAAAAGTGAACCAATGATACTCCTGTATAACTTTTGGTCGATTTTCTTCCCTGCTTCATCTTTGTCTATCTTCAAGGAACTTGACATTGGTATGTCAGTCTTTTTGCAATTTTCCAGACCGAACTTTTTAACAAGTTCTTTTGCATATTTCTCTTGATGAATGAATATTCATTCCTTTAGTTGTTTCACTTGTAGACCAAGGAAAAAGGATAGTTCACCCATCATGCTCATCTCGAATTCATCCTGCATAGACTTATAAAATTTCTTGCACAAAGTCTCATTAGATGATCCAAATATAATGTCATCAACATAAATCTGAACAAGTAGAAAACTTTTACCTTCCTTTTTAATAAACAAAGTAGTGTGTACCTTTCCTTTAGAAAAGCCATTATGAATTAAGAAATTACTTAGCCTTTCATACCAAGCTCGAGGAGCTTGTTTCAATCCATATAAAGCTTTCTTCAGTCTGAACACTGAGTCTGGTTTCTTTGAGTTTTCAAATCCAGGAGGTTGTTCTACGTAGACTTCTTCTTGAATAAATCCATTCAGGAATGCGCTTTTGACATCCATTTGAAACAACCTGAAATTCTTATAGCAAGCAAAAGCAAGTAGTAATCTGATTGCTTCTAACCTTGCTACTGGAGCATAGGTCTCATCATAGTCTATCCCTTCTTCTTGCGTGTATCCTTTAGCCACGAGTCTTGCTTTGTTTATCGTTACTTTGCCTTTTTCATCAACTTTGTTCCTGAAAACCCATTTAGCTCCAACAACTGATTTACCTTTTGGTTTAGGAGTCAATTCCCATACGTCGTTAATACTGAATTGTCTGAGCTCTTCTTGCATTGCTTCAATCCAGCTTTCATAAGCTAAAGCTTCTTCAATATTTTTAGGTTCTATTTCAGAAATAAGAGCAACATCACTAGACTCTTCTCGCCTTTTGGATCTTGTTCGAATTCCCTCATTAATGTTCCCAATAATGAGTTCTTCAGGATGACTAGACTAGTGCTTCCAGTTACTAGTCAGTCTGATAGATTGTTGATCTTCTTCTTGAGTAGATTCTTCATCAGTAGCTTGTTGTACTGATTTTGAATTAGTAACTGCTTCAATGGAGGTAGATCTAGTAGTGTCTGGAACATATTCTGAATCTTCAGTCTGAATTTGCTGAATTTGTGGAGAGTCTTGAAATTTGACATTCATTGATTCTTCCACAGTCTGAGTCTTCTTGTTGAATACTCTAAAAACTTTGCTTGTAGTTGAGTAACCAAGAAAGAATTCTTCATCCGATTTTTCTTCAAACTTACCAACACGATCATTTGCATTCTTTAGAATAAAACATTTGCAACCAAATACTTGAAAATAAGAAACTATTGGTTTCTTTCCTTTAAAAATTTCATAAGGGGTTTTCTCAAGAATTGGCCTTAAAAACACTCGGTTTATAATATAGCAAGCAGTTGAGACAGCTTCAGCCCAAAACCTTGAAGAAATTTGATTTCCAATTAAGAGAGTTCTTGCCATTTCTTGTAAAGACCTATTCTTCCATTCCACAACCCCATTATGTTCTGGTGTATATGGAGAGGAGAATTTGTGCTGAAAACCAAATTCATCACAAAATTTAGTAAAGTCTTGATTTTCAAACTCACCTCCATGGTCTGTACGAATGCTTGAGATAGTGTGACCTTTCTCATTCTGCACTTTCTTAGCAAACTTTGAAAAGAGAGAGAAAGTCTCTGACTTACTTGAAAGAAAGTAGACCCAAGTAAATCGTGAGTAATCATCCACAATTACTAGACAGAACCTTTTTCCACCAATGATTTGCGTTCTGGTAGATCCAAACAAATCCATATGCAGAAGCTGCAGTACATGATTAATGGAAACTTTATTTATTGATTTGTAAGAGTTTTTAACCTGTTTACCCAGTACGCATGGTGTACGTAGATCAGACTTTGAGTAATTGAGAATAGGCAATCCTCGAACAAGTTTCTTGGTAGAGATCTTGTTGATTTGCTTCATATTGGTATGGCCTAGCTTTTTGTGCCATAGATTAGCTTCATCTTGTACTGATATTAAGCACTGTGATCTTTCTTGATTCACATCCATAAGATAGATATTTCCATGTCTTCGTCCAGTAAAAGATTGAGTAAAGTCTTTACTGATTCCAGAGCATGTTTCTTCCTGGAAGTTGATCTTGAAACCAGTATCATACAACTGACTTATGCTAAGCAGATTGTAATTTAATCCTTCAACTAAGGAAACATTATTGATTGACAAACTTCCAATCTTTATTGTTCATCGACCAGTAATTCTTCCTTTGTTGTTACCACCAAAGGAAACTTTTCCTCCGTCTATCTGGACAAGTTTTATGAAGCAACTTGAGTCTCCTGTCATATGTCTTGAGCAGCCACTATCAAGATACCATTTAATCTTCATTTTGATTGTAACCTGCAATTAACACGAATTCAAGCTCTTTTTGGTACCCATATCATCTTGGGTCCAGAAGTGTTAGAACAATAGACAGTCTTAGCCCAGCTCTTTTTAACAGGTCTCCAAACCAAAGGACATTCTTTCTCAAAATGTTCTAAGCTTTTACACTTGGAACATCTCAAAGCATTTCTGCCAACATGTTTTACAAAAACTTTCTGGAAATGATTCTTATAAACAATTCTAGCTGGTCTCTGTTTAATTCTTTCTTTTACCTTTGGGAAATCAATTAGTGGAATAGTTTCAGAAGTCATACCAAGACCTAACTTATCAAAGTATGGTCTTTGTATCGAAAGAATCTTATCCAACTTTTCAGAACCATTTGAAAATCTTTTTGATATGTTAGTAATATCATTTTTCAAAAGATTATTTTCATTTGAAATAATGTCTGAGTTTTCTTTCACAACAACAAAATCTTTTTCCAGCTTTTCAAACTTTTCTTTCATAAGTTTATCCTATTGCTTCAATGCAGAATTTTCCCTTTTTAATTCGGAGATCCTCTTGAGAGAGGTTTTCAGACTAAGACAAAGTTCATCAATATATTTAGAAACCTTGACAGGAATTTTCAGGTTACCAACCTCGAGTTCACTGTCTGAGTCTGTGTCTGAATCAAGGTCTAAGTCTGAATCTGATGTTGCCATTAAACATATATTGGCATAATCATCATCACTTTCTTCACATTTAGTATCACTCCAAGTCTCTGCTTTGAGTGCCTTCCTGTATTTCTCAGTTTTTCCTTTTCTCTTCTTTAACAGAGGACAATTGGGTCTGATGTGTCCCTTTTTCTTGCATTCAAAGCAAGTCACTTCTTTGTTAGAATCATCTTCCTCTATTGACTTGTTTTGAAACCTTTGAGAGCTTTGTTTCTTCCAATTGAATTTCCTTCATTTTCTGTTTAACTTTCTGAATCTCTTTATCATGAGTTAGTTCTTCATCATCTAGATCTTCTTCAGAGTCTGTAGCATCAGAATAGTCATTAGACTTTAAGGCAATAGATTTCTTACCTTTAGAATCTTCCTCTTCGTTGGTCTGTTCCACTTCATAAGATTGAAGAGTCCCAACTAGTTCGTCTACAGAGAGTGGAGCAATCCTCCGCGTCTCTCTTATTGAGGTTTTTATGTAATTCCAGTCTTTAGAGAGTCCTCGAAGTAGTTTGTTGACCTTCATATGTCATGAGATTGGATGTCCTTGATATTCAAGACCATTCACAATTTCAGTAAAGCGACTAAACATGTTAGTTATTGATTCTCCTGATCTCATCTTAAAGACTTCATATTGTCCCAAAAGAATGTTGATCCTCGTTTCTTTCACACGATCAGTTCCTTCATAGGTAATGTGAAGCCTATCCCAGACTTCTTTTGCTGTATTACAAGAAGATATTCTATTATACTCAGTAGGGGATAAAGCACAATATAAGGAGTAAATAGCTTTGGTGTCAAGAGTCTGTCTCTTGGAGATTTCTTCTTGAGTCAGTAGAGTGGGATCAGCAGTTTCTTTTCCTCTCTCTGATCCTGATGCAACATCAGAAATGATTCCTTTATCAACCACTTCCCATTCCAAAGGATCTTTCGATCTTAGGAATGCCTTCATCTTATTTTTCCATATGCTGTAGTCTTTTCCATCAAAGTATGGAGGTCTGGTATTGCTTTGACCTTCAACCAACCCTGTAGGCAACATACTAGCCATAGATCTTTTACTCAGAAGTAAAGACACTTCTTATGAACAAGTACACAAGCTCTAATACCAATTGTTAGGACTAGAATTAGCACCTAGAGGGGGGTGAATAGGTGATTAAAGCAATTTTAACAATTTAATCATAATAAGAGATTAATGAATTAAACCAACAAACGCAGCAAATGAAAGTAATGAAAGATAAAAGGATTAAGG
This sequence comes from Eucalyptus pauciflora, assembly GCA_007663325.1. Lineage (NCBI taxonomy): Eukaryota > Viridiplantae > Streptophyta > Magnoliopsida > Myrtales > Myrtaceae > Eucalyptus > Eucalyptus pauciflora. The sequence goes on along the minus strand of VMYD01000304.1, from coordinate 528,330 downwards.
ATAGAGAATCAAGACTCCAGTTTTATAGTGGTTCGGCTTAGACCAAGCCTACGTCCACTCTCCCGCACGGACAGCCCTTCTGGCTGGATTTCACTAAGAATCAAAAAGAGTTATTACAGTCTCACGCTCTTGAGTCCACAGTGTAGAAGCTCTACTACACTTCCTCAAGGTCTCACCACAATATGATCTCTCTTTTGATTACATATAACGCTCGAAGAATAATATCGCAAAATAGAAAATGAGATTCAGACTTTGGAATTCTTCTATCCGGCACCCTTCAACAACTGGAGCATCTCTCTTATATACTTCTTCATGCCTTCAATACCGTTGGCACCTTCCAAAGAAGTTCTTCCAATCAACCCATTGGACAGAATCAATTAGAGAGATCTCGAGCTCTTTAAGGTAAGTGTTGATAGCCCATCAATCCTGCTCGCCCATACAATCAGGATCTTGGTTTCCATAAGTAGATCCTTCCAAATATAAGTTGCGAAATCTTTAGAGAATCTATACATATCCGAATATGAAAGTAAGATCTTCTAGTGCTGAATCCAGTAGAAAGATATTCTCTAGTCGTTAGAATAAAGACCATATAAGATCAAAATAAAAGTTGGTTTGGAGACTGTCCATGAGAGTAGACTTTGAAACATGAGTCTTGCTAGCTTCAGACTTTGATCTTCAGACTTTGTCAATAGAGTCTGTAAGTCTTCAGACTAGACTGAGGAAAATGTTTTGTCAACTTCAAAATACTTGAAGAGAATTTATCCAACATCATATACCCCGTATCGTTTGCCTTTTATACAGTTCTTCTTCCTCTTCTCATTCTACCTAAAAACCCTAGAGCACAAATTCTCACTCTTTGAAAGTTTCTTTCGAAAGTTTAACTCTTAAAGCTCTCACATTTCTTGCGATACGAGTGTGAAAATTCTCTCAAAGACAGAGATAATGTCGCATCAAAGAAAGTCATCAAGAATTGCAAGCAGGGGACCACAAGGTTTGCGTGAGGGGCCTACGCACTTCAATCTTACCGAAGAAGGAGACTCTCCAAATGGACAGGTGCGTCAACATTCTCAACCGCGCACTTCCTCTCCTGCTAGATCACATGATCGTGACCCTCAACATGCAGAAGAAAACATTATCGAGGATATAGAACTAGTAAGATCTCTTAAGCCCGCATTCACTTACAGGCTTTACTCTGCTCTGAAAGAAGGGGGTTCTGCAATGACGTTTATTGATGCGTTTCTAAAAGAAAATGGCTATAAGAATGAGACTCATTTTCTAACTGTGATGGAACGTTCGGGTGTTGTTTCTATTGGAACGGCGGAAAAAACTTTTGCTAACTTTCCAAGTGATCCACGATTTGGTGGTTTAAATCAGCCTGAAGGGAAAGATGATGATGAGAAAATGTTCGTGCATTTTAAGCCAAGAATGGGTGTGGCTGCAAATCTTCGAGGAAAGAGGGACGAATTGTTTCGGTTGGAGGAACATAAAAAGGTTTATTCTAAGTTGTTGAAGCATGGGGTTATGAACCCAAGAACTGTGGACTTTGATTTTTCTCGATTTGTTAAACATCAATCTGAGAGAGAAGTTTGAGAAACTTCAACTTGATCAATTTGGTACTGAGTTAGAAGCTGCTCATTCTGAACTGACCGCATATTTTTATTCAAATCTTAGTTTTCTTGATGCGAACAGTTTTTCATTCAGCGTGAGAGATAAGGAGTATGTGGTTGACGTAGATACTCTTGCTGACGTTATTGGTGTGGAAAGAGGAGCTTTCCAATCTATTTTGGTGTCTGTTAGCCATGCAACCTTGGAGCTTGCAAAAGATAGAATTGTAGAAGGATGCCTCTCGTATCTAAGAATGAGTGCATCAAACATTCTGCTTCATAAGATTGTGATTAACTGTCTCAGACCCAAGTCAACATCAAAGACAGATGTCTCAAATTCTGAAGCAAAATTGATGTATGCCATCAAGATTGGTCATAAGTTTTCCTTGCCTCATACCATCATGTTTCACATGTATAGGTCCATGGCAAAGGACAAGGGCAAATTTTACTTATTCTGCTCTCATCTCTTGTTTATTCAGACATTTGAATATTTAGCCTCCCAACATTCTGTGTGTGAGAACCATTGATCAAATGGTAATTGCGCTGAAAATGATTACAAATATGCGTCTGAAAGAACTCAGCAAGAAGCTAGAGTGGTTTAAGGAGAAAACCCCTGTCAACTCAGACAAGACTCATCTACTGCAAAGAGAAAAGGAAAAAATCCCATGACTGGTCCTACCAAGAGAAGGTGAGCTATCAACTTACAAGATGAAGATGATGAGGACGACATTCCTATCTCAGCTTTTGTTTCCCAGCATCTTGTTCATGAGTTAGCAGAACAAGAACATCAAGTCGGAGGAGAGACTGTGAAAGGGAATCAAGAGAAGGAATCATTGCGGACAGAAGAGGAAGAAGACACAGTTAGAACAGACTCACAGATGCAGACAGAAGAACAACCTACAGAAGAAGGTCGTGGAGATTCTCCAACAGAAAAGGAGGCTCGAGAACATCATGACATTGAAGAAGCATCTTAGTAAGAAAAATACTTCTCTCCACCAGAAGGCACTGAAATAGGGGGAGATGTTCCAAGAGAAAATATTCCTCTTTTAACTTTTACAAGTGCAAGTGTCAGTCGTTCTCCTACTGGTGTAGAGGATGTCTATGCTTCTCAATTTCTTGAAGAAGACCTTGAAGCATCATCTCCAAATGTTGATCTTCCTGCTGATGTTCGATCAACTGGCTTTACTCCACAATCTGACCATGCTGAAGCAAGCACACAGACTGAAAAATCAGGAGACTTTGGAAGATTGCTTGAAATTCTTTTGGAGCTTAAAGGCCAAGTCTATGCATTAGGATGCGAATTTTAGACTTTGCAGATAGAGAATCGTGCCATGTCCATCTCTTTGCAAGATCAAATTCGAAATATTCATCTTCAAATTTAGGCAACTGCCAAAGGCACAGCTCTAGCACAACTGCAGGAGGATTTGAAGAAGCTGGAGGACACTGTCAAGTCAATGGGAGATTTTCAGCTCGTGCGCATTCCTAGAGCATCTTGACTTTTTCACATTTTTACGCTGACAAAAATGGGGAGAAGTTTTTGCAGATTTTCAAATTTCAACTTTTGAACTTATTTTGGATAATTTTTAATATTTTGATGTGATTGTGATTGACTTTATCTTTTGTTTGGATTTTTGGACTGACTTGAACTTTGGATTGCTTGCTTATTATTGCAGTACTTTAAGCTATGCTATTAATTTAGATAAAGATAATTGATAAATATCTGTACAGGACAAACTTGTTTTCTGTGGATGCAGATCTGTCATTATCTTTATCCTAATCTATTATGAGATATCATTACTAGCTTAAATGTTGTATTGCAGGGCAATAGTATTAAAATCTGCAGGAAAGTTTTGTCACCATAAAAAATGGGGAGATTGTTAGAAAAATCCTCTTAAGGTGTTTTGAAATCGACAAAACATTTCCATCAGTCTAGTCTGAAGACTTGCAGACTCTACTGGCAAAGTCTGAAGACCGCCAGACTCAAGTTTTAAAGTCTACTCTCATGGATAGTTTCCAGATTGACAAAGTTAAAATTCTATTATGATTATTTCAAATATGGTTTTTGACTCCAACGGTTAAAGAATATCTCACGATTGGAATTAGCACTTCAAGATCTTTTATTCGTATTCGAATAATCTAGATTCTCTAGATTTGCAATTTACTTGGAAGGTTCTACTTATGGAAACCAAGATCCTAATTGTATGGGCGAGCATGATTGATGGGCTATCGTCATTTTCCTTGAGGAGCTCGAGATCTCTCTAAATTGATTATGTCCAACGGGTTGATTGGAAGAACTTCTTTGGAAGGTGCCAACGGTATTGAAGGCATGAAGAAGTATTTAAGGGAGACGCTCAAGTTGTTCAAGACTGCTAGATAGAAGAATTTCAAAGTCTGAATCTCTTTGTTCTTTTGTAATCAAAAGAGAGACTAAAGTTTGGTGAGACCTTGAGGAAGTGTAGTAGAGTCTCTACACTATGGAATCAAGGGCGTGAGACTGTAAATTATCTTTTTGATTCTTAGAGAAAACTAGTCAGTGGGCTGTCCGTGTGGAAGAGTGGACGTAGGCTTGGTCTAAGCCGAACCACTATAAACTTGGAGTCTTGATTCTCTATCCCTAATCCTTTTACATTACATCGCTTTCACATACATCGATTATTGTTTTCAATCTCTTAGTCCATCATCCAATAAAACGTCTATACATTCTGTTACGTTTTATAAAATCATCTTAATCACCTATTCACCCCTCTCTAGGTGCTCGTACTAGTTCTAACACCAACTTCCTTGTCTTTGTCTTCTTCAAGTGTTCGGTTCCTGCTTCCTCCTTGCTGATCGAACAATAGCCAAAAATAGAGCAAATACTTTGTTTTGTGTTGCTGGTTTTTGGACCTGTGCAGCCCCCGCTGACCAAGCTTGCCTTTTATGTTCCATTTCTCTTTCTTTTGGTCTCTAGTTACCACTCGATCACCCCTACCACAAGCCTGTTAGCCCTCCAAAATTGGCGTGTCCCTAGCGTCCCTGTGCCAGAAGCTCAACGCCTCTGTACATGGCTGCTGCAACCATTCCTCAGCTCATCCATCCTCTGTTTTGGTTCGCCAACACACCAGAGACCATAATCCTGTAGCCTTTGCTGCCGCCCAGTCACCAGGACTCCAGCAGCATCGGTTCAGCTTGCCAGTCGCCAACCAACTCCCCTGTGCTGCTGCCTCGCCCCCACGGTCCCCATGCGGCGTCGGCTCGACCTCAACCAGTTAGGAGGACCGCCCCTTCGCAGTGTGCTGAGGGCCTTGCGGACCTGTTCCGGGTCGACCGGACCTCCTTCGACACCCCCGGGAGCCGAGGCTTGGTTGCCGTTGCTCCGCCGCCACAAGAAGTCATTAGTCCTTAATTTAGGTGAGTTAACTTCCTAAATTTTGATTAGGGGTTAATTACACTAATTAAGATGTAGATTAGGCTTAATTAGGTTTAGTAGATAATCTAGTTAGAGTAAATACTAGTTAGCTAGGTTAGTTATAAGGAAACTAGGTGGTTAGACTAGTTAGTTAATTTAGAAAGGTTATTTAGTTAGGAATTTACTTATTAATTAGGATGGTTAGTTTAGGAGGCTAGTTAAATAGATTAATTTAGTTAAGCATTTACATACTAAATTGGAACTATGATCTAGTTATATGGGTTGTTTAATTTAACAATCATGGATTAGTTAAATAATTAATTTAAATGTTGTAATTATAATTTAATTAATTATTTAATATTTTTCGAAAATTTCATCGAGATAGTCGGTGACCAGAATTTTGTACAGATTGCAGTGGTATATTCAATTTATACAATCGATCATTAAATTATGCAATTGAGTGATGGTTGTTAATTTTGAGTATTTATCTCAAATGGTGGAATTTCGGTATTTAATTAGAAAATACCAGGTGTCGGGTTTTGACACCCGAAAGTTGTTTTTAAATACTATATAAATGGTGGGACTTTAAAAAAGAGGATATCAAACTTTCTGGTTCGAATTGACTGTGTACCCACACACGATTATTTTAACGTGTATTTTTAATATGAAGAAAATAAGCTAGGTTCACTATTTTAATTGAGGTATTTGGGTGCAATGCACAGTGGCCTGGGCCGAAATTGGATGAGTGCATGATTAATGTGAGAACCCGTCACGAGCCTTTGGGGTCGGACGATGCTCATTCGGGAATGCCCTAAGTCAACGGATGCCAATCGCAGTGGAGGTTGGGCCGATGCTCCTATAAGAAATGTCGTCTAGATGTAAAAGAATATAAGGATTTTAGATCTTGCCAATGAGTGAATTAATTTGCTTTTTGGAGGCTCATGGAAATAGATTGATGACACAAGATGAAATTTCAGTTGAAAGTACATTTAATCTAAAATAAACATAGGTCATAAATTTAAAAATTAACGTACGTCATCTAAAGCTCAAGATGGCGGAATGAGTTCTTATATAATAAACAAAGGACATATTGTTAAATAATATCCACCCTGTAGTATTTGCAAGAAAATAAATCACTTTGAGAAAGATTGTTGGTTTCGTGATAAATCATAATGTAGCTTTTGCAAAACAATATGGCCACGTAGAACAAAATTGTTGCTCGAAAGGAAATCACTATATATATTGACAGTGGGTGGAGTAATCACTTGATGGGATGAACCATTTAAACAAAGACAATATTAAGACAAGCTTTCCGTTAAGTTTCTAAATGATGAAAAAACAATTTAAATAAAGACATTCAGATGTAATGAACAGCTTGAAATTAGCAATCAACTCTCGAACTACTTTCTTCTGGGAACTGCTTCAAGAAGGAAATATTTTTATGATAATCTAAAGGTATAGACATGGACATCTGGCTATCTAAAGATTCATGGACTACCCTGCAAGTCACGTGGATCAATTAAATCCAAGTTTTCAGCATGTGGAGGTGGCCTAACTTAATTTGCGTGTAATTGGTGAAATTTGAATGAATAATTTCCATTTTTTCAATTGGGAATTCTCCGCTGTTTCTAATCAATTACGTCAACCCAGTTATTTGATATTGGAATAAAAGTTTGATCTCATGAGTAAAACGAAACATCCGATCATCATGAGACAGCATATTCTGCAGGAAAATCATCAAACTAACAAAGAAAGGTGGGAGCAATTCTATCCGAACCTGGTCAAAGAGGCCTCGCTTAGCTGTTTTTTTTTTCAAACAATAGGGAAACCGATAGAATGATGCCAACAGTCACGGCTGTAGCGAGTGCATCAGACACGACCGAATTCTGGTGGAGCATAATGACCATGGCCGAAGTCGCCAAACTGAGGTTGGATGAGAAGGAAGAGTAGGAGAGGTTAGGGAATCTTGAGAAATTAGGGGAGAAGATACCAGTCACGTCGCAGAGCCCGATAGCTGGTAGTGAATTCAACTGAAGCAGCCGCATTTTTATTTGCAGGGACCGCACCTTGAAGACTTGAATGGAGCTCAAATTTCGTAGGTGTCTCTATAGATTTCTAATTGTGTTGCACAATGTCAGAAGAACTTAGGTAGTAGCTATGGACGATTCGATAGAAAAAGAGAGATCGTCTGTATTTTTGGTTGAAGGATTTTTTCCAAAAAATCTTGGTGGGATATGTAATTAAATTGGATTAATACAGTAATTAGGTACACTGTGTCTGCCAATGGAATTAGAAACCCCAATTGTGAAAGAGGTAAAAAAGTAATCCTTAAATAGAACTCATGACAAGCCCGTAGCCCTCAGAAATCTAATAGCTCAAGAGAAATTGATAAGGAAAAAAAAAAAAAAAAGGAAGAAAAAGAAGAAGAAGCAGAAGCAGAAGCAGCTACCCCTAATCTAAAAGGAAACCAGGTTGTTTGATGATAATGAATGGTGATACACTTAGTCAATAGCCTAACGCGGTCACCTTAATAATGAAATTTCCTTTACCAGAACCATCAGTAATTGGCTAAAGTTTAGTCGAGAAGAAGAAAGAAAAAAATTCCTTTGTTTTTTAGTTTTTCAAGTTAGCATTCATTTTAATAAGTTTTCTTTGGTGCACAACTTTTTTTTTTTTTTAAAGTTTTTATCTTTGCATTTTTTGCTTAAACCTAAACAAATTCACCATAGCAACATATTCGTCACAGTATTCTAAGCATCACAAAATAACAATGAACATTGTCGAGTGGCAAAAATCTAACGCACGTGGAGGCAAGCTTCATTTATGAATGAAGAAAAAAGTGAAAGAAATGACAAATTCATCATCCAAAGACCATTACAAACATTTTTGAAATTGCAATTTTAGGTCATAGGCAAAGGCAAAGATGTGATTTGGCTTAATTTCCCACTTATTTTCCCCAAATTTGCGGAGAATCAAACTAGGTGCGCCCCAAGAAACAAAATCTCTAACCATTCTTCACTCAACTTTCCTATGCGTTCCCAAAGAAGAGAAAATCGCGATTCTTCACCCATTTCTTCCCCATCTTTTATTTTCCTAACCATTACCATCCTTTCCAAACAAAAGGTAAGAGTCTTGACATCTTTCATTTTTGTTTCCCCAATTATTACCCTTCCAAAAAAGTAATGAATAGTTATCATACGGAAAAATTGTCCTAAAAATTATAAACCAATTATAAAGCGATCAATTTAGTCTTAAACTTTTAATTTATGCCAATTTGGTTCCAAACCTTTTGACAAATGGACAATTCAGTCATAAATCTTTTGATCTAGCAATTTAAAGAATTACCGATATAATTATTTTGGCTAATTTTAGTCAAAAATCATTGACGTTAAGTTTCCGGTTAACTCCAGCACTAACTTGAACAATTTTTTTATTGATTTTTTTCCTTAAATTTTCATTTTATTTACTTCTATTTGTTCATTTTTTCTTCATCAGGCTGGCAAGATCTTTGGCCATTTGTTGAGGGTTGGCAACCTTCATCTGCCCTGAGGCAAGGACCGGTGAGGTCACTAGCCTCTGGGTGAGGGCTACAATGCCCTTGCTAGATCTAGCGAGGCAAGGGTATCATGGCTTGCAAGTGCTTGCACACCTTCGCCTAGATCCGACGAGGGTTGCGATCCTTGCCTAGTGGCCCTTGGACTCATTAAGAAATAAAGAAAAAAAGAAAAAAATCAATTCAAAATTTGAAATTTTAAAAAATAATTATAAAATTATCCAAGTTAACACCAACTACCCCATATAAGATGGCCGGTGCTGATTGGATCGTTACGTTGGCAATTTTCGGTCAAATTAATAGAAAGGAGCACATTGATAATTCATTAAAAAATTAAGACTAGATTAGCAAATTCTCAAAATTTTTAGGACTAAATTAATTGTCAATAAGTTAGGACTAAAATGGCATAATTAAAAGATTTAGGATCAATCGGTTGCAGTATAATATGTTTAGAGTTTTTTGGACAATTTTCCTATTACAAAAGTGAGGATTTTTAGAGTAACTTGCATATGAAAGAAAAAAAAAAGTTAGAAAGCAATCTACCATGCAACAAATAACTCATGGAAGAAAAATTTTGTGGGAAAATAACATATTTTAAAGTGAAACGATGCAACTTTCATACTTTAAAATAATAATAGGATTTATTACACTGGAAATGGGCTAGTTATCTATGTGATTGTAACCAGTCAGTTGGATTCCTAGTCTCAATCTTTTGTAATCGGGAATCATAAAATTAGTTTTGGGTTTTAGACTCCTAAAATCGATCACCTCTAACACAAACTGTTGAAAAATAATTTGGTGGCATAAGTGCAGATACATGCATAATTGATTTTGAGTTCAAGTGGGGGGGTTTTTGCTACTATGTATCCTCAAAATCATGTATCAATCTCTTTAAAAATGAATAATTTTTTATTCAATTATCACATAAATTTCTCGCATATTATCTAAGGGGTAGTTTGTTTCTTTGCTGTGTTTTTGTACTAGCAGAAGTCCATTGACACCGTATAGGAAAGCATATCATTCACAGGCCAATAGACAAGGAGTTATAGTGGATAAACGTTGTAGACCGGCGGGATAATTGGATTACTTTTATTGTGATGACATAACTCATTTGTCAGTAGTAAGATATACGCACTGGATTTGTAGTACAATCAAATTAGTCTTAAATTTTTCAATTTTGTCAATTTAGCTCTAAAATTTTGCACAAGATTACTAAGTAGTCCTTAGTGGGACAATTGGGTTACATTTATTGTGATAACGCAACTCATTAATTGGTAGTAAGACATTCACTTGTTAGGATTGTAGTACAAATAAACTAGGCTTAAAACTTTTTAATTTTATTAATTTAGTCCTAAAATTTTACACAAGATCACTATATAGTCCTTAGCGGGACAATTGGGTTACATTTATTGTGATGATGTAACTCATTTGTCGGTGGTAAGACCTTTGCCCAGTGGGGCTATAGTGTAATTAGTCTTAAACTTATTATACGAATGTCAATTTAATTCTAAAATTTTACACAAAATGCTATTTAATTATTCTTGTCAGTTTTAGTTGATAATCATGATGCGGTAGTATGCCGAGTAGGATGGTTGATGGTGACTGAATTGCCATGTCAATAATTTTTGGCAAAAAACGACCATAAGGACTATATTGGCATTTCGTACAATAGTTTAGGACTAATTGATAAAATTGAAATGTTTATAACCGATTAGATAATTTTCCCTTGTTAGGCTCGTGGGTGGAGTGTGAAATGTACACGCACTAATTCAAGCAATTTACACTCTAGGGCTAAGAGAAAAATATAGGTGTCGCGACCCAATTTTTCGAGGTTTGCCAAAAGCCACCTAAAACTAGGTTGATGGACTACTAAGCCTTTAAGTTTAGCTCGGGCTCTCCTAAGCCCATACCAAATCGCGACTTAGGATTTAACATGCAAAAGATCATTATCTAGGAGTCGCCACTAATCAGTTTAGGGTAGGTCGATTAGACACCTAAGTAAAGCAACGAGAGATTTACTTTACTCCTACGAACCAGAGACTATGGGTACGGGGACTTGGTTACACTAGATTTCTCTAATGCCCTTTCGGTACCATTCTTTAGAAAAAATGTTTGGCAAACAACTTGAATTGATTTTAATTGAGCTTCCTCTAACATGTGAGGTGATCATGCGGGTGCGCAATCCATCAATTTAACACCCAAGAAAGCAATGAATAAATTACAAACTTACCTCAAAGCAACGAAAGCATCTGCGTTGTTAGATCAAAATTCACATCAGCAATCTTAGATATGATTTCTAATTAACAAGCAATCAATTTTTTGTTTTCGCTTTAAAAATCATGAATTATGCAATGCATTATTACTATTCAAACATGAAATGACGACATGGCAAAAACTATATGACATGAAGAAATGCAATAATTAAATGCAATCTAAATTATCTAATTATAATGACATGCAATGTGATGCAATGACACACCAAATTATTTAAACTAAAATAACATGCCTCATGCAATTTAATATGCAAGCTATACGTCACGTGACATTTATTAAATGGCTTAATCTAATGACATAAAAGTTCTAATTAAATGAACTTAAATAAACTAAATGACGTGCATTTGATGTTCCTATTTTTTAAAAAAAAATGCAATCTATCTTAAAAATTGAATGAATCTACTCTAAGACAATTTTTTTTGTATTTTTCATGAAATTCGAATGCAAAAAAATAATCTAGCTAGATTAAAATTCTATCTAATTTTAAACTAAGGATTAGATCATATTAAATCCTAATTTAAATTGAGACATTATCCTAATCTAAAATGCAAAATATGATTTAAATTAAAGATGAAACATGCAATTCTAACCTAATATGCACAATGATTTTTTTTTGTTTTTCTTTATGAAATTCGAAATTAAAACTAACACATAATTAAACGTGCAATTCGAATAAAAACTAACAACCTAAATGAATGCATTTTGTTTTTGTTTTTTTTTTAAAAATTTTTTCAAATTCGAAACAAAATCCCTATTCTAGATATGCAAAACAACCAGAAATATTCTAAAACCAAATGAAATCCTAATCCAAATGTCTTTTTGATTTTTCTTAGTGATTTTTCCAAAAAACAAATATTAAATCTAACAAGCAAGATATTCAAACAGATAAAGGATTAAAATAAACGAAAAAATAACCCGTTGTCTCACGGGTCAAATTAACGATTATTTTTAACCCTAAACATCAGACAAGAAATCAAAATAATTAAAAATCTAATCCGAAATCTTACGGATCAAATTAATAAATATATTGATTCAACAGTTAATATATCATAAACAAACCCCGAGAGTTAATACAATTAAAAAAATGACCCGAAATCTTACGGGTCAAATTAATAATTAAATTAAACCCTAGGGACAAATCCTATAGGTAATGCCTAGAAGAATTAAAACCTAAAAAAAAAAACACAAAAAATGTAAAGTAAACTAAACTATAAAGAAAGTAAAAGTAAAAAGTGAAAAGTAAAAAAATAATAAAAAAACTAACTAGGTAAATAATGGAGAAAAAGGTGTCGCCGGGGAGAGGGAGCTCGTCGGCGGCAAGGGCTGCTTGGGACGGCGCAGATTGGTGAGGGCTGTCCGTCGAGCTTCGTGGGTTAGTAAACGGTGCAGGGACGGCAATGTTGATGATACCCGCACTGGATGGCCAATAAAAATAGTATGGCTATTTTTCTTCACTGAAATTTGCAAATCGCCACACGCCCAAGCTGCTCACGCTCATCTGGCCAAGGAAGATTCTTTTGCATGCATGAAGTAAAATCACAAAAGAACCACACGTGTTAGTGTCCAATCTGGACAACATGCAAAAGAAGATAAATCCACCACTTGGAATTATTCAATCGAGATTCTAGTAATTCTTTTGACCGTGAACTTTAAGCTTGCCAATGGTGATTGGTGGGATTCTTGGTGTGTGGACGATCACCGGAAAACTGAGGAGCTTGCGGGATTGCTCGTTGAATCTGCAGTGATTGGCGTCGAGGCTTCGTGATGTGCTTTTCTTTTTCTTCTTCTTCTTGCTTGCATTAAGCAAGGCCATAAAAATCACAACTTTTGCTGCCTTCTTCCATCGAAGTCTGGACAAAGACCAAAAGACAACAACATTCACCGCCTTCTGCTTTCCTTTGCAAGTGCACGTGTGATGCGCCCACTATTCTTTTCACTCACAGACTGGTGTCTTTTTACTTGACCGAGTCTCAAGCTCCGCTCAATCTCTTGAAGACCTCATCATAGCCTCCCTTCGGCGTCCGAGACATGCGTTGCCAGTGATTTCTCAATTGCAGGCTTGTGGATATTGGTGAAACGTGTTGAGGTGCAGCAAGCTGCTGTCGCCAATGTCAAGCGAGGACTGGACGCGGTGAAGTTGATGAACCGCGAGTGAGCCGTCGATGGCATTTAGGAAGGAGGCGCATCGATAGATGGGGACAAGCACCGAGAGAATCTTTTAATCTCACTTTCCACCTCCATCCCTTTGTAGGGTGAAGACTCCTTTTGGGCTCTGCAAAGGAGGCGTGAATCACTCTCTCTCTCTCTCGTATGTTCCATTATGTGCCCCCAATTGTGAAGCCGAATATTCAAGGTAAGGTGGCCTCCAAAAACCGAACCCTACGTACACCTTTTATAGCAAAAAAAAATGTGATCCTAACAAAATATTTCGAAAATTCCTTATATCCTCCGAATCACAAAAATCCTTATCTCCTTAATATTTTCAAAAATGTTATCACCTAAAGACTAAAGATAAGACTTCAACCCGATTCTCTTAAATTTGAAAAACCATCGCAATATCAAATCTCGATTTAGGTAATTTTTGTCATTAAAAGAAAACAGGCTCGGGCCAATTTTGCTTTTTCGTGGGCTTAGTCCATCTAATTTGAAACTTAAAACCATTAATTCAACCCATCCGCCGTCCTAAAAATAAAAAATGCAAAACATGCAAATTAAAAATAAACGCACCTAAAATTAATGATATGCAAATGAATTATAAAAAATAAGATTAACCCCTAATGACTAAATGAGCCGCCAAAATTTAGGTGTCAACAGCTGCCCCTCTTTGAAGGTGAGCTCGAAGAGGTTGCATTCAAAGATAAATTGAGACCTAAATTTTGACCATGCACATGCATTCAATGATTTTTTGTTGGATTTTTTTTTTTTTTTGATTTTTTTTTTTTGGAAAATGAATCCCACTTTAAAATGCAATTTATATGATGCATGGAAATGCTAATGCAAATGCATGATGCGAAAGGAAAGAACATACCTGCAATTACTTACCAGTCAGTGCGGTAAAGCATGTTGAGGTACATGATAAATCCCTATTTACTTCAAAGATACCCAACTCTCACTCAGGCTCCTTGAGGAGTCAAACAGGTAATGAATCGAAACATTGAGCTCGAGAAGAACATTCACATCCAAGTGAAATGCTCAACGACAAGAATTAAGACATCCAGATCCAGACTGAGATGTCAAAAGAACCTACCCGAAATATCTTACCTTCAAGGAGGGTAAAATGATTCAAGATAGATTGGTGTTACACGTCTAGGACCCGTACCATTCTACGGTCGCCCAGAATAGTAACATGACTTTATAAAGAAATCTGCTTTCCTAGGACCCGTACCATTCTACGGTCGCCTAGTATGACAGATTTTTGTTGTGTCTAGGACCCGTACCATTCTACGGTCGCCTAAACGGGGATTTACCTTCCAAGACCCGTACCATTACTCTACGGTCGCTTGAAAAGGGAAATAAAGTTTTGTCTAGGACCCGTACATTACTCTACGGTCGCCTAAACGGAGATTTACCTTCCAGGACCCGTACATTACTCTACGGTCGCCTGAATAGGGAAATAAAGTTTTGTCTAGGACCCGTACATTACTCTACGGTCGCCTAAACGGAGATTTACCTTCCAGGACCCGTACATTACTCTACGGTCGCCTGAATAGGGAAATAAAGTTTTGTTTAGGACCCGTACCATTCTACGGTCGCCTAAACGGTGGTTTACTTGGCTAGGACCCGAACCATTCTTCGGTCGCCCGGCGTCGCAATCTGGAGAAAAATCTTTAGGGACAACTCTATCGAGTGTCAAATTACTTAAAGTGAAAATACCTGTACAATGACAAGTATTTAAGGTATAGATAGAGATATACTTACCTAGTGACATCTCTGCTCATTAGGGATATGTCTCTTGGGCCTTAGGCTATGCAAGCATGCCAGGATAATATAAAAGGACTCTGGGTTACGAAAGCACGCCAAGTCAATTTAAAAGGAGGGACTCTGGGCTACGAAAGCATGCCAGGTCAATTTTAAAGGACACCGGGCTACAAGAGCACGTCGGGTCAATTTTAAAGGAACAGCTTGATCGAGTCAAGTGTCGAGAATGGGCAGAGATATACTTACCTGATGATATCTCTGATTCTTTGGGATATGTCTTCTGGAACTTAGATATCCTGTGGAGGCCTCTCATCTCCTGGTAGAAATAAATTTTGGAGCATTAAGGATGCACCTTGAATGTTCATGATGGTTTCTCATCTCCTCATATCATGAGGCATCTTGAAAAGAACCTGAATGTTGGGAGCTCTTGGGTTTTTGAGAAAACATTATATGTCAGATATGATTAGAGCAAAAAAGGCATTCACCAAATAAATAAGCAATTAAGGCTATTCTGGAATGCAAACTTTAAAATCTATTGAAGCTTTTATTAATTCAGCCAAGGTTCATGCATAATGACTTTTGCATCATCCGAATTTCTACTAAAGAGAATTATCATTCAAGACAATTTTCACTCATGACATGGATTTCTTAAAAATACTAAATGAGAGACTTTCGGTTAGAAAGGACTTTCACTCACTCTCATTTAGAATGGCTATTTTATGAGAATCACTCAATTTCATCATATCGACATGGGTCCGAGTATTCTCGCAAGCAGTACGATTTTACCAATCTGAGAGGTCTTTAACGGGGACCATAATGTGGATTTGGCCAACGGCTTAACAAATGGACTCTTTGAGTCAAGGCTACTGAATGAACAGTCTTGTAATCATTTCCGGGTTTATAAATCAAGAACCCTGCAAAAATGAGAAAGAAATCATCCTGCTCGCACTTCTTCGAGCGATGCTTATAAACATATGAACTCCTACATTAATTCAAGTGCCATAATCTGAAGAGACTTTGTAAGGGTCGTAACGTAGGTTGGGTTCATGGGTTGAAAATGAAAGGATCATTAGGCTCAAAAAGTGTGTAAAAGGTAAGAGTTGATGATCATCTTGGCATTGCCACCACTTTTTTTTTCACCATCGGGGATTGTCTTCATGAAGTGCCCCATTGATTGTAGAAACTCGGCATTTGAGTTCTTTGAGTATTGCTCCATTAGGATTCAATTCTTGCAATTGACAGTCACCTATTTTGACTCTCTTTTTTCATTTATGGGCATTGGCCTTACTTTTACCAGGCACACTGCTTTTTATGCCCCTAGTTCTCATGCATTTTTTCTTCACTTCTTTTTTCATGGGCATCGGCCTTGCTTTTACCAGGCACACTGCTTTTTCATGCCCATTAGTTCTATTTTGAATTCAATTCTTGCGCATAATGCATGCGTCAAGCAATTACACTTTAAATGACACTATAACTTTTCAAGAGTCTTCATCTGCCTTTTGCCTTGCCCCAGTGTGGGGGTTGATCATCAACTGGTTTTGTCTTGCCCCAGTGTGGGGGATGATCATCAACTGGGTTTAAAGAAATGAAATTGCAGGCTCAAGTGGGCTATGCAAAGGATATAAGTGTATAGGATATAGAAAGAAATGCTCTTCGTCATCCTAAGGCACTTAAATTAACACATGAATTCAATGTAATAGCATAACTTGAAGATTGATGCAAGTGAGAGCAAGAAAAATTCAATTCATTTTCCTTACCTCATGATGCCATTTGATCTCTTAGTTGCCCCGATGTGGGGTGATTCTTGACAAGGGTGATTTGAAAAGAATATTCATAAGTGTATGGGCTCAAAAGGGTTAATCAATTGATCACCTGTAGTGTTTGGGATATAACCATGAATTGCCTCTCATCATTTCGGTTGCCGTACCTTTTGCGAGAGAACTCTTTACCTTATGGATATGAACCTTCCTACACTCATCTCACAAGTGTATGAATATGGGACTGTGTATAGGATAAGGTTTGCCTTTCATCATCCCGACTCGTCTCATTTAGTATGCTCAATCAATTCCACATCATTCATTAAATTAATTCATCTTGATGTTCTTTAGTGGATTTGGTGGAGAAAGCATGTAAAAGTCACTATGCAAAATCCCTTTTTTTTGAAAAAAATCCAACAGCTTTAAGCATGAAAAATTGTCAAATTCAAAACAATTTACCACACTAAAAAAAATGGTCTTAAACATTCATATGGGGGATTATTTTACAATGGGATTGCCTCAACAATGGATGTCCTTAGATTGTCTCTATCATTCAGGACCGAGAAGCCACTTTTGCCCCTGCACAAGAGAACGTACATGAAAAGGATACTATGCAACATCAGAGTAAATTCAAATTGCACAACCATTTTGGCTCGGATCGAGATTTTGTCTCAGTCATATCATTACTAGAATCTGTAGTGCCCCAATTTTTTATCTGCAAGAAAAAGAACAAAAGTGTCAATTCTGAAATTAATTATATTCATGAACACAATGTATCCATTTTATCCAAGACGGATGATCTTCTTTTGACTTGTTTCATCATTTTCTCATGGAAATGAGAAACTTCATTTGGCCTTTGAAAATGACATCTGACACCAAATATTATGAGAGGTGTCACATATCACACTTTGGAATCAATATGATTTTCTTCACTCTTGGGAGATGTCATTACAATCGACTAGGAAATGATCATTTGCCCTCATGTCTATTTTCCTTCGGATGTATGTTCCCAAAATCAACGGGCGAACTATCACTGGAAATTGACGCATTATTTTCAAATGCCTCCCTGTTATGCTTTGTGATTCCTTCCAGAGCGTCATCAGAGTTCTCTGTCTTTGGAGGTGTCAGATCGTCCATGTCATCCCATCCACTTAGAATTATGTTGCGGGAGTCAAAGTAAAAGCTGGGAGGAGCCGAATACTTTACCAGGTAATCAAACTTGCCACTAGGCTGCCCCAGAGTGTCCATCACTTCCACTTCATCTTGTCTCATCCTAGGGACATTGTCAGGCTTAGTTTTTTCAGCAGTGACCCACAGTGGATCATCTTCCAGGTCAGGCATATCATCATTGCTCATTTAGGTCTTGCCTGACTGCTTCAGGACTACTGTCTCTGAGAGAGCAGGTGTAAGAGTCAAATTCGCTCGGAGAGATTGGATTTGAGCTGTCATGAATTGCATAGAGGCGAGCAACTGTCGGAGTTGGTCTTCTATAGTGGAGATACGATCACACATTTCAGTATGGTCGGCCATTCTAGCTCTTGATCACCTAAATGAAAATAGGTGAAAATATGTAAGTACGGGGTGTAATGAGAAAACCAATCCATGATAAAAATCTATTTTTTTAGTCAAGAAAAGTTCACATATGAAAATGATTTTCTAAAAATAGACTAGGAAAACAAAGACATGGGATGCCCCAGTAGGGACGAAATTTTTAACATGAACTAGGAAGAGTCAAGACATGAATTGAAAACAAGTTTCAAGTTTTTTTTATTTTCTAAATGATTCGTTGCATGGCAATTTCCTCATTTCATTTTTAATTGACAAAGGAATTAAATCAATGATTGACCTAAATTGTCATGAACCAACCCAAAAATACAACAAAATAAATTACATGGTATAGGGATAGAAGACTTACTTTACCAAGGAAAATCAATGGCAATCACATAGACACATCGCATGAGACGTGAGGCTCGATTTCTATCTAAAAGGCTTAACAAAGTGGAGCTAAGAGGGTGATCTGATCGTTGCAGTCTCGCATTAACTTCAGGTCCCCTTAACTCCGGGCTCAGTCGAATGGAATGTCCAATAGTCGCGCAATCTCGCGGATATGGACAAAACACATTTCGACACCATGAAAAACTTTCGGAGAAGAGAAGGTCAACCTCTATATAGCAGTCTCGCTTTAGAGGAAGAGTACTTCTCAACACCATCCTAGAGATCCTATCGCAGCCCAGGTCGGACCGCAGGTTGTGTGTGCAAATAGTGTAGTGCTAAAGCAATAAAGCATGCACAACAGTTTAAATGCAAACAATACTTCTAATTGGGAAAAATAAATCATTCATCCCACACTCCAACCTATATGACAAAGGTTAGCAAAGACAACTCCCCTTATACCTCCCAATCTGCAAAAACATTTAACACCTTAAATGTTAAGGACGTACCTGGGATCCTTGATGCCAAACAAAAACATTTTTTTAAAAGAAAAATTGGCCTAAGTCCACTAAGAATCTCAAACTTATGTCCCCAGTGGAGTCGCCAAGCTGTCGCGACCCAATTTTTCGAGGTTTGCCAAAAGCCACCTAAAACTAGGTTGATGGACTACTAAGCCTTTAAGTTTAGCTCGGGCTCTCCCAAGCCCATACCAAATCGCGACTTAGGATTTAACATGCAAAAGATCATTATCTAGGAGTCGCCACTAATCAGTTTAGGGTAGGTCGATTAGACACCTAAGTAAAGCAACGAGAGATTTACTTTACTCCTACGAACCAGAGACTATGGGTACGGGGACTTGGTTACACTAGATTTCTCTAATGCCCTTTCGGTACCATTCTTTAGAAAAAATGTTTGGCAAGCAACTTGAATTGATTTTAATTGAGCTTCCTCTAACATGTGAGGTGATCATGCGGGTGCGCAATCCATCAATTTAACACCCAAGAAAGCAATGAATAAATTACAAACTTACCTCAAAGCAACGAAAGCATCTGCGTTGTTAGATCAAAATTCACATCAGCAATCTTAGATATGATTTCTAATTAACAAGCAATCAATTTTTTGTTTTCGCTTTAAAAATCATGAATTATGCAATGCATTATTACTATTCAAACATGAAATGACGACATGGCAAAAACTATATGACATGAAGAAATGCAATAATTAAATGCAATCTAAATTATCTAATTATAATGACATGCAATTTAATATGCAAGCTATACGTCACGTGACATTTATTAAATGGCTTAATCTAATGACATAAAAGTTCTAATTAAATGAACTTAAATAAACTAAATGACGTGCATTTGATGTTCCTATTTTTTTAAAAAAAATGCAATCTATCTTAAAAATTGAATGAATCTACTCTAAGACAATTTTTTTTGTATTTTTCATGAAATTCGAATGCAAAAAAATGATCTAGCTAGATTAAAATTCTATCTAATTTAAATTAAGGATTAGATCATATTAAATCCTAATTTAAATTGAGACATTATCCTAATCTAAAATGCAAAATATGATTTAAATTAAAGATGAAACATGCAATTCTAACCTAATATGCACAATGATTTTTTTTTGTTTTTCTTTATGAAATTCGAAATTAAAACTAACACATAAACGTGCAATTCGAATAAAAACTAACAACCTAAATGAATGCATTTTGTTTTTGTTTTTTTTTTAAATTTTTTCAAATTCGAAACAAAATCCCTATTCTAGATATGCAAAACAACCAGAAATATTCTAAAACCAAATGAAATCCTAATCCAAATGTCTTTTTGATTTTTCTTAGTGATTTTTCCAAAACAAATATTAAATCTAACAAGCAAGATATTCAAACAGATAAAGGATTAAAATAAACGAAAAGATAACCCGTTGTCTCACGAGTCAAATTAACGATTATTTTTAACCCTAAACATCAAACAATAAATCAAAATAATTAAAAATCTAATCCGAAATCTTACGGATCAAATTAATAAATATATTGATTTAACAGTTAATATATCATAAACAAACCCCAAGAGTTAATACAATTAAAAAAATGACCCGAAATCTTACGGGTCAAATTAATAATTAAATTAAACCTTAAGGACAAATCCTATAGGTAATGCCTAGAATAAACCTAAAACTCACCTCACCAAATTCAACTTAAACATTAATAATAAAATTAACTAAAAGTAAAATAAAATAACATAAAAATAAAAAGAAAAGAAAAGAAAAAAACCTAAGGAAAAATAGGAAGCAGGCCGTTCATGGGTCGATCCGGCCGGAGATCGCCGGCGGCGGTCGGCGCGGAGCAGGGTGGTGCGGCGGCGGCGGAGGTAGGAGCACGGTCGTCGGATGCGGGCTGTTGGCTTCATGCGCCGAGCACTAGCTTCGGGCGGATCTGGCTCGGGCAGAACAGCATCGGATCGGAGGGCAAGGGGGTCGATCGCCTCGACGGTCGGGTACGCGGAGCAAGTCCCGCGGTCTGCGGAGCGGTCGTCGGGTGCGAACGGCGACGCGAGCCAGGGGAGCGGAGCAGAGGCGGAATGTCCGGCAGAGGCTCCCGCAGCGCCGCAGGGATCAGCGGTGGCCTCAGCCAGCCGAGGTTGGGCGAAGGGTCGAGGCCGGCGTGGCGGACGGGCGGAGCTGGGCGCTTGGGCGCACGGCGTGTCCGCGAGCGGATGCGGGCTGTTGTGCGCCGAGCTCGGCGGGCGAGAGCCTTGGCGGCGGGCGAGGCTCTCGCAGAGGTGACCGGCGGGTGGAGGCGCTCGTGCGGTGGCCGGCTACAGGCGCGGTGGTGCGACGCTCCAAAGGAGGAGGCAGAAGCCGCGGGGCTTTGCTGCAAAGAAAAGGGGTTGAGCGGCGAGGGAGACGATGAACAGTCGTCCCCTCTGCCCCCTTGTCCTTTCTCCTCTGGTTTTCTTTTTTCTTTTTACCTCACTTCACTGTTTCACCTTCTGCTTTCACTTTCTTTTGCTTTTGACTTTTACGCTTTTTTTTCTTCTCCACGCACGGCCTTCCTTGCTTTTTCTGCTTCTTCTTTTGTGTTGATTTTTTTTACTTTGAAAACCGAGAAAATCCCCTAGAGCCAAAACCGAAGAAGCCCCCAAGCTTTTCTTCGTGTTGAATTTTCTTGACCTAAAAATCGAGAGAAACTCTTCATGGCCGTGTATTTTCTATTGTGTGGCCTCCCCCAAAAAACCGAACCCTACGTACACCTTTTATAGCCAAAAAAATGTGATCCTAACAAAATATTTCGAAAATTCCTTATTTCCTCCGAATCACAAAAATTCTTATCTCCTTAATATTTTTCAAAAATGTTATCGCCTAAAGACTAAAGATAAGACTTCAACCCGATTCTCTTAAATTTGAAAAACCACCGCAATATCAAATCTCGATTTAGGTAATTTTTGTCATTAAAAGAAAACGGGCTCGGGCCAATTTTGCCGTTTTATGGGCTTAGTCCGGCCTATTAATTTAAACTCAAAAACAATTAATTCGACCCATCCGCCGTCCTAAAAAATGCAAAACATGTAAATTAAAAATAAACGCACCTAAAATTAATGCTATGCAAATGAATTATAAAAAATAAAATTAACCCCTAATGACTAAATTGGCCGCCAAAATTTAGGTGTCAACAATAGGAGTGTAGTTTTCTTAGAAAATTGTATTCTAATATATTATGCGTTCTAGCGAAAGTGCACAAATATTGCACTATATTAAAAAAATCTGACATATGGAAGATTTTAGAAATTCGCCTCTTTAGTCATTACAAAACATTTAAGTTATTACCTAATTTGGATAAATTATTGACACATTTAACCCCTTTTCAAAAAGTTAATTACAAGAAATTAAAAAAATTATATCTTGAAATTGAATTACTTAATTGTAAATTGAAATATGCGACAGATTAAATAGAATTTATATTTACACAAATCTCCGGTGATATGATAATTATAAGATAATTAATTGAGAATATTTACTAAAGTACTACCCCAAATCAAGTTTGAGATATTTTGAAGTATGATCGGAGTATCACAAAAATGAATTGAAAATGAGTGTTAAAGTTTTAATCTACTATTCTGGAAAAGCCTAGACTCTACAAGTCTCTAGTCTTAGTGGTAGTTGAGGTTTGTGGTCAAGGTTAAAAATAAGAAGAAAATCTCAGACAAATGCAGAGGTGATTTGCTGTATGAGTCGGTTATTGGAGCCTAGAAATAGGCTTGGTTGTATGGCCATAAATACAGAAAAGAAAACGACTATCAAAACTAAACCAATCACTATCAGCCTTGTAATCCATTTTTCATTAAAATAACAATTGTTTTCTTCCACCCTTTGCTGTGTTGTCCCACAAACACACATCCACTCGCATTCATATTAAAATCCACAACAAATACTAACATAAAATTATAATATCTCTACACCGACGATTGTGCTTTCCTTTCCCTTGGAGGGAAACGGTCATAATAAATGTTAAGCACCTAGAAAACAAGGCTCCCCACCAATGCACAAGTTAAGGGAACTGTGAGATTGTCGTCGAGCCGAGAGCTCAGAGGATGCGATTCCACCAGAGCAGAAGCAAGAGAGACCACCAAGAAACCCGAAGCCATCTCCCAGCTTCCTCGGATATAACCAAAGGAAGAAAAATAGGACATAAACCTTGTAAACATAAGCAAATTGTAACCAATAAGGCCAGCACTCAATCAGATTTATACAGAATGCTCAAACACCCGACTGAGAATTACCCGAGAGATGCTAAAAACCCGGCACAGCCCATTGCAATGCTACCAGCTATGGATTTGTTACGGTTGTAGGGAATTTTATGTTGGCCAAGCCGCCTTCCGATGATGTCCGCAAAACCTGAAAACAGGCAACGCAAAACCAGGTGTCTATGCTTAAGCCCGCCCTCTTTAATTTTCGGATATTTGGGAAAATTATGTGATTCCTTTGAACTGATGACCGCATCTCTCGTCACGCAGTTTGATATCTCTGTATCATTCTAAGCCTTGACTGAAGATAACATCATTTATTCTATTTAATTAAGGAGATAACTTCACCCCAATAACATTTGTGGCATTAAGCACTGTAATATTATTTCTCAAGAGTTAGGCCCATGACACTGAAGAAGTCCTTAATATGTCCCTTTATTTTTGCACTTACTAGTCATTGAACCTATGCCAGTATAACAAGCAAGAAATAATGGGGAGTTAGATTAGTGCACCATCTCCAGCGCAGAGGTTGCATATTGCTGCAATCGCGATTGGCGAAGTCCTCCAATAATACGCGCAAGCAAATGTGATTGTGAGGACATAGAATAGCGGCCCTTCAAGAAGTTCCCTGAAAATCTTAACTAAATCAAATTGCTTGATAGAATCAAATAACGAGTTTAGGAGATCAGTACTGCGATTATTTAAATACAAGCGATGTAATCCTATCAAACCCGATTCACCTCTGTCTCAATGCAATGCGGATACCAAATAACTCGAGTTACGAACCTGCGGTCCCCAAATCTGGTCATGGACTTCACCGTCGCCTCATCTTTCCAAATGCCAGATCCCAGAAGAAGCATGCGTATGATATTAACCCCTGGAATCAAAGCAGCTAATAGCGCACCTCGATGCCCAGAACTGCAATTTATTAGCAATAGCCATCTCACCAAACTAATAATCCATTAGGAATTTAGAAAAAAGAAAAAAAATGGTGTAGTCTTAAGATTACCTGAACAGTGGCCAGCAAAGCATGAAAACTAATCCAAAGCTTACATGCACAAGCTTCCTGTTAAGTTTCTGAACGAGGGACAAAAACAAAGACATTTAAATATAACAAACGGCTTGAAAACAGCAATCAGGTCTAGAACTATGTTTACAAGGACTGCTTTGAGATGCAAATTGTTTTCTATAATTTAGGGGCACGAGTTTGGACAGCCAGCAATATTTCAGGCCCATACACTCTGCAAGCCCGGGGGACTGGTCAAGTTCAGGTCGCCCTGCTCGAGTTTCCGATTGGTTGATATGATTTGGATGGGTAATCTCCACCGCCCCAAATCAACTGGTCAACACGAGTTATTTGAGATGCGAATAAAATTTGGTCTAATGAGTAAAACGAAACAGCCGAGAATCCCGAGACAGCATCGCCAGCAGGAAATTTATGGAACAAGCAAAGGAAGTAGGGAGTAATCCTGTCCGAACCTGGTCAAAGACGCCTCGCTTAGCTGTTTCTTCAAACAACCGGAGAACCGTGAGAGCGATGCCGCAGGACACGGCTGTAGCGAGTACATCGGACACGACTGGATTCTGGTGGAGCATAATCACTGCCGGTTCGGTTGCCCTACTGAGATTGGATGAGGAGGAGGAGGAGAGAACCAAATTAGTCGCGCCCTACCATTCTTCACCCAACTCTCAAATGCTTTCCCAAACAAGATAAAGGCCCCGTTTGGTTCGTCTTTGAGGGAATGTCCTTAGGGAAATGTAAAGGCCTTTAGTCTAAGGCCTCGTTTGGTTCAGCATTCCCAAGGGGCTTTCAGCCCTGAAAGCCCCTTGGGAAAAAATTTATCTGTTTAGTTCAGCATTCCGAGGCATCCTTGGCCAAATGCTAGCATTTGGAATGCTCTGGAATGCAAGTCCACATTTACTATTCATCCATTGACCTTTTTTTTTTTAAACCGATCATCTTCCCCACACCTCAACTGCCGTTGATCGGCAATGGAGTTTCATCGTATTTTATTTTTATTTTTTTAAAATAATAAAAATCCTCTGCAAATGTTGGGTTCACCTTTTTTTTTGTCATTTTTTTCTTTTGACAATCAATAGCCAACTTTTTATAAATACACTAGAATGATCATTACTTAATGAAGATGATTAATACTACTGTTGACACCTAAATTTTGGTGGCTCATTTAGTCATTAGGGGTTAATTTTATTTTATAATTCAATTGCATAGCATATAGTGTTAGGTGCATTTATTTTTAATGTTTTGCATTTTTATTTTCTTTAGGACTGGTGGTCAATGGCTTCGAATTAAATTTTTGGATTTAAATTAACAGGCCGGACTAAGCCCGTAAAACGAGAAGATTGGCCCGAGCCCGTTTTCTTTTAATGACAAAAATTACCTAAATCGAGATTTGATATTGCGGTGGTTTTTCAAATTTAAGAGAATCGGGTTGAAGTCTTATCTTTAGTCTTTATTTTTGAAAATATTAAGGAGATAAGGATTTTTGTGATTCGGAGGATATAAGGAATTTTCGAAATATTTTGTTAGGATCACATTTTTTTTGGCTATAAAAGGTGTACGTAGGGTTCGGTTTTTGGAAGCCACACATTGAATACACGGCCACACAAGGGGGCTTTTCTTTTCATCACTTCATAGGGATTTTATTTTCTTTGGGGTGAATTTTTCTAGCGATATATAGAAAACACGTGAGAATCGAGAGAGGAGAGGGAGCTCCGCCAAAAGCTCTTCACGGCCGTGACTTTGCTGAGTTGGTGGCCGCACCTTGACACCGACCTTGCTGCCGATCGTCCGTTGCATTGACAACGACCAGCTTTCCAGCGATCCTCTCCGATGATGAAGTAGCAGCGTGCATCCCTCGCCTGGCGGTGATCAACAATCACGAAGCAGAGAGCTAGTCCCTCCGCACATCCTTGGCCTGAGAAGTCTTTGCACACGTCACTGTCGAGATCGACTGGAATTCACTATCAGATTGCCAATCCCTAGCAACGCTCCAAGCTAGTGAGTGGGATTACTTGGTCAGAATATGAAAGTAAACAAGTTCTGATCAGTGGAGGCTCTTTTACGAGAGCAACCAAAAGCACAAAAAAAGAGAAGACTTTGAAGCGGTGTTCCTTGTCTGGATTGGTACAAGCCTAGAACGCTGGTTTTTTCCCTCACGCCTGCAGCACGTCGTCCTGCCGATTACCTTCGCGAAGCGCCCACGTTTCCCTTCAACGATCCAAGTTCCAGCTGTGCCGAGTTCCTCCCGATTGAGCCGTGATCTTATGTGGTCTCGCTCAACAATGCACCCACGAGAAGCTATAGCCCCGCGTGATCCAGTGACAACGAGCCTCATCGTCAAGTAACAACAAGTGTTGTCTCCCGCAAAAGTTGCTCCCCCCGCGTCAATCTAATTACGCAGCTCAAGAATAATTCCCAGAGAATTTGCCGAGCACCACCCACGGGCACCTCGTTGACCATGAACAGCCCATCCATCACTCGCCAATCGCAAGTCGTAAATTCGGAAGCCGAAATTCGAAATAGGTAAAAATTTTGTCTATTTTGATTTTAAAAAATTTTGTTTCCTTATTCGATATGTTCGTTGATGCACATGATGGAAATTCTCGATATGCTGAGGTATCCGTAGTCTCAAGTAGCCTTATAGATTTATTTTTGCATCTTAAGATAGAACTTGTTAGGTTAAGATAATATCTTAGTTTAAATTAGGATTTAGTCTGACCCGATCCTTAATATAAACTAGATAGAATCTTAATCTAGATAATTCTATTTTGCATTTTCCTTAATTTCGAATTTCATACAAATTTGTTTTAGGATAAATTAGTTTCAATTTCTAGAATATGTTGCATTTTTTCTAGAATAGAAAATTCATGTGCACGTCATATAGAATTAGGTTCATGAAGTGCATGTCATTTAGTGATTATTATTAGGTTCATTTAATTAGAAGTTGCCTGTCATTAGAGTTAGGTTATTTGATTAATTTAGATTGCATATTTAATTATTGCATTTCTTTAGAAATTACCTTTACTCATGTCATATAGTTTAGGTCATGTTACCATGTCATATCAACTCATGTTAGATTAATAACATTGCATCGCATGATTCTCATTGAATAAATGAAAACAAAAAAGATTGAGTGATTGCTTGTTAATTAGAAATCATATCTAGGATTGCTGATGTGAGTTTTGATCTAACAACGCAGATGCTTTCGTTGCTTTGAGGTAAGTTTGTAATTTATTCATTGCTTTCTTGGGTGTTAAATTGATGGATTGCGCACCCGCATGATCACCTCACATGTTAGAGAAATAAATTTAAAATCAATTCAAGCTGCTTGCCAAACATTTTTTCTAAAGAATGGTACCGAAAGGGCATTAGAGAAATCTAGTGTAACCAAGTCCCCGTACCCATAATCTCTGGTTCGTAGGAGTAAAGTAAATCTCCCGTTGTTTTACTTAGGTGTCTAATCGACCTACCCTAAACTGATTAGTGGTGACTCCTAGATAATAATCTTTTGCATGTTAAATCCTTAAGTCGCGATTTGGTATGGGCTTAGGAGAGCCCGAGCTAAGCTTAAAGGCTTAGTAGTCCATCAACCTAGTTTTAGGTGGCACACCCGAAAAATTGGTCGCGACAGCTACAATAATTAAAAAAAATTATTCAAAGTTGAAAACAAACCTAAAATAACCCTAGGCCAAAAGTTGAGCTTTGCATCTAATCTATAATCAAATTCTTTTAATATATTTTTTAAATAAATTCACTAATATATCTTTTATATTACTCTCAACATGAAAATGTAAAAGGTTATATAGTTATTTTTTTTGTTACAATTTTAAAAATACTAAAACTAAAAAACTTAATTTTGTTACATTAAAGGGCTTTTCAAATATATGTTTACCAAACAGTCTTGCATTTCCCTACAGCACTTTTCAGTTATAGTTTACCAAACAGTCTAGCATTTCGGAAAACCCCTTTTATCTCAAAGGTATTTGCATTCTCCCAAGGGTATTTCCCCAAAGCCGAACCAAACGGGCCCTAAAGGGGTTTAGTGAAATGCAAATATTGTTTGGTAAATTAAAATTGAAAAGATGCCTTGAGATGCAACTTGGGGAAAATGCTATTTGGTAAACACATACATGTGGAAAGTCCTTTCATGTGCCAATTTAAAAATTTTGCAAATTTAATTTGTTTAAAATCAAAAAAAAAAAATCAATGACCTTAACTTTTATATATATTTTTCAAGTTGAGAATATTGTATAAGAAACATATTAATAAAAATTTAAATAAAAAAATCACATCAAACTCAATTAAAAATAGAGTAATTTCATTACAATAAATATGACAACATATGTCTGAAAGAAAGAAATAAGTTATCGTGCACAAAAGACCAGTTTCATTATTATATGTTCCTTCTGCAAAAATATCAACTGGTTTGGATGAAAGATTTACACCACCTAGCTCAAAAATTTCTGGAGGGGTGAAGCGTATCGTGTAACTGATGTTCTGCAAGGGACCGTGGGTGCTGTCCAGCTTAATTGCATTCTCTGCTCGATTTGCTTTAAGCATGTAACTATCATTATAAAGATGAAAGGGTAAATTGAAACGTTTATCACCCACAAATAGTGGAGAAGAATAACCAAAATCTATCTGCTCCTTCGTAAACTTGATTGACATGTCAAATCTCATATTCGATGAGTACGATTTCAGATGTCTTTCCCTTATGCTTCCCAGTCTTTGACTCACAAGGTTTGCTAGCCCCCTTAACTCCATACTCGTACTTGACACCTAGTAATGCATCATTGTGACCCCAAAATTTGATCTTATCAAAATAACCGGAATCCCTTACAGTTCTGTTGGGAATAACGGATCCCCGAAAACCGGATTCGACATTAAAACGAATCCCTAAAACGAATGCGGAAGACAAGCCCGGGAAAAATCATGCATCACCGATCGTAAAGCACACCACGGAATTTGAGCATACCTTGTTAGCCACAGATTAGACACCGTTGCCGAAGAGAGAAAGAGAATTCAGCCATGTTCGATCCGAAGACGCCAATTCGCTTGGTAGGAAGATGGCGTCGCTTGTTTTGCTTACCGTCCTTTTGGAGAGAGAGAGAACGTTGGAAGAGAGGGAGACGTACGTACTGATTATTCAAAAAGGTACGTTCTCCATTTCTCTCATCCCTTTTATATCTCCCTCCATCCACGGGCCTTATTCCTGTGGGCCGGGCTTTTAGGCCCATCATGGGCGGACAGGCCTTAAGCCCATCACTAATAAAACCATCATCTCCCACTCTCACATGGTGGACCGAACAGGATTCTCTTTACCTCTCTTCAACATTCATACCGGTGAAAAATCTGTGCGACCAGCATACTTTGAGAGCTCATTGCTATACATCTGTTAGGAATATATAGCAGCTCATATTGCACGTCACACTCTGAGTAGATTTAGTATGCAGTACCCTAGATCGATCGATCACATTTATATCTCTCTTGATCTCTTTTGAACAATGATATATTTATTGTATTCACAATTATGATTATCCCAAAGACAGTCATAATTGGTCGACCAGTGAATACAAAACCACAATGTGATTCTCCAAATTCGATCTTCCTCTTTCCTTCAAACTCTCAATTTCAGTTCAACTTGCTTTTCTAGAAATGTCCCATTAGATCGAATCAACTCATGACCATTGGCAACATTCTAAGATAGCAAACACTAAATAGAAATCTTAAGAATAAGTAAGAGTCATGAGGGCACTAAATTGAGGAACTCTTTTCCTCAAGAGTCTCATACGGCATGAAAGTTGAGATCAAACTTTTGCCACTGATATTGGTCGTCTCATGTATACGTAGTATGAAATACATATTACGGTATTAACTCCTTTCCCATGGAGCGTATGTCTACATTTTTCAATACCGTACAGATGATAGTTCAAACATACCCAATGTCTAACTTGAGTTCACGTATCTACTTATTTACAAAATTCATAAGAACTCACATCTGGCATCTTAGACAGATAAAGTAAAATATGTGGGTTATTTTACTTTCGGACATCATAAGTATTATGTCCTCATCTTAACACTCAGTTAGGGCGACATATTTATTTTAAGTTTGAGCTCTCGATTATCACCTAGATAATAAGCTTAAAAAACCGTCTCATCTCTATTTATCACATAGTAAATAGAGGCAATTACCCGTGTGAGTGGGCTAATCTCTTATCTGTCCGACATACTCTCTCAATATAATATAATGCACTGAGCATTAAGATGCATAAAGATCAAACAAAGATTCATAGGCATTAATAATGAAACAACACTAGTTCATACATGTGAACAACTCAGGGAAATTACAATCCAGTACATCAGACTCTACGCAATCCTAGAGATTTTACATGACCACAAAACACATCTCTAGGTATTGGCTTTGTCATAGGATCTGCTACCATTCTATGCGTAGATATGTACTGTAAGTTCACATCCTTTCGCGCAACCATATCCTTGACAAAATTATACTTGGTATCTATATGTTTGGTCTTGCCATGATATTTTGGATCTTTGGTGTACGCTATAGCTGCTTGGCTATCACAATTAACTAATAATGGATTTGCAGCTTTCTCATTAACACCTAAATGATCCAAAAATCTCTTAAGCCAAACTCCTTCTTGTACCGCTGCTGATAATGCCACGGACTCAGCTTCCATCGTGGACAAGGCTATACACGTTTGCTTCTTACTGCTCCATGATATGGCGCCATTGTTCAGTAAGAAAGCAAATCCTGATGTAGATTTTCTTTCATCTAAATCTTCTCCCCAATCAGCATCTGAATAGCCTTCAAGTCGCAGATCCTTTCCTTGGTAATTCAACTTGAAATCAGCAGTTCCCTTCAGATACCTCAGTATTCTCTTAACAACTTTTCAATGTGCTGGACCTGGATTGGATTGGTATCTACTCACCATTCCAACTGCAAAACATATGTCGGGTCTTGTACACATCATAGCGTACATCAAGCTCCCAACTGCACTAGCATAAGGAACATGTTTCATTTGTTCATTCTCTTGTGGAGTCCTCAGACACAGTCTATGGCTCAATCCTTCACCTTTTGCAATAAGAGTGTCTATGGGTTTACAATCTTGCATACGAAATCGTTCAAGAACTTTATTTATATATGTTTCTTGCGAAAGAGACAACGATCTCTTCGAACGATCTCTTGAAATCTTAACTCCAAGAATGTATGCAACCTCACCCATATCCTTCATCTCAAAGTTGGAAGACAACCAACTCTTGACAGTATGAACAAACTCCATATTGCTTCCGGCAATCTATATATCATCAACATATAATGATATGATCACAAATTGATCCTTGGATCTTTTGATATATACACAATGATCCTCATCAATCATTGTAAAATCATATGCCATTATGGCATTATGAAAACGTATATACCATTGTCTCGATGACTGCTTAAGGCCGTATATCGATCTCAAAAGTCGACATACCTTTTCTTCTTGGCCTTTCACTATGAAACCAGCAGGTTGTTCCATGTATATTTCTTCCTCTAATTTTCCATTGAGGAAAGCATTCTTTACATCCATCTGATGTAACTCAAGATCCATACTAGCTACTATTGCCAGAATAATGCGAATCGAGGTAAATCTCACTACAGGAGAAAAGGTATCTTCATAATCAATTCCTTCATGTTGATTATATCCCTTCGCCACAAGGCGAGCCTTATGCCTTTCTATCGAGCCATCAGCCTTTCGCTTTATTTTGAGAACCCACTTGTTCCCAATAGCTCTGCGTCCTTTTGGAAGATCAACCAGTTCCCAGACTTGGTTTGATTTCATTGACTCCATTTCCTCTTCCATTGCACGAATCCATTTTTCCTTACTAGGGCAATTCAGAGCCTCATTAATATTTCTTGGCTCATCCTCATCTTGTGGAGCAACCATAAAAGTTTCCCCTTCAATGTCAAAACGTCGACGGGGAATACTTTGGCGACTTGTTCGCCGTATGGGAGATTGTACACTTTGCACATTATTCCCCATTATGCTCCCACTCGGATTAGATAATGATGACGTCGTCTCATTGTGTGGTTGCAATTGAGAATGGGTTGAATTCAATTCATCACTTCTCATATTACTCCCACTTGGACGAATTCCACTAAGATCATTATCTTGATCCAATGTTTCAAATAGGGAGTAATCTTCCCCTATTTCGCCATTCTTAGGAAATTCATCCTCTAAGAATGTGACATCCCGTGATTCAAATTCAATTATACTCCCACTTTCCTGCTCACCTATGAACACATACCCTTTTGAGTGTTCCGAGTATCCTATGAAAATACTCTTCTTTCCTCTGAGACCCAATTTCCCAAACTTGTGAGAGGACTCATGTGTATAGGCAACACAACCCCATGGCTTAAGAAAACTTAAGTCCGGTTTTCTACCTATCCATAACTCATATGGAGTGGAAGTAACTGATTTGGAAGGCACACGATTAAGTATATAGGCAGCAGTTAACAACGCATTACTCCAAAAGGTAATAGGTAAGTTAGCATGCGCCATCATGGACCTAACCATTTCCAATAGGGTTCTGTTTCTTCTCTCCGCAACACCATTTTGTTGAGGAGTATATGGAATAGACAACTGTCTTTCTATTCCTCTTTCATCACATAATTTTCTGAACTCATCAGATAAATATTATCGACCTCGATCGGATCTCAATGCTTTTATTTTCTTATCTAATTGATTCTCTACCAGGTTCATAAACCTTTTGAAACAACTTATTGCTTCAGATTTGTGAGAAATCAAATAGACATATCCGAATCGAGTATAATCATCTATAAAAGTGATGAAATAAACAGCCCCATGCCTTCCTCTCACATTCATTGGACCACAGACATCAGAATGGATTAAATGCAAAGGAAATTCAACTCTTTTACCTTTTCCAAATGGTTTCCTTGTTGTTTTCCCTTCTAGGCAATGCTTATATATGGGCAAATCGACTTTTTCAATGTTGCCCAACAAGCCCTCTTTGGCTAGTCTATTCATACTCTGTTGGCTAATGTGACCAAGTCTAGCATGCCATACATTCACATCATTATCATATGTATTAGGAGACATGAGAAGGGAATAACAAACATTTGCATTAACATAATCAATATCTAATACAATGAAACCATCCAGAAAATAACCACAACCATAGTAGTTTGTATCCAAATACAAATCTATACCTCTATTATGGAAGTTCATATTAAAACCTAATTTAACCAACACTAAAATAGACACTAAATTCCGACGAATCTCCGGAGCATACAACACATCATGTATGAACAAAGTGCGTCCACCACGCATATTCAGTTGGCATCTGCCAATTCCTTTCACTTCAACTCTGGAGCTGTTTCCCACATAGATCCACTTAGTTCCAGTTGGTACTTGTCGGAATTCCACGAAGGATCCTCTATCCTTCGCTACATGGTCGTCACTCTCCAATCGATAACCATTCAAATCGGCTATCAACCTTGAAAGCCTTTCCTTTTGTTCATCTGACGTTATGTGCATAGATGCGTTCGGCTTACGGGGAGGCATTGTTCTTGCAACAAATGCAGAACAAAAAATGGATTACATATAATCCACATAGACATAATTGAAAAAGAAACACATTTTTTTTTTGGGTCAACGATCAGTCAACGGTCAACGGTCAACGAAAGACCGTCAGGTCGTCAGACCGGTCAGATCAGTCGGGCCAGTGGTTACCGACCGTTGGGTGACGTCATGCTGATGTTAGCACGCGTTGGTCCGTCGACCGGCGCGTGCCGGTTCGCCGGCCGGCGGCGCGCGCGCTTCCGGCTCCGCGCTCCCGTTTCTGTCGGCCGCGGCCAGGCGCCTTCGGCGCGATATGTCGCCAGACTCGACTCGACGTCCCCTTCCTCCCTATGCCATCATAATTCGATTTCGACCTATGAAAACAAGAAAAAAAGGGCGATCATCGCTCGGGTGTCGAGATTTCTCGCCCCGATCTGTACGGCCGAAACACTTTTGCGAAAAATTAATCAAAAACATCCATCAGGTCGGGAAAAACGTGAACAAAGGCTCTAATACCAATGTTGGGAATAACGGATCCCCGAAAACTGGATTCGACATTAAAATGAATCCCTAAAACGAATGCGAAAGACAAGCCCGGGAAAAATCACGCATCACCGATCGTAAAGCACACCACGGATTCAAGCGTACCTTGTTAGCCACATATTAGACACCGTTGCCGAAGAGAGAAAGAGAATTCAGCCCTGTTTGATTCGAAGACGCCAATTCGCTTGGTAGGAAGAAGGCGTCGCTTGTTTTGCTTACTGTCCTTTTGGAGAGAGAGAGAGAACGTTGGAAGAGAGGGAGACATACGTACTGATTATTCAAAAAGGTACGTTCTCCCTTTCTCTCATCCTTTTTATATCTCCCTCCATCCACGGGCCTTATTCCTGTGGGCCGGGCTTTTAGGCCCATCATGGGCGGATGGGCCTTAAGCCCATCACTAATAAAACCATCAAGTTCATTGCTCCACATCCATCCTACAACTAGATACCGGTTTATAATAGAAAAAGTGGCAGGGAATCTCCAACACAACTTTATCGAGCAATTTCCCGCGAAAGCATCAGTCAAAAGACATTGAAAAGTTCAAGATTTGGCAAGCAACAGCACACCACCTATTGGCCTTCGAATCCTATTCTCCTTCACTGATTAGGGTAGTGCTAGGATCGAAATTATAGTAGCCATAATAAACATTGGTGACATTTTGAAACTTCAATAACAATTGCGTCTTACACTCCTCCAAACATCGAATCGTAGTGAAACTCATGGCCTTGGGTAAAAACCCGACATCTGTGCCAAGAGGGTTACACTTACCACTATGACAAACACTCTTGTATTCCAAGTCAAAGGTTGAATTCCACTTCAAGGCCGAGCACAAACCTTGCCCCAGTTTCTCACTAGACAAATTATCTCCTCCACCATCATCAAATTTATCAAAAGACCCACTCCCTCCCTTCTTCTCTATCAAACTATACTCATAATCGACACTTCCAATACTCAAAGCCAGTACAGATACAGTCCCAAAATGATCTGCAACACCAACATCATCACCACCATCCAAGCTCTCCAAAACCCCACTAACAAAACTACTGTTAATACTCGATTTCAGCGGATAATTTAGCATGGAAACTACGGTTGAAAAACACACAAGATCCGGCCATGCAAAGCTTACTTGAAGATTGAGACCAGTACCCATTAAGCTTGAACTTCACCGTACCCCGCCTAACAGGGATCCTCGGCCCGCGGACGTGAAATTTACGCAATCTCCGGTTCTTCGGCTTCCCAAAGATCGCACTCACATTAGGGTCCGCGAACTCCAGTACCCCATGAAGACTGATCACGTCCTTGGACTCGGTCCCGTGCATTGCCATGGGAGTGAACGACACTGCCCTCTTCAGATCATGGCCGGACTCCGCCCCCCTCCACTGGCCACCATAAGCCGAGAATAACCTATTGTAGAATTGGAGGAGCTCGGCATACGAGCCGGCCGATTCGGAGGCGATTTTGTGCTGCCAGGGGACCATGCGGCCACAGTGTGTGTCGTAATAGGAGTTGAAGTCGCCGTAGTGGATTTTCGCCGTGGACGCGGTGATGCCCAAGAAGCCGATGGTCGCGAAGAGGAGGAGGGCAGCGGAAGAGGACGTGGGTTCCATTGGGTTTCAGTCGGAGAACGAAACGACGGAAATGGGTATCGGCTAGAGAGACGGTGATGGAATCGAAGCTTCCAAGCTTACCCAACTGCCCTACTATGAGCGCAATGCGAGCGCGAGAGTAGAACAGTGGGAGGCGATCTTCGAGGTTGGGATGGATGATCTCGGATGGACATTGGAGAGCAGCTTGTGAAGGAGACGGTGAGGGACGACAGAGAGAGGTGCGAGAGTGTAGAGGAGGTGTGAGGCTATAGTAAGGAAGAGGAGGCTTAGGTTTTCTATTTAGAAAATGGTAAAAACGGATTTTGGTTAATAAATGAGGACAAAATGGGCAACTAACATATTTTCATTAAACAAAGGAAGTTGCATTTCGAAAAGGCATAAGTGCTGCAAAAGCTTTAAAACTTGTCATGAAAATGCAATTGAGTTCTAAAACTCGCAAAAAGTGTAATTTAGTCCTAAAACTTGTCAAATTGTTTCAATCGAGTCCTAAAGTTAACACTGTTAGCATTTTTAACGGAAAATGTTGACGTGAACTTTTAAATAATTTTTCTTTTTTCAGATGACTTTTTTAATTATTTTTATTCAAATTTTTAAAATAGATTTTAAAACTAAAAAGAAAAGTTAAAATCTATTTTAAAAAAAAGAAAATAAAATTAGCAGCTCCTCCCCCACCGCTGTCGCTGCCACCGCTGCCCATCCCCAAAGGGGCTGGCGACGGTCATCGACCCCTTCGGCGATTGGTGGCGGCTGTCATTTTTTTTCTTTTTTTTTTGAATTGTTTTGTTTTTTAAATAAATTTTAACTTTTCTTTTTCTTTTTTATTTTTAAATCTATTTTAAATAAAAAAATTTAAAAAGCCACATTGAAAATAAAAATTAATTTTAAATGCCACGTAAGCATTTTCTATTAAAAAAGTCGACATCGTTAACTTTAGGACTCGATTGAAACAATTGGACAAGTTTTAGAACTTGATTGTAATTTTTGCAAGTTTTAGGACTCAATTGCATTTTTGTGACAATTTTTAGGACTTTTGTAGCACTTATCCCTTCTGAAAATTCTACTTCTCAAATGCATCTCTACCCCTCCATTCCCCTAAAGGCCTTTGAAGCACCTTGGAGATGTAATTGCATCTTCCCAAAGTCCTCAAAAAATTGAACCAAACACCACTTGCATTTGCCCAAACCCCTTTAGAGCTCTAAAGATCCCTCTAAATGCTAAACCAAATGGGGCCAAAATCCCCAATTCTTCTCCCAGCTCTTCTCCATCTTTTCCTTTCTTACCCATCTATCGCATCCAAACGAAGGTAAGACTGTTGACTTCTTTCGTTTTTGTTTCCCTAATAACCACCCTTTCAAACGTACGGAAGTGATGCCTCCTACAATAACTCACATGTTGGAAAAAAATGGAAGGTTAGAAAAAAATCTACCACTCTACAAGAATTTCATCACGTATCGGAAAAAAAAACAAAAGGTTAGAAAAAAATCTACCATTCTACAAGGAGTTTTTTGTTTTTTTGTTTTTTATATCCAAGATCCGGCTTGGCACACTTTACGGGTGCTCACAGCTGTTGCAGGCCCGATAGGTCCAACAGAGACCACCGATTATACTTGGAGGGAGGCTAGCACAGGACCCTATCACCATGGCCTGCCACTTAAGACGTATTAGCAATGTGGAGATTCGAACTCATTCCCTCAGCACTGAGGTAGTAGAGCCCAACCAGCGCAACTGCCTACTGGTAGGTACCATTATACAAGGAGTTCATCACGCAGACCGTTGAAAAACAATTTCTTAAGACGTGTGAAGTGCACATGCACTATATATTATGTACAAGTTAGATGTGCATGTAGATATAACGTGTATATAAAAAGTTGATGAGGCCAAAACAATTCAAGTTTTGAAGTAACGGCCATTAGGAACAAAGCAATTGCAAAGGAATAGAGATTAGAGGGGTTTAAGGTTGTTCTATTGTCACGCCCCAATCCTCCAAGCGCGTGCCCATCCCTTAGCGGTCGATTAAATAGCGACGTCCCAGGACGCGTCGCTGACTCTTTCATTTTAATGCACATGCGGAAGCGAATAAATAATCCCAAGACAACAACAAGATGTGATAGAAAAGTAGAGCAACCATTTTCTTTGAAAACCAAACCACACTTATATATACAAATCAAACTAAGTCATATACAATACAAGCCGACATATATATACAAGGTCTGCAAAACGGGGAGGGGGGGGTCCTCAAAATACATCCGGGATCTTGGATCCGACAAATACGAGTCCACCACTGAACCACCCGAAGGATCTACTGTGCCTTTTCCAAAAGCAATCTCAAGCACATACACAGGTATCTTAGATTTCGGTATGAGACCCTCTCTCTGTCCATACCGCGCACGTCGGTACCATGATCTATATTGATGGGGTTCCTTGTGGAGTAAAGCCTCATCAACCCAGACCACGAACCTCCATCCTCTTGAGCTCCCATGAAGCGGGATGTAAGATACTTGCTTTGTGACTTTCTTCGGCTGTCCAAAACGCTCGAGAGGAGCTGCCATCTAAGGTTCTGAAAATGTTTTCTCATAACAGGGTGAGATGACATCTCAGTAAGTTCACCCCCTAAGACCCGACTAGGAAGAAAATACGCCCCAAGGGCTACCTAAGCACAAACACAAGTCAGAGGACTTACCTTTGCCTCCATTCCTTCCTGCAAGTTAATATAATTTATAAATTCAACGAATCATTTCAACACATCAAAGCATCAAATCGGATCGAGTCATCGATCAATCAACTCAGTCGATTCCATATCATCAAAACTATCTCTTGGTCCACCCAATAAATACTATTTATCAAGTTCGATCCTATCAAAAATTGCTTGCTCTAAGCTGAAGATAGATAGTATAGCTCACCCAAAGTTGATAATTGAGTATACTGCTCACCCTAAGCTGATATATCAAGGCCCGCGAGCTGATATAGTATACTCCCAAAGCTCACCAAAAGCTGCTAAGGTAGACTACTCACTCTAAGCTGATATATCAAGGCTCGCAGAATGATATAGTATACCGGTATACTGCTCACCCTAAGCTGACATATCAAGCCCGTAGGCTGATAGAGTATACTATCCTAATCATCTAACAATTTGACAATTTTTATAATACTCGATAAAAATAATCGTGTGTGGGTACATGGTAGGCCTTAGCCAAAATATAATATTTCCCCCCCTGAAAATCCCACTAATTTCAATAGTCCATAAACGCATTTTTGGCATTGTAAACCGACGCTCAATATTTTCTAATTAAATAAATTTCCAAAATTACAAATCACACTCAAATGGCACAAAATAGCACTCAATTAATTAAACAAATCACACCATTGTAATCAGCATAAAATTCTGGTCATCGACTATCCCGGTCTAATTTTCGGAAATTAATAATGAATTAAATAATTACGAAAATGAACAAATACCAAAAAAATAGCAAAAATGCACACTTAGGCCCGAAAAGCCTAATTAAAAGCCGAGACGGACCCAGAAAATTTCCGAACCTATCTAAATAAATACTATGACTTATCTACATGCTAATTGCATTACTTTAACCACCTGGCATGCAATATCGAATGATTAAATTACCAATCCATTCTAACTAACTACCTAACCCAAGCTTAACCTAAACTGATCAACCCTTAAGCATATTTAACTTCCTAAGTAGGGATTAGTGGGTAAACTCACTGGATTAGTGATCCAATGGGACCACGACGACAGGGATGCGGAGGCGGTCCACAAACTTCAAAGTGGGTACACCAAGTGAGGTTCGGAAAGGCACCAAAATGGGCCAAACAGTGTGCTGCAGACCTAGTCTTCTTGGTTCTGGTCTTGGGCCGAAGAAGGAGGCTAAGCGGCTGGTTGTGGCCGAAAATGAGCAGGGACAGGCGGAGGGGTTGATGCGGGTCTAGGCGGGGCTTCACGACGACGGGAAGGAGGCGTATGGTGATTCGATGACCTTGGGCATCGACTAGGACGGATGGAGGTGTGCGGATGTCGAGTGGAGAGGCAGGACAACGAGCGTGGGCATGCGGCTGGCGTGTGAGCTTGTAGTGGCGTTGGACGGCGACAGCGGGCTCGGACGGGCAAGGGGCTTGGTCGAATGGTTGCTGGCTTTCTTCTCTACAAATTTTCGAAATTTCTGTTGGCCTGGAATGGTGGAGTCGACGGAAGGAAGGAGAAGGGGGCAACTTTTGGCTTGGAGGGGGCCACTTGGTCTCTCTTTTATCCTCTTGTCCCCTTGACCCTACCCCACCAGATTGCTGGCTATGAATTTGCACAAGTTTTCCCCTAAACCTAGTTCAATTCCCCTTTGAAATAAATCAATTCAGTCCCCATAAATTCAACCAAGGCACTCACAATCAAATTGACATTTTTCCACGCTAATAGAACCCACTTGCATCCCAAAAACGCAATAAAAAACGGTCTCCTGAATTTTTCGGACAAAAACAGCTATAACTTGACTTTTTGCCAAAAATCTCGGTTTGCAGAAATTTTTTTGAAGGATTAGTTAACGTTCCTAAAATGACTCATGACATGACAGGACTTTCAATTTCTGAAATCAGATTCAAATTCGCGGTTAATTTCAATCTGGTGCGATTTTAGCGTAACTTAGCATATCGAGTAACTTTCGAAAATTTTTAGTGCAAATGACCCGTAGTCGATTTTCTTTGAGCCACAATGAACCTCTTCGACACATTGGCAATGCCTGGTAGTCGTGAAAATCTCGAGATTTGAAATATGGGCACAGGGTATCAAAATGACAAAATAATCAATTTAGTGCCGATCGACGATAATTTTTCAATTTGGTGGAATCACCCACGTTTAACAATACATCTTAGTCGAACTGACCTATCTCTGATCTCTAATCGACTTTTAACTGCGCCGCAATTATCTCTGCAGATGAGCACGATCTAGCAATCGATTCCTGGTCGAATTCTCAAGTCTATTGCGTTAAAATCCCTTAATGATTTCCCATATAATCTAGTTATCTCAAGAGTGATTAGCTCTGAGAATAGCATTATAGGCATGTCGATGAAATGCCCAATTTATCTAATTGAAAATAGAATTGAAATTCTAGGATGTCACAACTCTTTCCCTCTTATTAAAATTTTGTTCTCGAAATTTAAACCATTACAATACTTTAAGCAAAAAGGTGGGGGTATAATCGTCTCATCGACTCTGCACTCTCCCAGGTTGCTCCAGCAGTGTCGTGGTGTTGCTAGATCACTTTGACCAATGGGATGGTCTTAGTACACATAATTTGTTCTTTTCGATCAACAACCTGAACCGAGCTTTCCACGTACGACACTCTGTCGTCCACGTCCAATTCCTCAAAATTAAGCACGTGGGTCGAGTC
Organism: Eucalyptus pauciflora; assembly: GCA_007663325.1. Classification (NCBI taxonomy): domain Eukaryota; kingdom Viridiplantae; phylum Streptophyta; class Magnoliopsida; order Myrtales; family Myrtaceae; genus Eucalyptus; species Eucalyptus pauciflora. The sequence goes on along the minus strand of VMYD01000304.1, from coordinate 487,011 downwards.
AGGCTCATATTTCCTCAACATCGACATGTGAAAGACGTCATGCACCTGCGCCGGCCTCAGCAGTAATGCAAGACGATACGCTAGGATCCCGATTCTCTCTAGAATCTAAAAGGGACCTACGTACCTCATACTCAACTTTCCTTTCTTGCCAAACCGTGAAGTACCCCTCATTAGTGACACCTTCAGAAAAACGTGATCACCAAGTTGGAATTCTAATGGTCTTCGGTGCTTATCTGCATAACTTTTCTAGAAGCTCTGAGCGGTCTTTAGTCTGCCTCTGATAACTGCAATTGCATCCACTGACTGTTGAACTAAATCTAGGTCTGTGATATTTCTTTCCCCGACTTCATCCCAACATATTGGTATTCTGCACGCTCTGCCATATAACGCTTTGAAAGGAACCATCTGAATGCTCTGCTGGTAGCTGTTGTTGTAGGCAAACTCGACAAGATGAAGCTTTTCCTCCTAGCTTCCCTTGAAATCCAACACGCAAGCTCGCAGCATGTGTTCGAGGGTTTGGATCATCCTCTTAGATTGGCCATCCGTCTGAGGATGGTATGCCGTACTGTATTGCAGCTTCGTGTTGGATAAATTCTCTTCAGATATTTTGAAGTCGACAAAACATTTCCATCAGTCTAGTTTGAAGACTTGTAGACTCTACTGGCAAAGTCTAAAGACCAAAGTCTAACGATATCAAGACTCAAGTTTCAAAGTTTACTCTCATGTATAGTTTCTAGACCGACAAAGTTAAAACTTCTATTCTGATTTTATTTATTATGGTTTTGACTCCGATGGTCAAATGATTTCTCTCGACTGGATTTAGCACTTCAAGATCTACTATTCGTATTCGAATAATCTAGATTCTCTAGATTTGCAACTTATACTTGGAAGGTTCTACTTATGGAAACCAAGATCCTGATTGTATGGGCGAGCAGGATTGATGGGCTATCAACACTTGCCTTAAAGAGCTCGAGATATCTCTAAATTAATTCTGTCCAACGGGTTGATTAGAAAACTTCTTTGGAAGGTGCCAATGGTAATGAAGGCATGAAGAAGTATTTAAGGGAGACGCTCAAGTTGTTCAAGGGTGCAAGATAGAAAAATTCCAAAGTCTGAATCTCCTTGTTATTTTGTGATCTTACTCTTCGAGCTATATTTGTAATCAAAAGAGAGACTAAATTGTGGTAAGACCTTGAGGAAGTGTAGTAGAGACTCTACATTGTGGAATCAAGGGCGTGAGACTGTAAATTCTCTTTTTGATTCTTAGTGAAATCCAGCCAGAGGGTTGTCCGTGCGGGAGAGTGGACGTAGGCTTGATCTAAGCCGAACCACTATAAATCTGGAGTGTTGATTCTCTATCCCTAATCATTTTTACTTTATATTACTATCACTTGCATCGATTATTGTTTTTAATTCCTTAATCTCTCATCAGAGAATTTGCTTATACTTTCGGTTAAATTTATAAAAATGTCTTAATCACTTATTCACCCCCCTCTAGGTTCTATTTCTAGCCCTAACAATTGGTATCAGAGCTCGTGTACTCATTTATAAGAAGTGTCTTTACTTTTGAGGAAAAGATCTATGGCTAGTATGTTGCCTACAAGGTTGGTTGAAGGTCAAAGCAACACCAGACCTCCATACTTTGATGGAAAAGATTACAGCATATGGAAAACCAAGATGAAAACATTCCTAAGATCGAAAGATCCTTTGGAATGGGAAGTTGTAGACAAAGGAATCATTCCTGCTGCTGCATCAGAATCAGAGAGAGGAAAAGAAGTTGCTATTCCTACCGAGGTGACTCAAGAAGAAATGACCAAGAGACAAACTCTTGACGCTAAAGCCATTTATTCCTTATATTGTGCTTTATTCCCTACTGAGTATAACATAATATCTTCTTGTGATACATCGAAAAAAGTCTGGGATAGGCTTCACATTACCTATGAAGGGACTGATCGAGTGAAAGAAACAAGGATCAATATTCTTTTGGGACAATATGAAGTCTTTAAGATGAGATCAGGAGAAATTTTGGAAAGAAAAGTTTGAAAATTTAGATAAGAACTTTACAATCTTGAAAGAAAACTCAAATTTTGTTTCCAAAGAAAATACTCATTTGAAAAATGATATTTCAAATATATCAAAAAGATTTTCAAATGGTTGTGAAAAATTGGATAAGATTCTTTCGATACAAAGACCTTATTTTGATAAGTTAGGTCTTGGTATGACTTCTGAAACTATTCCACTAATTGATTTCCCAAAGGTGAAGGAAAGAATCAGACAAAGACCAACAAAAGTGGCTTATAAAAATCATTTCCAGAAAGTCTTTGTAAAATCTGTTGGCAGAAATGCTCTAAAATATTAAAAGTGTCAAAGCTCAGAACATTTTGAGAAAGAATGTCCTTTGGTTTGGAGACCCGTTAAAAGGAATTGGGCAAAGATTGTTTATTGCTCTAACTCTTTTGGACCCAAGATGATGTGGGTACCAAAGAAAGCTTGAATTCTTCTTAATTGCAGGTCACTATCAAAAGGAAGATAAAATGGTATCTAGATAGTGGTTGCTCAAGACATATGACAGGAGATTCAGGTTGTTTCATAAAACTAGTCCAGATAGATGGAGGAAAAGTTTCTTTTGGTGGTAACAACAAAAGAAGAATTATTGGTTGTGGAACAATAAAGATTGGAACTTTATCAATCAAGATGTCTCCTTAGTGGAAGGATTAAATTACAATTTGCTTAGCATAAGCCAATTGTGCGATACTGGATTCAAGATCAATTTCCAAGAAGGAACGTGCTCAGGAATTAGTAAAGACTTTACTCAATCTTTTACTGAACGTGCTATGGAAATATCTATCTTCTGGATGTGAATCAAGAAAGATCACAGTGTTTAATATCAGTACAAGATGAAGTTAATCTATGGCACAGAAAGCTTAGCCATACCAACATAAAGCAAATCGCCAAAATCTCTTCCAAGAAACTTGTTCGAGGATTGCCTATTCTCAATTACCTAAAGTCTGATATATGCACACCATGCGTACTGGGTAAACATGTTAGAAACTCTTTTAAACCAATAAATAAAGTTTCCACTAATCGTGTACTGCAGCTTTTGCATATGGATTTGTTCGGACCTAGAAGAACGCAAAGCATTGGTGGAAAAAGGTTTTGCCTAGTAATAGTGGATGATTATTCACGATTTACTTGGGTCTACTTTCTTGCAAGTAAGTCTGAGACTTTCTCTCACTTTTCTAAGTTTGCTAAGAAGGTGCATAATTAGAAAGGTCACACTATTTCAAGCATTCGTACAGACCATGGAGGTGAGTTTGAAACTCAAGATTTTACTAAATTCTGTGATGAATCTGGTTTTCAGCACAAATTCTCCTCTCTATACACACCAGAACAGAATGGGGTTGTGGAAATGAAGAATAGGTCTTTACAAGAATTGGCAAGGACTCTTTTGATTGAAAGTAATGTTTCTTCACGGTTTTGGGCTGAAGCTGTTTCAACTGCTTGCTATATTATTAACAGAGTGATTTTAAGACCAATTCTTGAGAAAAGTCCTTATGAAATTTTTAAAGGAAAGAAACCAATTGTTTCTTATTTTCAAGTATTTGGTTGTAAATGCTTTATTTTGAAGAATGCAAATGATCGAGTTGGTAAGTTTGAAGAAAAATCAAATGAAGGATTCTTTCTTGGTTACTCAATTGCAAGCAAAGCCTATAGAGTATTCAACAAGAAGACTCATACTGTGGAAGAATCAATGAACGTCATATTTCAAGACTCTCCACAAATTTAGCCAATTCAGACTGAAGAATCAGAATCTGTTCCAGACTCTGCTAGATCTACCTCCCATGAAGCAGTTCAAAATTCGGAAGTGGTACAACATGTTGTTGATGAAGAATCAAATCAAGAAAAAGATCAACAACATATCAGACTATCCAGTAACTAGACGCACAAGTCTAGTCATCCCGAAAAACTCATTATTGGAAATATTAATGAGGGAATTCGAACAAGATCCAAAAGGCGAGAAGAGTCTAGTGCCGTTGCACTTATTTCTAAAATAGAACCCAAAAATATTGAAGAAGCCTTAGCCGATGAAAGCTGGATTGAAGCAATGCAAGAAGAGCTCAGACAATTCAGTATTAACGATGTTTGGGAATTAACTCCTAAACCAAAAGGTAAATCTGTTATTGGAGCTAAATGGGTTTTCAGAAACAAACTCAATGAAAAAGGCAAAGTGACAAGAAACAAAGCAAGACTCGTAGCTAAAGGATACACGCAAGAAGAAGGGATAGACTATGATGAGACTTACGCTCCTGTAGCAAGGTTAGAAGCAATCAGATTATTACTTGCTTTTGCATGTTATAAGAATTTCAGGTTATTCCAAATGGACGTCAAAAGCGCATTCTTGAATGGATTTATTCAAGAAGAAGTCTATGTGGAACAACCTCATGGATTTGAAGACTCAAAGAAACCATACTCAATGTTCAGATTGAAAAAAACATTATATGGATTAAAACAAGCTCCTCGAGCTTGGTATGAAAGACTAATTAATTTTTTTTAATTCAAAGTGGTTTTACTAAAGGAAATATAGATACTACTTTATTTATTAAAAAGGAAGGTAAAAGCTTTTTACTTGTTCAAATTTATGTCGATGATATTATATTTGGATCATCTAATGAGACTCTATGCAAGAAATTTTCTAAGTCTATGTAGGATGAATTTGAGATGAGCATGATGGGTGAACTATTCTTCTTCCTTGGTCTACAAGTGAAACAACTGAAAGAAGGAATCTATATTCATCAAGAAAAATATGCAAAAGAACTTGTTAAAAAGTTCGGTCTGAAGAATTGCAAAAAGACTGACATACCTATGTCAAGTTCTTTAAAGATAGATAAAGATGAAGCAGGGAAGAAAGTCGACCAAAAATTATACAGGAGTATCATTGGTTCACTTCTTTATCTTACTACATCTAGACCTGACATATTATTTAGTGTTTGCATATGTGCTAGGTTTCAATCGAATCCTAAGGAATCTCATCTAATTGCTGCTAAACGTATTATTAAATATGTTGCAACTATTGCTAAGATTGGTCTATGGTATCCCAAAGAATGAGACTTTACTCTTCTTGATTATTCAGACGCAGATCTTGCAGGTTGTAGAGTTGAAAGAAAGAGCACTTCTGGCACTTGTCAATTACTGGGTAACAGGGCAGTATCTTGGTTTTCAAGGAAGCAAAGTACCGTAGCTCTTTCAACAGCTGAAGCAGAATACGTAGCCCTTGGAAGTTGCTGTTCTCAAATACTTTGGATAAAACAACAACTACGAGACTTTGGAATCGAAGACTCTTGTACCAAGATCAAATGTGATAATACCAGTGCAATCAATCTTACAAAGAATCCTATTCTACATTCAAGAGCAAAACATATTGAGATTCGACATCATTTTATAAGAGATAATGTTCAGAACAAAGAAATCTTGATACAATTTATTGACTCAAAGAATCAACTGGCAGACATCTTCACAAAGCCACTTGAGAAAAGTTTATTTGAGTCTATTTGTTCAAGACTCAACATTTTATCTCTTGAAAAATGTTGAAGTTCAGACTCAGAATCTAAGTCTGACAAAGTATCAGACTAAAAAATTCAGACTTGGAAGACCAATCGTCACGACTGTAAGTTGTTACAATTACAGTTCATTCACTCGTTTAAACAAATATCTCGAAAAGGTAAGATTGCTTGTTTATCTCTAATTGAGTGTATTAAGGAAGTTATTTTTAAACGAAGGTGGTTATCAATTTGTTTTAAAAAAGGCAGTTATTTTTGAAAATGTATTTTTATTTTTTCCTTTTTGTGTCGCTTCAGATACCCCGTATCGATTGCCTTTTATACTCTTTGTCCTCTTCTTTCTCTTTTTACCCAAAAACCCTAGAACACAAACTTTCACTCTCTAAGATTTTCCTTCGCAAGTTCATCTCTTCAAGTTTTCACCTTTCTTGCGATACAAGTGTGAAAGTTCTTTCAAAGACAGTGATAATGTCGTACCAAAGGAAATCTTCTAGAATTGCAAGCAGGGGACCACAAGGCTTGGGTGAGGGGCCTACGCACTTTGATCTTACTGAAGAAGGAGACTCGCCAAGTGGACAGATGCATCAACATTCTCAACAGTGCACTTCTTCCACTAGATCACATGTTCGTAACCCTCAACTTGTAGAGGAAAACATCATTGAAGATGTAGAACCACTTTTCTTTTAGTGTGAGAGATAGATAGTATGTGGTTGACACAGATACTTTGGCTGATGTTATTGGAGTGGAAAGAGGAGCTTTCCAATCAATTTCTGTGTCAGTTAGCCATGCAACTCTGGAGCTTGCGAGAGACAGAATCGCAGAAGGTCGTCTCTCCTACTCAAGGATGAATGCTACAAACACTCTGCTTCACAAAATTGTGATCAACTGTCTCAGACCGAAATCAACATCGAAGACAGATGTATCCATCTCTGAAGCCAAACTGATGTATGCCATCAAGATCGGTCTCAACTTTTCCTTGCCCCATACCATCATGTTTCACATGTATAGGTCTACGGCGAAGGACAAGGGAAAACTCCCTTATGCTGCTCTCATCACTCGTCTTTTCAGACATTTGAACATTCAGCCTCCCCACATTCTCTCTGTGAAAACAACTGATCAAATGGTCATTGGGCTGAGGATGATTACAAAAATGCGTCTGAAAGAACTCAGCAAAAAGCTTGAGTAGTTCAAGGAGAAAACCCCTGTTAAGACCATACCAGACTTCTCTGCTGCAAAGGAACGGAAAGGATCCTATGACTGGTCCTATCAAGAAGAGGCAGGCTATCATCTTGGAGGATGAAGATGATGAGGATGATATTCCTATCTCTGCATTTTTTTCTTAGCATTCTGCTCCTGTGTCAGCAGAACCAGAACAACAAGTTGTAGAGGAAACTGAGAAAGGGAACCAGGAGAAGGAATCTGTGCAGACAGAAGAAGAAGAAGAAGAAGAAGAAGAAGAAGAAGAAGAAGAAGAAGAAGAAGAAGAAGAAGAAGCAGAAGAAGAAGAAGAAGAAGAAGAAGAAGAAACAGCCAGAACAAACTCACAGCAACAACCAGCAGAATCACATACTGAAGAAGATCGAGCATATTCTCCAGCAGAAAAGGGGGATCAACAACATTTTTCCACTGAGGAAACTTCTCAGCAAGAAGAGTACTTCTCCCCTCCAGAAGGCATTGAAATAGGGGGAGTTGTTCCAAAAGAAAGTACTCCTCTTCTCTTGAAATTTACCAGTGCAAGTGTTAGTCGATCACACAGCAACAACCAGCAGAATCACATACCGAAGAAGATCGAGCATATTCTCTAGCAGAAAAGGGGGATCAACAACATTTTTCCACTGAGGAAACTTCTCAGCAAGAAGAGTACTTCTCTCCTCCAGAAGGCATTGAAATAGGGGGAGTTGTTCCAAAAGAAAGTACTCCTCTTCTCTTGAAATTTACCAGTGCAAGTGTTAGTCGATCACCTGCTGATGCAGAGGATGTCCATGCCTCTCATTTTCCTAAGGAAGAAGCAACATCTCCACATAATGATCTTCCTGCTGATATTCACTCCACTGGCTTAACTCCACAATCAGACCATGTTGATGCAAGCACACAAACAGACAATTCAGGCGATTTCGGAAGGCTGCTTGAAATCATTTTGGAGCTCAAAGGCCAGATATATGCTTTAGGGTGTGAATTTCATACACTGCAGAGTGAGAATCATGCCATGTTCATCTCCTTGCATGATCAGATTAAAGATATTCAACATCAGGTTCAGGCCACTGCGAAAGGCACTGCTCTCACTCAACTACAGGATGATTTGAGGAAACTAGAAGGAACTATCAAGTCAATGGAAGACTTTCAACTTGTTCGCATTCCTCGCGCACCTTGACTTTCTCACCTTTTTATGATTACAAAAAGGGGGAGAAGCCTTTGCAGATTTCCATTCCATTCCAAAACTTTTTAAATACTCTTTGGATTTAATATTTTGTTTGGTTGTGATTGACTTTATGACTTTATCTTGAGTTTTGAAATGCATTACTTTAAGCCATTAAAATAGATAAAGATAGTTGATTGATATCTGCACAGGACTAATTTGTTTTCTGTGGATGCAGATCTGTGTACAGGATAAGTCTGTATACATGACAACTTATACTATCTTTACTCTAATCTTTTATGAGATGTCATTGCTAGCTTAAATGTTGTATTGTAGGGCAATAGTATTCAAATCTGTAGGAAAGTTTTGTCACCATCAAAAAGGGGGAGATTGTTGGATAAATTCTCTTCAGATATTTTGAAGTTGACAAAAACATTTCCATCAGTCTAATCTGAAGACTTGCAGACTCTACTAGCAAAGTCTAAAGACCAAAGTCTGACGATATCAAGACTCAAGTTTCAAAGTCTACTCTCATGGATAGTTTCCAGATCGACAAAATTAAAACTTCTATTATGATTTTATTTATTATGGTTTTGACTCTGATGGTTAAAGGATTTCTCTCGACTGGATTTAGCACTTCAAGATCTACTATTCGTATTCGAATAATCTAAATTCTCTAGATTCACAACTTATACTTGGAAGGTTCTACTTATGGAAACCAAGATTCTGATTGTATGGGCGAGCAGGATTGATGGGCTATCAACACTTGCCCTAAAGAGCTCGAGATCTCTCTAAATTGATTCTGTCCAACGGGTTGATTGGAAGAACTTCTTTGGAATGTGCCAACGGTAATGAAGGCATGAAGAAGTAGTTAAGGGAGACGCTCAAGTTGTTCAAGTGTGCCAGATAGAAGAATTCCAAAGTCTGAATCTCTTTGTTATTTTGTGATCTTACTCTTCGAGCTATACTTGTAATCAAAAGAGAGACTAAATTGTGGTGAGACCTTGAGGAAGTGTAGTAGAGACTCTACACTGTGGAATCAAGGGCGTGAGACTGTAAATTCTCTTTTTGATTCTTAGTGAAATCCAGCCAGAGGGCTATCTGTGCGGGAGAGTGGACGTAGGCTTGATCTAAGCCGAACCACTATAAATCTGGAGTCTTGATTCTCTATCCCTAATCCTTTTACTTTATATTACTTTCACTTGCATCAATTATAATTTTTAATTCCTTAATCTCTCATCAGAGAATTTGCTTATACTTTCGGTTAAATTTATAAAATTGTCTTAATCACCTATTCACCCCCCTCTAGGTGTTATTTCTAGTCCTAACACTTCGTACCTTAAGTAGCCTACAAACTCTTCCAAAATTCAGCTGTGAATCTCGGGTCACGGTTTGAAGTAATCGTTACTAGCACTCCATGCAGACGAACTATCTGACGCACGTACAACTCTACGAGCCTATCGAAATCAAGGTCCTTTTGTACTGCAATGAAGTGAGCTGATTTCGTCAGTCTGTTGACCACTACCCAAATGGAATCATTACCTCATTGACTCGTCCGTAAGCTTGTCACAAAATCCATTATGATGTGCTCCCACTTCCACTCTGGGATCTCAAGAGGATGCAAAAGTCCTCTCGGCTTACAATGTTGTGCTTTCACCTGCTAACACGTCAGACACTTGGCGACATGCTTGGCGATGTCCGCCTTCATATCGGACCACCAATAGTGTTGATGCAGATTCTGATACATCTTCATACTACTAGGATGAATGTTGTAACTACTACAATGAGTTTATGATAAGATCTCCTCTTTAAGCTCTGCATCGTCAAGTACACACAATCGTCCTTGAAACCTTAGTGTTCCGTCCTCAAAAATCAGAAAGTCAACCTTCCTTTTATCGGTATCCTCTTGTAGAATCTTCTTAATATCTGGGTCTGTCGGTTGAAGTAATTTGATTCTGATCTGAACATCTAGCTCAATTCTGAGGGTGGCCATGAGATTCGAAAGGTGGCCTACCTCAAACTTTAACACTGAATCTCGAGCTCTCTCTCGAGTAAATTCCACTCCTTAACTAGCATATGAGCAACTAAAGACTTCCGACTCAAAGTGTTGGCGACCTTATTTGCCTATCCAGGGTGATATAGGATATCATAATCATAGTCTTTCAGGAATTCCATCTAGCGGTGTTGTCTCATATTCAACTCATTCTGAAAGAATAAATACTTGAGACTTTGATGGTCAGTGAAGATCTGGAATCTTTTTCCGCACAAATAATGTCTCCAAATCTACGGCCCTAACTTGACTTTTCACCGAAATTCTTCGTTTGTATAAAAATCTTCGAAGGATTAGTCGATTTTCCTAAAATGACTCGTGACATGATAGAACTTTCAATTTCTGAAATCGAATTCAAATTCACGGTTAATTTCAATCTGGCGCAATTTTAGCATGACCTAGCCTACATGTAGCTTTTAGAAATTTTTAGTGCAAATGACCCATGGTCGATTTTCTTCGAAGCCACAATGAACCTCTTCGACACATTGGCAATGCCCGGTGGTCTTGAAAATCTCGAAGTTTCAAACACGGGCACAAGGTACCAAAACGACAGAAAAATCAGTTTAGTACCGATCGACGAGAATTTTTCAATTTTTTGGAATCACCCACGTTTAACCACACATCTTAGTCGAACTGACCTATCTCTGATCTCTAATCGAATTTTAATTGTGCCGTAATGATTTATGCAAATGAGCACAGTCGAGCAGTCGATTCCTGGTCGAATTCTCAAGTTTATTGCGTTAAAATCCCTTAATGATTTCCCTAGATAATCTAGTCATCTCAGGAGTGATCGGCTCTGAAAATAGCACTATAGGCGTGTTGATGAAAGGCTCGATTTATCTAATTGAAAACATAATTGAATTTCCAGGATTTCATAACTCTTCCTCTATTATAAAAATTTCGTCCTCGAAATTTAAATCATCACAATATTTTAAGCAAAAAAGTAGGGGTACAATCATCTCAATTATGCGTATGCCCCCCTCCCCCCCCTTTTTTTGCTCGCTCGACTAACTCTCTCTCTCCCTTTCTCTTTCCTTTTTCCTTTCCCTTTTCTTCTACCAACTATTAGAAAAATCCTCTTAAGGTGTTTTGAGGTCGACAAAACATTTCCATCAATCTAGTCTGAAGACTTGCAGACTCTACTGGCAAAGTCTGAAGACTTTCAGACTCAAGTTTCAAAGTTTACTCTCATGGACAGTTTCCAGACCGAGAAAGTTAAAATTCTATTATGATTATTTCAAATATGGTTTTTGACTCCAATGGTTAAGGAATATCTCACGACTGGAATTAACACTTCAAGATCTTTTATTCGTATTCGAATAATCTAGATTCTCTAGATTCGCAATTTACTTGGAAGGTTTTACTTATGGAAACCGAGATCTTGATTTTATGGGTGAACATGATTGATGGGCTATCGTCAATTTCCTTGAGGAGTTTGATTGAGATCTCTCTAAATTGATTATGTCCAACGGGTTGATTGGAAGAACTTCTTTGGAAAGTGCCAATAGTATTGAAGGCATGAAGAAGTATTTAAGGGAGAAGCTCAAGTTGTTCAAGAGTGCCAGATAGAAGAATTTCAAAGTCTGAATCTCTTTGTTCTTTTGTGATCTTATTCTTCGAGCTATACTTGTAATCAAAAGAGAGACTGAAGTTTGGTGAGACCTTGAGGAAGTGTAGTAGAGTCTCTACACTATGGAATCAAGGGCGTGAGACTGTAAATTCTCTTTTTGATTCTTAGTGAAAACCAGCTAGTGGGCTGTCCGTGCGGGAGAGTGGACGTAGGCTTGGTCTAAGCCGAACCACTATAAACTTGGAGTTTTGATTCTCTATCCCTAATCCTTTTACATTACATTGCTTTCACATACATTGATTATTGTTTTCACTCTCTTAGTCCATCATCCAATAAAACGTCTACACATTCTGTTACGTTTTATAAAATCATCTTAATCACCTATTCACCCCCCTCTAAGTGCTCGTACTAGTTCTAACAATTGATATTAGAGCTTGTGTACTCATTTATTAGAAGTGTTTTTACTTCTGAGTTAAAGATCTATGGCTAGTATGCTGCCTATAGGGTTGGTTGAAGGTCAAAGCAACACCAGACCTCCATACCTTGATGGAAAAGACTACAGCATATGGAAAAGTAAGATGAAAGCATTCCTAAGATCGAAAGATCCCTTGGAATGGGAAGTAGTAGACAAAGGAATCATTCCCACTGCTGCATCAGAATCAGAGAGAGGAAAAGAAGTTGCTACTTGTATCGAGATGACTCAAGAAGAAATAACCAAGAGACAAACTCTTGATGCTAAAGCTATTTATTCCTTATATTGTGCTTTATCTCCTACTGAGTATAACAGAATATCCTCTTGTGATACATCAAAAGAAGTCTGGGATAGGCTACACATTACCTATGAAGGAACTGATCGAGTGAAAGAGACAAGGATCAATATTTTTTTGGGACAATATGAAGTTTTCAAGATGAGATTAGGAGAATCGATAACTGACATGTTTAGCCATTTTACTGAAATTGTGAATGGTCTAGAACATCAGGGACATCCAATCTCAAGACATATGAAGGTCAACAAACTGCTGCACGGACTCTCTAAGGACTGGAATTATATAAAGACTTCGATAAGGGAAACACAAAGGATTGCACCACTCTTTGTAGACGAATTGATTGGAACTTTTCAGTCTTACGAAGTAGAGCACACCAATGAGGAAGATGATTCCAACAAAGAAGTGACTTGCTTTGAATGCAAGAAAAATGGACACATCAGACCCAACTGTTCTCTGTTAAAGAAAAGGAAAGGAAAGGCTGAGAAATACAGAAAGACACTCAAAGTAGAGACTTGGAGTGATACTGAATGTGAGGAAAGTGATGATGATTATGCCAACATTTGTTTAATGGCAAAATCTGATTCAGACTCAGACCTTGAGACAGATACAGACTCAGACAGTGAGCTTGAGGTAAGTAATCTAAAAATTCCTATCAAGGTTTCGAAATATATTGATGAACTATGTCTTGGTATCAAAACCTCTCTTAAGAGGATCTCTAAATTAAAAAAGGAGAATTCTACATTCAAGCAACATGAGAAATTTTGGAAAGAAAAGTTTGAAAATTTAGATAAGAACTTTACTATCTTGAAAGAAAACTCAGACTTTGTTTCCAAAGAAAATACTCATTTGAAAAAAAATGATATTTCAAACATCTCAAAAAGGTTTTCAAATGGTTATGAAAAATTGGATAAGTTTCTTTCAATACAAAGACCCTACTTTGACAAATTAGGTCTCGGTATGACTTCTGAAACTATTCCACTAATTGATTTTCCAAAGATGAAGGAAAGAATCAAACAAAGAACAACAAAAGTTGTTTATAAAAATCATTTTCAGAAAGTCTTTGTAAAACCTGTTGACCGAAATGCTCTCAAATGTTCAAAGTGTCAAAGCTTTGAACATTTTGAGAAAGAATGCCATTTGGTTTGGAGACTTGTTAAAAGGGATTGGGCAAAGACTATTTATTGCTCTAACTCAACTAGACCCAAGATGATATGGGTACCAAAGAAAGCTTGAATTTTCTCTTAATTGCAGGTCACTATCAAAAGGAAGATTAAATGGTATCTAGATAGTGGCTACTCAAGACATATGACAGAAGATTCAGGTTACTTTATAAAACTTGTCCAGATAGATGGAGAAAAAGTTTCTTTTGGTGGTAACAATAAAGGAAGGTTTATTGGTCGCAGTACAGTAAAAATTGGAAGTCTATTAATCAACAATGTCTCATTAGTGGAAGGATTAAATTACAATTTGCTTAGCATAAGCCAATTGTGCGATACTAGATTCAAGATCAACTTCCAGGAAGGAATGTGCTTAGGAATCAGTAAAGACTTCTCTCAATCTTTTATTGGACGTAGACATGGGAATATCTATCTTTTGGATGTGAATCAAGAAAGATCACAATGCTTGATATCAGTACAAGATGAAGCTAATCTATGGCACAAAAAGCTTTGCCATATCAACATGAAGTAAATTGCCAAAATCTCTTCCAAGAAGCTTGTTCGAGGATTACCTATTCTCAATTATCTAAAGTCTAATCTATGCACACCATGCGTACTAGGAAATCATGTTAGAAATTCTTTTAAACCAATTAATAAAGTTTCCACTAATCGTGTACTGCAGCTTCTGCATATGGATCTTTTTGGACCAACAAGAACTCAAAGCATTGGTGGAAAAAAGGTTCTACCTAGTAATAGTGGATGATTATTCACGATTTACTTGGGTCTACTTTCTTGCAAGTAAGTTTGAGACTTTCTCTCACTTTTCAAAATTTGTTAAGAAAGTGCAGAATGAAAAATGTCACACTTTTCAAGCATTCGTACAGACCATGGAGGTGAGTTTGAAAATCAAGACTTTGCTAGATTTTGTGATGAATATGGTTTTCAGCATAAATTCTCCTCTCCATATACACTAGAACATAATGGGGTTGTGGAAAGGAAGAATAGATCTTTACAAGAAATGGCAATAACTATTTTAATTGAAAGTAATATTTCTGCACGGTTTTGGGCTGAAACTGTTTCTACTGCTTGCTATACTATTAACAGAGTATTTTTAAGGCCAATTCTTGAGAAAACACCTTATGAAATTTTTAAAGGTAAGAAACCAATTGTTTGATATTTTCAAGTATTTGGTTGTAAATGCTTTATCCTGAAAAATGCAAATGATCGAGTTGGTAAGTTTGAAGAAAAATCGGATGAAGGATTCTTTCTTGGTTACTCAACTGCAAGCAAAGCCTACAGAGTATTCAACAATAAGACTCAGACTGTGGAAGAATTAATGAATGTCAAATTTCAAGACTCTCCACAAATTCAGCCAAATCAGATTGAAGAATCAGATTCTGCTCCAGACTCCACAAGGTCTACCTTCCTTGAAGCAGTTCAAAATCCAGAAGCAGTACAACAGGTTGTTGATGAAGAATCAACTCAAGAAAAAAATCAACAACTTATCAGACTGTCCAGTAACTGGAAGTACAAGTCTAGTCATCCCGAAGAACTCATTATTGGAAACATTAATGAGGGAATTCGAACAAGATCTAAAAGGCGAGAAGAGTCTAGTGCTGTGGCACTTAATTCTAAAATAGAACCCAAAAATATAGAAGAAGCCTTAGTTGATGAAAGCTGGATTGAAGCAATGCAAGAAGAACCCAAACAATTCAACATTAACGACGTTTGGGAATTAACTCCTAAACCAAAAGGTAAATCTGTTATTGGAACTAAATGTGTTTTCAAGAACAAAGTCGATGAAAAAGGTAAAGTGACAAGAAACAAAGTAAGACTTGTGGCTAAAGGATACACGCAAGAAGAAGGGATATATTATGATGAGACTTATGCTCTTGTAGCAAGGTTAGAAGCAATTAGATTATTACTTGCTTTTGCATGCTATAAGAATTTCAGGTTATTACAAATGGATGTCAAAAGCGCATTTCTGAATGGATTTATCCAAGAGGAAGTCTATGTGGAACAACCTCCTGGATTTGAAGATACAAAGAAACTAGACTCAGTGTTCAGACTGAAGAAGGCTTTATATGGATTAAAACAAACTCCTCGAGCTTGGTATGAAAGGTTAAGTAACTTTTTAATTCAAAGTGGTTTCACTAAAAGAAAGGTAGATACTATATTATATATTAAAAAGGAAGGTAAAAGCTTTTTACTTGTTCAAATTTATGTTGATGATATTATATTTGGATCATCAAATGAGACTTTGTGCAAGAAATTTTCTAAGTCTATGCAGGATGAATTCGAGATGAGCATGATGGGAGAACTATCCTTATTCCTTGGTTTACAAGTGAAACAACGGAAAGAATGAATCTTTATTCATCAAGAAAAATATGCAAAAGAACTTGTTAAAAAGTTTAGTTTGGAGAATTGCAAAAATACTGACATACCAATGTCAAATTCTTCGAAGCTAGACAAAGATGAAGGAAGAAAGAAAGTCGACCAAAAACTATACAGGAGTATCATTGGTTTATTTCTTTATCTTACTGCATCAAGACCTGGCATATTATTTAGTGTTTGTATTTGTGCTAGGTTTCAATCGGATCCTAAAGAATCTCATCTAAGTGCTGCTAAATGTAACATTAAATATGTTGCAACTACGGCTAAGCTTGGTCTATGTTATCCCAAAGAATGAGACTTTACTCTTCTTGGATATTTAGACGCAGATCTTGTAGGTTGCAGAATTGATAGAAAGAGCACTTCTGGCACTTGTCAATTACTGGGTAACAGGGCAGTATCTTAATTTTCAAGGAAGCAAAGTACCGTAGCTCTTTCAACAGCTGAAGTAGAATATGTAGCTCTTGGAAGTTGCTGCTCTCAAATACTTTGGATAAAACAACAGCTACGAGACTTTGGTATCGAAGACTCTTGTACCGAGATCAAAAGTGACAATACAACTTGATCGATTTTGTACTGAGTTAGAGGCTGCTCATTCTAAACTAACCGCATATTTTTATTCAAATCTTAGTTTTCTTGATGTGAACAGTTTTTCATTCAGCGTGAGAGATAAGGAGTATGTGGTTGACGTAGATACTCTTTCTGACGTTATTGGTGTGGAAAGAGGAGCTTTCTGATCTATTTCGGTGTCTGTTAGCCATGCAACCTTGGAGCTTGCAAAAGATAGAATTGTAGAAGGACACCTCTCGTATCTAAGAATGAGTGCATCAAACATTCCGCTTCATAAGATTGTGATTAACTGTCTTAGACCCAAGTCAACATCAAAGACAGATGTCTCAAATTCTGAAGCAAAATTGATGTATGCCATCAAGATCGGTCATAAGTTTTCCTTGCCTCATACCATCATGTTTCACATGTATAGGTCCATGGCAAAGAACAAGGGCAAACTTCCTTATTCCGCTCTCATCTCTCGTTTATTCAGACATTTGAATATTCAGCCTCCCAACATTCTGTGTGTGAGAACCATTGATCAAATGGTAATTGGGCTGAAAATGATTACAAAGATGCGTCTGAAAGAACTCAGCAAGAAGCTAGAGTGGTTTAAGGAGAAAACCCCTGTCAAAGTCAGACAAGACTCATCTACTGCAAAGAGAAAAGGAAAAAATCCCATGATTGGTCCTACCAAGAGAAGGCGAGCTATCATCTTACAAGATGAAGATGATGAGGACGACATTCCTATCTTAGCTTTTGTTTCCCAGCATCTTGTTCATGAGTCAGCAGAACAAGAACATCAAGTCGGAGGAGAGACTGAGAAAGGGAATCAAGAGAAGGAATCATTGTGGACAGAAGAAGAAGAAGACACAGTCAGAACAGACTCATAGATGCAGACAGAAGAACAACCTACAGAAGAAGGTCGTGGAGATTCTCCAGCAGAAAAGGAGACTCGAGAACATCATGACACTGAAGAAGCATCTCAGTAAGAAGAATACTTCTCTCCACCAGAAGGCACTGAAATAGGGGGAGATGTTCCAAGAGAAAATATTCCTCTTTTAACTTTTACAAGTGCAAGTGTCAGTCGTTCTCCTACTGGTGCAGATGATGTCTATGCTTCTCAATTTCTTGAAGAAGACCTTGAAGCATCATCTCCAAATGTTGATCTTCCTACTGATGTTCGATCAACTGGCTTTACTCCACAATCTGACCATGCTGAAGCAAGCACATAGACTGAAAAATCAGGAGACTTTGGAAGATTGCTTGAAATTCTTTTGGAGCTTAAAGGCCAGGTCTATGCATTAGGATGTGAATTTCAGACTTTGTAGATAGAGAATCATGCCATGTCCATCTCTTTGCAAGATCAAATTCGAAATATTCATCTTCAAATTCAGGCAACTGCCAAAGGCACAGCTCTAGCACAACTGCATGAGGATTTGAAGAAGCTGGAGGACACTGTCAAGTCAATGGGAGACTTTCAGCTCGTGCGCATTCCTAGAGCATCTTGACTTTTTCACATTTTTATGTTGACAAAAATGGGGAGAAGTTTTTGCAGATTTTCAACTTTCATCTTTTGAACTTATTTTGGATAATCTTTAATATTTTGATGTGATTGTGATTGACTTTATCTTTTGTTTGGATTTTTGGACTGACTTGAACTTTGGATTGCTTGCTTATTATTGCAGTACTTTAAGCTATGCTATTAATTTAAATAAAGATAATTGATAAATATCTGTATAGGACAAACTTGTTTTCTGTGGATGCAGATCTGTCATTATCTTTATCCTAATCTATTATGAGATATCATTGCTAGCTTAAATGTTGTATTGCAGGGCAATAGTATTCAAATCTGCAGGAAAATTTTGTCACCATCAAAAAGGGGGAGATTGTTAGAAAAATCCTCTTAAGGTGTTTTGAAGTCGACAAAACATTTCCATCAGTCTAGTCTGAAGACTTGCAGACTCTATTGGCAAAGTCTGAAGACCTCCAGACTCAAGTTTCAAAGTCTACTCTCATGGACAGTTTCCAGATTGACAAAGTTAAAATTCTATTATGATTATTTCAAATATGGTTTTTGACTCCAACGGTTAAGGAATATCTCACGATTGGAATTAGCACTTCAAGATCTTTTATTCGTATTCGAATAATCTAGATTCTCTAGATTTGCAATTTACTTGGAAGGTTCTACTTATGGAAACCAAGATCCTGATTGTGTGGGCGAGCATGATTGATGGGCTATCGTCATTTTCCTTGAGGAGCTCAAGATCTCTCTAAATTGATTCTGTCCAACGGGTTGATTGGAAGAACTTCTTTGGAATGTGCCAACGGTATTGAAGGCATGAAGAAGTATTTAAGGGAGACGCTCAAGTTGTTCAAGACTACCAGATAGAAGAATTTCAAAGTCTGAATTTCTTTGTTCTTTTGTGATCTTATTCTTCGAGCTATACTTGTAATCAAAAGAGAGACTAAAGTTTGGTGAGACCTTGAGGAAGTGTAGTAGAGTCTCTACACTATGGAATCAAGGACGTGAGACTGTAAATTATCTTTTTGATTCTTAGTGAAAACTAGTCAGTGGGCTGTCCGTGCGGAAGAGTGGACGTAGGCTTGGTCTAAGCCGAACCACTATAAACTTGGAGTTTTGATTCTCTATCCCTAATCCTTTTACATTACATTGCTTTCACATACATCGATTATTGTTTTCAATCTCTTAGTCCATCATTCTGTTACGTTTTATAAAATCATCTTAATCACCTATTCACCCCCCTCTAGGTGCTCGTACTAGTTCTAACACCAACTTCATTGTCTTCATCTTCTTCAAGTGTTCGGTTCCTGCTTCCTCCTTGCTGATCGAACAATAGCCAAAAATAGAGCAAAGACTTTGTTTTGTTTTGCTGGTTTTTGGACCTGTGCAGCCCCCGCTGACCAAGGTTGCCTTTTATGTTCCATTTCTCTCTCTTTTGGTCTCTAGTTACCGCTCGATCACCCCTACCACAAGCCTGTCAGCCCTCCAAAATCGGCGTGTCCCTAGCGTCCCTGCGCCAGAAGCTCAACGCCTCTGTACATGGCTGCTGCAACCATTCCTCAGCTCATCCATCCTCTGTTTTGGTTTGCCAACACACCAGAGACCATAATCCTATAGCCTTTGCTGCCGCCCAGTCACCAGGACTCCAGCAGCATCGGTTCAGCCTGCCAGTCGCCAACCAACTCCCTTGTGCCGCTGCCTCGCCCCCACGGTCCCCATGCGGCGTCGGCTCGACCTCAACCAGCTAGGAGGACCGCCCCTTCACAGTGAGCTGAGGGCCTTGCGGACCTGTTCTGGGTTGATCGGACCTCCTTCGGCACCCCCGGGAGCCGAGGCTTGGTTGCCGTTGCTCCGCCGCCACAAGAAGTCATTAGTCCTTAATTTAGGTGAGTTAACTTCCTAAATTTTGATTAGGGGTTAATTACACTAATTAAGATGTAGATTAGGCTTAATTAGGTTTAGTAGATAATCTAGTTAGAGTAAATAGTAGTTAGCTAGGTTAGTTATAAGGAAACTAGGTGGTTAGACTAGTTAGTTAATTTAGATAGGTTATTTAGTTAGGAATTTACTTATTAATTAGGATGGTTAGTTTAGGAGGCTAGTTAAATAGATTAATTTAGTTAAGCATTTACATACTAAATTGGAACTATGATCTAGTTATATGGGTTGTTTAATTTGACAATCATGGATTAGTTAAATAATTAATTTAAATGATGTAATTATAATTTAATTAATTATTTAATATTTTCCGAAAATTTCATCGAGATAGTCTGTGACCAGAATTTTGTACTGATTGTAGTGGTATATTCAATTTATACAATCGATCATTAAATTATGCAATTGAGTGATGGTTGTTAATTTTGAGTATTTATCTCAAATGGTGGAATTTCGGTATTTAATTAGAAAATACCAGGTGTTGGGTTTTGACACCCGAAAGTTGTTTTTAAATACTATATAAACGGTGGGACTTTAAAAAAGAGGATATCAAACTTTCTGGTTCGAATTGATTGTGTACCCACACACGATTATTTTAACGTGTATTTTTAATATGAAGAAAATAAGCTAGGTTCACTATTTTAATTGTGGTATTTGGGTGCAATGCACAGTGGCCTGGGCCGAAATTGGATGAGTGCATGATTAATGTGAGAACCCATCATGAGCCTTTGGGGTCGGACGATGCTCATTCGGGAATGCCCTAAGTCAACGGATGCCAATCGCAGTGGAGGTTGGGCCGATGCTCCTATAAGAAATGTCGTCTAGATGTAAAAGAATCTAAGGATTTTAGATCTTTCCAATGAGTGAATTAATTTGCTTTTTGGAGGCTCATGGAAATAGATTGATGACACAAGATGAAATTTCAGTTGAAAGTACATTTAATCTAAAATAAACATATGTCATAAATTTAAAAATTAACATACGTCATCTAAAGCTCAAGATGGCGGAATGAGTTCTTATATAATAAACAAAGGACATATTGTTAAATAATATCCACCCTGTAGTATTTGCAAGAAAATAAATCACTTTGAGAAAGATTGTTGGTTTCGTGATAAATCATAATGTAGCTTTTGCAAAACAATATGGCCACGTAGAACAAAATTGTTGCTCGAAAGGAAATCACTATATATATTGACAGTGGGTGGAATAATCACTTGATGGGATCAACCATTTAAACAAAGACAATATTAAGACAAGCTTTCCGTTAAGTTTCTAAATGATGAAAAAACAAATTAAATAAAGACATTCAGATGTAATGAACAGCTTGAAATTAGCAATCAACTCTCGAACTACTTTCTTCTGGGAACTGCTTCAAGAAGGAAATATTTTTATGATAATCTAAAGGTATAGACATGGACATCTGGCTATCTAAAGATTCATGGACTACCCTGCAAGTCACTTGGATCAATGAAATCCAAGTTTTCAGCATGTGGAGGTGGCCTAACTTAATTTGCGTGTAATTGGTGAAATTTGAATGAATAATTTCCATTTTTTCAATTGGGAATTCTCCGCTGTTTCTAATCAATTACGTCAACCCAGTTATTTGATATTGGAATAAAAGTTTGATCTCATGAGTAAAACGAAACATCCGATCATCATGAGACAGCATATTCTGCAGGAAAATCATCAAACTAACAAAGAAAGGTGGGAGCAATTCTATCCGAACCTGGTCAAAGAGGCCTCGCTTAGCTTTTTTTTTTTTTGTTTTTTTTTTCAAACAATAGGGAAACCGATAGAATGATGCCAACAGTCACGGCTGTAGCGAGTGCATCAGACACGACCGAATTCTGGTGGAGCATAATGACCATGGCCGAAGTCGCCAAACTGAGGTTGGATGAGAAGGAAGAGTAGGAGAGGCTAGGGAATCTTGAGAAATTAGGGGAGAAGATACCAGTCACGTCGCAGAGCCCGATGCTGGTAGTGAATTCAACTGAAGCAGCCGCATTTTTATTTGCAGGGACCGCACCTTGAAGACTTGAATGGAGCTCAAATTTCGTAGGTGTCTCTATAGATATCTAATTGTGCTGCACAATGTCAGAAGAACTTAGGTAGTAGCTATGGACGATTCGATAGAAAAAGAGAGATCGTCTGTATTTTTGGTTGAAGGATTTTTTCCAAAAAATCTTGGTGGGATATGTAATTAAATTGGATTAATACAGTAATTAGGTACACTGTGTCTGCCAATGGAATTAGAAACCCCAATTGTGAAAGAGGTAACAAAGTAATCCTTAAATAGAACTCATGACAAGCCCGTAGCCCTCAGAAATCTAATAGCTCAAGAGAAATTGATAAGGACAAAAAAAAAAAAGGAAGAAAAAGAAGAAGAAGCAGAAGCAGAAGCAGCTACCCCTAATCTAAAAGGAAACCAGGTTGTTTGATGATAATGAATGGTGATACACTTAGTCAATAGCCTAACGCGGTCACCTTAATAATGAAATTTCCTTTACCGGAACCATCAGTAATTGGCTAAAGTTTAGTCGAGAAGAAGAAAGAAAAAAATTCCTTTGTTTTTTAGTTTTTCAAGTTAGCATTCATTTTAATAAGTTTTCTTTGGTGTACACAACTTTTTTTTTTTTTTTAAAGTTTTTATCTTTGCATTTTTTGCTTAAACCTAAACAAATTCACCATAGCAACATATTCGTCACAGTATTCTAAGCATCACAAAATAACAATGAACATTGTCGAGTGGCAAAAATCTATCGCACGTGGAGGCAAGCTTCATTTATGAATGAAGAAAAAAGTGAAAGAAATGACAAATTCATCATCCAAAGACCATTACAAACATTTTTGAAATTGCAACTTTAGGTCATAGGCAAAGGCAAAGATGTGATTTGGCTTAATTTCCCACTTATTTTCCCCAAATTTGCGGAGAATCAAACTAGGTGCGCCCCAAGAAACAAAATCTCTAACCATTCTTCACTCAACTTTCCTATGCGTTCCCAAAGAAGAGAAAATCGCGATTCTTCACCCATTTCTTCCCCATCTTTTATTTTCCTAACCATTACCATCATTTCCAAACAAAAGGTAAGAGTCTTGACATCTTTCATTTTTGTTTCCCCAATTATTACCCTTCCAAAAAAGTAATGAATAGTTATCATACGGAAAAATTGTCCTAAAAATTATAAACCAATTATAAAGCGATCAATTTAGTCTTAAACTTTTAATTTATGCCAATTTGGTTCCAAACCTTTTGACAATTGGACAATTCAGTCATAAATCTTTTGATCTAGCAATTTAAAGAATTACCGATATAATTATTTTGGCTAATTTTAGTAAAAAATCATTGACGTTAAGATTCCGGTTAACTCCACCACTAACTTGAACAATTTTTTATTGATTTTTTTTCCTTAAATTTTCATTTTATTTACTTCTATTTGTTCATTTTTTCTTCATCAGGCTAGCAAGATCTTTGGCCATTTGTTGAGGGTTGGCAACCTTCATCTGCCCTGAGGCAAGGACCGGTGAGGTCACTGGCCTCTGGGTGAGGGCTACAATGCCCTTGCTAGATCTAGCGAGGCAAGGGTATCATGGCTTGCAAGTGCTTGCACACCTTCGCCTAGATCCGACGAGGGCTGCGATCCTTGCCTAGTGGCCCTTGGACTCATTAAGAAATAAAGAAAAAAAGAAAAAAATCAATTCAAAATTTGAAATTTTAAAAAATAATTATAAAATTATCCAAGTTAACACCAACTACCACATATAAGATGGCCGGTGCTGATTGGATCGTTACGTTGGCAATTTTCGGTCAAATTAATAGAAAGGAGCACATTGATAATTCATTAAAAAATTAAGACTAGATTAGCAAATTCTCAAAATTTTTAGGACTAAATTAATTGTCAATAAGTTAGGACTAAAATGGCATAATTAAAAGATTTAGGATCAATCGGTTGCAGTATAATATGTTTAGAGTTTTTTGGACAATTTTCCTATTACAAAAGTGAGGATTTTTAGAGTAACTTGCATATGAAAGAAAAAAAAAAGTTAGAAAGCAATCTACCATGCAACAAATAACTCATGGAAGAAAACAATTGTGGGAAAATAACATATTTTAAAGTGAAACCAGCCAGCCAGCCAGTTGGATTCCTAGTTCTCTATGTGATTGTAACCAGCCAGTTGGATTCCTAGTCTCAATCTTTTGTAATCGGGAATCATAAAATTAGTTTTGGGTTTTAGACTCCTAAAATCGATCACCTCTAACACAAACTGTTGAAAAATAATTTGGTGGCATAAGTGCAGATACATGCATAATTGATTTTGAGTTCAAGTGGGGGGTTTTTGCTACTATGTATCCTCAAAATCATGTATCAATCTCTTTAAAAATGAATAATTTTTTATTCAATTATCACATAAATTTCTCGCATATTATCTAAGGGGTAGTTTGTTTCTTTGCTGTGTTTTTGTACTAGCAGAAGTCCATTGACACCGTATAGGAAAGCATATCATTCACAGGCCAATAGACAATGAGTTATAGTGGATAAACGTTGTAGACCGGCGGGATGATTGGATTACTTTTATTGTGATGACATAACTCATTTGTCAGTATAAGATATATGCACTGGATTTGTAGTACAATCAAATTAGTCTTAAATTTTCAATTTTGTCAATTTAGCTCTAAAATTTTGCACAAGATTACTAGGTAGTCCTTAATGGGACAATTGGGTTACATTTATTGTGATAACGTAACTCATTAATTGGTAGTAAGACATTCACTTGTTAGGATTGTAGTACAAATAAACTAGGCTTAAAACTTTTTAATTTTATTAATTTAGTCCTAAAATTTTACACAAGATCACTATATAGTCCTTAGCGGGACAATTGGGTTACATTTATTGTGATGATGTAACTCATTTGTCGGTGGTAAGACCTTTGCCTAGTGGGGCTATAGTGTAATTAGTCTTAAACTTATTATACGAATGTCAATTTAATTCTAAAATTTTCAAATTTGTTGATTTAATTCAAAAATTTTACACAAAATGCTATTTAATTATTCTTGTCAGTTTTAGTTGATAATCCTGATGCAGTAGTATGCCAAGTAGGATGGTTGATGGTGACTGAATTGCCATGTCAATAATTTTTGGCAAAAAACGACCATAAGGACTATATTGGCATTTCGTACAAAAGTTTAGGACTAATTGATAAAATTGAAATGTTTATAACCGATTAGATAATTTTCCCTTGTTAGGCTTGTGGGTGGAGTGTGAAATGTACACGCACTAATTCAAGCAATTTACACTCTAGGGCTAAGAGAAAAATATAGGAGTGTAGTTTTCTTAGAAAATTGTATTCTAATATATTATGCGTTCTAGCGAAAGTGCACAAATATTGCACTATATTAAAAAAATCTGACATATGGAAGATTTTAGAAATTCGCCTCTTTAGTCATTACAAAACATTTAAGTTATTACCTAATTTGGATAAATTATTGACACATTTAACCCCTTTTCAAAAAGTTAATTACAAGAAATTAAAAAAATTATATCTTGAAATTGAATTACTTAATTGTAAATTGAAATATGCGACAGATTAAATAGAATTTAAATTTACACAAATCTCCGGTGATATGATAATTATAAGATAATTAATTGAGAATATTTACTAAAGTACTACCCCAAATCAAGTTTGAGATATTTTGAAGTATGATCGGAGTATCACAAAATGAATTGAAAATGAGTGTTAAAGTTTTAATCTACTATTCTGGAAAAGCCTAGACTCTACAAGTCTCTAGTCTTAGTGGTAGTTGAGGTTTGTGGTCAAGGTTAAAAATAAGAAGAAAATCTCAGACAAATGCAGAGGTGATTTGCTGTATGAGTCGGTTATTGGAGCCTAGAAATAGGCTTGGTTGTATGGCCATAAATACAGAAAAGAAAACGACTATCAAAACTAAACCAATCACTATCAGCCTTGTAATCCATTTTTCATTAAAATAACAATTGTTTTCTTCCACCCTTTGCTGTGTTGTCCCACAAACACACATCCACTCGCATTCATATTAAAATCCACAACAAATACTAACATAAAATTATAATATCTCTACACCGACGATTGTGCTTTCCTTTCCCTTGGAGGGAAACGGTCATAATAAATGTTAAGCACCTAGAAAACAAGGCTCCCCACCAATGCACAAGTTAAGGGAACTGTGAGATTGTCGTCGAGCCGAGAGCTCAGAGGATGCGATTCCACCAGAGCAGAAGCAAGAGAGACCACCAAGAAACCCGAAGCCATCTCCCAGCTTCCTCGGATATAACCAAAGGAAGAAAAATAGGACATAAACCTTGTAAACATAAGCAAATTGTAACCAATAAGGCCACCACTCAATCAGATTTATACAGAATGCTCAAACACCCGACTGAGAATTACCCGAGAGATGCTAAAAACCCGGCACAGCCCATTGCAATGCTACCAGCTATGGATTTGTTACGGTTGTAGGGAATTTTATGTTGGCCAAGCCGCCTTCCGATGATGTCCGCAAAACCTGAAAACAGGCAACGCAAAACCAGGTGTCTATGCTTAAGCCCGCCCTCTTTAATTTTCGGATATTTGGGAAAATTATGTGATTCCTTTGAACTGATGACCGCATCTCTCGTCACGCAGTTTGATATCTCTGTATCATTCTAAGCCTTGACTGAAGATAACATCATTTATTCTATTTAATTAAGGAGATAACTTCACCCCAATATCATTTGTGGCATTAAGCACTGTAATATTATTTCTCAAGATTTAGGCCCATGACACTGAAGAAGTCCTTAATATGTCCCTTTATTTTTGCACTTACTAGTCATTGAACCTATGCCAGTATAACAAGCAAGAAATAATGGGGAGTTAGATTAGTGCACCATCTCCAGCGCAGAGGTTGCATATTGCTGCAATCGCGATTGGCGAAGTCCTCCAATAATACGCGCAAGCAAATGTGATTGTGAGGACATAGAATAGCGGCCCTTCAAGAAGTTCCCTGAAAATCTTCACTAAATCAAATTGCTTGATAGAATCAAATAACAAGTTTAGGAGATCAGTACTGCGATTATTTAAATACAAGCTATGTAATCCTATCAAACCCGATTCACCTCTGTCTCAATGCAATGCGGATACCAAATAACTCGAGTTACGAACCTGCGGTCCCCAAATCTGGTCATGGACTTCACCGTCGCCTCATCTTTCCAAATGCCAGATCCCAGAAGAAGCATGCGTATGATATTAACCCCTGGAATCAAAGCAGCTAATAGCGCACCTCGATGCCCAGAACTGCAATTTATTAGCAATGGCCATCTCACCAAACTAATAATCCATTAGGAATTTAGAAAAAAGAAAAAAAATGGTGTGGTCTTAAGATTACCTGAACAGTGGCCAGCAAAGCATGAAAACTAATCCAAAGCTTACATGCACAAGCTTCCTGTTAAGTTTCTGAACGAGGGACAAAAACAAAGACATTTAAATATAACAAACGGCTTGAAAACAGCAATCAGGTCTAGAACTATGTTTACAAGGACTGCTTTGAGATGCAAATTGTTTTCTATAATTTAGGGGCACGAGTTTGGACAGCCAGCAATATTTCAGGCCCATACACTCTGCAAGCCCGGGGGACTGGTCAAGTTCAGGTCGCCCTGCTCGAGTTTCCGATTGGTTGATATGATTTGGATGGGTAATCTCCACCGCCCCAAATCAACTGGTCAACACGAGTTATTTGAGATGCGAATAAAATTTGGTCTAATGAGTAAAACGAAACAGCCGAGCATCCCGAGACAGCATCGCCAGCAGGAAATTTATGGAACAAGCAAAGGAAGTAGGGAGTAATCCTGTCCGAACCTGGTCAAAGACGCCTCGCTTAGCTGTTTCTTCAAACAACCGGAGAACCGTGAGAGCGATGCCGCAGGACACGGCTGTAGCGAGTACATCGGACACGACCGGATTCTGGAGGAGCATAATCACTGCCGGTTTGGTCGCCCTACTGGGATTAGATGAGGAGGAGGAGGAGGAGGAGGAGGAGGAGGAGGAGAGAAAACCAAATTAGTCGCGCCCTACCATTCTTCACCCAACTCTCAAATGCTTTCCCGAACAAGATAAAATCCCCAATTCTTCTCCATCTTTCTTTTCTCACTCATCTGTCTCCATCTTTTATTTTCTTACCCATCTGTCGCATCCAAACAAAAAGGTACGACTGTTGACTTCTTTCGTATTCGTTTCTCAAATAACGACCCCTTCGAGGGTGCGGAAGTGATGCCTCCTACGGTAAATCTACCATTCTACAAGGAGTTCTTCACGTATTGGGAAAAAAAAAAGGTCAGAAAAAAATCTACCATTCTACAAGGAGTTCATCACGTGGACCGTTGAAAAACAATTTCTTAAGAGGTGTGAAGTGTCCATGCACTATATATTATGCAAAAGTTAGATGTGCACGTATATATAACGTGTATTTAAAAAGTTGATTAGGCTATAACAATTCACGTTTAGAAGCAACGGCCGTTAGGAACAAAGCAACTGCGAAGGAATAAAGATTAGAAGGGTTTAAGGTTGTTCTGCCCTTCCACGTGTGATGTGATCTCTTTTCTTTCGTCTGCTCTGCTGTAAACGAATAAAACGAGCTCATTTGTGGTTTGCTATTGATTCCATCTTTTTTTTCTTGACGAAAAAGTCAGTGAATGTCAAAATGCAGGTGCCGTCTTGAACTATTATTGTTATGCTATGGTTCAGTTTATTAATCTAAATAAGTTGGGAATTTTCCTCAGTTCGGGATGGCACGAGAGATTAAGATGAAAACATGGCCAATGAATTGCGTGCTCCGGATTGACAACACAAAAAACTAGTTGGGAATACCCTCAGATTAAGGAGCATTAAAGAAACAAAATTGCGTGAATCCTTGTTAGGGTGAATATAAAATTGTAAGGGTGGAAATAAAATCTGATATCAAAGGCAAGGAAACAAGTCCGACTATTGCTTTACTGTGCAATGTCAATATTTAATTCCCTTATATGTATGTCGTGCTATAGAGCAAAAAATTACCGCTTTTTAGTGGAAAAACGGGGAGTCAAAAGTTGGAAACATTAGAGGCAAAGGGATTTATTCAAAACAAGGAAGGACAAAGGAGGCTTGGGGTTCTTGGGCTTAATCACCTTTAATAGAGCTGCATTGGGTAAGCAAGTTTGGAGAATTTCTTAGCTTCATGGGCTATGGAGCAAACTTAGGCTACATTTGTTTTCTGAAAAATATTTTCCTTATTTTTTGGCATTTGGATTGCATTGGAAAATAAGTCAATGAAAATGTATGAATAATTTCCTTTTTAATAAATTAAAAGTTACTTTTTAAAATATTAATAGGTATTAGTGCTTTGACTAGAAACTCCGCGCCTGGGCACGAGAACTCTAATGCTCATTCTTAGGTCACAATATCCAAGATCCATCTTGGTGCCCCTGCCCGGGCCCATTGAGGCCAAGCCCAAGGCCCTAATGCCCTTGTTTGATCCCTAGACACCTTGGCTTGGGTCCACAAAGACGAAGTGTAGGGCCTTGGAAATTATGATTGGAGCCCTTGTGCCCAAGCCCAAGTGCGCAAAGTTTGTGCTTGAGTTCCTAGTGCTCATGCTCGGATCTTTTGCACTTGAGCTGGGTTCATTGAGGACAAGGCCCGAGACCTAGTGCTCATGCTGGGTCCATCAAGGTAGGCCCCGAACTCCGATGCCCATGCTTGAGCCCGAGTTCATCGAGGCTAGGCCGGGACCCACGTGCCCATGCCTAGTCCCCGACGCTCAAACTTGGGTCTACAAAGGCTAGGACTAGGACCCTTGTGCCTCCAAAAATCTTGTTTAGTACACTTAATCTAGAATAATTCAAATTTCAAAATATTGGTTGTGCATAACATGAGAATAGTCAATGTACTGAAAACTGCAAAATCTCTTTAATTGATCAATTAACAAAGTCTTCTAAGGCACTCGTTAATAAGGTTTTTAAAAATAGCTGAGACCCAATTTTTTTAGAAGAATAACACCTTGAGTACCAAAACTTGGCACGGGTGGATGCATAAGTATCAAAACTTCTAAAAAGTACATTTGAGCATCCAAATCAGAGAAGAAAAGAACACTCAAGTGCCAAAAATGAGTTACATCGGATTTCCGGCAACCACGTAGACTAGTTTTATTATTAAAAATAATGCTACGTCGGATTTTTGGCAAGTCTCGCTGAAATTGACATTTAAATGTCCATTTGTTTCTTTTTTTTTTTTAAAATGTGACATTTAAGCGTACCTTTTGGAAGTTGGTACTTATATGTCCAGCACTCGAGATGTTCTTTTTCCCCAATTTCCATATGGCTCCATCACATAAATATGCGATGTTAATTGCACAAGAAAAATGCAAGGCCTGATGTTGTGTCCGACCCTCACTAGGGTAATTACCCGCACTTTATTTCCTATTTAGCTTTTTGCATAAATATCTAAAGAACATCCTATTCATATAGAATCATTATTGTTATAAACTTATAACCTTTAGTTTTTAAGAGACTGATTTTTATCCCTAACGGTCTCTAAATTACATCCATAGCAATTGAGACGAGAATCAGTAATAGGAACAATTAATTGCGACCTAATTTGATGCTGCTTTTTTCCGATTAAGTGACATGACAAACCTTCGAGCCATTGCCATCCGTTAAAGGGCACATCAAGTTGCATTTTTCAATTGTAGGCTTGCCAAGAGGCCCAGGGGCCTTCAGCCCACACAAGAAGTCCATAGGCCTTGTGCAGGTAACGATAGTGGAAATATGGACATGCCGAAAATGAGAGGGGTAATAACATGTATAATATCCGAACTTTATTTTGATGTTTAATGTCATCTCGGAACTTTTCTTTTTTTAATTTAATCCCTAAATTTTCAAAATTTTGCTTAAAGTAGTCTTGCATTTTCTTAACATGGCTCATCAAGGTGATGCTTTTTTCACTTCTCCTTTGATTTAGACAGTCCATTTTTCGATGTTTTGATCATATCATCTCTTGTGGGGCATACCATTTCTAGTACAACTCAATAGAAGTGATATTTTCTTCAATTATTTGGTCAATGCTTTTTATTTTGTTTCTTCTTTCCATGCGGATCCCATTTTCCTTCTTCTTTCTTTTCACGCCTTTGATGTATTAGTCCTCCACTTTTGTGAATCGTCCCTCTCTATCTTTTCTCTTGAAGATCATTCTCTTCTTTCTATGTCTCCCACTCCTCCTTATTCTTCTTTTACAAATCTCTCCTGCATATGCAATCTCCAACAGAACTACTTACTACAACACTCAAACACGACATTGAAAATTACAATCAAATTAAACCACTAATTTGAATCACATTTTATATTACCTAAAAGAACACGACTCGCCTATTGCCCTTGACTTTTATGTACACATGATGGAGGAACCTTATCTTTCTCTAGACACTCACACGTGTAAGAAGAGGAGAGAAGTATATAAAAGGGGGGGGGGAGAGAGAGAGAGAGAGAGAGAGAGAGAAAAGCAATGCTTCTCAATATTACCTTCCATGGTGCAAGAAGAGCTTGCGTGAGAAAAAAGACTTGCTAAGGAGGTCACCAGTGAGCCCAATGCTGGTGCTAGTGAAAGTGTGAAGGACAATAGGATTGGCATCATAGATAGAAAACAATGGACGATGGGGTTTGTGAAAGGAGGAGGAGTGGAGGGTGTAGAAAGAAGAGAATGACCTTCAAGAGAGAAGACAGGGAGGGACGATTTACAAAAGCAAAGACTAAGATGTTAAAGGTGTGGAAAAAAAGATTAAAAAAAAAAAAGTTGGACTTGCAAGGAAAAAAAGAAAAAAAGAAAAAAAAGCATTGACCAAATAATAAAAAAAGATCACTTTTATAGAGTTGTACCAAAAGTGATACTCGCCTCAAGAGATGATATGGTCAAAACACAGAAAAATGAAGTGTCTAAATCAAAGGAGGAGTGGAAAAAGCGTAAATTGACTCAAATCATCACATTAGCATTTATCGAGCCAAAATAATAGTGGAATCTTTTGTCGCTTTTTCAAGTAAACTTCTTTTTTCCCAATTAATTTTGGGCTAAAAAAATGAATGAGAGAGAGAGAGAGAGCCACATATAAATCACGGGGACCGCTAATATGACAAATCAAACATCAAGTTGATAGAAATTATAGCCACGTCATCTAATGTTGGTAGAATTTTTTCCGGAATGAGTACGTTGATTGGATTTTTTTTCTTTTTAAGTTCAAGAACTATAAATAATAAGAAAATAATTTAGAGATCATATTGAATATTAAAAAAAAAAAATTTAGGAACTCGACGTCGTTATCTCAATGTGAAACACGGTAATATCTATCTTTTGTAATGAAGAAAACTTACTCATGTCATTAAATTCCTTTCTTTGCCCATCTATTTACCCTCTTTCATTGTTTTAAGCAGTAGTCACTTCCTTTTTGAATTCTTTTTGAACAAGTGACACCAAGCAGGTACCGCCACTTCTCCCACTACTTCCCTCCTATTTTCTTCTCTGAGTTATAATCTCATCTGACTTCACCCATTTTCCTAGTTCTTTTCTGCATAAATGCATACACTACGACCTTTCTTCCTTGTTTTAGAATCATGTCGTCTGTGTTTTCAATGTAACCTTTCACTCTCAGGACTATGCCTAAAATATCCCTGAAGGCCCTTAGGACAACAGAGGGATATCAAATATTGTTTACTTTAAAATGAATAAGAACATAATTTTTAAATGGTCAGTATTCCTTCTTTATGATTCCGTAATCATAACTATGTTTTTCCTATTTGTACTACAATTTAGTAAAGCAGCAAAAGAAGTGGGGAGTAAGATTTGCTTAGACTTATCGTAAGATCAGTTTAACCCAATATTTCACTTATGCAGAGCTCAAGTTGTTAACTATAAGAATATATTTTATCAAGACTATTAATCTTACTTATATGTTTTACATAAAAAACCATAACATAAAAATAACGTAGTATAAGTGGGGAATAATGAGCATTGCAGTGGAGAGAAGACGGGGCTGAGCGGTGTGGCTGTGGCTGTCTTCGTGGCAGCTGGGCTTTTCACGGTGGTTGGGACGACGGCGAGCAACGACTATGGCGGCACAGCGCGGTGGAGGTGGCTCAGAGGGAGAGGAAAGAGAAATTGGGAGCAATTGTTTTACTTAATGGGTGTGTGATTTTTAGAGAATGTGGGGGGCATTTTGGTAAAGGTGAGCATTTTTGGGGGGATGCAGACTGATCTAAGCCCTCGATTTTGCCGAGATGTAAAGTTATTCTTAAATTTGGATGAACTGAATCTGAAAGTTTAATCGGATAAGGACATCTCGAGTATTCACCGTTTACTTTGACAACAATTAGCTAAGCCAAGCCTCTAAATCGCTACATTACTAATTGCCTTACTTCCCCGACTTCCCCCACTTCCCCCGGAGGAGGTTGAAAAAGCTGTGATTGCTTTTGTTTCATAAGTTCATTTGACTTGGTTTATTTTAGGAATTGATGGAGATTCTCGACGGTATTTTTTTATTTGTTGTGGGGAAGGCTACTCTATACTAGTACTGGAATGGTAACGATCGATCCTAAACCTCAAAAATCTTGTATTAAAAATAAGAAAATTGTCCAAAATGTCCTACATTTATTACACTTTTGTCAAATAAGTCTTAAACCTTATAATTTTGTCAATTGAATCTTAAACATTTTCATATTTTGTCAGTTGAGTCCATTTGGTTAATTTTGACCGGAAATAGTTGATGCAGATGCTATTCATCTTATGTGGTACGGTCGGCGCCAACATTGATATTTTTAATAATATTTTAATTTTTTTGAATCTTTTTATTAATTATTTTATTTATCTACTTATTTTATTTTTTTTAACAACTGTGGTCGATGAGGGCTGTCTAGCCCTTGCTTGTGACTAGCTAGGCATGGCCCTCGCCCATATTATTGTGGGCAAGGCCGCCCTGCTCAAATCTAGGCAAGGTTGCCTCGCTTGTGGCCACTATGGCTTCGCGCAATGGGTGAGGCCAGGCGAAGACATCTCAGCCTTTATTTGTTATCGACGAGGATGTCTTGACCCTCATCCTCTGTTGGTAAGGGCCAGGTGACCTTTGTTCAATGCCATGTTAGACAACCAACGTTCATTCATCGATTTTTTTATATCAAAATTGGCTGAATGAACTTAATTGGCAAAATATGAAGATGTTTATGACTCAATTGGCAAAATTAAAAGGTTTAAGACTAAATTGACAAAAGTGCAATAATTTTAGAATTTTTTGGATAATTTTTCATTAAAAATAAACAACATTTCAATAGTTTTTTTTAAAATAAAAATAAAAATAATAACCAGTGATTTGAATAGCATCAAATATCTAACAAGTACGCTTGATGTCTACAATTAGTACATTCACCTACTCGCTATTATAATGGATGTGATAAGTATACTAGAAGTGCCATAACTTTTACACGGTGCTTACTTGAGTGTCGAAACTTTTTTTTTCACTCACTTAAGTGGCACAAATTTGAAAAATCAATCACTTAAGTGACATTGGTGATTTGCCTCGTCGGAAAATCCGACATGGACGTCGGTTGTCCTACGTAGTATTGTTGGTGTTGACATAGACAATTAACAAAAAATTCAAAAAAAAAAAAAAATTCAACTTGAAATTGAAAATTAATAAGAAAAATCCTTATTGGACAATTTGCCGGGTATGACACTCAAATGATAAATTTTACTTCTATGTGGCACTCAAGTAAGTTCTATATGAAAGTAATGAGACTCCTACTCTCCTTATCCAAAGCACTTTTATTTATAATTGAAAAGGTTGGGGAGGGGCCAATCAATGCAACCGTCCCTCTAAACTTTACCATAAGGGTCCAATGTAGACAAATACGTTGCATTAATTAATTATTTATAAGACATGTTAATAGAAATGGGTATCATATATATATATAACTAGGTATTTCTCATAAATGAGGCCCATTGCATATAAAATCCAAAATATTTTAAATTAATATTCGACAAAAATCGAAATCAAAATATCTTCAAAACAATTATTATGTACTAATACATAGAGTATTGATTATAAATTACCTTCCTCACCTCTCCTTTTTCACAACCATCGTACGACCCTTGACTCAAGAAAATCATCATATTCTCTCCTTATTATATTCACATAAACTCAAACATAAATAAATAGGTTAGGTTGAACATTTAGATTAGCAATTATGTGAAAAGGATAAATGCTTAAAGACTCACGATTTTTCCATCCATTGTTTGACTTCCAACGCCCCTATTACCTTAAATTGACCACAATATCTCTTGCATGTCCTAGATTTAAGATTATTTCTTACATTTTTTCTTCTCGTTCTTTGGAAAGTCTGATACATTTAGAATTGACAAAAAAATATGTATTTGCTTATGGTTTGATTGGATTTTCTTATGATACAATTACATTTGTCATTATTTTATTGTCAACAACTAATTATTCCACTTAATCAATCATACTTTTCAATTTTGTCAATATAATCTTAAATTTTTAGGCGATATTTCAAAGTTTTCTTGCCAGTTACCATTGAAAATTGCAAACGTGACGTCTAGTCATCTCTGGCCATCTTAAGTGACCTACTAATGTGGGCAATTTGTTGATTCTACATTGCAATTTGCAACGGTAATTGGTAAGAAAAACTACATTTAAATGTCGTGCAAATGTGTAGGATTATATTGACAAAATTGACATATGTATAATAAGTTTAAGACTAAATTAATAATTTCCCAAAAAATTTAAATAATTACTCCTTTAATGGACATATGTATAAGCATTTTTAAGATAAGTATACGGTGTTCACTTGAGTGCCACAAATTTGAAACATCAATCACTTAAGTGCCATCGGCGTTTTGCTTTTTTGGAAAATTTGACATGGACATCGGTCGTTGTACATGGCATTGCCAATGCTAACATGGACCACTAATAAAAATTCATAAATAGTAAAAAAAAAAAAAAATTTACATCGAAATGGGAAATTAATAAAAATCCACGTGGGATAATTTGCTGGAAATAGTACTCATTTGAGTATCGTATGAAAGTTATGAAACTTCCGATGTATTTATCCCTGTGATGAAGCTAAGTCTCACAACACTCCAAGTCTCCTTCACAAAGTCAACTACCGCCATGGCCTCTCCACGTGCTTTCTCCTCAGCGTCGCACCACAATAGGGCCGGTAGGAACAGCCACAACGCCGTCGTGAGGATGAAACTGACCGCCATCGGTCCCGAAACTGCCCTCGGCAGATGGAATTTATTGGCGAACACTTTCTTGGCGGCGATCTCGATGGCCACGCAGAGGCCATGCATGAGGAAGAAGGAGGTGACCACCCACCTTGGCTCCTTACGTCCAATGTAGAAGAAAATCAGCTCATGCATGAGGCCCGAGACCAGGAAGCACGCGAATGATGCCGGCAGTGGGGCCCACATCCTTCCAATCACACGGCTGGAAATGGACCTGGTATAAGACAAGGAAGAGAAGATTGCATCATATTTTGAATTCTTTTTAAAATAGGCATATTGAAAATCCTAAAATTGATTATAAAAATACAATTAAATCATAAAATTTGACACGAAGGTACAATTAAGTCCTATAACTTTCAAAAAGTGTAATTAAAGTTCCAAAACTTGTCAAATTGGTCCAATGAAATCCTTCCTTTGATCGAATATTTTGAAAATTTTAGAACTTGATTGCACTTCTATAACAAGTTTTAAGTATTGATTACGCTTTGGGAAAGTTGTAGGACTTGATTACATTTTCATAATAAGTTTTAGGATTTGATTACACTTTTTGAAAATTTTAGGATTCAATTGTACTTTCATAACAAGTTTTCTTTTAATACATTCATTTTTCTTTTTATAATAAGATAGGCAATGGATTTGACAAATTGCAAGTGTATAATTTAAGTAAATGGATAATCTAATGAGAATTGCTACTTTGCGAGCTATTTTTTTTGGTGTGACGCCTTAGTATGTCTACCATCTATAGATTTTTTTTTTTTCCCTAATAGTCCATTAGATAGTATACAATTGTATAATTCAGTTAATCGTCAATGTTTCATAGGTAAGACTTGGCTTTTGTTTTTTTGTCGATAGGTAAGACTTGATCTACATGTATAAAGATATGACATAGATTCATTTTGTAATCAAATATGACAGACATAATGGAACCACGTACTTTTTCCCTATGTTTGACTCAAACCTAGTCAACGATTATTCAAGAATAAGCATATACATAGACATTTAATCAAAACCGTTCAATGAGTGTCGGATATTCATATATACTACCAGTAAAAGCTAATTGATCCATATCAAAATGATCCAAAATTCAATTCAGCACAAGTCAACGATGAAAATATTTGGATCTTACCAAAAAAAAAGGAAAAAGAAATTGGCATCTAACCTGACAGGTAAATATACGGTAGGCCGAAGTATATTTGTGACCATGAGGTTCCATCTCCTCCCCCAAAAGTCTTGTAGTGAGGTCGAGAGATACGGCTCTTCGAATTGTGGCTCAAGCCTGACGCCGACAAGTGCTCGGACCATGGCTCCGACCACAGCCAGGGACACCTCCAATCCGACGTACACATGCACACAATACATCAAGTTGATCATCACCGGATGAACACGATCCTTCCTCTCATAGGCGGGCAAAAAGGCAACTGTCACCAAGCACTTAATGGCATAATTCATCGGTGACTTGAGGCGTCGCTCGTTGATCTCCGAACATGGGTGTTCTTCAGTTTTGGTGCTCTCAATTGGGTTGTGAATCTTGATGGGAAGGCAAGCAATGGGAATGAAATATGCCAACAGGCAAGATTGACTTGACGACAATGGGCCTTTGCCATAGGCAAAGAGGATGAGCTTGAAGTTGGAAAGCCAAGCTATGAAGAATGAAGTGAGGCCTCCAAGAGAGATGGTGGTGAGGCTTAGAGGGAGCATGAAGAAGAGGCCAATGACTGGTGAAATGGCCAAGAGCCTCTTGGTTCCGGTAGGGACGGTTTGACCGATGGTGTGGCAATAGGTGAGTGATATCACCACCAAGGTCCACACCATGATGAAGTTGCTGATCTCTCTCCCTCCATGTTTGCTCACTAGAGGCACACACTTGCAGAAGCGAAGCTTGTGTAGATACTTGGTGTTGTCCAAGTGAAGTTGTGTCATACGATTGAACTCTAGCTCTCTCTTTGCTCGAGAGACTGGTCTTAAATCTTCATTTATAAGGAGTTGTTGGGAGGGTCTATGCGGGGCTTGTTTTGAAGAATCGGGAATTAAATTTAATGAGAACTATTACCAGAAATAAATTAATTCCTTTATATGTTGGCAGTCCAGCTATTCTATTTCTTATTCAATGTCGGTCGTGATGAGAAATAAGAAGTACGTGGTAGTGCAAGATTGACCGTTTCTTATTGCTGAAGTGGTGTACGGTGAAAGCGAGCGATCAATTTTGAATAGTCGCCATTTTTAACTCGGTCAATTGCATAATACCAAGTATTATTATAGTTGTTAGTACAAAATATGTTGTTTTGTTATCATATATGCCTGCAATCGAATTTTACTAGTTTATGAAAGGTCCATGTAGATTATAAATATCAAGGATAAAGACACAAATGATTTATGAACTTTGGTTCAATATGCAATGTCATTCATGTGTAATATCCTAAGTTGCACAGATGCGCGACACGAACACGTGACATGACACGACACACCGACAAGTCATTTATTAAAATAGAGGATTTCGACACGTTGGGATATGTTATTATTAAATAAATATTTTTATTTTTAATTAATTTGATTCAAATTCATAAATAAATAAATAAAAAGAGTTTACAATGAATCAACTAACAAAAAAATAGAATCAACTTTATTTATATAAATCTATGATATTCTATAATCATTAAAATTTATTATTATTTAACATTCAATATTTTTATCTTTCGAAATCACTTTTTAACTCATTTATTTATTTTTATAACAAAAATAATTTGCCGCTCAAAATTATTCCCCTGAAAAAGCTCCCAAAAAATATATCTCACTTTTTTCTCTAAATTCTCATTCCCAAAAAATCATTTCCCTCCCCCCATTTCTCTCTCCCCCTATCCCCCACGCCACCCCAAAATCTTCCCCTGGATTTCTTCCCTTCTCTCTCTCTCCCCCTCTCCCTCCTTGCACAACAGCACCTGCTCCCCACGCCACCCCAAAATCTTCCCCTGGATTTCTTCCCTTCTCTCTCTCTCCCTCTCCCTCCTTGCACAACAGCACCTGCTCCCCACGCCACCCCCAAATCTTCCCCTGGATTTCTTCCCTACTCTCTCTCTCCCCCTCCCCCTCCCTGCACTCCCCACGCTACCCCAAAATCTTCCCTCGATTTCTTCCCTGCTATCTCTCTCCCCCTCCCCCCTTGTCGATTTCTTCCTTGCTCATAGCACCTGCTCTCACCCTAGGTTGCATCGACACGCGACACGACACGACACGACACGTCGACATGTTATTTCTCAAAAATAGAAAATTTCGATACGCTGGGACACGTATATTAAATGAATATTTTTATTGTTGATTAATTTGATTCAAATTTATAAATAAATAAATAAAAAGCTAACTTTAACAAAAATTATTGATGAAACTAATAATTAACAATAGATTAGAATGAACTATTTAATTATGATATTCTATAATAATCAAAATTTATTATTATTATTTAACATTCAATATTTTTATTTTTCGAAATCACTTTTTAATCTCTTTTTTTTTTACCAACCCCCTATCCTCCCAAAAAAAAAAATTATTTCAATGCTTTTATTTTTTGACCCAAAAAAGTCCCCCCACCCATTTATTTCACCCTCTCCGTCCCGCGTTCCTTTCCCCCCACAATTTGTCAGCTCCTTCATTGAAAATTGAAATCACACTCCTCCACCCACCCCCTTCATGCCAAGTCCCATCAAAACCCCTACTTTTAATTTCTTTTTTTCTACTTTTGTTGTTAAAAGCCTAAAACTAAAACATAAGCAAACTTGAAAACCCTAGCAGCCGACGCCTCCTCCTCCTCCCACGACCTCTTCTTCGTGATCTTTGCTCTCTATTGGAATCGCTCGCCTCCGGTCCTCCCTCCTTCGCAACTGCAACCGCAGTCACAACCTCTAGCCCTCCATGGCAGCATCGTAGTCATAGCTCTCTAGGTTGCTCTTCCTCTGGCCCTCCCTTCTAGTCGCAGCCTTGCCGTCGCTCGCGGCCCTCGCCTCCACTCCATCGCCTTCTTCAACGACCTTCGCACTTGCAGTTGCAAACCTGCCCTGAAAACCGACGTCTCTCGCAATTCCGGACATGCGTGTCTGAATGTGTCCATAAGAGTTGACCACGTGTCGGAAAATCCGACACGCGTTGACCGCATGTCAAAGTGTGCCCGAGCGTGTCGGACATGTGTCGGGGTGTTCAACACGACACATAAACTTCTAGAATGTGTCAGTGCAACCTAGCTCCCGCCCCCATCAATCTCCCCCCTCCCCCCCTCCCCCCCTCGGTTTCTTCCCCCACCCCTCCCCCTCCTCAGTTTATCTCTCCCCCACCCCACACCACCGCCCTCTCCGGCCCCGATTTCTTCCATCGTCACGCCACCCCCCTCTCCGGCCCCGGTTTCTTTCCATCGTCCCCCACCACCATCCCCCTCTTCTTGCTAAAACCCTAACCACGGCCTCTTCTTCCTCCTCCTCGCATAGCTCTCTCCCAGTCGCCTCATCGTAGTTACTCGCCGAAGGGCCTCTGGCCCTTTCTCTTTCGCAGCTGTAGCCTTACTGCCAGCCCTCCCTCGTCGTCTTGGCCTCGCCTCCACCCTCCATCGTCTTCTTTAATGATCCTCTCTCGACATGCGTGTCGGAACGTGTCGAGAAAGGTTGACCATGTGTCAGAAAATTCGATACGTGTTGACCGCGTGTCCGAGCGTGTTGGACATGACACGGAAGCTCCAGCAACGTGTCCGAGCAACCTAGGTAATATTGTCCATTGGCTTTTAATTTACTTAATGTGGTTCATAAACTTATATTGTCCATTGGGTCAAAATTCAGTAATCATTCATGTCATTTTCTCTAAATATTAACATCCTCTCTATAAATGATTATTCGTTGTTTATTTCTTGGGGGAATGAAGTAGTCCGCAATTTGCGGGGTCTTCGATTGTCAGCCTGCGGGAGGTCTTATATTCGACATTGTCAAGTAGTCTGTCGTATTTGACCGGAAAAAAAATGTAGACTGTCGTCAGCAGCTCAATAATTAAGTCTTCGTGAATAACTTAAGCAGATTCAGAGCCGCTAAAATCCAAGAGCAAAAGCGGGATCAAGAGATTCCAGTAAAATTTGGGGGCAGACTTAGACCCCACACCCATTTGAAGTCATCCTAAGAAAAAGTCATTGAGGCATATTCATGATCCAACATGGGAGTAACTACTAGAAGAATTGCTCACAATGCGTTTTAACCATAATTTCTTGGGGAAAATAAGCATGGGCAGTTTCATGCATTCCATACAAGTGCCTTTGTAAACATGTCAACCATTCACTAAAGCGATAATAATATAAATGGTTTATAAACTTTGGCCCAATATTTAATACGGTCCATGAACTTGTAATTTATTCAACGTGATCCTTGAATTGATTCACGGACTTTTAATGCATGTTCAATTTAGTTATTGAATTATACGAAAATGTTCAATGTTGTCATCCCATTAATTTAATTTTAGGAACAATATTGAACCTTTTCGTATAGTCCAAGAACTAAATTAAATATGTAACAAATGTTAAGAGCCACATTGCACATTAGGCTACACATTAAAAGTTCATAAACCACATTGTACATTGGATCAATGTTCAAGACTCATTTGTGTCATCTTCCCTTTACTAAATATTAAAAAGGGAGATGTTGTCCAGGCAGAAAAATTTAGCGAACTCCTACTTCTTTCACGGTTTCAAGGCATTGAAACCTGCATAGCTTACCATTTCTTTTATATTGTGAAGATACACTATGTATGATACTAATGCCCGGCCTAATTCCTTAGAAACCCTTCAACTTTAAATCCAATCTCAATTCTATCAGGAACTTTTTATTTTTGTAAAAAAAAAAAAAAAATTCATCAACTTTCCAATCTAGTTCCAAATTTGCTCCATTAACTCATCATCCACAAATTGCCTTTGATTTTCTAAAAATTATCATCACCAAGAGGCTATTATTATTCTATACAAATGCAAGGGTGTTGATGAAAACACGGATAATGAACATTTATGTGGTGCTGATGTTATAATTTTGAAGAATCCATGGCCATTTTTTGATACGTGGGCGTTTCTGTGAGTTGAATGAAATTTGGTGATATCTATTCGGACAAAAAAAAAAGTTTAGGTTAGAATTGGGAATGAATTTAAAGTCGAGGGTTTTTTAAGGGTATTGAGCTAATAATGCCCATTAAGGTGCAGCATAATTCCTCAATAAATTAAAACCCTCACATAATCAGGTCCACTGCTTGCGGAATAATATTTAGAGCTATGTATACCAAAACTTGCCATTAAACTACTTTGGAGCAGTTACCTTTAATTCAAAATAACACTGAGATAACTAACAATTAATAACGTTACGAAACAACAAATCACACGTAATAGGTGAATTTGATCGTGTCACCCATCGATTAAAGGTAAGCAGGGATGCGAGTATGGTTCACATGAATAACATTGATCTTCACATGTAACAAATTCGTTTTGGCGTTCCTTTGTACAGGGACGCCGCTGTTAAGGAAAAGGCACGGGGGCTCATCCTTATAAAATATGTGGAACCATGGAAGAGTATATGATGCCTATGGTCTCACTTTAATTACCTCCACAAATATTCTACGCGTCTTCCCTAATATATTGTCTTCTAGTGTGAAAAAAGTGATATTAATGTGGGGAAAATTACCAACTTATATAAAATCTATTATATGGGTGCCAATTTAGTTCTAAATGTTTCAATTTTATCAATGTAGTCTTAAACTTGTGTGCGACATTTAGATGTAATTCTTCCGGTTAATTATTGATGCTATGGTCCACATAAGATGTCATTTCGAGGAAAGCTGTAGCATGATTGGTAACAATTAGATGTGACATTAGCAATTTTTTTGCGGCAATTAATCAGAAATATTATTTCGGAATTTCGCACAAAAGTTTAAAGTTATATTAGCAAAATTTTTTAAAAAATAATATTGAATTAACATTTGTACGATAAATTTAGTACTAATTTGATAATTATCTATCCTAACGTAGGTGGATTTGGTCAGGTGCTATAGCAATAGTACTTTAAGATCAATTCCGTGTCCTAGGCATGTTTTTTTTCCTCAGCAACTATTATTTTGCCACAAATACCTTTTGTTCTCGACAAGAAACAATTTGAGAAAATTCAATTGTCTAAAATTAAACACCGGAGGGCCCATGCACCGTACATACAGCTTGAAGGCACTCTCAGATCGCTTGGAA
The DNA here is from genome assembly GCA_007663325.1 of Eucalyptus pauciflora. Classification (NCBI taxonomy): domain Eukaryota; kingdom Viridiplantae; phylum Streptophyta; class Magnoliopsida; order Myrtales; family Myrtaceae; genus Eucalyptus; species Eucalyptus pauciflora. The sequence continues at coordinate 443,599 of VMYD01000304.1, read as the reverse complement.
GACTTGAAAGTCTTCGAGCTTCCTTTCCTCGCACCGCCACCGACGAACACTTCTTTGAGGGCTAGTTTTTCCGTGTGCAGAGCAGAGGAGGCCACGACCTTCTTCGCAAACCCAGCGTTCAACGTCCCCTGGTCGTCCCGAGCGACTCCGGCAACGAACCCGTCCGATGAATCGGCTAGCCAGGACCAGGAGCCATCGATATTCATCTTCACGAAGCCCTTTCCCGGCAGCAGTGACCATGAACACGGTACGATTCTCTTCGACTTATTCTGGATTTGCCCTGAAGTATTCGGTTTTATGAAATTCTTGCTCAGAATGTGTGCGTGGTCCACAATCGAGGGCCGATCTGGTTGTCGGGGACTGAAATACCCATTTGTATTTTGTTTTGTTCCTTCCTGTGTAATTGGACCAAAAGTCTCCTCGATCAGCTTCTTAGGACAAGTGGATTTATGAAAAGATTGCGGGCTAATCTCTAACCGTTCAAAAAATTTAAGGTTTTTTTTTTAGAGGAATCCGTGATTTAATATTTGATTTCATAATACTAATTTTTGTACATGTTTAATTATATATGTTTGAATTGACTTTTATTTTACTTTTTGAGTTTTTGGTTTTCTTAAGGGTCCGTTCGTTTCATGAAAAATAATTTCCTGATTTTCCGGCGTTCGTTTTACGGAAAATGAATTCCTTAAGGAAAATGTTTTCCATTAAAGGAAAAAAGTCTTCTAAAGTAGGGGAAAATGTTTTCTACTTTTAAAAAATGGAAAACATTTTCCTTAGTTGATCTCTCTCATCTCACACCTCTACAAATCTTGACTTCCTCCTCCCCTTTATTTTTCTTCTTTTCCTTTTTCATTCAAATTATTATTTAATTTTCTTTTTCTTTTTTTAATTCGAATTATTTTTAATTTCCTTTTTCTTTCATTTTTTTTTATTTCCCATCTTCTTCTTTCTTGGCTAGTTGTCAGACCAAGTGAACCTTAAGCTCGTCCATCTCAAACTCGTGCTCGTCGATCTAGCTAGCCTCGAGCTTGATGCTCGCACTAGCCAATTTGGTGAGTGGAAAATATTTTCCTTACTGAACACCGGAAAATATTTTTCGAAACATTTTCAGGTTTTAGCCGAACACTAGAAAATATTGTCATTTTCCTGAAAAATGACTTCTGGGAAAATATTTTCCGGAAATGACTCATTTTCCGCGAAACGAACGGACCCTAAGTCTTATGGATTTGTTGGAAATTGCAAAAGCGTGTGTGTGCAAGTGTGTGTGAAATATGACAAGGGAATATGGGATGAAAAAAGAAAGACTTCTATTAGGATAGTTGGTAGTACAAAAGGAGACTTTCTAATTTTCTATAACATAGAACAAACATCCACTAACTCCTATTTATAGGCGTGAGTCACCGCCTTACTCTACCGACTTTGAGTACTAAAATTTCAGCTTGCTTCTTTGTCTCCTGCTTGTTGCGGCTAGTCAAAGTCCAAGTTGGACTTCGCTTTCCTTTTCTTCTTTCTTCTGGATCTTTTCGTTGCTTCTTCCTTATTCTCCATTTTTCTATTCTCTGCGGCTCCCCACCACTTTTGTTAACTTTAGTTTACTTCTTATTTGTTGTTGCTTGCTTGCAATCCCACGTGAGTCTTCTAGGTTCAGCTAGCAATTCTTCAATTTTGCAGCCACAACCATTGAGGATTCTTCCAGTTTGCAGACTGTATGTTGCCTAGTTCCAGTTGTCCATTTTTCTTGATTCTTCTTTCTTCACGGTTAAGCAATAGTTTCTACATAGTTTGGAGAAAATGGATCACAATTTCCAATAGGATCAAATTTATTGATTGTTGGTATGTTATATAGAGTTTCATAGCGTTGACTTAAAAATGATATGAGTTTGAATATAACATGGCCATCTAAATACTTGCTTTTTTTTATTATTATTGTTATTCTATAACTGAATTTGTATACTGGTAGTCTCGCTGATGATATATTCTCGCGATATGTTCGTGGTTGAAGCCTTCAGTTAGCCAAGGGCAAAGGCCTCTCTTGTCCACATACAAGGTGTCGCGACCCGATCTCGCCGCCCTCCGATGTCAAAGGGGGAAAGGTCGGATTTAGGGATACTTGATCATAAGATCGCGAGCTCTCCCAAGCTCGTACCCCGCGTGACAACGAATTTATTTATACGATCTAGGTATTTAACAACCTAAGAACATACAGGACTCGCCACTAGCCTTATATATATATATATATATATATATATATATTTGGAGGTCGGCTAGAAAACCCAATCGAAGATTGGGAGAGTTCCTTTGATTCCTACGCAACCAGATATCTAGATTCGGGGACTTGGGTTACGCTAATATAGCTATTAGCGCCCTTTCGGTACCTAACAGTATGTTGTGTTTTTCCTAACATGTCCATGCATCTCTTTTTATATTTTCGGGATCACCAATTCTAAGCTAAGCGATCACGCGTGGTGGGTTACTTTTATGCTATTCTATTTCTAAAAGAAAAACAAAAAAAGAAATCAATCAGAGAAATTGAAAGTGCAAGACATGAAGTAAACAATCAAGAAAAGCAGTAAATCTAATCATGCAATCCTAAAAAAAATATGAAAGAGAAAACAATCGGGAAAGAAAAGAAACCCGCAACTCGTCGGGTTTTATACAATGCATGAAACCCGAGACGTATGTCGGGAAAACAAATGGTACAAGATAATAGTCGGAATGGACATCGACTTCCATCGTCTTCACATCAAAGTCCATCTATGGAATCCTAATCTAAACCTAAAAAAAAGGATAACTATGTACACAATGGAAAGAAACAAACACACATATCAAAACAGTCAAAAGCAAGACAATATGGCGAATCAATCATAAGCAAATCAGAAAATGATGCATGGTAATTAACTTGCTAAGCCATCTAGTCAATGCATGAAAATTATGAAATTTGAACATGACATAGGGCTAAATGTGAGGAACAAATTCGGTTCAGACATTTAACCCTAAATCCATGTGCAAAAAATTACACAAATTCATCAACATTGACATGTGATTAGTCATTAGGGAGCAAAATGCATTCCAATTTCAATTACGACACATCAATTATTTCACTTCAAAGCCAACAGCAACTAACCACAGAAAAAGACAGCATGTTATACATCATCAAAGTTAATATGCATGATATTCTAAAAGGGAAGTTTTAAGAAAGTATGCATGATCTCGCTCACTAAGAGATAGGCATGAATCTAACCAAAAATGTGTCATTGTCGCGACCCGATTTTTCGGGTGTGAACCACCTAAAATTAGGCTAATGGATTGTTAAGCCTAAACTTAACTTGGGCTCTCCCAAGCCCATACCAATTTGCGACTTAGGTTTGAGTTCTTGACATGCAAATGATTTTCAATTAGGAGTCGCCACTAATCTATTTTTGGTGGGTCGATTAGAAACCCAAGTAAAGCAACGGGAGATTTACTTTACTCCTACGAACCGGAGACTATGGGTACGGGGACTTGGTTACACTAGATTTCTCTAATGCCCTTTCGGTACCATTCTTTATTTAAAAAAAAAATGTTTGGCAAGCAATTTGAATTGATTTTAATTTATCTCCCTAACATGTGAGGTGATCATACGGGTACGCAAACCACCAATTTAACACTCAAGAAAGCAATGAATAAATTACAAACTTACCTCAAAGCAACGAAAGCATCTGCGTTGTTATATCAAAATTCACATCAGCAATCCTAGATATGATTTCTAATTAACAAGCAATCACTCAATCTTTTTTGTTTTCATTTATTCAATGAGAATCATGCGATGCAATGTTATTAATCTAACATGAGTTGATATGACATGGTAACATGACCTAAACTATATGACATGAGTAAAGGTAATTTCTAAAGAAATGCAATAATTAAATATGCAGTCTAAATTAATCAAATAACCTAACTCTAATGACAGGCAACTTCTAATTAAATGAACCTAATAATAATCACTAAATGACGTGCACTTCATGAACCTAATTCTATATGACGTGCACATGAATTTTCTATTCTAGAAAAAATGCAACATATTCTAGAAATTGAAACTAATTTATCCTAAAACAAATTTGTATGAAATTCGAAATTAAGGAAAATGCAAAATATAATTATCTAGATTAAGATTCTATCTAGTTTATATTAAGGATCGGGTCAGACTAAATCCTAATTTAAATTAAGATATTATCTTAACCTAACAAGTTCTATCCTAAGATGCAAAAATAAATCTAAACTTAAAATAAAACACTTAATTTATTCTAAAATGCCATGACGTGCAAATAATGCCTTAATTCTTAATTTTTTATGAAATTCGAAATTAAGATCAAACATGCAATTCAGATAATAAAAGAAAAACTAACAATCCTAAATGAATGCACTTTTTCTTTTTCTTTTTCATGATTCAAAATAAAAATCTTTAATCTAATCCTGCAAGATAACAAAACATCCTAATCCTAAATCAAACTTTTTTTATTTTTCCTTTTACGAAAATAAAATTGACTCAAACACCATGACATTAAATCAAACAAGATAAAATTGATATTCGAAAATTGGCGAACCATATCTCGCGCATGAGATCGGGCTGTCCAATTTTAAAATTAAATCGCGAATCGAATCTCGAGCATGAGATCGGATTGTCGATTTTTATAAGAGATTGCGAGTCGGATTTCGGGCGCGAAAATCGGACTGACAAACCCTAATTTGAGGGGGCACTTTCATGTCGGAATATCAATCATCTATCAATGAATGATCACACTAAAAAACTATAAAGAAGGCAAACTATAAACTAAATAAAAGTAACAAAGATAAAATAATAGAAAACTACCTAATTTATTTTTTTCTTTTTTTTGTTTTTTCTGTTTCTTTGCTTTTTCCTTCCCACGCACGGTTCACGGGTCTCCAAGGGATTTGGTCGCCGGAGTAGGTCACCAGCAAAGGCGGGTCACCGGAGAAGGGAGGCAACCGGCGCGCAAGTGAACCAGCTCGGCGGCGGTCCGGCAGAGGAGATGAGTCGCGTGCGGGCGGCGTCCGGAGCGGCTATTGCAGGTGCTGCTCGGAGACTAGCAGAGGCCGGCGTTGGGCTCCCACGCGGGGTTGAACCGGCGGTAGGCGTGGAACAGGGCGTCGGGGACAGCGACCAGCAAGGGCTCGAATTCGGGTGTGAACCACCTAATTTCTTTTTTTCTTTTTTTTTGTTTTTTCTGTTTCTTTGCTTTTTCCTTCCCACGCACGGTTCACGGGTCTCCAAGGGATTTGGTCGCCGGAGTAGGTCACCAGCAAAGGCGGGTCACCGGAGAAGGGAGGCAACCGGCGCGCAAGTGAACCAGCTCGGCGGCGGTCCGGCAGAGGAGATGAGTCGCGTGCGGGCGGCGTCCGGAGCGGCTATTGCAGGTGCTGCTCGGAGACTAGCAGAGGCCGGCGTTGGGCTCCCACGCGGGGTTGAACCGGCGGTAGGCGTGGAACAAGGCGTCGGGGACAGCGACCAGCAAGGGCTCGAAGTGGCAGCTGGTTCGCGGCGTCGATGCTGAAATCGCGAGGGGGGGAGAGCTCCGGGTCGCAACAGGTGAGCAGATCTGGACGGGCTGAGGGCGTGAACTCGGGCGGAGCTCCTGGTCGCGAGAGGAGTGCGGTGTCACGGCTCGAGCGGCTGCGGCTGTGGTGTGCACCGGTCCAGGGGCGGAGACACGGCGGCTGAGGCGGAGCGGCTCGAGGGTTCCAGCGTGGGTGAGCGGTGCGGTGCGGTGTCCGGGTGGAGAGTTGCAGGTGGCTGTGCGGGCGCTGCATGAAGAAGGAGAAGAAGACCTTTTCTCTTTTTTTTTTGACTTTTCTCTCTCTCCTGCTGCCCCCTCACGTCACTTCCCCCCTGCCCTTTTCACTCTTTTTCAGAAGCTTTTTGCTCCTTCTCCATGCATGGATGAATTCCCTCTCCTCTCTTCCTTCTTTTATTTTTTCTTTTTTGATTCCCAAGAAAAGCCAACCCCCCAAACCTCTCGTACACATGGCCTTTTATAGGGAGAGGAATTGGATTTTCAAAATTTTCCTCGAATCAATCTTCGCAAATCTTTTCACTAATTTTTCACCTATTGATAACGATCCAAGATTTTTGATAAGATTACTCATTAATTCCAAATCCTAAAAAGCCAAATCGCAATATTTCGTAATATTCGTTTTTTTTTCACTTGCCCTATCCCAGAAAATTTCAAATTTTTATTTTCTCACAAGATAATTTCTGATCATTTAAAAAAGTTTGGCCATCTAATTTGAACCCATCCGCCACTAATTCAATAAAAAGCAAAAAATGCAAATAAAAAATAAATGCAACCTAAATCTATACGCTATGCGATTAATAAAATTAACCCCTAATTTTCTAAATGGGCCGTCAAAATTTAGGTGTCAATAGCTGCCCCTCTTTGGAGGTGAGCTCGAAGAGGTTGCCTTCAAAGATAAATTGAGACCTAAATTTGACTAGGCATATGCATTGAATGATTTTTTTGTTGTTGATCTTTTCTGATTTTTTTGATTTTTTTTTGTTGGAAAATGAATCCCATTTTAAAATGCAAGTTATATGATGCATGGAAATGTTAATGCAAATGCATGATGCGAAAGGAAAGAACATACCTGCAATTACCTACCAGTCAGTGTGGTAAAGCAGCTTGAGGTACATGATAAATTCCTATTAACTTCACAGATACCCAACTCTCACTCAGGCTCCTTGAGGAGTCAAACAAGTAATGAATCGAAACATTGAGCTCGAGAAGAACATTCACATCCAAGTGAAATGTTCAACGACAAGAATTAAGACATCCAGATCCAGACTGAGATGTCAAAAGAACCTACCCGAAATATCTTACCTTCAAGGAGGGTAAAATGATTCAAGATAGATTGGTGTTACATGTCTAGGACCCGTACCATTCTACGGTCGCCCAGAATAGTAACATGACTTTATAAAGAAATCTGCTTTCCTAGGACCCGTACCATTCTACGGTCGCCTAGAATAGTAACATGACTTTATAAAGAAATCTGCTTTCCTAGGACCCGTACCATTCTACGGTCGCCTAGTATAACATAATTTTGTTGTGTCTAGGACCCGTACATTACTCTACGGTCGCCTAAACGGGGATTTACCTTCCAGGACCCGTACATTACTCTACGGTCGCCTGAATAGGGAAATAAAGTTTTGTCTAGGACCCGTACTATTCTACGGTCACCTAAACGGGGGTTTTGCTTGGCTAGGACCCGAACCATTCTTCGGTCGCCCGGCATCGCGATCTGGAGAAAAATCTTTAGGGACAACTCTATCGAGTGTCAAATTACTTAAAAGCAAAAATACCTGTATAATGACAAGTATTTAAGGTATAGATAGAGATACACTTACCTGGTGACATCTCTGGTCATTAGGGATATGTCTCCTATAAAACATGATTGTAGGAGATGCAACATGTATTTGTGTTTACAAATAAACACGCATTAATTTAAGCAAGGTTTATGCATAATGATTTCTATCAACCATGCATCACCTAATTCCAATGGAAATGATTTCAAGAGAAAATTCCAATCCGAACACATAAGTGTCATGCATGTGTCAAATGAGGGATCATTTAGTCTGAAAGGACTTTCCACTCATCCTCATTAAAATGGGCTGTTTTATCCTGACCTTTAATGCAGGATTTTGACAATCACTTTATCTCACTGTCATCATGCCAAACAAAAGTCTGGGCAATCTCACAAGTGGTACGACTTTACCAATCTAAGAGGTCTTTAATAGGGACTGTAATGTGAGCTTGGTCAATGACTTAACAAAGACGACTCTTTGAGTCGAGGCTATTTAAAAAATGACATTTCGCAATTGTCTTTGGATTTACAAGTCAAGAAACACGCGAAATGAGGCAGAAGTTATCTTACTCGCACTTCTTCAAGCGATGCTTTCGAGCATACGAACTCCTATGTTAATTCAAGTGCCCTAATCTGAAGAGATTTTGCAAGGGACGTAACGTAGGCTTGGTTCATGGGTTGAGAAACGAATGGATCATTAGGCTCAAAAAAGTGTTTAAGGGATTTAAAGTTGGTGATCATCATGACATTTCCAACATTTTCCTTTCCACTGTCGAAGATTTTTTCTTCATCAAATCTCCATTGATTGCAACATCATTTGAGTTTAGTACCGCCTTTTGGGGATACGACTCATTATATCAAGAGTTTGATTTTTTCTTTGTTTCTCGGGCATTGGCCTTGCTTTTACCAGGCACACTGCTTTTTCATGCCCCATTTTTAGCACTTATTTTCTTTTAACAGAAGCTCCATTTGGTCAGCATTCTAGTTCATGCTACTCGAATTTTTTGTCTTGCCCCAGCATGGGGAATGATCACCAACTGGGTTTAATATGAAATGAATTTATAAGCTCAAGTGGGCTAAGCAATGGATAAAAGTGTATAGGATAGAGAAATGACTGCTCTTCATCATCCTAGGGCACTTTGAATTATCATACGAGTTACGATGCAAAAGCAATACTTGAAGATTGATGCAAGTGAGAGTAAGAAAATTCCTATCACTCATCTCAAATTTTGTCCCAAAGTGGGATGATTCTTGACAGGGATGATTTAAAAACTCTTCACGTGTATGGGTTCAAAGGGCTGAACAATTGGTGTACCTGTAATGTTTTGGGTAGAGGAAAGAACTTCCTCTCATCACTTTGGTTACCGTACCCTTTGCGAGGTCACCTTTTTCCTTGCAGGCATGGAAATTTTCATACAACTCACTGAAGATTAGTGTATGGGACAGTGTATGTAGTAAGGTTGCCTTTCATCATTCCAAAATATCCCATTTGACACATTCAATCTATCTTACGCAATTCATCACGGAATAAAAATGCAAGTTTTGCAGCAAATTCAAACAATTGAAGCAATTTATTTAACATAGAAATGCTTGCAATTCAAAACATGACAGGTCAAATTCTATCACGGGTAATACTTCTTGACAGCATCGGAATTAACTGGATTGGAAAACTCACGACCATCCATTTCTGCCAGGATCAAGGCACCTCCAGGAAGCACTTTCTTCACCACATAAGGGCCACTGTAATTTGGAGCAAACTTGCCTCCAGGATCTAGAAATATTGGTAACAGCTTTCTTAGAACAAGATCATCTACTTCAAAATGTCTTGGCCGCACCTTCCGATTGAAAGATTTAGCTACTCTCTGCTGATATGTTTGGCCATGGCAGAGAGCCTTCAGTCTTCTTTCATCAATCAAATTCAACTGTTCAAGTCTTTGTTGGGACCATTCAGCCTCAGACAACTCCACTTGGGATAAAACTCTCAGAGAAGGAATTTCTACTTCGACAGGCAGAACTGCCTCCATACCATACACCAGAGCAAAAGGTGTTGCCCCGGTAGAAGTACGGATCGATGTCCGGTATGCCATTAATGCAAAGGGCAACCTATCATGCCAATCTCGATAATTCTCGGCTGTCTTAGCCAAGATCTTCTTAACATTCTTATTGGCCGCTTCAACAGCCCCATTCATTTGAGGGCGGTAAGGAGACGAATTTAGATGCTTGACTTTGAACTTGCTGAACAACCCATCTACAAGTTTGTTGTTCAAATTTGTCCCGTTATCAGTAATGATCGCTTCAGGGACGCCATATCGAGCAATTATGTCACGTTTAACGAATTTCACAACATTGCGAGTAGTGACATTTGCAAAAGATGTAGCCTCGATCCATTTGGAGAAATAGTCTATTGCCACCAAGATGAATCGATGCCCATTTGAAGCTTTAGGGTTAATCGGGCCAATCACATCGATACCCCACATCGAGAAAGGCCATGGCTCGGAAAACTGATGTAGCTCGATTGGAGGAACATTTATCTTATTTCCATGAATCTGGCAGCGGTGACAACTCCGAACGTGCTGGATGTAATCACTTTCCAGTGTGAGCCAGTAGTAGCCTAACCTCATGATCTTTTTAGCTAGCATGTGTCCATTCATATGAGGGCCACATACTCCTTCGTGCACTTCTTGCATGATTTGAGTGGCCTCGACTGCATCTATACACCGCAACAAGACCGAATCGTAAGATCTCTTGTATAAATTCTCACCACTGACGAAAAAATTCGAAGCCATCTTCGTGATGTACTTCCTATCAGCCTGAGTGCTTCCCTTGGGAAATTCCTGCTTTTTAATGTAATTCATGATATCGTAATACCATGATTTTCCATCGGGTTCTTCAGCCACAATCATACAATAAGCTGGTTTCGGCAAAACCTCTATTTTTAGTGACTCGACCTCTAACCCATCAGTGACTCTCAGCATAGAAGACAATGTTGCAAGTGCATCTGCAAATTGATTATGAGACCTCGGCAAGTATTCAAATGAAACTTCCTCGAACTCCTTTATCAGATCGTCTAAATACTTATGATACAGGAGCAATTTGGCATCCTTAGTCTTCCATTCACCTATAGTCTGTAGTATGATCAGCGCCGAATCTCCAAACACTCTTAATTTGGCCACACTCATCTCAATTGCGGCCTGAAGCCCGAGAATGCAAGCTTCATATTCAACCACATTGTTAGTGCATGGGAATATCAATTTTGCAGCTACTGGATGATGCTGTCCATCTGGGGATATCAGAACTGCCCCAGTACCAGAACCAGACAAGTTCACGGCTCCATCAAAGAACATTGTCCATGAATCTTCACTTACATTCAAGACACGGTCATCTAGGAAATCATCATCATTATTTGAGACTCCTGAATTCTCAGCTAATAGGTCAGCAATCACTCGACCTTTAACCGACTTTTGTGGCATGAATTGCACATCAAATTCTGAGATTAAAATCTGCCATTTAGCCAACTTACCCACCAAAGCTGGCCGTTCAAGTAAGTACTTGATAGGATTATTCTCAGTCACGAGGAACGTTTGGTAATGTAGCGTGTACTGTCGCAATCTATGCAATACCCACACTAATGCCGCGCAAGTCTTTTCCACATCAGGATATTTCAACTCTGATACTGTGAATTTTTTACTTAGATAATAAATGGCCCGTTCCTTTTTATCAAGAGGACTCTCCTGAGCCAACATTGCACCCAGTGACTCACTATGAATAGTGAGGTAGAGAATCAAAGGATGCCCCGGCGAAGGCGCGACAAGCATTGGTGGATTCATCAGGTAATACTTCAATTTGTCGAACGCGTCTCGACACTCATTATCCTAGTTGACCCGTGCATTCTTCTTTAGAAGTTTGAAGAATGGCTTGGCGGTTTCAAAAAGTTGGGAAATGAATCGAGCAATGTAATTCAACCTTCCCAAAAGGCTCCGGACTTCCTTCACTGTTGACGGAGGTCGTAGCTCACAAATAGCCTTAGCTTTAGCTGGGTCGATTTCAATCCCTTTACTGCTCACAATGAATCCAAGTAATTTACCAGATGTTGCTCCGAACACGCACTTAGCGGGATTCAGCCGAAGCTTGAACTTGCGGAGTCGATCAAATAACTTCTTCAAGGTATCAACGTGGCTTTTTCCAGGTCGAGTCTTTGCAATCATGTCATCAACGTAGACCTCAATCTCTTGGTGCATCATGTCATGAAACAGGGCTATCATGGCTCGCTGGTAAGTTGCCCCTGCATTTTTGAGTCCGGAAGGCATAACCTTATAATGAAAGGTCCCCCATGGTGTGATAAATGCAGTCTTCTCTTTATCTTCCTCCTTCATCCTTATCTGATTGTACCCAGAAAAACCATCCATAAATGAGAATAGTTCAAATCCGGCAGTACTATTGACAAGAACATCTATGTGAGGTAACGAGAAATCATCCTTCGGGCTAGCCTTGTTCAAATCCCGATAATCTACACAAACTCGGACTCGACCGTCCTTCTTCATCACCGGTACAATGTTAGCTACCCATTATGGGTATTGTGAGACTTCAATGAATCCCACCTTCAGAAGCTTCATCACTTCCTCCTCTATCTTCTTTGAGAGTTCGGGCTTAGTTCTCCGGAGCCTCTGCTTCTTAGGTGGCACATCTGGATTAGTAGGTAGGCAATGCTCCACAATTGACGGGTCTAAACCAGGCATGTCAGCGTAGGTCCATGCAAAGATATCCCGATATTCCTTCAGTAGCTGAATCAAGCGTTTGGCCTCATCTTTGGGGAGACTTGCCCCAATTTTCACCTCTCTGGCTTCTTCAGTGTCACTTAAGTTAATAGTGACGGTTTGCTCGGATGTGGGAGCTCTAACCCTTTCATGTTGTTCCCAGCTACGTTGAACCTCACTGGAGTCTTCGATTGGATCTTCGGAATCATCATTATTTGCACTTGCTATATTATATTGGATCATTCTCACGTTCTTGCAAGTCAGAATATCGTCCCTGAAACAAAAAGTAGATAAATCAGAAAGACAAACAGGGTAACCTAGATTTTCTTTGTTTGTTGTTTTTCTTTTATTTTTTAAATAAATAAATAAAAGCCTTTGGCGAAAATCATCATTTAAAAAATTAAAAATAATAATAAAAATAAAAATAAAATAAATAAAAATAAAAATAAAAAAAAATAAAAATAGGCTAATGGATTGTTAAGCCTAAACTTAACTCGGGCTCTCCCAAGCCCATACCAATTCGCGACTTAGGTTTGAGTTCTTGACATGCAAATGATTCTCAATTAGGAGTCGCCACTAATCTATTTTTGGTGGGTCGATTAGAAACCCAAGTAAAGCAACGGGAGATTTACTTTACTCCGACGAACCAGAGACTATGGGTACGGGGACTTGGTTACACTAGATTTCTCTAATGCCCTTTCGGTACCATTCTTTATTTAAAAAAAAAAATGTTTGGCAAGCAATTTGAATTGATTTTAATTTATCTCCCTAACATGTGAGGTGATCATACGGGTACGCAAACCACCAATTTAACACTCAAGAAAGCAATGAATAAATTACAAACTTACCTCAAAGCAACGAAAGCATCTGCGTTGTTATATCAAAATTCACATCAGCAATCCTAGATATGATTTCTAATTAACAAGCAATCACTCAATCTTTTTTGTTTTCATTTATTCAATGAGAATCATGCGATGCAATGTTATTAATCTAACATGAGTTGATATGACATGGTAACATGACCTAAACTATATGACATGAGTAAAGGTAATTTCTAAAGAAATGCAATAATTAAATATGCAGTCTAAATTAATCAAATAACCTAACTCTAATGACAGGCAACTTCTAATTAAATGAACCTAATAATAATCACTAAATGACGTGCACTTCATGAACCTAATTCTATATGACGTGCACATGAATTTTCTATTCTAGAAAAAATGCAACATATTCTAGAAATTGAAACTAATTTATCCTAAAACAAATTTGTATGAAATTCGAAATTAAGGAAAATGCAAAATATAATTATCTAGATTAAGATTCTATCTAGTTTATATTAAGGATCGGGTCAGACTAAATCCTAATTTAAACTAAGATATTATCTTAACCTAACAAGTTCTATCCTAAGATGCAAAAATAAATCTAAACTTAAAATAAAACACTTAATTTATTCTAAAATGCCATGACGTGCAAATAATGCCTTAATTCTTAATTTGTTATGAAATTCGAAATTAAGATCAAACATGCAATTCAGATAATAAAAGAAAAAACTAACAATCCTAAATGAATGCACTTTTTCTTTTTCTTTTTCATGATTCAAAATAAAAATCTTTAATCTAATCCTGCAAGATAACAAAACATCCTAATCCTAAATCAAACTTTTTTTATTTTTCCTTTTACGAAAATAAAATTGACTCAAACACCATGACATTAAATCAAACAAGATAAATTGATATTCGAAAATTGGCGAACCATATCTCGCGCATGAGATCGGGCTGTCCAATTTTAAAATTAAATCGCGAATCGAATCTCGAGCATGAGATCGGATTGTCGATTTTTATAAGGGATTGCGAGTCGGATTTCGGGCGCGAAAATCGGACTGTCAATCCCTACTTTGAGGGGCACTTTCATGTTTGAAATCTCAATCATGTATCAACGAATGATCACGCTAAAAAACTATAAAGAAGGCAAACTATAAACTAAATAAAAGTAACAAAGATAAAATAATAGAAAACTACCTAATTTCTTTTTTTTCTTTTTTTTCTTTTTTATGTTTCTTTGCTTTCTCCTTCCCACGCACGGTTCACGGGTCTCCAAGGGATTTGGTCGCCGGAGTAGGTCACCAGCAAAGGCGGGTCACCGGAGAAGGGAGGCAACCGGCGCGCAAGTGAACCAGCTCGGCGGCGGTCCGGCAGAGGAGATGAGTCGCGTGCGGGCGGCGTCCGGAGCGGCTATTGCAGGTGCTGCTCGGAGACTAGCAGAGGCCGGCGTTGGGCTCCCACGCGGGGTTGAACCGGCGGTAGGCGTGGAACAGGGCGTCGGGGACAGCGACCAGCAAGGGCTCGAAGTGGCAGCTGGTTCGCGGCGTCGATGCTGAAATCGCGAGGGGGGGAGAGCTCCGGGTCGCAACAGGTGAGTAGATCTGGACGGGCTGAGGGCGTGAACTCGGGCGGAGCTCCTGGTCGCGAGAGGAGTGCGGTGTCACGGCTCGAGCGGCTGCGGCTGTGGTGTGTGCCGGTCCAGGGGCGGAGACACGGCGGCTGAGGCGGAGCGGCTCGAGGGTTCCAGCGTGGGTGAGCGGTGCGGTGCGGTGTCCGGGTGGAGAGTTGCAGGTGGCTGTGCGGGCGCTGCAAGAAGAAGGAGAAGAAGACCTTTTCTCTTTTTTTTTTGACTTTTCTCTCTCTCCTGCTGCCCCCTCACGTCACTTCCCCCGTGCCCTTTTCACTCTTTTTCAGAAGCTTTTTGCTCCTTCTCCACGCACGGATGAATTCCCTCTCCTCTCTTCCTTCTTTTATTTTTTCTTTTTTTGATTCCCAAGAAAAGCCAACCCCTAACCCTCTCTTACACATGGCCTTTTATAGGGAGAGGAATTGGATTTTCAAAATTTTGCTCGAATCAATCTTCGCAAATCTTTTCACGAATTTTTCACCTATTGATAACGATCCAAGATTTTTTATAAGATTACTCATTAATTCCAAATCCTAAAAAGCCAAATCGCAATATTTCGTAATATTCATTTTTTTTTCACTTGCCCTATCCCGGAAAATTTCAAATTTTTATTTTCTCACAAGATAATTTCTGATCATTTAAAAAAGTTTGGCCAACTAATTTGAACCCATCCGCCACTGATTCAATAAAAAGCAAAAAATGCAAATAAAAAATAAATGCAACCTAAATCTATACGCTATTCAATTAATAAAATTAACCCCTAATTTTCTTAATGGGCCGTCAAAATTTAGGTGTCAACAATCATATAGAATAAAGGATGACAAACATTTCTCATCGAGAACACAAAACCTAATTGTGATCACATGGATGATGTGGACAAAATTTTATTGAGGACTCAACTTCAAAATCATCATGCATAAGACCATACAAGAATGGTAAACAATCGGATTCATAGGGACAAGACAGCATTGCAGTTCAAGACAAATTCCAGATTTCAAAGCTCGATTTAAAAAAAAAAAAAAAAAGGCAGGGCAAATGATGACCAAATCGCACATATAATATGTCTTTGGAAAGCTTGAGAAGTCTATTACAAATCTCTAGAAGACATTAAGTTGTAATAGCATCATCTACCAGCTCGTTCCAGTCAAAGCAGAAAATTGGAGTAAGACAAAACAGTAAATCAACCTAAAAACTACTGCAGAATTGACAGACTTTGTAGGTGTTTTTTGATGACTGAATGACATCCGTTCAGGGCGTGCAACATATCAAATCGAAGCTTGAGAAGTCTATTTTCTATGTCTAGAAGGGCTCGATATCAAAAAACGTCATTTAGCACTTCATTTCGTAAACTGTGCTCAGTGAAGAGTTCATTTTCTTTTATTACTTGAAATGAAACCTCAGAGAAAGAGCACTGTCCAAACAATTTCAGTTGTGGTATATCAACTTGATGCATGGTTTTTACATGGTCAATGATCCTCAAATGAGGCATGCCATACATCATTGCGAAGCTTATGATATGCTCTAAGTATGTCCAGAAGGCATCAAGCATCAAATATGCTCGTAAGGAGCTTGATTGAAGACATTTTCACAGCAACACAATCAGGTAAAATCACAGTAGGGATTGTACAAAACATAGATGATATTTATTGAAATGAAGACATAAAGAAAATCTATGAAAGACCAAGTATATAGAAGGAAATGTCCTGATCCTTTATCATGAGACATCGAAGTCCTACTTTGTTCACGAAAATCTATATGAAAACAGAAAAGAAACAGAGCAAAATCCAACATTATAGATTGTAGCAACTCAAACATGAAATTGACAGGGAAAACAAAGGTCGATTGATGCAATCTTTATATTGTTGAAAAGCCTATGGAATATACTATGACTTTCATGGAGATCTTGAGACCAAAAGAGCATGTTTAACAGTTCATCCAAGACAAGCAACAATCAGGCCACAGCCAGGACAAAAGGAAGATTTAATGAACATTTTCCTAATCAAATCAACTCCAGAAATTCTAAAAAAAAAAAACTGTATATTGAAGCCAAGGATAGTCCAAGCAACTTTTCATACGACACCGATCTATGAATCCAAGCACAAAATTCGATAGAAAATCGGAAGAAAAATAGACAAGGTCGAACAAAGTATAACAGTAAACTGCAATGTATCAGTTTTCCAGAATCCCTTCTTAACTTTCGAAAAAGGTTTCAGGTAGCTAATGGTCTCTGATCGGGACGTGCTATAGCTCGTTGGAAAGCTAATCGAACCATCTTCAACTCTCATGCAGACATCAAGCACCAAAAAACACATATACAAACTCATTTTCAGGCATATGCGCAAAGAGGTCAGAGATACGAAATTGCAGAACAAAGCCCATCCAAGTTCAAAAATCATTTCAGATTGCAATGCGTCCTGGCCCCGAACTTTCGTTGTCGAGAGTGTATTTCGACACGAGAAGCCCTTGCCTCATCGGATGCTATTAAAAGGATTTTCGTTTTGCTTACCTCGATTGAATCTGCAACTTCAGTGAATGAACATAGGAGTCCGAATTGAGTTTCGTCGCTCAGCGAGGAACGATCGATTATCAGTCACAATCGGGTGTTCAACGAACCAGACTACCGATCAAAACCGACGAAACAGAATTGAAGGAGTTGCGAGTGCCTCGAAAACATTAAAGCCGAGAAACCCCGATCCGCCGAAATGTTCGACAATCTGAGAAACAGAAGAAAGCGAGCTCTGACGGGCTTGCTTGATGACGACGAAGTCCCTTACTCTCGGTCACCAGCAATGGAGCTCGATCTTACGGAGAGAACCGGAGAACCGCGTCTTGAACCGCGAATACGGAGCTGCGGGCGGGTGTCCGTGTGTTCTCTCGCTCGTGTGAGCCACCTGCTCCGGCTGCGTGCTATATCTATGGTGATCGCCCGGCGACGATGACGGAGACCAGGGCGACGGTGACGGAAATGGAGCAGCAGGTGAGGCGGTGGAGAAGCGGGGAGCCACCGGAAAAACCGTTTCGAAACCAGAGTTCGTGAAGGAGACCCGAGAGAGAGAAAACTGACCGTAAAGAGAGAGAAAGTCTTGTCAAAATGGCCTCCTTTTTTCCCCCGTTTCTTTTTTTTCTTTATATATTTTCAGGCAAGATCAAATCTTAGCCCTTGGATTGAACTAAGGGCTAGGATTTGATCTTCCTAGTTAAGAGTTTCCCTAATTGAGCACATGCCTATTTCAACGGCCACGATGCATTATTGATGAACGACGACGATTAATTGTGAACTAATTGGGGTTTCCTCCCCATTTTTATTTATTTATTTATTTTTAATGATGTATCGACTAAAAATCAGGTGTCAACACAAGGGAGAGGGCTACCAAAGCTAAAGTTAAAATGAAGAGCTTAGAGGCAGGAACATCATCAGGAAGCGAGTATCAAGTATTTCTAAGCTTCAGAGGACCCGACACTCGTAATGGAATTACTGACTTCCTCTACTATAGCTTGATCAATGCGGGCATCTGCGTCTTTCGAGACGATGAGGAACTTCGTGTTGGTGAAAGAATCGATGGAGCACTCTGGAGAGCGATCGACAACTCTAGGATCTACATCCCCATCTTCTCTCGAACCTATGCTTCGAGCCAATGGTGTCTCCGCGAGGTCGCAAAGATGGTCAATAATACCTCCAAGTCAAATGGGAATAAAGAGATCCTACCTATTTTCTTTGACGTGGAACCTAACGATGTTAAGATGAAAACCCCATTGTATCGCGATGCCATACTCAACTTGAAGTGCGAGAAGAAGTTGAGCATCGAACAAGTAGATTCCTAGAGAGGGGCTTTGAAGGAGGTTGGTGCAATAAAGGGGTAGGAAGTTGAGAAATACAAAGGGTGAGCTAGCTGCATTCTAAGATCCTTATTTTTCCCTAATATTTTTTCCTGTTTGCAAAAACTAAGTAAATAATTCATAGAAAGAAGGAACATATAAAATTGATGGTGTTCTTGATTTCACTAGAAGCGCTATCATATGTCTATTGTTAATGATGAAATAAAAACAGTTACTAACACTCTTTTTTTTTTTCCTTTCTTTGATGGTCAATATAAATTTCGTTTCCTTTTTCCCCATCATCTAGTAAGCAACTCTTAGTTAAATTCTAATGCTTTTAGAACTACTACTCAAAACTTAATAAAATAGATATACAACCACAATTGAGGTGGGACTTCCACTAGTAATACTAAATGGTATGTGTGTAAAAAAATGTGAAACTACTGGAAAGAAAGGCATCTTATATAATGGGTGACAAAGTGGAATAATTGCGTACCATGCAAGTTCCTGTATAATAATTTGATCTTTCAATTAATACATCAGACATTTCTCCTCCTGATCATATAATGTCCCCCTTTTAAGGTTGTCCCATGAATATAACTGATAAAATGCTAATTCAAGATGCATAAATAGTTGTACATTCATCTTGCACAAACAAGATTAACATAATTTGAAGATTGCTAATCGCATGTTGGGATCAAGTCAACTTTTGGGTGTCATGGCACAATGCAAAATGTGGCATCTGACAATGTGCATGAAAGCGCGTTTGAAAGTGACGTAGTTTCATATTTTTTATGGTTACATAGAATTAGCTAGAAAAGTCAAATCCAAAATTCTTTGGGTCGAATCCATCATTCTTGTCAAAATGTTTGTTTTATACATGCTTGGTGTTATTTTGGAACTTTTCAAGATCAAGTATACGTAAGGTTTGCACAACACATCAAATGAGAAAGGTTAAGTTATCAAAAGCGACAACTAAGAAAACCTTATATTCAATATGAAATTTGAGAAGAAACGTCTTGATTATCGATGTCCCATTAGTTTGCGTAGTTAAGCATATGCACTTGAATAACATCAACTCTTAAGAATTGGAAAAAAAATGAGACTCCATTGAAGTTTGATGGAATTGTATCACGAATGAAATTTAATTAGTATTTATTTATTTGCAATTTTCTTCTGTTGAAATGGCTTTCCTTCATGACAGGCAAGGCAAACTAATCAAGTTTGTCGTTGAGGAGGTGGTGGTTAAGTTGAAGATAAAGCAAAAGCCTGTGACTAAACATTTAATTGGAATCAATCATCGAGTGGAAATAGTAATAAATATGTTAGATGTAGACTTTGCGGGTGTGCGCCTCATTCAAATTCATGGCATGGGGTATTGGTAAAACAACTCTCGCCAAGGTCGTGTTCAATGAACTTTCTACCCACTTTGGAAATTGTTGCTACTTTCTT
Source organism: Eucalyptus pauciflora (assembly GCA_007663325.1). NCBI lineage: Eukaryota > Viridiplantae > Streptophyta > Magnoliopsida > Myrtales > Myrtaceae > Eucalyptus > Eucalyptus pauciflora. Next base: position 423,773 of record VMYD01000304.1, on the reverse strand, counting down.
AACGACGTTTGAGAAAAGTTGTCAACAATTGATGGCTTGGTTCAACTGCAAAGGAAGTTATTATCCCCAGGAACAGGAAGCATCAATGAAACTGACTATGGAATGAAGAGGATTGAAGAAACACTTCGCAACAAGAAGGTCTTCATTGTACTAGATGATGTTGATAAAAGAGAACAAGTGGAGAAATTAGTTGGAAAAAGGTGATTTGTGTTCAGGGTCTAGAGTACTGATTACTACGAGAAACAAGGATGTTTTGCAAATCACTAGACCAGAGTACAAAACGTTATCTTATGAAATGGAGGTAATGAGTAGTGATCATGCGCTTCAGCTCTTCAGCAGACATGCATTTAACAACGACTTTCCTTCAGATAATCGCTATGATATTTCAAAGGAAATTGTATCGGCTACTGGAAGACTTCCTTTGACTATTGAAGTAATTGGTTCGTTTTTGCGTAGTAAAACTGAAGGACTATGGCAAGAAATATTGGACAAGTTAATCAAAACACTTCCAATGGGTATTTTCGAAAAGCTGAAGATTAGTTATGATGCATTGACTTTTGAGCAACAACAGATTTTTCTAGATATCGCATGCTTTTTCATTGGTGAGGAATGGACAAACACGATTCATATGTGGAGTGATTGTGACTTTTTCCCAATTAGTGGAATTGTGGTCCTCGAGAGCATGTCCTTGATAAAGATTATAGAGGACAATAAGTTTTGGATGCACGATCAACTCATAGATCTCGGAAGGGAAATCGTTCATTAAGAAAATCAGAATAATCCTGGAAAGCGTAGTAGGTTGTGGATTGAGGAGGAAGTCCTCAATGCGATAAAGACAAACGAGGTGGAACACTTAATGAGAGAACTAATAAATTCTTCTTCTTCTTCTTCTTCTTCTTCTTCTTCTTCTTCTTCTTCTTCTTCTTCTTCTTCTTCTTCCTGGAAAGCGTAGTAGGTTGTGGATTGAGGAGGAAGTCCTCAATAAGATAAAGACAAACGAGGTGGAACACTTAATGAGAGAATTAATAAATTCTTCTTCTTCTTCTTCTTCTTCTTCTTCTTCTTCTTCTTCGCAGATGAAGAACGTTGAAGCAATGGAACTAGAATTGTATCATGCAAAAGTATCTATCAAAAGATTCTTCTTCTTCTTCTTCTTCTTCTTCTTCTTCTTCTTCTTCTTCTTCGCAGATGAAGAACGTTGAAGCAATGGAACTAGAATTGTATCATGCAAAAGTATCTATCAAAAGAGAAGAGATTGGAAGGTTTGAAAACCTAAGGTTCCTTAGACTTACTGGGGGAACCTTTGTTGGCAATCTAATGGATTGTTTTCCCAAATTAAGATGGATTTATTGGAGTGCTTTTTCTTTAAAAGGTGAGCTGACCAATATGTGCTTAAAGAATGTGGTTGTCCTTCAATTCCATTGGATTGCTGGTATAGACGATATGAAATTATGGAGCCTAATAAAGGTGCGTCATATGCTTATTTCTATTCTTTGTCCTTGAAAGCAACATTTGAACTGTTCCTCCATTGGATAATGCATTCACTTTTTACATGAGGCAAGAAAATTGAAAGTTCTTAGTCTTAGTGAGTGTCATGACATAACCAGAACACCAAACTTATCAGAAAGCTCAAATTTAGAGAGGCTTACTTTTTGGACTTGCAGTGGTTTAAGGAAGATTGACGGCTCTATTGGGAAGTTAAAGCATATGATAGAGTTAACACTTGATGGGTGCCCTCTGCTTGGTTTGCCTGAAGAAATTAAGGACCTACAGAATCTAGAGCGCTTCACTTTAAAGGGGTGTTGTCAAATGAAAGAACTACCGGAATCCATATTTAAGTGGAAATCATTACGGGAGTTGGAGCTTTCAAGTCTAGGATCGGTTGGGGAACAATTCATGTGTTGGTCTAATGCCAATTTAAAAGGTCAACTTCCTTCTGAAATTGGCTTACTTCCGCATTTGCAAAGACTGGCATTAAAAGATGTATATGAAATTAGAGAGTTCCCGACACTCCCAATAAGTTTAACGCATCTGGAAGTGTCCTCTATGTCGTTGCAAGTTGTCCCAAACCTCTCAAACTTGACTAATTTGGTTGAGTTGGACCTATGTGACGGCTCTGAATATGGCAACCGAGATATAATTCATACTGGTGAGTTAAGGTGGATTGGGAGGTTATCCAAACTGGAACGGTTGAGATTGTGTCTCCTCCATGTCCTTGCTCCCATTGAGTTGGCGTCCCTTCCTCGGCTTAGCCGACTCCATTTGTCTGGACTGAACTTGCAACCCTTCACGCTAGTTCCCTCTTCTCTATTAGAGCTAACCCTTGTTAAATTCAATTCAATCACGTTACACTCCTCCAACTTAAAGAATTTGTCTTGTTTAACGCTCCTTTGCTCTCAAATGGAAGAGATTATGCTCGATGGGCTTCAACTTCCAAATTTAACGGACCTCTATGTTGGTAAATGTGGACCCCTCCAGAGGTTCATGCTATTCGGCATGAAGATGTTGAAAGAGGTCACCATGTCGGGATGCCCAAAACTAGATGAGATCCACATCGCTGGGGTGTTGGAATCGTTGGAGATTTTGCGTATCGATGAGTGCGTGTCCTTAAGAAGTTTCATGTACGTTGACATACATGGGGAATCTTCTCATAAATCTTCATTGATCCTTGAATTGAAAGTCTTCAATAAGTTGCGGCGTCTCTGGCTAAGGAAGTGCCCTAAGATACTTGGTATTCAAGTTGTTGGTATGTCAGAATGGTTGGAAGACTTAACAATTTCTGGTCATCATTTGCAAAGTCTTAGTGGTTTGTCAAACTTAAAGGACCTCATATCCTTGACAATATATTCCGGCCCTGAGCTACAGATTGTTGAGGGCCTCGACAAGTTAAAGTTTTTGAACGAATTGACACTTCTTGGCTGTGGATCATTGGAAAGTTTGATTGATGTATCGACCACCGAATTGCCAAATGATTGCCAAATAGAAATGGTCTGTTGCCCGAAATTACTTGGGGTCAAGCAAAGATTCACAGGCTCCGTCCAGAGTTTCAAGCGTTATAAGGTCAGTCAGAAAAAAACCATCCACAAACATGAACAACTATAGGTAGATTTATAATAATTGTGGAAAATCAAAAAACAATCATATAAACATGAATTAAACTCGGTCTCACTTACTTTAAAAACCAGTAGACGCGTGTGATATTCTCTCTGTGACATCCCGAATTTTCGGTTCTGTTTCCTTCTGATTGAATCGGGCGTTTCATTGACGTGTTCATAGGGCTATTCTCAGAACTGATCATTCTTGAGATAACTAGACTATCTGGGGAAAATTATTAGGAATTTTAAGGCAATAGACTTGAGAATTCGACCAGGAATCGGCTTCTCGACCGTGTCTATCTTTAGAGGCTATCTCGGCACAGTTAAAAATCAATTTGAAATCAGAGATAGACTGGATCGACAGTGATGTGTGGCTAATCGTGGGTGACACCACTAAATTAGAAAATTCATGTCGACCGGCACTAGATCGATTTTCTTATTGTTTTGGTACCCTGTGTCCGTATTCAGATCCTCGGGATTCTCACGACAACCGAGAGTCGTAATGGGTCGAGCGGGTTCATAGTGGTTCGAAGAAAATCGACCACGAGTCAATTGCACTTAAAAATATCTGAAAGTTACCCGGTAGCCTAGGTCACGCTACAAACGCGTCGAATAGAAATTAACCGCCAATTCGAGTGCGATTTCAGAAATTGAAGTTTCGGCCATGTCACAATTAATTCTAGGAGTGTCGACTCAGTCTCAGAAGATTTTTCTGACACCCGACACTTTTTGGGAAAAAGTTGTCGCATGGTCATTTTTGTGCAATTGAGATCGAGGATTAAAGTTGATGGCAAATTGTGATACATGATGGGTTTTTCGATGAGGAAAAATAACAATTGAGACATTGAGGCGTTGATTTATTTTATGGGAGTTGAATTGAGTAGAATTGAGGACCGATAGGTGATCAATTGAGGGAAAACCTATGTAATTTCGTGTGCCCCCATGAGTAGTGACTTATGGACCAATTCATCTCTCTAGAAGGGGTAATTTGGGATGAAAATGGACTGGTGGATGACAGCTATATGGATAGATAAGAGCAAGAGATATTTGTGAGGAAAAAGATCAAGCTTAAGGGGGATTCTCACCTCTCATCTCTATCCATCCCCTCATTTCAACGGACAGCTTTTTTTTCTCTCCCTCAATGGTTTCGTGCGACACTCCCAACTGAAGAAGGCGAAGATGCACTGAAGACCGAAGACCCTTCATCCGTGCCTCTTATTCTTTAGCAGCGCGAGATCTTCCACTGGAGACCACTAGTGCCTTCGTGTCTTCAAATTTCTGGTCAACCTTTGAGCCACGAAGCCCATTAATTGACCGCATCAGGCCACTCGCGAACGCCAGCTCGCATCTCCAGCGTCTCCACCGTGCTGATTTCGATTAGTTGACCTTAGTAGTGTTGAGGTTGCTTCTTCTCGGCTGCCACGAGTTCAACGCCTGCAACTTCTTCGATTCCTTCGCTGTTTCCTTTTCCAAATTTGCCACGTGAAGCTGGCCAAAGCAGTTCACGCCAACGCAACAACCTGACCGACCCATCTCTGCCGCACGTCCGTGTTTTCTCATTCAGTCCACATCCAGCGAAATTCACGAGTCCAGTATCGTGTGAAGCCGCCTGCCATCCGCACGTCCGCGCGTCCTTCAGCTCGCGCCAACACCTGCCGAGCGAAGCCCCGCCATGATTTCTTGTTGAAGTTGCTGCCTTCACCGAACAGACCTACGGATCTGTCGCCAGCGAAGACCACTCATCTTCGGTCTTCTTCGTGTCTTCATTTCGCATGGGCTTCTTCAGCAGCAAAGGCCCAGCTGCTCCTATTTTGGTCGAGCAAAACAGCAGAGGCAGGGCCCATCTTTGGCCAATTAGTTCAAGATGTCTTCAGCCCAATTGAAATTCAAGAGCCCAGCAGCTTTTGGCCCATTTGTAGCCAAGCCCATCCATTACCACCTCAAGCCCAACAAAGACAACAAATCTTCGGCCCAACAGAATTTCAACTCCAAAGCCCATCAAAGTTAGAGGCCTGCGGGGGCAGCCCATTCAAGGCCTGTTCAGTCAAGTGAAGCCCAGCCCGAAGCTAGAACAAATCTCACTTGGGCTGAGATTTGTTGGGCCCGAGTCTAAGGCCCGGCCCAAGCCCGCCGGTGTCGCCGAAAGTCCAATTTCGGCCGCCGTCGCGTCGCCGTTGCGGTGATTCAGTTCCCGCTTTTACCAAGTGAGTTTTACTCACTAATGCTTTCTTAGTCTGCTAATTATACTTAGGGTTGGTTAGATTTAATTAAATGCAACTAGGTGGTTAGATTAAGTTAGATAAATTAAATTAGAGACTTAATTATGCATGCTAAGTGGTTAGAAATAGACATTAGCTAGTAGACATGCCATGTTATTTATCGAACGAGTCTCGGTAATTTTCCGGGCTCGTCTCGGCTTCCAATCAGGCAATACGGGCCTAAATTGGATTTTTGGTATTTATTTATTTAATTTTCGAAATTAATTATTTAATTATTTATTTTTCCGGAAATTCAACCGGGATGGCCGGTGACCGAAATTTCGTGCTGATTGTCGTGGTGCAGTCCGTTTATTTATTTGAGCTCTACGTTGTGTGAAATTGATTTAAATTGTGAATTTTAGGACGTGTTCCTAATTGGTTGATTTCAATTATGTGATGGGAAATATTTGGGTACCGTTGGTCAGTATCGACAGTGGAGTGGTGAATCAGTGTGGCATCTAAAAGGGCACGTGGGCTCGGTGACTTGATGCATCACTTTGGTGAACGAGTGCCAGAGAGAATGCACGTGGCCCAAGCATCGTAAAAAGGGCACGTGGGCTCGGTGAATTGATGCATCACTTTGGTGAACGAGTGCCTTAGAGAATGCACGTGGCCCAGGCATCGTAAAAAGGGCACGTGGGCTCGGTGACTTGATGCATCACTTTGGTGAACTAGTGCCTTAGAAAATGCACGTGGGCCCATGGAATTAAGCGAGGCATCTTGGAAGAGACACGTGGGCTCGGTGATTTGATGCATCACTTTGGTGAACTAGTGCCTTAGAGAATGCACGTGTGCTCTATGACATGTAATCGACTAGTTCGATTTGTTAGGAGTAGTTGGGTGCCTATTATGAATTGTATTGATTTGCAGGTGGAGTCTGAGGCCAAGGTAAGTCCTCTGACCTGTACGTGTTTAGGCAGCCCATAGTGTATTGGCTTACTAATCGAGTTTTAGGGGGTAGAACTCGCTGAGACGTGGTCTCATTGGTTATTGAATAACCATTTCAGGACCCTAAGGAGGAGCTGAGGAGGAGGATCCTGAGGAGGAGAAAGATTTTTGAAGAAGAAGATGATCTAGAGAGGGATCTTGAGTACAACCCGGATGTTGATTGAGATCCCATCCCTTTTATGAACCCTGTCTTAGTGTAGATAGGGGTGAGACTTGTTTGCTGTAAATAGTATTGTAATTATGCTATGAGTTGTACTGTTAATGAAAGTGTGGTTGTGAATTTCAATATGAAAATTATGGCCTGCTTTTCTATCCCATTGTTTTATTGTCTGGGGATTCTTAACCGCTTCCGCATGCGCAAAATAAATTGAAAGGGTCGGCGATACATAGTCCTGGGATATCGCACTTTAAAATCGACCAAGGTAAGGGATGAGCGCGTGCCCGAGGATCGGGGCGTGACACTCTCTCTTTCTTTTTTTCTTTTTTTAACCTTTTTTTTGTATATGAGAAAGTTACATAGTTGCGGTAAGAGAAGTTCCGTTTTTATCACAAATATCTGGAAAAACTTCATTTTGTAGGATATATATATAGAATAGCTTAGAGCCTATTATTTAAAATGTTTTATCGTTTTATAAGAAATGAATGGTTTTACTTAGCATTTTTTTCTTGGTAGATATTCTCACTTTTTTGTCCATTTCTTACTTAAAACTTGTTAATTTGGTATGATCGAGTCCCTCTATTAATTCCATCCAATTTGACTAGCGGAAAATGCTGTCTATGCATTTTTTAATTCATTTCTCTCTTACGTGGCATACAGCTTAAAAAAAAAAAAGGTTTGCATGCAAAAATGTCTGTCCTTTTAGGCCATGTTTGTTTGTGTTCTTTTTTTGTGTTCATGAACACAATTTCTGTTTTTTTTTTGTTTCGAGGAACAAAAAAAGAACAGAAACGCATTTGTTTACGTTTTTGTTCCCGGGAACAAATTTGGAACAAAAACAAGAAATAAGCAAAACTTGTTTCTTGTTCCCGGAACACTTCCGAGAAACAATTTTACTCTCTTATTTTTTCATTTCCTTTCTTTTCTTCTTCTTTTTTCTATGGCTGGTCGCGGCCTCAGCCATGGGGCGATCGGCCATCGAGGGCCGGCGACCTCACTAGAGCATCGCCGGCCCCTGGCGAGGCTCGGCCTTGCCTTGGCTGGGCGAGCTCCAAGCCTCACCGGGGGCCGGTGAGCCTCGCCGTGGTTGGGCGAGGCCGTTGGCCCTCGTCGGCCAGTCGTTGGCCATGGTCGAGGCCCGCGACCAGCCAAAAGGAAGAAAAAAGAAAAAAAGGAAAAAGAAAAAAGAAAAAATGAAATAAAAATATTACAAAATTAAAAGAAACAAAAAATTATACAAGTTTACCAAATGTGTTTTTGTTTTTTTTTATTCCATGAACAAAAATTTTGTGCAGTTACCAAATACCTTCTTCTGTTAAAAAATTGTTCCTCGGAACATAAATAATTTTTTATATTTCTGTTCCTTGAAACAATTTTTGAACATAAATGTTACCAAACACGCCCTTGGGGTTTACCTCAAATTTCCAAGCCCTAATTGAGTTTTCTTCCCAAGTTCTCCTCACTTCTTCATCAGTCTTTCTCGTCCATAGTGTACTTCTTGTTCATGGGGTCCGCTTCTTATTCATCGATCTTTCTGTTCTTCGTCTGACTATCCTTTTTCTTCTTCGTCAAAACCCCAAATTTCGTCTTCGTTAGAGCACGACGACGACCGCAATGTCGGGTCCTCTTCATTCGAGCCAGATGGCGTGAATGAAGGTGTTATAAGCTACTACATCGAGCTTAATTTGCTTTCTTGTACTTTGCTTTCATTCCAGTGGAGGTATGGGAACTCATTCGGGGTGTTTTGTCTTGCGGATCGAAGAGGTTTGAAGTTTAAGAATGATGTCAATGAGTATATACACAAACACAGCAAAATAAGAGATAGGATCGTCCAAACAAAACAGAAAAAAGACACAGAATTTTCGCATGATTTTGTTTGGGTTAATTAAGGCGGGAGCAACTATATTTAATGCTCAATTTTGCGGTTCTCTGCTTTGGAAACATGCTAGAAAAAATTAGGGATTTGGCTTGATTATCATACATGCCGCCCCTTATAAATTTTTCGAAAAGTCAATTTCAAATTATTATGAATCCATCTTTTGGACTAAAGAGTCAAAATAAAGGTGTCATCTTTACTTAAAGTGCTATTTGTTCACTTAGAATCTCCAGAATATCCAATGAATGTACAGTTTCTTTAATTTTGTATTTGGGATATTTTCAATTTAGAGCTTGAACTAGCCTACATAATTTGATAATCCAAAGTGCTATCTATTTTTCGAGTGCCGATTTTCAAGTACAATCTGGTCTGAGGTGCTGAAGCTGTTGCTGGTACAGCACGATTCATGCTATGGATAGAAAAAGCATGTTTTCAGCGTTACAATCATCAACATTAGATGGTGACTTCAAGAATATGGTATTCATTTTTCTACTTTTATGTTGCCAAATTTGTTGCTTGGAGTCCTTTAGGCAATGAAACAAGAACCTGGATAAAATGCGTTTGTTTGTGAGTCTTAAAATTGGTTTGGTCAGTTCTTTGTCAAATCGAATTTGAGTAGGGCCAACATGTGGTATTTAGGTGTCCTTCCTCTGGTGAGGCCATGAAAATGGTGATATACGATGCCCGAGGTTTGTTAATGTCTCCCACTTTTGTAGGAGGAAGAGAGTGTGCCGGCTGCATCAACAGACCCATTGATGGAGTTTTCTTCTCAAGTTCTCCTCACCTCTTCATCGGTCTTTCTGGTCCATGCCTCCATGGTTTAATTCTTGTTTGTCAAGTCTGCTTCTTTTTCATCAATCCTCCTATTCTTCATCTGAGTGTCCTTCTTCTTCGTCAAGTCCCCCATTTCCTCTTTGTACGAGCGCGACGATGTGGAGTCCTTGCGCAAGTGCTCAATGAGGTTGATGGCGATGTTAGGTCCTCTTCATCCTAGCCCAATGGCTTGAACAAAGGTGTTACTGGCCACTACATCAGGCTTAATCCCCTTTCTTGTATTTTGCTTTCGTCCCAGTGGAGGTATGTGAACTCATTTGAGGTGTTTTCTCTTGCGGATTGAATTGGTCTGAAGTTTGGGAGTGATGTCAATGAGTATATGCACAAAAATAGGAAATTCTTGCGATCTTACTAGTTGTAGCAAAAGAAGAGATAGGATCGTCCGAAACAAAACAGAGAAAGGACACAGATTGTTTGCATGATTTTGTTTGGGTTTATTAAGGCGGGAGCAACTTATATTTAAAGCTCAATTGTGCAGTTCTTTGCTTTGGAAACAGCTAGAAAAAATTGGGGATTTGGCTTGATTATCATGCATGCCGCCCCTCTGAAATTTTCTGAAAAGTCAATTTTAAATTATTATAAATCCATCTTTTGGACTGGGGAGTCAAAAGAAAGGTGTCATCTTAAAGTGCTGTTCGGTCAATTAAAATCTCCAGAATATCCAATGATTATACGATTTCTTTAATATGGTATTTGGGGTATTTTCAATTTAGAGCTTGAACTAACCTACATAATTTGACAATCCAAGTGCTATCGATTTTTTGCTGATTTTCACGGACAATCTGGTCTGAGTTGCTAAAGCTTTTATTGGTATAGGTCCGTGTGTGCTTTGGGTAAAAAAAGAAAAAAAAAAGAGAGCATGTTTTCAGTGTTACAATCATCAGCATTAAATTGTGACTTCGGGAAGCTGCTATTCCTTTTTCTTCTTTCATGTTGCTAAATTTGTTTCTCGGAGCCCTTCTGGCAATGAAACAAAAACCTGGATGGAGTCTGTTTCTGCTACTCATTTAACTTTTGATGCCTGGGTTAAGTCTTGATTTTAGCTTCTACTATAATTGAGTCGATTGTGTACATGAAAATTTCTTAATTTAGCTAGATTGGGAACAAAACAAGTTTTCATAAAAGTTGTGATAAACCTAACAAGATAGAGCGCATTTTTGCATACGCGAATTCACATAGATGAAATTTCATTAACTTACTTCCATATCTGCACTAGATTGAAAAGGGGAGGGGGGGAGGGGGGCTTCTGTCTACTTGATTTATAAGTAACCTGGTCATTTTCTGGTAATCAGATATTGTTTCTCTTTCGAAGGAACTTATCTTGAGTAGAAAAGGCACCACGCCCATATCATATCTTACTAATCTCATGGACCAAGTAAGGTGCAAGTCAAAGATTGGTGAATGGCTTAGTATAAAATTGTTTTCATTTGATGGTGCAAGAAATTGAACTCGTGATGTATTGAATCCGCACACACAATCCCGTTCCTTAATCACAGTTTTATTTATCTTTTCACGTAATATTTTTTCCTATTATATAAAGATCATTTCTCATATTTCAATCTCAAGGAATGCAATAAACCTATATATTTGACTTTCATCAGTATCCTTTGGAGGAATTCATAACATCTTGGTTCTATTCCTTGTATATAGTATACAATGACAAATAGATTGAACACAGTAAACACAAGTTGATAGGCATTACCGGTTGATTCGACAGCATAGTTTAATTATACTATTCTTATTCTGAAATTTTCTCGAAAGATTGATTGTGAATTTATTTGTCAGGAACCACAGGAACCAAGCTCACACGGGACTTGTACATGTTTTGGAGGCTTGTTTTGTTTTAAAGACCACTAGCGTCATCCTTGTCGGCATGCAGGGAAGTAAGTAGCATATCATTTAGTGGGCCAATGCACTAAAGAGTCTAAGATAATGTATTTCATTAAAAAAAAAAAAAAAAGCCATAAAGGCACAATCGAGCTATAAATTGATTTGAAGTGGTTTGTGGATGCAAAGTTTAACTAGAAATTGATGATTTCTTAACTTGAAATTGATAATTTTGATATTGAACTATTGAGTACGACAAAATTCGGTTTTTCAACCCCGTGCACGAGTTCAACTCTATATGGTCTACATGCTTGAGTAAAAATAGATTAAACACAGCAAACATGAGTTGATGTGTAATACTGGTTCATTTGACTGCATAGTTTAATCACGTTATTTTTTTCATGAAACTTTCTTGAAAGATTGATTGTAATTCTACTTTTCAGGAACCAAGATCTCATTGGACTTGTCCGTATGTTTTAAGAGGCCGGAGGCTTGTGAACATTTGAAGACCACTAGCGTCACACTTGTTGGCAAGCGAGGAATGAAGTGACATATTATCTAGAGGGTCAATGCAGTAAAAGTGTCTAAGATAAGGTGTTAAATTGATTTGAAGTAGTTTGTTGATCCAAAGTTTAACTTAAAAACTAGATCACAATGTGAAGCTTGAACATGTGCATGTTTTAGATGTTGATGGTTTGATATTCAGCTGAGTGACGAAACTCAGTTTCTCAATATCATGCTCAAGCTCGACTCTATATAGCATATTCTCTCGAGATTAAACTCGATTCAGTTTGATTATTGATAACTTAAAAACTAAATCACAATGTGAAACTTGAACTCTATCTCTAACTCATAAAAATATTAAGAAAAATAAAGTACTATTTTTCTTTCATTTTCCTAGCATCCTTTAAATTATTTACATGGTTTGCAAGCCACATGAAATGAGTGAGCTAATCACAAGCAAATATTACAATATAAAGGTTGACCAATAAATGTATATGAAAACTCTTTCAGCTCTATTGCGTTTTTATTTCTACGTACGTATATCTAGTTACTTTCATCTTGATTTCTTTTCAGTTTTACGCTACTAACGATTACCAAAGAAGTCTTGGGAAGATTTGGGACTAGTCAGACCAACAAAATTTGTATCAAGTTCTCGAGTGGTACAGTATTTTATTACTAGTAAACGGGTGGTTTGGGCCAGGCCTAGGCCTAAGCACTATTGCCCATTGCAGGCCCAAAAATCCATTGAGCTCCAATGAATATCGAGGCTTGTCCATGCAAGTCACTTTTTCTTGGCTAAGTCCGCCCATTCAGGACGGGCCCCAGGAGCACATCCATGATCAAAGTCTATTAGTTATTTAACAAGTGCTTTACGACATGTTGCGATTAGCAAATTTTTTTTAAACAAACAAATTATATAAAGGTCAATTAAATGACTGCATGTGCATGCGCATGCAAATGCAATAAAAGCTCAAATTGCTTTTCCGATTTTTAGGAAAAGTTGCACGTGATGGCCGGTGAAGGGCAGGCAAAGTTCGCCCCACCCAGGCGACCTCGGAAGACCGCTGCCCAAGTCTAGTGACCATAGGCGATCCTCGCAACCCAAGTGGCGGTCGCCTATGTTGCATGCCACCAAGTTGCTCAAGGTTGGGCGACCTTAGCCAATGATCGTCAACGCCAAATTTGGCTCACTGACACCGACAAAGGGTTTGAGTTCTTTATCAATAAAAAAAATAGTCAAAGCCTATGCAAAAATTTTCTGCCAAACACTACTTAAACCTAAAGTCCCTTTACAAAGAGTTTTTACTAAATACAATTTGTATTTCCCCAAAGGGTTTTGGTTTTCCACATTGGCATTACACCAAAAACTCATTTATAAAGTTGAACCAATTTCACCCTTAGAAATGACCTCATCCGGCTTTTCTTAACTTTCCTTTCATCTTCCATTTGTCACTCTTTATTCTTCCTTTAAATTTTACATACGATAAGAAAAGCTTTCGGATTTCGTGAAAATATTACATATGATCAGTTATATGGTGTTTTGCCTTAGCTAAAGAAAAAGAAAATAAAAATATTAAAAAATTAAAAGAAACAAAAAAGGAATAAAAATTTACCAAACGTGTTTTTGTTCATTTTTTATTCCCAGAACAAGTTTACCAAACGTGTTTTTTTGTTTAAAAATTGTTCCCCGGAACAGAAACACTTTTTTCTATTTCTGTTCCCTAGAACAATTTTTAAACATAAATGTTACCAAACCCTAAGACTCTGAATTTTATTTTTCTTTTGTCAAATATTGATGCAAAGGCTGCCAAAAAAAAAAACATAAATGAATCAAATGGATCGATGACTTTATAAAGATTATGGAAAGCCCATTTAATCACAGAACACAAATCACAACAAAAAGGCAAATACTTCTAGCGTTTGGACTTGCGCCTTCTTCGCGTGATACTGAAAAAATTCTCTAGACAAATTGGAGGACGTCAGTCAATTTTTCACCGGCGTTCATTATGTATTAGACTCTAGATTGCTCATAGAGCAAGAGAGGGATACCCTATGTCGTTGTGTTTTCCTTTTTTGCATTCTAAAGCAATTTTAGCTGCAACCTGAACATACAGCTGCAGGTCGCTAACATAAGGTTCAACTGCACATGAAAGAGGTCCTATCATCGCTATAAAATATTTTCAATGAGCTTTCTTCAATGACAGCCACAAGTAGACATTTATGACAAACTAATAGTGAGAATGCTTACAATGAACAGTACACCTTTGAAGATAACACTAACCTCATCCCTTCAAGTGTGGCTCATGACTCAACGATGGCGAGTACCAAATGATGCTTGGAAATCTCTATTGTGTGTTATGATGGTCATCATCTTACAAATCAGAAGGCATAGGAAAGAAGACTAAGCATAATGGGCATGGAACCGGCACAAGAAACCATATTAGTGATCACTTAAACATCGCATAATTAAACCTTCAATAATTCGGACTGGAGAAGGACTTAGAGAAAGCTTAGATCACAAAAAGTAACAAAATTAACGAAGAGAGGGGCTCATAATCAATCTGTAAAGCATATCAAAACATAGAGAAGATGTTACGTGATTGCACTAAAAGCTTATTAATTAAAACAAAATGAACGAGACGTAATCAACCACATTTTCCATCACTTGAAAAAAATATGCAGAGACATGAACAGAGGAGCTCCATTCACTTCATTGCAAAAAACAGGGTTATGAGTGGCCAAAGCATCTTATAAACACTAGAACCAATATTGAATGGCTGTAAATCAAGGGGCAGAGTTCACAAATCACAATCATTGCTCCAACCCAGTAAACAGGAGAAGTTCAATTATGAAAATAGAACCGTACCTTAAGAGCAAGAAGAAAAATAAATGCATTGAGGGCCAAAAGTAGAGCAGTCCAAGATAATCAGCATATGGTATCAAGTAAAATCTAGTAAACCCACGCATCAACAGAGACTATTTCCAAGCATTTGACCGTGTCCCTCAACCACTCTCAAGTGCCAAAACGAGCAACATTTCAACATTTCTTCAACAAAAAAGATAATGTGACACTCCAAGATCCAAACAAAGATGGACAAGAGGGCTCAATAGTGACTATCTAGAACCCTTGAAAGAAAGAACAACACCCAACAGTGACTAACAGGGGCAATCACTTATATATTTCAAACTGAACAAGAAGGACAAGGCATAATACAAGAAAAGTAAGCCCAAAACATGATTAGACACAGCAAAAAGGAAAAACATGGAGACGCCATGCTACATTTATATTCCACTTTCAAGCTCCATTGAAGTGATCCTGATACCAAACTCCTGTTTCAAGTCTATCCACCAATATTTCCTTTAAAACCACTTGGTGTCCAATATCCAGGACACTCGATATTTAGTAAATAAAGTACCTTTCACTATTTTAACGTTCAATGAAATTAGTCACACCTAATGGCTCATGACATAGTTCCTAGTCCAGAGCTTGTGAGACCACTTCAAGTCTGCCACATGTTGACAATTCTGTATAATGGTAGACATCTTTTTGAGCCTATAACTCTTGTACATCTCTATTTGTCTTTTGTAATTGCTCTTTTGTTGCCTTCAGTATTTCCTTCAACTTGTGAATCTCTTCATCTTTCTCATTCTCTGACCTTAAGTTCTCGGTTAGAAGACAACTAGATTCCTTCAACTGAATCTCTTCATCCTTCTTCTTTGGCCTTAAGTTCTTGGTTGACAACAAGATTGCAGGCCCCAAATCACTGGGGCATGGGCATTGCCCTGGCATTAGACACGTCCAAGTTTATCTTTTCCCAACATTATAGAAACAATATTTCAAGTGGGTATTGCTCTTCCCAAGTTCCAAATATACCTCCATGAGATCATTCATACTTCCCTGCAGTTAAGTAACATAAAGAATTTATTAAACTAATGATGTTACAATGTATTGGTGAGCATTTAAGCTGAATTCATAAATACACATGATTGCCTTCAATTCCTAACTCTGCTTCCTATCATGTGCTGGAACTTGGTTAGTCAGCATAACTGAACAAGCCATATCAATAAGACATTCAATATTTCACACTTTCCAGTGAAACGGGGAAAGATGTCCAGAGATATCAAATTTAAAAAGTAATCACATTCTTCCTCTCTATAGTTGTTCCTTGCTGATTGCTATATGACTTGTCATCCACCGAGACCTTAAGAAAACACACATTGGGAAGTTAGACTTTTGGTTTTGATTTTAGACTATTTATTCCAGCTTGCCCTCTTTTCTCGATCCACTTATCTTCTGCTTAGATATTTGCATAAATTCCTAATACATTGTAGCAGCAATATTGTCATGAACTATATTGAATGGCTTTTCAACAATTGCGGGGACGTGTGCATGCATGTGAAATGCATAACTAGTAATTGGGTAGTCTGGGGCTGCAGTACTTTCCTGTTCGATCTCTCTCATTAAACCAATCTGTGGTCACGTTAGCATATTAATAGAAAATTTTACAAGTTTCACCATCTCAATACTTCACAGCTCTAGCTGCTGCATAGCTCTTTTGTTAATGATGGTGAGCTATGTGCACTAGACAAGCCTGAACCTAGTTGTGGATTATTGTGCTGTTACTAGCAAATCCAAATCATAGAGCTATGTGAATGACAATATATCAATGCAGGTGCTAAGAACTTAGACATTCTTAGGGAGGCAATTCTAGAACACATCCTATGTTTTCTTCCTATGACAACTGCTATTAATACAAGCCTATTGTCGGAAAAGTGGCAAATATCTCTGGACATCTTTACCTTAGGTTCAAAGATGTATCGCCTCAGCAGCATCTTTTCTACAGCAAAATTATCAATTACATTGGAAATATCACTTATAGGGAAACACAAAAATTTAAGGGGAAACATGAGAGTAGCTTTGCTGCTGTTATTCGAGCAATATTTATATTCCTTAAGGTGTGTTATATCTTTTGCTTTGCTCTGTCAGCCTTATTTGCATCACTTGGCTTCTGCAATAAATTAAAAAAAAAAAAAATCAAGGTTATGACAAAATAGTCATTGACGGGTAATGAAAGTCTATTTAATGTCGATAGGTCATATTAAAACGATGCTAGAACAAGATTTGTACCTCCCCTTCCTTTGAACTCCATAAAGCAATGAGATTTTTCCATTGATCTCTTCTCACTCTCTCTAACAGATTCTTCTAATGATCCAATTATGATTTAGAGTTATCATAGTGAGCAGCTTTCAGATCACTTTTCCAATATCTCCATTTAGAATTTGAGGAATCTAGAATCCATTTTTCCATTGCTGGTATGAGGATAATCAAACTTAGACCGCAAGGAAGAAAGATAATAATGATGTTAAATTTATTAACAAAATGAATGGAATTTCATATGAGTACAAGCTAACTACCTCTGCAATCCTAATCATAGCATTTCTCATATCCTTGGTAATTTGCCTTAGAGTTGTGAGCAACGACACCGACTCGCTAGCAATGGTTCCAAGAGACTCTCCAAACCTCCAAGGCAGCATTTTCTTCCCCAACCTGCAAACGATGCATTTCCCAAGACAAAATATGGCCAATAGCTGCACTTCAGAAATTCTAAATATGCAAAGAAGGATCTAATATCATCAAACCAAATCGATACTTGGACCATTTTAGTACAATATGACGAAAAACAGTATGCTATATGTAGGCAGGCCTTACCAGATGCATTCACATTTGTAGTCTCTGCTTTAGACTACTAAGTTTCAGACTCTGAATTAGAACATAGCTTGTCACCATTGTGTAATTTTTCAACCTTCTCGTCTGACTCACAGCTTATTTGCACTATGCGCAAACCCACAAATTTGAGCATGCATCTTGTGTTTCCCATGGATATAAATCACCTAGACATAAAGTATTAACATTTCTTAGTAAGAGATCAACAACTCAATTAAGATGTTCATATAACTATATATATTATCTTTATTTGCCGCGGGCAAAAGGGTTACAAGAATATTTGACAAGATCATAAATGTAGCAGGAAATGGCCACGATAAGAAAGGCAAAGCCATGAATAAACTCGTCCAAGTGAAACCCAACACGGAATCCTAAAGACAAAGCTCTTAAAAGTTCAAACCCTCACCCAGAACGAATCCTTAGGATGATAAAATGCGACCGAGGCATACAGCAATCGGAACTCAAATGATGTAAACTGCACGAATTGGAAAGAAGACAAAACAGGGTAAAACCCCATAATTCAAGTAGGAAACTAGAATCTATCAGTAAATAACAGAGGTTAAAACTTGCAAACCAAGAAGAAGAAAAGAAACCAAGGCAGGAAAAAAAATGCAAGAATCAAAGGAAAGCAAATCATAACAAACGGGTCCACATCACAATCGACAATCAGCAAAAACATTTTAACGATATCGAGTTGATTCATGAGTCATGAACTTGCATCACTCCAATTTCTAGTTATCAAAAAAGCCAAACCGAAAAGAAGAAAAGAACATAGAAAAAACCACAGCAAATGACACCACCTATGAACAGAGACGAACCAGAGTCAGCGTCACTCACTAGGCATAGGCATTAGTGAAAGCGAAGACGAACGGAGACAGAGCACTTGAGCTTGAGCTTACAGTGAACGATGTGAGCGATGAAGAGAGAAAAAGTCAAGACAGAAGCTGAACGGCTTGTGGAGAAAAAACTTAGTTTTTTATTTTTCAAAGTTAAGGATAACGATGCGGAAGTGATTAATATGGAATTTACGTATATATTTCGATGTTCTAGAAAAGAGGAGTCGAGAAGAGAAAAGGCAGAAGAATTAAGTCGGCCCACGCTTTCACGTGGCGCCGCGTGAATGGTTGGGGACCATGCTGACATGGCCCGGACCACTCAATATTTTCTCGTGAAAGTGAATATACATGCGAAAAAAATTGCAAAGTGTCGAAGATTAAAAAAAAATAATCTAAAAATTATAATTTAGGTTTCGCCACGTGATACCGTTATCATCTATGTTCGTTTGGGATTAAACAAAAGTAAAAATTGTGCTATTTCGTTAAAAATTTAAAATGTCATATTAAGTTTGAGGATTTATGAAAGCACAATATGTTAACCTACATCTTCTTTTTTGGCCCAAAAAAGAAACAAAATCGTCATGCACGGTTAAAAAAGATATGGCTGATCATTTTGATTTTTTTTTTTTACCAAAAAAAAAAAAGATATGGCTGATCAGGAATTTTTGTATAAGATATCGCATCGGAAGGGTTTTCGGAATCATGCCTAAAATCTAGAAGAGAAAAAAATACACGAACTGGAAGGTGAACTGATGACGGCGTCCATGGATTCTCCATCTCCAAAGAGGCTCCGCTCTGATCCTGAAGCCGAATCTGCAGAAGAGAAAAAAATACACGAACTGGAAGGTGAACTGATGCCGGCGTCCATGGATTCTCCGTCTCCAAAGAGGCTCCGCTCTGATCCTGAAGCCGAATCTGCAGACAAGGTAACGAATTTTCAGTTGAATACACTGGCTGATCGAGCAAAAGCAGAGCTTTTCTTCTTGGTAGGGTTAATGGGTCATCAATATTCCTTATCTCGTTGTTTCTGACAGTAAGCTGAGTTTTTTCTTATGTTTGTTTGTCCAATTTTCCTCCTTCCTATTTTCCATCGATCTTATTTACGGATTTTTTCTGACCTTTAATTTTTTTCTCTGGTGAAACTCAACCCAAAGGATCGGATCAGCTGTTTGCCCGAAGATATTATAGGCTTTATATTATCTCTTCTGCCATCTAGAGATGCACAAGCGACTTGTCTTCTTTCCAGAAGATGGAGGCATTTGTCTACTTGTCGGGTTACTGACCTTGATTTCGACCGGTCTGACTTATTCACCAAGATGAAAGATAATTGCAAGTTTGCGGAAAAGGAGAAGGCAAGATATGTGGAATGGGTGGACAATATCTTGCGGTGTCAAAGTGGAGGATACTATTTGCGTAGATTCATGTTATGCTTTGATCTGACTATCTCATATAAGTCTCATATCGATCGATGGATTAGGTTTGCATTGACAAAACGAGTTAAATTTCTCCGACTAGATTTTAGGCCGGCGTCTTCTGAGGATTTGTGGTCTGATTGTCACTTGCCATATCTGTTAGGGCGTGAGACACTTATAGATGCTGATGCAGGGTGTTCCCAACGGGCTTCAGGTCTTCGTAATTTTGGCTTGAACCCTTCTAGTTCTTGGCATGTTGGCTTAAGGTATCTCGAAGATCTCACCTTGTGTGGAGTCGCTGTGGAGGGAGAACTCATTGAACAACTGCTTGTCAATTGTCCGATTCTAGAGCGATTGATCATAGTATTTGCTCGTACTTTGAAAAGGCTTAGAGTATCTGGTCAATCACTGAAGCTGAAATACTTATTCATTGGATATTGTGAAGATCTTGAACGTGTTGAGATTTATGATACAGATCTTGTGTCCTTCACTTTTAAGGGAATGAGAACTCGATTGCGTTTGTACAAGCTTCCCCAGCTGTCTGCGGTGTTTATTACAGGATATATATGGGAGATTGTGGGTGTTATGCGGTCTCAGCTTTCAAGTCTTCCTTGTCTGCATATTCTCAATCTCAAATTTTTATATTCACTTAATGTAAGAGCATTGATTGATTTTCATAAGGTTTCATAAGTTACGTTCTTTTTCCAATATTTGTTAGTCTTTGATTCTCTATTTGTCTAATCCGTAGGAAAACCTGCCTATTCGTCAACTACCTAAATTGACAAGTGTCAAGCAATTGAAACTGACTGTTGACGGATCTACAAATGCAAGTCTATTTACGTTGGCTGTCATGATCAAGGCATGTCCGTACTTGCAGAGTTTTGGGTTAGAGGTGGGTTTCCGGGCCTCATTCAAGTCTTCATCACTTTAGGCATTAGACAGATGCATTATGATTGAATATGTTAAACCAAGTCACTGTAGAATCCTATTCTAGTCTTTGAGTCATCATGTGATTGGTATCTGTTTGATGTGACAATCCAGAGACATACTTTCTTTTGCAAGTTCTTTCTTCCATTGACATTCTCCAATGCATCAATATCTTATGGTAATTAATAATATACGACATTCCTTTTGCCGCAGTTGATGGACCCATGGTGGATGCCACACAGGCCGAGAAGAGAGCTGAAAAGAGTTGTTAGACCTCTCCCTCTCCATCAATACCTTAAAAAAGTTGAATTCTACAATTATTATGGTAGACATTCTCATCTCGAACTAGTGACTTGCCTTATCGCGAGTGCCGTTGCCCTTGAGAAGTTAGTGGTGAATACCTGTGACAAAGAGTATGTTTCGGGGGAATGGAAAAAGTTGGAGGAACCTAGAGAACGGGCTTTGCAACAACTCAAGGGAAAGGTACCTTCAAAGATTGCTCTGGTGATTAATTAACGGAGCCAGAGGTATCCATACAAGTGATATGGATGGTGTTTTGCAACCTATTCCTCTTCCCCTTTTCAAGGTTTTTTCTTTTCTTTTTATTGCGAATATTTTGTTTATTAATAATTTATTATTTTCTGATTTTATTTTAGATTTTTAAGTTATGCCATGACTCAAAGCCACGAATAATGGATGTTCGTTCGTGCACTTCTCGTATCATTTTAATCTGTCAAGGACTCCAAAACAACTACCATTTTGTGTTTGCTGGGTACTTGATTAGTCATTAAAGTGATGGTAAGAGAAACATGTCACTTTCTCATGTGCTTTTTGGATGCCTCCCAATCTATATGTGGTCTCAGTTTGGTGTCTCAATTTGCAAGGAAGTTAGAGATAATTCTCTAGAATATATTCCTTTGTTAGAGATAATTATTTATATTATGCATATACCTCCCTTTGATTGTGTATATCATTGATTAATATGTTATATAAGATAATTATTTAAGAAAGCCAATTTAGGCTTTCTCTACATATATATTTTTGTTAGTCCATATCCATTATTTTCATTCATTCTCACTTGGTAACGAAACCTCCCTTGTTTCTAAGCTTTTTTTTTTCTTCTAAGCTCAGCGAGCTGTGCGAAAATAAGATTGTCGCATCGAGTCAATACTAACTACTTGATTTCACGACTCCTCGCCCATATGATCGGATACAAGTCGGATTCGATAGGGGCTTGGCTTATTCTCTCCTATCCTACCACATGTGTCGATGGCTAAATATATGAAGACTTAATGAGGTCTGAAGATCCACTTCTAACACAAAACTCTGAAAGTAGGGAAGTGCCTAAATCACGAGAGTCGGCAGAAGCAGACTTCCCGTCTTTCCATTCATCAACTTAAAGCCAATTGCTTGGCATTTGTTAATTTAGGCAATTGACGATTCCATGGTCCCTTTCTTGCGACTAGGGTTAGGTTCCATCTCATACAATAAGTTTGAGGCTCTGAAACCATGGCCACTTAAATGAGCAGTCCACAAATA
Source organism: Eucalyptus pauciflora (assembly GCA_007663325.1). NCBI lineage: Eukaryota > Viridiplantae > Streptophyta > Magnoliopsida > Myrtales > Myrtaceae > Eucalyptus > Eucalyptus pauciflora. Next base: position 401,835 of record VMYD01000304.1, on the reverse strand, counting down.
CCTCCATCTCGGAATGAAACAGAAGTTGCTTGTGTTTCTGTAAGATGTCAACTGGAATATATACGACCTAGAATTTCATCTGGCTGATAGCTAATTTAAGCCCTTGGATTGAGTCTCACTGACAAAGGAAAAATGTGGGAAAATGGAGATAGAAAGCAAGCAACAATCTGGAGATATGATTGAGGAAAAACATGAAGCAGCGAAGTTCATCGAAGAAGAAAATTCAATGTTTGTAGAATAATAGGAAAAAAAAAATACTGAACTCATGGTCGAATGAACAAAACAATGAGGATTATAGTGTCGATGGTAAGATGATCCGGATTTCGATGCACCCACACCGAAGAGAAGGATGAACTTTTGCCCAGTCACCCAGTTAAATAAAAAAGGAAGTTACAATTATATGCTGATTTAGGACAATTTATAGCTAAAGGAAGAAAGAAACGTGCATCCAAGAGTAGTTCCCAGCTCAAAAATGGAACTTTTGCACCAAAATTCATTACCTTGTCACGAGAATCTGCTTCAAATTCAGAGGGGCACCTCTTTCGGAGATGGAGAAGCATACATGCCAGCGATATTTAGATTTCAATACAGCAATTTTTTTTCTTCCTTTAGCGTTTTTTTTAACTAACAACTACTGGGGAGACAGTTCGGAGTACTAACGAAACTTGTAGGGGTAATCATAACGAGATCCTGAAGTCAAATAGTTGCCTTCTTCTTGGCTTTCCTACTGAATTATATACTTGTTTGCTGGAAAAGAAACAGCAAGCAGCCTTTCTGATGGAAAATGTCGTTTTGAATGCTGTTGTTGTTCTGCTTTAACTTTGTTCGTGGGCTAGGCTACAAAGAAGCCACGTGGGTCTTGGGCACAAAGACATGCACAGACTGGTGTCGTTTTGTATAATATCTCGAAGTTATTTCTTAAATATGGTTAGAGATGTGCAAATTGTACATCCTCACTGAGGTTGAATTTCTTTACCTTGCACAGTACGGTAAGGATACTTGCCTTGCCCACACATTGGCATCTATGTGTAACTTGTTGTCCGAAATTGCCTTGCCCACACATTGGAGTCTCTGAGAGGGTTTGACATATGTTTTCACCATGTCGCTTTCTGGTGCAGCATGCTCAAAGACCCGTGCTATGCTCTCGTCCCAAAGCTTCCATGAAGCATATAACAAGCCAGTTAGGGTTTGCGAGGTAATATCTTTCCGCCTAAAATATTCCTTGCTAGTACCTATTTCAGGACTACATGTTTTTGTTTTACCTCATATGCTCGACTTCTATTCTATTCTTATTAGAGGAATTGAGATTAAGTTGTAATTTGATTAGTGACTTCAACGTTTAAAGTTCCATGATGATAATTAACGGTTCAACGAGTACTATTTGGCTTAAGAATTTACACATAAAATGGTCAATCGGTAATTTTTGAAGAATCTAAACCTAAGAATAGATCTAATGCTTCCAGTTTTTTTGCTCAACCTTATTATGTTCCTCAACTGGTGCTTCATATTTGCTCCTTGACACAGCATGGGAAGTATATGGAAGGTAATATTTCGTTCGGAAGTTAAGGGCCTGTTTGACAAATTTTGTTTCTGTTTCCCGGAACACAAATTTTTATTCTTTTGTTCCGAGGAACAAAAAAGGAACAGAAACGCGTTTGTTTACACTATTGTTCCCGGGAATAGATTTGGAATAGAAACAAGAAGTAGAAAAAACTTGTTTCTTGTTCCTAGAAACACTTCCGAGAAACACTTTTTTTTTTTTCGCTTTCTTCTTCTTCTTCTTTTTTCTTTGGCCGATCGATAGCCTTGACCATGGCTGGCAATCGGTCGTCGAGGCTCAGCGACCTCGCCAGCCATGGCGAGCGGCCGTCGGCGAGGCCACCGGCCCTCATCGGCCATCGTCGAGGCCGGCAACCGGCCAAAAGGAAGAAAGAAAAAAAAACAAAAAACAAAAAAAACAAAAGAAAAATACTAAAACATTAAAAGAAATGAAAATATTATACAAATTTACTAAACGTGTTTTTGTTACTTTTCTATTCCATGAACATAAATTTTATGCGGTTACCAAACGCGTTCTTCTATTCCAAAATTGTTCCCTGAAACAGAAATAGTTTTTTCTATTTTTGTTCCCAAGAGTAATTTTTGAACAGAAACGTTATCAAAACTAGCAGTTGCCATTGGAATAGACGGTTTGATAAACTGCTTAGGGTTCAGCTTGCGGAACATAGCATTGTAGAACTCTTGCATTAAGCCTATTGTGTGCGCACATGTAATCATTTGAATATATCTCCATCAAATTGATGCATGAGAATTCAAGCCCCACATCACTTTGCCTGAGTTTGCTATGAATTATAAATACTATGGGATACGGTTATTTTTGTTTAAGGACTAAATCAGTTTCTAATTTTTTATGTGATAAATGCATAGATAAAAAAAAATCGAAATTTTAGGTGTTGATAGTCAGGATGACACATTAAATAGAGTATCTATGAGTTGATAATTTGAAGATTTCTTCTGATTTATTTTTTAATTCAATTTCCATATATATCAAATTATTATCTCTTTAAGGGTTAATACCCTGAAAAATCCCAAACTGGTACATCTGTGATAAATTTACCCCAAACTATTTTTTTGACTACAAAAAACCCCAAACTAGTATATCTTTGACAAATTTACCCCAAACAGATACACTTGTGACAAATTTACCCTTTATTAGTTTTTGTTAAATTTTATTGTCAAATTATTTAGTTAAATGACACGTGACAGTTGACTGGTATACCAATTTGGGATTTTACGCTCCATTACAATTTTTGTGATTTTTTTGTGGTATTAATCCAATTTAGCGGAGGGTATATTTGTCACAAATGTATCAATTTAGGATTTTTTTGTGGTCGAATAAATTATTTTGAGGGTAAATTTGTTGTAAATGTACTAATTTAGAGTTTTTTTTATGGTCAGTCGGGGTAAATTTGTGATAAATTTGGGATAAATTTATCACAAGTGTACCAGTTTGGGGTTTTTCAGGATATTAACCGTATATTTAACTTTCACCATAATTATAAGTGATGATATCTCTATCCATATACCGTGGATCGAGCAGAATATTTACAAGTTGATCATTTGGAGATTTTTTTCTGATTTGTTTTTATTCAATTTACAAATTGCTATCTATTATCTTTTAATTTCCACCATAATTATAGGTGATACCTCTAGATATACTACATAACATATCAATGAAAAGTATGCTTCATCGATTCAATTCTTTGTTTTAGTTTGATATGTTATGAATATCTTCACGATATTCTAGATATCTCTAATTTTATAGATATCTATGTAATTAATTGTAATTGATTTTGTAATATTCTGTTGCTGTGGATAGTTACCCTCCGAAGCCTATCTTAGTACTCCTTATTAGTTATTATAAATAAAATTCTTCAATTCAATTTTTACCTTATTCTTAACAAGAAGCTTCGCCCAAATCCCGAGTAGGCACGACCTAATCTTCTTTTTTTCCCCCTTCCAGAATCTCTCTGTTTCAGCTCGTTTTTCGATTCCTGTATGCATGATCAGCTTGTGGAGGTTGCTTTTAAGCAGATTTTATGTGATTATATATTTTGTTATTGTTAGTTTTGAATTTGTGATCTCTTGCTTGCGTGAATACATTGAAATATCACATGCTGCTGCTTCTTCTTCATTGTCAAGGGTGCTTAAGCCACGCATTGAGGACGGAAAGTGTTCCGAAGAAGAAAGGACGCACGAACTCAATCTCAATCACTCCCCTGGCTTTTTCCAGTTTTATGTGAGTGCGCTTGGAGGTTTGAGTGAGTGGGTGGGCAAAGAGAGCAGGTGCTGCTGCAAAAGAGAATGAAAATGCACAAATTTTGCTTTCCTGAAAATGACCCAAATCCACCAACTTCCAACACGCCTTTGGGACACGACGCTGCTGCTTGCTCATTTGGTGAATGTGTACAGCACACATCTTTCTCTCTTCCTCTCCCTTCTCTTCTCAAACCTTCTCTTCCAATGGATCCAGCTTCTCTCCTCCACCGGAAGTTCGATGCTTATCGCATGGCGCAAGATGCTTGGACTCAAAACCATTTTAACATAGTGTTGACGGGAGTATTACATTCTTTTCTGAAAATCTTTTGTTTTTTTAGCACTTATATATGTTTTTTTTTTAATTGTCTTAAGAAAACAAGAACGTCAAGAGTATCATGATTCGTAAATGACCGCGATAACGAATCTGAATCTTAGCATGCAATTGATAAGGCAGGAAGAGCTTTTGGTCCTCGGTTCAATAACCGAAGCCAGGGCATTTGTAGCCTTGTGGCCGTAATTCTTGGCCAATCCCGGTAATCTGAACCGGGAATATGAGTAATGGGAGCAGGGTGGATTCATTTTTTTTTTCCTACTATATTCCTACTCTTACTCTCACCTATAATCTTAGACTTTTGCCCTGCATTTTTATAAGAAGTCCAAACCTACACCTAAAACTAAATCGTTCCCAACCCTTCCTGAGAAAGTGGGGATTTGAACCCCCACCTTTGGAACTTGTCCCAACAAAGTATTTGGCCATTTATCCAATGTAATCAGTTTCTTTTTAGTGCAACGACATTTTTTGTGCCATTCATTTATTTGAAAAGGACCAAGTCTAACGAGTCAAGTTGTTTAATATGAACCTTCAAGTTATGATCATGAAGTGAACTACTTATGAAGCTTATCCTAAATTATTCATAAGGAGATAGACAATGTTGTCTGCTTCTTCGTGTTCTTATTTTGGTTTGTTCTATCAGCATCACTGGGAAGACATCAAATGAGACATTTTTAAGGAGGTGAAAACTTCTTGAAAAGTGGCTCTCTTTCACTAGATTTAAATAGAACATATATCTCCCTTATCCCAAAAGTTCTGAACCCAGAGATATTGGATCAGTATCGTCCAATAAGTTTATGCAATTTTGGCTACAAGATCATATTGAAAGTGCTGGCCAATAGACTCAAACCAATCTTACCAGAAATTATAGTAGCAGAACAAAGTGCATTTGTAGGATAACATCTTTATTGTCCAAGAAATGACCAGTTAATGAGAGCTTTTTCTCTCTGAAGATGGATAACTAAGACAATGTATATCGTAAAGCAATGTCGAGTCGCACCCAAAACAGATCCCCAATGATTTACGTGTTTCCTCTCTACAGTATGTTACCCTTTTTTTTTTTTAAGTTGGAAGTGTATGATACTTTTCTCCGTGATTTTAGACTGTAATGCACAAGCCATGCATATTCCTTTTAGAAGTGATCGATATTCTGTCTCAGTCTTTGGGTTTGATCAATCTCAACTCATTTTCACTTGATAAGATATTGTTCTTCATTTAATCCTTGCGAGAATGCTTGCTAACCCTTTTTTGTGGACAACTAGCTTCCTTATCAAATAATAGCTAATTATTTTCCGCTCTTCGTTGTAATTCTAACAGGGGGCGGTCCCTCACATACTTGAGAAAACAGATGATGATTTCTTTTCAAAAATCATTTGCCATACTAAGAGAGGTTGCAGACATATGTTCTGAGAAGATTCAAGAGATTCCTTGCATCACGTGCCCAAAAAAGCCAGAAGGAGGCATATCTGTAATGGTACAGGCGTAATATACACATACGTACATTATGTATGCATGTATTTTTTTTTTCCATCGGTATGGTGTACACAATTATGTGATTTATATTTTTCTTGATAAGGTCTTTCTTCTCCTAATTCCTTCCATTCTACCAATGAATAATCTATAATAATTTGCAAATGGAGATGGCTAATTGTTCTCGGATAGCACCCACTCCAGTAGAAATTTAGATGCCATCATGATAGGTCAAGTTGAATTTATCATTGTTGGAGGGCATTAAGGATGATACGGAGTTTTGCATAAAACTGGCTGAAGAAGAATCTGTCGTTGTTCTGCCTGGTAAACTCAGCCTCTCTTCTCAGACCAAAAAAAAAAACTCAGCCTCTCCAATTGCCGGTGAAAGGAAAATATGTCGATGCTTTGTTTTTATGCATCTGCTTCATTTTTCTAACTTCTTTCGGCTTTTTGAATTTTTCAAAAGCGTCCCATGACGTTTGTTTCGTGTAATGCACACTGGCTAAGGATGCTACAAGGGGCTTCAGAGCGAAAGACCTGATGAATAATTTCTTCACAGTTTTGCAAGGACTTCGATTTTGGAAGAAAAAAGGATCATTGATTTCATTTGAATTCACTCGCGGCATTCTTGCGAACTAATGCTCAGATAATTCCATAGCAAACCCATCCCATTTTCGCTGCAGGGTTCTTGCTTTTCTCAAGCACCATCCGTATCCATCAAATAATAATATATGACATTCGGGTTTGCAGGGATAGCTTTTGGAATGAAGAACTGGATTCGCGTCACTTTTGCTGTCGAGCCATTTTCTCTCCAAGCTGGCTTGGGGAGGATCAAGGCCTTCCACGAAAGGCATGCCAAAAGATAAACGAGCCGGTTCACACCGGTGCCGCAAAGGGCTGAGATCATCAACTGCTTGTTGGATCTTGAGTTGTCTTTGTTGTCGCGTCGAAGATCATTGTAAAGGGTGAAACAAGATAAGTCAATCCACAAGGAAGCTAATCGTCCGAGCATTTGCCCGGAAGTAGGGGATGGAGGAGGAGTAGAAAATCAACTTGACCGTTGATCCGATCCGAACCTCCATGAGAATGGTCCCTTCTTGGTCGGGTTGGTTACATTAGCTTTGGCTAGGAATAAAAACCTTGAACTCATTTTCTACCGTAGTTAAATCTACTGTCTTGTATTGTTTGGCTATAATCTCTCGGTCTGATGCACAATATTATTAATGATATGATTGATTACGCCCCGGGGGAGGAGTATTCCTTAGTGATGGCAAAATGGGTCTAGAACCCATATCTTAACTCATATTTAATGGTGCATATCATAAATGGGTTGTTTTAACTTTTAAAAACAAAACAATATTAAATGGAGGGCTTGTCGTTTGGCCGATATTGACTAGGACAATATTAAATAATAGAATATATTCTATTTTTTAAATTTTGTAAAAAAAAAATATAGAAAAGAAAGAGAATTTAAAAATATAAAATATAAAAATTCAGAAAATTTAAATAAATAAAAAACTATAAATTAAAAATTTTGAAAATTATTTAAGTTTTAAAAAATATCAACTATATTATATTGCATGAAAGTGTTTTAGAAATAATTAAAAAAAAAGACCATAAGAAATAATTTTTCCTAAATTTAGTTAAATATGAAAGTATTTTAACAATATAGATCATATATGTATTAAGAAATTTACATTATGATAAATTGATCAACTTGGATCGAATTATTTATGACTCGATGTGAATCATTTGTTTGATAATTTTAATTGAAGTCAACCCCGATCAAGCACTACATGGGATGATCGATGATCTGGAAAATCGAGTTCGATTGTATTGGGACAAGCTAAAAAATAGAATCTTATTTGGTGTTGTTGTGCACGGGTTGCTAATGATCGGTGCACGATGAAAAGCGAAACGCGTCGCCGTTTTAACATAAGGTCTTCAACACATCATAGAGAACGGAGCGTGCGGTTGGTTGCACACGTGCGAGGGTTCAGCACTCATTGTCAACCACTAAAAACGTCATGTCGTCTTAGTTAAGTGACATCTTCTTATATGTACCATTCTTTACAAGAAAATATTGGGTATCCTAAAGAGATCATGTCACCAGTGCTTTGAACGAGTCAGGCTTCGACACCTGTCCATTGGCAGGTCCACGTCTGCTCTCTCTCTTCTCTCCCACGTCGTTCCAGTTCAAACCAACGCGTGGGGGGAAAAGCTTGGCATTCTCTCTCCTCTTTACCTTCTCTCTCTTCCTCCTCCTCCTACGCTCGATGCAATCTCCCGACGACGGTCTAGCAGTTCCTTTGACGATTGTCGCTCCCTCCCGACGACGGCCTTTCTCTCTTCACTCGACGGCCTCATCTCAGGGCTGCATTCTCTCGGCGCACTTCTTCCTAAATCACGCTCTCTCCCGACGGCCGATTTCGCTCGCCTCTCTCCGTCCCCCAACTCGTAACCGAGAAGCAATCGCTCCGCCCTGCTCGAAGCAGTGCCTCGAGAAGCCCTAAATCTGCGACCGCAAGTCAAGTTCGATTTTATTTGCCGAGTTTTTATGTTCGGATCTTTGTTTTGGGGGAGAAAGCTTGGCCTAAATCTGCGACCAGAAGTTCACTGGTTTATTGCTTCTGATTCTAAGCGCAGCAACGCGAGAAGTGAAACTGCGACTGTCTCTCTCTCTACCCTTGTCCGGTTTTTCCGTTCTTGGCAAATTCGAAGATGAGCCCACTTTTGGATACATGATCTTAGGCCGACCCGTCAAGTCGAAGCCCGACGTAATCTCGCTGCTTCACTCCACCGAACTGTTGAATCGCTTGTGTCCGGGGGGTTTCAAGATTTTCCGGGGGGGCAATCGCCTGTTCCGTCGTTGCAGACTTCCAGGCGAGAAGAAATGTGCCCACTATGATCACCCCAACACCGAACCGCCTCCTTTGTCCTCTCTCGGTATGTTGTCATCCCTTCTCTGCTTTCGTTTTTTCCCTCGTCGTTTGGTTTCAGGAAGTGGTGGGGATGTTATAGGTCAAAGAAAGGAATCGGGCCCGTGAGGTTTCGCCTGAATTGTGAGAGATTAACGCGGGAGTTGGTCGACCCCACGTCTCGTATATGGTGAACGGTATGATTTTTGAATGAAAGCGGGTTCGCATGAGCTATGAGCGTTGGTGGGGAACGAGCAAGAAAGTGGGTTTTGCTGAAAATTTTGATCTTGTTGAAGTTGGATTTAAGGGTAGGGATTTTCTTGGATTTTGGGCTCTCTCTCTCTTTCTTGGTCGTGCGAGCACGATCTTATGCTTGGAAATACTTGTGTTAATCTGTTCTTTTCTTTCAGTGGGACTTTGATTGTGTATTTTCCCTTTGGAAATTGTGACTGGACTTTCGATTATATGTCCCTCCGCAAGCTGAACTGTGGACCCAATTTTGCCGCACGAAGTGGATTTTTAGATCAGGCTGCCATAACAAAATCATGCACAGGTATCTATCTGTCTCGATTATTGACAAGTTGGGAGTCACGGCATTTCTGTTTGTTGAAAGCTAGTTAATCTTAGATGCTGTTTGTCAAGAAAAATTATAGGAAGAGTAGACACTGAACTAATGTGACTGTGACTCTTTCGATGAACTGAACACATGAGGAAGCTGATATTACTTGAGATCTCTTGGAATAGTTGGTGGGTGTATCTAGATTCATGAACACCCTGGAATTGAATTAAATGGTTGCATTTCTTCTATTGATAAGCATTTTCTGCTCAACTGCTCATGCTTTGTATCTGACTTTAGTGTCCATTTTTCTTGTTTTCTCATTCTCTTTTTTGGTTTTGCCGTAAAGGGAATTAGTCGAATTGCTTGTCATCAATGATTGCAGTTAACCTTTTGACCTTGTTTTTGCTCACACTCTGTCTTGAGTTAGTTTATCTTTTTAATTCTGTCGGTCTTACTGAGTTCATGGGACTTGGTGGTTCAAAGATTTTAATCTTATAATTTTGTCAATTTTGATTGTTCATATGGGTTCATGCATTGTGCAATATTATCTAAGAAGGCCATGCCATAATGGTTAAATGGTTTATTTGTACGGATTTGTCACCCGACTGCACCTTTATGATTCAGCACTTTTTGTTACTCCTTTCCATGTGCTGCACGAAAAGCTTTTTGACTTTGGTTCCGTTTAGCTATTATAACTTTCTCAGTATAAGCAAAGTATCAAAACTAACGTCTTTACTTCTTAATATTGCTTGCATTCAATTGTTACTTGGGTCACTTATGTGAGAATTTAGTGAGCATGGCAATAATTTTCTTTCATTTGATTCCACTGTGGAAGTACTCCATTTAGGATGTCATGGCATATTTGCTTCTTTTGACAAAGAGGATCACTACTCTAGAGTGTCCTTGCCAAATGAATCTTTCATATGGTGCATGATCAGAAAAGTTTCGTTCATGCTGTAGTTATATTGGATTCATAGCTTTTAGGCCGATACTAAGAGTTCTTTGCCCATCATATGCCACGTGCATAATTTTGCAAAATGCACGATCAGTTTTAAATCATCGTTATTTTTTCTCTCTGTATAAAGCAATCTTTGTTATGGATTGATGAAGGCATGAGTTGAAGAAATCCTTGTTGTCCCAACTGCTCAGCAGTGCTTCCATGGATGGCAAAAGCTCATCTAAGTTGAGCCTTCCCTGGTTCTGGATTATTGAGTATTTGGCAAAATTTGAGCAAGTTAAGCCATCCCTCTTGCATGGTATTCACCTTCGACAGTAGTATTTTGCAAGTTTTGGTCCACTTTCTCATCATTTTTGTTGGGCATTCATATGATTTATGCTTTTCAGGTATCATTAAAGCGGCTCCAGAGTTACCTGCTCACTTAGGAAAAAATATGGAGGAAGTTGTTTCTTTGAGATGCTTGGAGGAGTTATGTGGCCCTAAAAATGGAAGCATGAACAGTACTTGGTCCTCATTGGGATCAAAGGCGAAAATTGATACATCAAAGAGCTGCAAAAATGTCCTACAGTAAATGTGAGTTCTAATAAATGATGCAGTGAAAATGTGTTTTATTTTCTTCATGACATCTTTCCACTGGTTCTGTTCTAATGATTGCTGAAGTTCGGTGTCTATTCCCATGTTTATGAATTTGTTATATCTTAGGGGTCTGCATCTGATCTTGAAGTGACTGCAAATGAGTTGTTGAAATGGGACCTTCACTCATTTTTAACGCACAAGAGAACCTCTGTGCCAAAAACTGCTCTAGAGGAGGTAAGCAGATCTTTCATCCAGTGCTGTCTATCTTCATGATATCCTCTTTCATTCAGGTTTAAATTGGTTTTTTTTTCTTGTTTTTTGGCAGCTGAAAGATACAATACTTGCAGGTACCCATCCACATGCTGATTTTAAAAAAAGAAAGTAGATTGGCAGATGTTTGTCATTTGAATGGGACCGTCATTCATAATGGTGGACATACTGGACTTACACGTGCGCCTGATGTGGGAGACACATATGCTCCTAACACAGTTGATGAACCAAACTTGGTTTATCGATCCACCAATCATGTGGAGCCCTTGGTAGGAGATGACGGTATTAGGAAGTGTCTTCCCACGAAGAGGAACCATACTGATGTTCACGCTGAAAATATTGAAAGGAATTGTAATAAGGATCAACATCATGATGCTCATTCAGATGCTAAAAGGGCCAAACAGCAAGATTCTGATGAAATAAAGGACAGAGAAGAATCACCAGTTGTTCTAACTGGAAGATTAGGTTTCGAGAGAAATGATGGATGTTCTGATAGAGAGGTGGCTAACCTTGTCAAGGATCATATGGGGGCTGTGGATGACGACCAGTCGTTAAAGGGAGATGGGAGGCATTATGTTCAGCCAAGGACTTGTGATGTACTTTCCCATGGAATGGAGTGGGGGTTTTCCGTTGATGATCCCAAACGCGTCCATGACTCCATAGAGAAAACAAAGAACAGTGAATCAGCTCGAGCATCGGAATGGGGGCAGACTTTTACCAGTCACGCAGAAGCTTACGTGGTCCACGTTGTTGGGGAGGATATGTCCAGTGATGGTGATGAATATAGAAAAGAGCAGACAGCATCCTATAACATTAATGTTTTCAAAAACACATTTTGGTGATTTATATGATCCGATTTATATGATCCGATGGCCGGGATTTGAGGATTCATGATGTTTTCTTTACGAAAAAGCAATAACTTGTTAGTACTGTCTCGTCAATAATCATTCATGTTGTCTATTAAAGAATGTAACCTAGTCTTCTCGAAAGATTGCCAACTATTGAATCAGGGAAATTTCAGGACGACTTTTTGATGGCAAGTATTCTGTTTAGTTTAACATGCCCTGAAGTTGAGGTTTCGTTTTTTCCTTTTTAAATTTCTTTTTATACATTAGTTGCTGAATAATTTTGATGTTCACTTTCTCGCCTAAATTCTTCTCCAATTAGCTGTTCTTCGAGGAGTGCAATGATACGTTGTTGATTACTTACCTGGCCATGCTCGCCAACTGCTCAAGGTATGAACAAACTCTTGAATTATTTACTTTTGACATATTTTGAGTATGTCCAGGAGTCATGATTTAGGATGAAAATATTGCTCTGGACCATCTTCTGGGTGATAATGCTTGAGCATTGTGTATATAAATCAAACCACACCAGTCATGTGCCTGAAAGCTTATCCAATGATGCGAGTTATTAGTTGAATCTAGAAGAATATATACTATAAGTTGAAATTTTCATCGGGAACAATTCGACTGAGATGACATCTCCCTAGTATTTGACTTTTTGTGCAATCTACTTGTTAGGAATTGCTCCTAGCAGATATGGTGTTGGGAAAACCTTCTCCAATATTTGGCTTGAGCAACACAATGCATTTGTTCTTTCACAAGGTTTCAAGTTAGTCTGTCCATAAGAAGCCTTGGAACATGATAAACCTTTGGTAAGGGTCAGCTAAGCTTTGGGGAAAGTAGCAAAGTTGAGAGCTTTCTTTTGTGAAATATGCTTAATTTTGGTTTGTTCGCTTTATAACTTAGAAGTTTCTATGGTGCACAAACAAATTGATAATGACTGGATTGATATTAACTTGTCAATGCGTGGGTTTGCTCTCGACATTGCGAGGCTTCATTTCAGAAACTCAGATAATTCTTCTCCTTTCTGCAGCAAAATGAACGAGCTAATTGACAAATTGAACACTGCTTATGACAGACACAGTAGGAGGGGAGGAAGGACCCCCTTTGTTTGAAAGATTCCTTATTTCTATCAGACCACCTTCAATTGATTATGGTTCTGCATCTCTCCCGGCATTGCGCTTGTGCATGACACAAGATCATGGCCGACACATATCAAGCAAGTTTCTTTACCGAGGCCTATACCACATAGAAGATGGGATCAGGGAGATGAAATCAAAATCTAATAGAAATTCTTATACATCCCCATTTTACTGGGGTTCTCTCACTATTTGCTTGAGATGTTCCACCCTTCTGGGCATTTCGTAGTTCCTGGGACTAACCATAGTGAACTAGGGAACCTTGCTGCAAGATTTTCATATTTTATAGGCATGTTTTGACCTTTTGGTGTTGCCCTGAGATGATGGTCCTGGTATAGCTTTTAGTATCTTGTAGTGATTCTATATATTAACTTTATGGATTTTGAGCATTGTCGCCGAACTTGTATACGTTGATCCTGTAAAAGGCTCCTGCGTTCGCTTCTATTTTCCATCTCTTTTATCCAATGACTTTGGCAACTTGCTAGGAGAAAGGGGCATTCTTTTAAGCCTTCAAGGATGTCATGTGGCTGGTGTTTGTATTTAAAACATAAACGGTGTGATTTGTATAAATGAACAAATGTGTACAAACTTCATTTTCGTTTTATTCCAGCTCTCATTGGGAGTATTTTACGACATTCAGCATATAACAACAAGCTTGGAATTTCTTGCCCATTGGTTTTGACCACTACCAAATGCGAAATCAATGAGAGAAGGAAACAAATTGCGAATTGGCAAAGTACAATTTCTTGTTGAGTCGCTCCGGAAAAAGCTCTCTTAAAGAGTCATACAGACGGTTCAGTGGAGACAACAATCCCATCGCCATCTGCATACAACCATTTTTCTGAAGTAGAATTGCAGTTCTCATATGAACGTGCACAATCAACACGAACGCATGGGTTCAGTCATTCATTATATGAAAAAGCAATGTACTTTTAATGGGAACATGACATGTTTGTGGACAATAGCAATAGCTGCTTTGAAGCTTCGATGGGTCTCTTATGAGCTTTATTTGAATGTTGCGTAGCAGGTTTGTCTTTGAACATCTTCTGGCTAAGTGCGTTCAGCATCGCTCTCGACTACTGGTGTGAAGCCATTTTCCAGTCCATGCCCATTTTCATCATGGCCTTTAATTCATCATAACTGATTCGACCGTCCTGGAATACATCCACCACAGAATGAGCACTCTATTTCGTATATGAACAAGATATACACAGATTCCAAATTGCAGGTTGTTCTGGTTATGTATTACCGTTTGTGGATCAGCATAAAAAATGATGTCTTCAATAAATTTTTTGTTGTTCGGACCAAGATTGTCATCTATCAAAGCTTCTTTCAACTCATCGAATTCAATATATCCACTTCAATTCTTGTCAAAGAATTCAAAAGCTCGAGTAAGGTGGTTATCGTTGCCAATCCTTCTCAAGTGGACTGACATAGTCACAAACTCCTTTAAGTTCAGCGTTCCGCTTCCATCTTCATCAGCCTGTTCTCATATAAGATGGAGTTCTATTTTTAGATGCTAATACAAGAAATCGTGACTCATCAAATTATCAGAAATCCACTTGATTTTGCAAGAAGTTCTATCAATTATGTGAAATGGTGATACAACCTCATGATCAAATCTTTGACTAACTGATGAAAAACATATTTCCGTATTATGTAATCCATCCTTAATCTTCCAAATGCCTTGCAATTTAAGCAAAATCATGCACTTCACAGGCATACAATGCGTCCACATGGAAGAAGAAAACATAAACCATGTCCAAAACAAAATGTGCTAAGCTGTTGAATAGGTGATCTTACTGCATCCATCAGCATCTGCACATAAGGATCAGCAATTTGCTGTCCATATTTGTGCAGGCCATGTTTCAACTCTTCAAATGTCAGATCTCCATTTTGTTGAAAACTTGCTCACTACTTTTTCTTTTTGGGTACTGTTTCACCATTGTAATGATAATCTATAAGATATTATCTCAAACTCAAGACAGTTGCAAGTAATTCTTGGCAACATCATTTATTGCTGTAGTTGTAGTGTTCAATAGATACTATGTGATGCTGCACATTTAATAAGCCACATCAATTAAGACTATAACAATATTAAAATGAACCACATAGATAACTACCTCAAATTTTCAACAAGTAAAAAGTTGTGCCAGGCTAATGAAAAAAAGGTTGAAAATTGAGTCACCTTTAGTGCATTTTACCCTAGGCTTAAAAATGCGAAAGTTTGAATAGAGAAGCAGTTGGAAGAAAATGTGTCTTACAAAGAGGCAAAGGACAAAAAAATTGATGAGATTACACACATTTTAAAGGAAAGATGTAACAAGTGAAAAGTGAGAGCCATTTGTTCATGTGCTTGACGAAAAGTTCACAATTCTTGAAAGTAAGTCACCCAAAAAATTCTAAAAATCAGTACATCAGATTATATCATATGAGTGAATGACTGTCGAACTCAATCACCAAGTTTAACCAAGTAAAGATTAGACCCTTTCTATTTCATCCTCAGCACTGGCTGAATTTTCATCTCCCAACAACCCATAGTCCACCTTAGGCTCCTCCTGACTTCAGCGTATTACTCAACCTGCACACTGGCAAAACAAATATCAGCATTAGCCCTTAGAGAAGTGCTACCGCTCCCTAAGCAAAAGCAAGACAAAGCAGCATTCAATACTAAAATACGTGAGAAGGTAGATGATACCCACAAAAAGAAAAATCAAAGATTTATCAAAGACCAACCACTCAGGATATGAAGTGTCTCATGGTGCCTGTAGACTTAGGGAGATTGGGTTTAGGCCATTCACATCTGAAGGCTGACTAGTAGGGTAGGTTTTGAAAAATCCAGACCCCTCACACACTTATACTGTGGCACCCCCTGACGGCCCCCGATCCACTAGGGTCACCATGGTTCGCTTGCCTTTCTCTTGACCTGATAGTCTATTACTTTGATACCAAAGAATTATAATAGGTCTATAAGTCCTAGGGGTTTATATCTTTTTAGATCGGTCCCTACGTAGATTATATAGCAGAAGCACATCCATCAACTTCTCTTTCTGAAATTAACATAATGCACACCAAACTAAACTTCTTATAAGTTAAAGCTGAACACTTTTATTTACATAAACCAGATAGACATCTTTAGTCGGTATATCAAAAGGCTGCGGTTTCTATACCCGGCTACTTTCCAAAAGACACCCGACTATTACAACGGCTATATACATAAGTCCATCAAATGGTGTCAGCATCCAAAAATGCTTCTGCTGCAGGCCTTAACTCTCGATCATACCCATCCATCTGGTTCATTAGCTAGCGGCAGTGGCAATAGCCCCAGCGAACGTCCATCTTGGCGAACAAAAACAGCGATATACTCGTGCAGAATGGGGCAGGCGGAGAGACCAACATCGAACACCAAAATAACTCTCACTCATTCGAAAGACAACTCGCGCACTAAGGGGTGTTGGTACTCTGACCGTTCCCATTGTAAATCGATCGGAAGTCCGTAGAATGAACTGGGAGTTACAGGCAGCAGAGGCATTTCTTCTAATCTGAAATGTTAGTCCCCAAAAAGGGGTGAGTACAACCACCCAGCAGTTGAAGATCCACTAAACTATATTATGCAAACCATCACAATCCAGGTCCATGCAAGATAGATAAAACAAGGAATCAAAAGATTGAGTATGCATCTGTTTCATAAAACTTTTCAAAGCAATGGCAATTGTAGTTTCAAAGTTAATATGCATTCTTTCAATCGGACGCAGGTCCCGATTATAGGGCCAAACCATAACGACACGTCTCATACCATGCCGTAATGATTTAGTCCCACAATCAAGCACAATTATTAGCAGGGTCGTTATTTTTAGAAAAAACTTAGTTCATTTTAACTTCCCTATGTCTACCCCAGAGGACCAGTGTTTACGTCCCTCTGGGATTTCGCATCCCACCTGGCATCGCGAAAGCCTCCGGTATTCAATCACCAAGCATCCAGAGCGTGTTACGTCACACCTCTGGGCATCTCGCATCCCACCTAGCATCACGAGGAATCGCTGGGGTTCACCATGAAAATGGTTACCCCTACCCTCTAGATTTATGTACCGACATACAACCGGGCATCCCGACACTCCCGGGGAACCTCCAGGGTACTACGGACCCCAGGCATCTAGCGGCATCACCTCATGCGATCCTATGGGCATCCTGACACTCCCGGGGCATCGTCGACTCGAAGGTCCGACGGCATTCACAACACATCTTAGCCATAGTATCTCAACCAAATCATTTTAATGCCAAAGTATTTTCAAAACAACAATAACAAGTTTTGAAATCACACATCGTTTCCGTATCAACAAAATCTCAGTAATATAACATCAGATCATAAATCCATTTCCATGTTTCCTTTGAAACATTTCAAAACCCATGTGTGAATTCTCGGGTTACACTTGCGCCTCACGGTCAAGATCAAAAAGAATTATTAAACACAAGCTATTTGAAATCGACACATTGGTAATTTAAATGTACACTTCCGACTTCAAGATTTACAAGGATTTGTTCTTGCAAAAATTTGAAACTCCGAGGGCATCAAAACATTTTCTTTCCATTTTGACTGATTGAGGAATGGCCCCCGGTATGTAGAAATTCCAGCAAGAGTCGGAAGGTTTTTCCAAATAGGTCTACAGCCAAGTTTTGTTCAAAACGACAAAGGAAAATTGAGCCCAAGATTTATAGGACCTTTTGAAGTATTAGAAAGGATCGGGGAGTTGGCATATAGAATAGCATTACCACCAAAGTTATCTAGTATACACGATGTTTTTCATGTGTCTATGCTAAGAAAATATGAGTCGGATCCAACTCATGTGTTAGACTTTGAGGTACTTGAAATAGATGAAAAGATTAGATATATAGAAGAGCTTGTACAAATTTTGGATCGAAGAGAACAAGTGTTAAGGAACAAGACTATACCTTTGGTTAAAATTTTATGGCAAAACCATGATTCAGAGGAAACAACTTGGGAAGGTGAGGAAGAGATTCGACAAAAGTATCCTCAGCTTTTCAAATGAGTAAGGTAAGATTTCAATTTCAAGGACGAAATTTTCTAAGTAGGGGAAAGTTGTGACATCCCAAATTTCACCGACCTTTATTAGTGTAATTAGATCATTAAGAACTTGGATTATTTTAAATCGGGCCAGAAAGCGAACCCGATGGACCATGAGGAATGTGTGGGCTTGAGAAGTAAGTGGGCCACACGAATTGGGCTTGAAAAGCTGAATGAGAAATTATGGGCTTTGTCACGCCCTGATCCTTGGGCACGCACTCATCCCTTACCTTAGTCGATTTTAAGGTGCGATATCCCAGGACTATGTATCGCCGACCCTTTTAATTTATTATGTGCATGCGGAAGCAGTTAAGAATCCCAAGACAATAAAACAATGTGATAGAAAAGCAGGCCATATTTTTCATATTGAAATTCACAACCACACTTTTATTAACAGCACAACTTATAGTATATTTACAATACTATTTACAGCATAAATGTCTCACACCTATCTACACTAAGACAGGGTTCACAAAAGGGATGGGATCTCAATCCACACCCGGGTTGTAGTCAAGATCCCTCTCTGGATCATCTTCTTCATCTAAGATCTTTCTTCTACTCAGGTTCCTCCTCCTCAGCTCCTCCTCAAGGTCCTGAAATGGTTATTCAATAACCAATGAGACCACGTCTCGAGTTCTACCCCCTAAGACTTGATTAGTAAGCCAATACACTACGGGCTGCCTAAACACACAGAAGTCAGAGGACTTACCTTGGCCTCATATTCCATCTGCAAATCAGTACAGTTTAATAGGTACTCAAACAATCACATCACCGATTAAAGCATCGATCAAATCGACATAGTCGATTACATGTCAGTCGGACCATTTCTAGGTCATTTCCACTCATACCATAATTCTCTAATGGTATACTATTTCACCAAATCACATGTGTTTCTCGGGGGTCGTTTTCGCCAATGACATACCGATCACCGACACCGTGCGTTCTTTAAGTTGCCATTTTTACCAGTGATATCCTCGATCACCGAACCACGTGTCCTTTCTAGGGAGCCGTTTTCGCCAAGGTGACATCGGCAATAGACAACATCGTGAGTTCTTTAAGGCATCATTTTCACCAGTGATATTTCCTTAATCACCGAACCATGTTTGTCTATAAGTCATTCACGTGCGTTCTTTAAGGCGCCGTTTTCGCCAGTGATACTTCCAATCACCGAATCACGTATGTCCAATAACATCGTACCTGATTGGTCTCAGTCAATAACATTCTCAGTAATCTCTCATCATTCTCTCTACTATATAGCCCATCAACGTACTGGCACTATATACCCATATTCGGTCATCTACCAATCAAATATTTAATAACAAACAATATAGGACAAATCCTCAAATTTCACAATTTAAATCCATTCTATATAAATTAAAGCTCAATTAAATAAACGGACTGCACCACAACAATCAGCATGAAATTCCGGTCACCGGCCATCCCGGTTGAATTTCCGGAAAAATAATTAATTTCGAAAAATAAATAAATAAATATTAAAAATCCAATTTAGGCCCATAATGCCTGATTGGAAGCCAAGACGAGCCCGGAAAATTACCGAGACCCGTTCAATAAATAATAGAACATGTCTACTTGCTAATGTCTATTTCTAACCACCTAACATGCATCATTAAGTCTCTAATTTAATTTATCTAAACTAATCTAACCACCTAATTGCATTTAATTAAATCTAACAAACCCTAAGTATAATTAACAAACTAAGAAAGCATTAGTGAGTAAAACTCACTTGGCAAAAGCGGAGACCGAATCACCGCAACGGTGACGTGACGGCGGCCGAAATCGGACTTTCGACGACACCGGTGGGCTTGGGCCGGGCCTTAGACTTGGGCCTAACAAATCTCAGCCCAACTGAGATTTGTTCTTGCTTCGAACTGGGCTCACTCTTGGGCTTTGGCTTGACTACCAATGGGCTTTTTTCACGGGCTGGTCTTCAATTGATTTGCTGAAATTGACCTCCAAAAATTCAATGGGTTTTGGTGAACTCAATGGGCTGAAAACAGACCCAGCTGTTGGGCCCAAAATTTCTGGATCTGTGGATTGCTGAACTTGGCTTGTGCTGCACTTGGATGGGCCGAAATTGCTGCAAGGAAAATGGGCTGAGAACGCTGGATTTCACGGGCCGAATTTGCTGGGCCGACGACGCGATGACGGTTGGTTCGGGGACGCCCAAAAGTGCAGCTTGCGGTCAACAAATCGACCGAGAAGATGCACGTGGACTGGAACGTGGTGGAGCTGGCCGCGTGGAGGCAAGCATCGATGTTGGAGCAGCTTCTTTCGGTGGATGGCAGAACTCGTGAAGACGTTGCTTCCTCAAGCCACGTTGCTGGAGTTGTGATCAATTGAGCTGAAGACACGCGGCCACAAGGTCAACAAAACAAGGGATCAGCTGGCTTCGGTTGACTGTGGAGATGCGTTGGCTGGGGACGCACCTTGCTGGGCTGCTCGCGAGCGGTGGGCCGCTCGATGAAATGAAGTCACGCGGCAGCGGCTTGGTCGATCTTCGAAGTCTTCAGTTGATGGTTCATTGACTAGCGAGCTCCAAGGCGTGGACGTGTGGCTTCGCTCGGTGCTGCCTCGCTGACCCTTGGACCGAAATTGAAGACGTGCGGCTTTTGCGGTCAACCAAGGAGCTTCATGGGTTTACAAAATTGACCAAGACATGCTGGATGAAGGGCAAGTGGCGAGGATGAAGGGGTTCTTTGGTGGAGAGGACGGGAATGCTTCGTCCGAAAGAGATTGAAAGCCAAGAACAAAAATAACGAGCGGATGGGGTAGGCTTCACGTGAAGAAGAAGCCAAGGAGGGACCCAATACTTGCAATCCTTAGCCATTGCATTGAATGCTTGGTCCCCCAATTAACCCTCAAACTTATCCAATTTGTCCCATAATACTTTCTTGTATTATTTTCACAAATAACTCATTTTAAATGCCCAAAAATTTCTGCCCTTGTAAAATCCGAATTTCCCATTTTCTTTTGATCTTCAATTTCTTCAATAAATTCCCAACTTTGACGTCCGATTTTGATGTAGAAAAAGTCCATACAATTTCTACAATTCCCATTCGCCAAGTAACTCGATTTGCAAATCGAAAATCTCTTCAATTCGGCCAATCTGAATTTCCATTGATTTTCCGCGGCGTCCGCAACGATTTTCCGTAAAAATCTCGGGATCTCCGAAAAATCTTCTGAGATTGAGTCAACACTCCTAAAATTTATTGTGACATGACCGAAACTTCAATTTTTGAAATCGGACTCGAATTGGCGGTTAATTTCAATTCGACGCGTTTTTAGCGTGACCTAAGCTACCGGGTAACTTTCAGATATTTTTAAGTGCAATTGACTCATGATCGATTTTCTTCGAGCCACTATGAACCCACTCGACTCAGTGACGACTCTCGGTTGTCGTGAGAATCCCGAGGATCCGAATACGGACACAGGGTACCAAAACAATAAGAAAATCAGTCTAGAGCCGGTTGACGAGAATTTTCTAATTTAGCGGTGTCACCCACGATTAGCCACACATCTTAGTTGATCCAGTCTATTTCTGATTTCAAATCGATTTTTAACTGTTCCGTAATGACTTCTAAAGATGGACACGGTCGAGAAGCCGATTCCTAGTCAAATTCTCAAGTCTATTGCCTTAAAATTCATAATAATTTCCCCAGATAGTCTAGTTATGTCACAGGCTCGAACTTGGCTTGGAGCGGGCCAAGGTTGGATCTGTTAGAATAGTTTAGTGGACCGTGATTGTTATGGATTGAGCCTATTGGGCTAGAAACGGGTATTTAGGCCCGAGTGATCCTATTTTCAATTAAGTCTATAGATTATAGTTATGATAATTTGATTAGTAATTGTAATGCTAATGTCAATTTCTAACGTTAGCATTTCTTGTGATAAATTTTCCATAGACTAACATTAAATAGCTAATATGTCATATGATTTCATAAATTTGTATAATTACAAGAGGATTGAAATTTAGTGAATTCAAAAGGGAATTAAGTGAAAAACATTTAAAAAATAATAAACTGACTAATGACACGGATTAGAGACTAATTGATATCGAGTGACAGATGACGAAAGAGATCGTGCATGGAAGCCACGAATTCTCTTGTCTCTTCTCCCACGGTTTTCTTCCTAAAAACTGAAACCAAGCAAAGGAGACATCATCATTAGATTTGCTAATGATTAGCCTAGCCTAGGGATTAGTCTATAGCCCCATTTCCCCTCATAACTCTCGCTATCTCTCTCTCTCTCTCCAAAGCAAAACTGAAACACTTTTCTTCTTCTTCCTCTCTATTTCTCTCAGTCGAGCAGCAGGAGAAACCAGCAACACTTCAGCGATTTTTCTTCTTCTTCTTGAGCGAGAATAGGTGCTGATCTTTGAAGAGTTTTGAGTCTTCAAGTAGCTGAACTAAGGTAAGGAAAGATAAGTCTCTAAACTAAAAGTTATCCATTGATTTTGTCAAGGAACTTGTGGATCTAACTAAATGGTGGAGGATTAGGTGTGATGTTGCTGTTTTGTGTTGGATTGAGCTAGATGAGTCCTAGATTGAGGCTATAAGTCATTGCATGTTGCATTAGAGTCTTGCATATCTCGAAAATTTAGTGGAAGTTGGCTGTGTTGGTCGAGCAAGGTGAAGTGATGGTTGCTGAGTGAATAAGAATGATGTGTGTTGCGGTAGGTGAGCTGAGGTGTGAACATTTGCTTTGTACCGAACTGTGGAAGGCCTCTATGTGAGTAAGAACCTACTATAATTATCCTTAGATGCTGTGAAAGAATCTCAAGATGCTGTAAAAGAGATTGGTAGAGAAATTTACGGTTTGGTTGAGCTAGAAATGAAGAAAATGGTGCAAAACATTTCTGTTCTAGAGAAATATAGATGGAAAGTCTTTTGTTTTTTGTCGACTTGATTTCTAATGATGAAGATAAGAAAAAGAACAAGTTTACATAAGAGAACATCCATTAAATTGAGTTCGACTTTTAGTTATAGCTATATGAATGTAAAAACATGTAGGTAGAAGTAATTCTCTTTGAAACAGTAAGCTGTATTGTAGAAAACAGCAAGACCTTTGATGATTCTACGAATTTTCTGTAATTTTCTAGGCAGAATTGAACTTCGAACCCTTAACTAAAGTTGTAGGAAACATCCTTAGGAATAACATATTAAATTTTAGAACAAATGGACAAGTTTTGGCTAGTGAAACGATTTTTCTTTGTAGTTACTAAATCTGGAAATTTACTGTAGAATTTTAGGAAAGAAGACAGCAATTTACTGCTCTTAATATATTGAGATATAGACTTAGGTTTATCACGGAAAATTTTAATCTATGTCTCTTCTATAACATATTAAAATTTCGTATCAATCCGATAAGATTAGATATATCTTTTGTGTCTATGATCAAAACTGCTCATTTTAGTCCATAAAACTGTTTTGACCCGAAAATGGGAAATAGTTGTTGTGTCTCTTGTACTTGAATTGCATGACACACGTGGAGTCTAGTGACCTTATGATAGTTGTTAGTCTATACATGAGTAAGCCTCATCTATTATTTGAAGTATAGGTACCAATAGTGGCATGCGTGTGCAATGAGTGTGATGCATAGTGTTTGATTATGGGATAAAAATCTGTTTGACATGGTATGGGACATGTCGAAATGAGTTTTATCTTATAATTTGGACACGCACGTGTGTTTCATACATGAGAGTTAAGTGTATAGATTATACTTGAGATAGTTGTGTATTTTTGAGGTCTTTTGCATACGATGATTACATTAATCAAAGGGGTGATGTGTGAAATGTGTGCTTGAATGAGTAAGAGATTTCCATCGGTACTAAGATGCTGGTGATGCCCCTTGGAAGTGGGATGCCCATGCTATGTGATCTTGGATGCCTCAGTCCCGTGTTACTGAGATGCCTCGGAGTGAGATGCCCTTGTGTGTGATCAAGGATGCCTCGGTTGTGTGATACTGGGATGCCTCGGAGTGAGATGCCCATGCCATGTGATCTTGGGAGGACCTCAGTTGTGTGATATTGGGATGCCTCGGAGTGAGATGGCCATAATAGAATTATTGTGGAAGTCCGGATATGGAATTCTGGAAGTGACTCGATCGGGCCGGCAAAGTTCTAGTGGGTAAACTGATCGAGGGTGGACTTGATATTCACACTAAATTATAATTCTACTTGGCGAGTGAGTTCATCCATTATTGTTGCATTTCATCTTGATATAAATTGATTCCGTGATATATATATATATATAGATGCATTTAGGACGTTTCATATATGGTGGTTATACATATGGTGCATTAATATTCTTTTAGTTATATCTGTGACAATCTTGTCTTAGTATCTTAAGCTGTTTGGTCATGATTCTCTTGTATACTTGATAGCTATGGATTGTCTAGGTTAGAGTCTTATTATTTCTTTACTGGGCATAGTTTTTGCTCATTCCTTATATTTTTCAGATTGATAGTATGGACGTGCCGCCGATAGCTCGTTACGGGGTGGTAGCACGCCTTGAGGTTTCTTTTCATGATGTGTATGATCCCGACGTTGACATGACTTTCTCCAAGTATGAAGCTACGCTATGGTTGGATGATGGTAGAGCTGAGATGATCCCGATGAAGTTTGTTGCGTGGTTCATAAACCACGAAGGAGAGATGTTTAGCCCTCTCCCTTTTAGCGCTGATGGACCTGGAGCTGGGACGGATGGCGCCTAGACGCATTTGATCATGTAGAAGCTGGAGGAATGTCTTTTGTTTTTTTGATAGGCGTGGGCTTGTGTGGGATTAGTGGAGTTAGACACCCCCTTACCCTTATCCCTGACTTTTACTTACACCTTTACTTTTGATCATGTAAGTATGATGTAAATAGGCGAAAAACTAGAAGTGATCTAGGTTGATTTTTGTAAGCCCAAACGATCCTAACAGGTTTAGTAATGAAGCTTCTCGTGATCTTTATATATGATCTTAATAGGATTGTCTATTATGAATTGATAGTACCATTGCAGGTTAACCTTGTAATATAAAGTGTAAATTTTAAATTATCCATGTTATACATGCTAACCTTCAAATGTGAACGCCATAGTCTGAAGATCATATTCTTATAAGCCCTATAAGATAATAATTTATGTAATTTCCGCTTGCACTTAGTAAGTGACGCTACTGGGACGTCACAATTGTTGGGTCCTACTTGAACCTTGTCGAGACTTTTTTTTCTTTTTTGTTATGAATTCCAAGTGACCTTGTAAATTCAAATTTCCAATGGCTGTATTCCAGGTGAGACGGATTTTCCAAAATAGTTTCGTTGCTTTTGACATTCGCCGTCGCCTTCCATACTTACCTTGAAAAAGGCATAAGCCAATCGATTTTTCTCTGGCTTGCTTTCGATGGAAATCAAAGCCTTGATCCTACTTTCCATGGATTTTAAAGCTTCAACTCCATTTTATTTTGAAGCCGAGTCTTCTCACCGAGTCAATAGATGCTCTTTTGCAATAAAGTCATCCAATATGTCTTGTAGATTGTTCACTTTCTGGCTACAAGACTATCCAAATATCTTGACAATATCTTGCCCCATGATCTGTTCACTACATGCACTTAGGTCCTTCAAATGATGATAAATACAGAATGCTCAAAGGAGCTTATGGCCCTCGCCAACCCCACTCGGTGTTTGCTCCTTCATGATTTACGATTATAGATTAATTGACCCCTGAATGTTTCGCTTCTTTTCACAGTATCCAAAAAAAACTCGAAATCAATAAGATGTACACATTATCCACACTTAGTATGAAAACAATACACTCATTTTATTTTAATACATGCATAACCCTACTGAATAAGGTCCTAACACGAGGCCATGCTGGGTAGGATGCCTCTAACTATATTGTGCCCTCTATTCGTCTGACATACGCTCCACCTATGGATGGTGTCTCAAATTTTGAACACGCTAAATTGAAGATCAATGTGATCTTCATGGGCTGAAAAAAGGAAGAAATCATGTATGTTTGGTGCAGTCCAAATAACGGTTCAAACCTAATAAAGTCCGGAGCTTTGGGATAAGGATTATTGGCCCGGTTTACATTTTGGTCATCAATAAGCAAAGAGCTTCTGGGCTCTTATTCAGACCTAGGAGTGATTTTAGAATCACAGGAGATTTTGAGGGTTTTCTCACCAAGGGTCGTTTGTCTATAATATAATTATTATAGCAAACGTGATTATTTTTAAAAATTTTCCTTTAAAAGGGAAATTTTCTCTAGTTAGTCTTTTGATTAGTAGTTTACCAACATAAACATCACCGACATTTAATTTTTGTTACGTTTGCACGTGAATGATGGCATAACTTGTAACTCACCAAGCAAAATCCTGGTTGACGGATAAGAGTTTCATATCTTTGGTCTAGGTACTGTATCTGAACTTAGATCATCACTTGGGTTTATACATAATTCATCTTTTCTTTATTTGTAGTTAGACTAAGTTGCAATCCGTTGTTGTGGGTGACTGTTAACGAGTGTCCATTTCAACTATGTCATGTATAATTCGACCAAGCTGGGTTGAATGAATTTACCGAACATGAAGACATAAGAAGTTACTGAACTTTTGAAGTGCAGAAGCCAGAGAAAAATAAGATGGACTCGACCAATATTGGACACTCACAAACAACACGACTACTCGCACCGAGTTTATGCTTTCAATTTCCTTGTATTTTCGCTTTCATGCACTTTATCACTGTGTAATTTCCTTTCAGTGATGTCAATTTCCAATTCCGTGTATTTCCTTTCAATATAATATCAATTTCAATGCAATTTGCATTTTCTCCGGGGACACTTCTTGAAATTAAGATCTAATCCATTTTCTCAAACCTTCCTATTTTCCATATATTTCATTGCCTTGATCCAACTATAAAATACCAATTTGAATTCAAATCAAAATTTGAAGACGAGTTTTTTCATCAAGCATGTAGACGCTCAAAATCTAGTTATAGAAATCCATCATGTCTTGTAGATTGTCCACTTTCTAACTATAGTTTCGCTCAGATATCTTGACAATATATAGTCCCGTTGTCTATTCATTACTTGTACCAAGGTCCTTCCAAATTGATCATTTACATTCAAAACTCTTTGACCGCAATACATTGTCATGTAGTTTGTGTACCTTCTCCAATTTCGAGGTTTATAGAAACATTTGACGTTTCATCAACATACCACTCAAAATGTAGATATCGTTAGCCTTTTGATTATTTGTCATCATTAAGATAGTCGTAAGGAAATTCATAATACAATCACGTTGAAAATTTTTATAAGATTTGTGACATCCCAGATTTTCAATCCTATTTTCTATTGAATAAATCGGGTATTTCATTAACGCGTCTATAGGGCTATTCTCAGAGCTGATCACTCTAGAGATAACTAGACTATCTGGGGAAACCATTAAGGATTTTAAGGCAAATAGACTTGAGAATTCGACTAGGAATCGACTACTCGACCGTGTTCATCTACTGAGATCATTACGGCATAGACATAAATTGATTAGAGATTAGAGATAGGTCGGTTCGACAGAGATGTATGGCTAATCGTGGGTGACACCACTAAATTGAAAAATTCTCATCGACCGGCACTAAACTGATTTTTATATCGTTTTGGTACCCTATGTTCGTATTTGAATCATCGAGTCACCAATGAGTTGAGTGGGTTCATTGTGGCTCAAAGAAAATCGACCACAGGTCATTTGCAATAAAAATGCCTGAAAGTTATTTGATAGCCTAGGTCACGCTAAAAACGCGCCAAGTGAAATTAACTGTGAATTCAAGTCCGATTTTAGAAATTGAAGTTTCTGTCATGTCACAATAAATTCTAGGAGTGTTGACTCAGTCTCAGAAGATTTTTTTGACACCCGAGACTTTTTGGGAAAAAGTCGTTGCAGGATCGTTTTTGTGCAGAAAAAGCCGAAGATCACTTTTGATAGCAAAATTGGGAAGCATGAAGGATACTTGGGTGAGAAAAAATGTTGAGATAGTCGAGGGATGATCAATTGATTTTATAGAGGCCATTTGAGGTTGAATTGAGGAGAAACAAGTGTCCAATTGAAGAGAGATGGTGCCAATTTCGTAGCCCCCCTTCCTCCTAGCCATTTTGGACCATTTGAGAAGTCATGGGAAGTGTGTTGGTGGCCTAATGAAGGCCAAGGGATGATACTTGGTCTAGAATGAAACTTGGTGGGCAAGTTGTGGAAAATTTGGACCAAGGGCCCCTCCATTTCCCCTCATCTCTATCTTCTCACTCTCTCTCTTATCCAACTCCCTCTCTCTCACCCACAAGCTGATGTCCAAAGCTTCTTCCTCCCTCTCTCTTGCTGCCCTTCGACCACCACAGCAACCGAAGGAGCAGCCAGCAAGCCGTCGGACCGTTTTCCTCCTTTATTTTCACTTCTGCCGGTTTCTGCACCAGCTGACTTTTCACCAAAGATTCGAGTAAAAAGTCGATTTCCTGGATGAATCAGCGAACAAGCCACCCATCACCGTGAAGAAGACATCTATACCGTTCCATCAAGCTTGATCTCGTCCTGAACGAAGCCGCCGGCCGTCCCGTACGGCCGACGCAAGCCACCGGTCGCCGGTCCGTCGGTCCCCTGCCTGCCTACACTATTTGGCAATTTTCTTTGTTTTTTCTTTTGTTCTGACCATTCCTTTGGCCATTCCATCCACCTACAAGACCCCATTGACCCCCGGGAGCCATTGGTTGCTGACCATCCCTGCCTGTAGACCTTGATTCTGAACTTGTTTAAGTTGAATCCGACGTAGTAGTCCGCCATATATATATGTGCACTGGTTTGTAATGTATATAAGTGTGGTTGCTTTGAAAGTTCGGAATTTAGTCCTACTTTCCTATCTCATTGTTTTATTGTGTGGAGATTTTATTATATGCTTCCGCATGCGCATATTAAATGAATGGGTTGGCGATGCGTCCTGGGATGTCGCTATTAATCGACCAAGGAGAGGGATGGGTGCCTGCTTGAGGATCGGGGCGTGACTTCTCGTTTAAGTGGTATCAGAGCGAAGTTCAAGATTGGAGTGATAAGGAGCGATGGTTCATGGGATAGTAGTAGGATGGCCTTTAAATTCATGCCGGTAGTAGTAGGATGTCCTTTAAATTCATGCCAGTGCATGTCTATGATAGCTAATTGGTAGAATTGTTTGTCGTGTGTGAATCGCTCATCTTCTAATCTAGTGTGGATTTGGAAGGCAGGTGTCAGTAAAAGATTGAACCATGAGCGAGCAGGAGCAGAGAACTTCTAGTAAGAGGGTAGTATCCTTTGTGACTCGAGGTAAAATGCTGAGAAAGGTCAGTACCCAAGGTAGTTGTAGTAGAGCGTCGGCTCAGGCCAGCGCGAGCGTAAGAGTACCGTCGCAAGTTGGTACTAGTGTAGCAGCGTCGAATGATCCTAAGTTCGATGGGATCGTTCTGATGCTAGTGTTCCTTGGGAACTGGATGAGCTAGCAAGCTCAGGATCAAGTTGTTGTTTTTGCCACCTTTGCCGAGGTCCAACCTGAAAGGATGATCAGGGAATAGATTTCGATATCTGAGTCAAGATTCAGCTCAAGTAGACTTGGAAATCGATCAAGGAAAATGTTGATGTCGAGGGAAGAGTATTCTATTCCACCCAATAGGAAGGGTGGAATAGTCAGGTCAGCCTCGAGACAAATGGAACATGTTGTTCCATGGAAGATGGTAGATGGAATGTCGACCACGGTTACTACTGTCACCGTCGATAGGACAAATCAAAAGAAGTGCGCCATAGAACACACCGTAGATTTTTGGAATAGGTCTCTGGTACGAGAAAGAGTGCATGTTGGCACCTGACAAGAGGTAGAAGACTCACCAGATAAGTGTTGAGTTTATTGGGAGTCAAAATGAATCTTCGATTTCTTTAATCTCGTCGATTGAAGACAACCCACTTGTTAGATGGAGATTGCCAAGGTTATTTGGTGATGGTCATAGTTAAGACAGATTGGAGAATTGGAGATGGAAGACATCTCAGTGGTCTAAGATTTCTAGATGCGTTATTGTAAGAACTGTCAGACCGTTGTCAGAGAAAGAGATAGAAATTACAATTGACCTAGCACCGGGACAGAGCCACTCTCGAAGGCTTCTTACTAGTTATTGTTGTTTGAATTGATAGAACCGAAGATGCGGATGTGAAGATTAAGGAATGAGGAATTCATGCATATTAGTGCATCACTTTAGGGAACATCAGTTTTGTGGAAGAGAAAAAGGAAGATGGTTCGTTGCAATCATGCATCAACCATCGTCAACTCAATTAGGTGACAATCAAGGACAAGTGTTCATTGCCGAAGATCAATGAATGGTGTGACTAGTTATAAAGAGTGTTGATGTTTTAAAGGTCAACTTGAGGACAGGTTATCATCAGCTGAGAACCAAGAAAGAGGTTATACCGAAGACAGTGTTTCGTACTTGATATGGCTTTGGTAAGTATAATGTAATGTTGTTGGGCCTGGCGAACGCTCCAACTACCGTCATGGATTTGGCAAACCGAGTGTTCGAAGAATATCTAGATCAAGTGTGATTGTGTCTTTCCATGATATTATGTGTAATATAGGAATGCTAAGGAGCATGAGAGACATCTGAGAATGATGAAGGAATTTCTGTGGACCCAATCAAGATCGAGTCAATTATTAGTGGACCAAGACCGACAATAGTATCAGAGATCAGAAGTCGTATGAGTTGGACAAGTCACTACGGAAAGTTCATGGAAAGAGTCTTAACATCAGTGTTGCCATTGACTCGACTCCTGAAGAAAAGAGAGAAATTCGTATGGACAAGCAAGTGTAAGGATAATTTCCAATTGCTGAAGCAAGAACTAGCTACCACACTTGTGCTGATCTCTCCATATGGTTGTGGAGGAGATGAGATCTATAGTTATATGTCATTTAAAGGATTGGGTTGCGTATTGATGCAACATAGTAGGATTGTTGCACATGTGTTTCGTTAACTGTGATCTCGCGAGTTGAACATGAGACGGTGTCGCGAATCAGAACTTTGGCAGGACTAGAATGGTGCTATCTGGTATCACCCTGGAGGAAAGAAAGAAGTCATTAATGCGTTGAGTCGAGAGTCTTCAATTGTGCACAGGCTAGCT
This sequence comes from Eucalyptus pauciflora, assembly GCA_007663325.1. NCBI lineage: Eukaryota > Viridiplantae > Streptophyta > Magnoliopsida > Myrtales > Myrtaceae > Eucalyptus > Eucalyptus pauciflora. Next base: position 370,703 of record VMYD01000304.1, on the reverse strand, counting down.
AAAGTATAGACTTTACTTGAAAATGGTTCAAAATTCGATTTTCAAATTTGAGGTAGGCTACCTTTTGAATTTTACAACCGCCCTCAAAATTGAACCACATATACAAGTAAAAATCAGACGCGTTAGTTGACAAACCAAAATGTTTAGAAAATTCTGCAAGAAGATACCAATAAGGGAAAAGTTGACGTTCAGATTTCGGAAGATGGAATGTCGAGGTATCATAAGTAATGATAGGTGTCAGACGGTACGGAACTTGAGGAGAATACCTTGTTAGGAAATTCACTGTAGTATTGCAGTATGTGACAAACTTACCCAAGGAGTTAAGAGAGTAATGATTTCATTTGGGGTTGTGGTTGACAGATTGACGAAGTTGGCTCACTTCCTGGTAGTATGAAAGGGTCTGGGCTTGGACAGGCATGCAAAGTTGTATGTGCGCCAGATAGTTCGTCTACATGGAGTGTTAGTGACGGATCTATATCAAATCTAGATCAGATGATTCCTATTGAAGCCGGCATAGCAGAGGGTACAAAACTTCAGTTTGTTGAGATGAGGTCAGAGAAAGAAAGATCACAGGCCCAAAGTCAGTTCAGCAGTTAGTGATTGTAGTCGCCATGATTAAACACGGATTAAAGACCGTTCAAAGCTGCCGAAAAAGGTTGAATCGTTGAGCATCGAAGGCCCTTAGAGTTCTAGATTGGTGATTGCATCTTTTGAAGGTGTCACCAATGAGGAATACCTTTCACTTCAGCAAGGAGGTAAGGCTGAGACCGAGGTACGTAGGCTCCTTAGGGATTCTAAGAGAAAGAATCAGGATCCTAACGTATCGTCTTGTATTGTCGCCAAAGTTGGCATGAGTACATGACGTCTTTCATGTGTCGAGGTTAAGGACATACGAGCCTGACCCGACGCATGTGCTGAATCATTAAGAATGAGCTTTGAACGATAGAGTGTAGTACGTGGAAAGCCCAGTTCAGTTTGTGGTTTAGAACAGATTATGTGAACCAAGAAGGTCCCCTTGGTCAAAGTGGTCAGACAACACCACGGGACTGGAGAAGCAATCGAGAAAAGTGAGACTCGTGAGATGACCATACCCCCCCCCCACCTTCTCGTTTATGAAGTGGCGAAGGTTTAAATTTCGAGGACGAAATTTTTATAAGAGGGGAAGAGTTGTGACATCCTAGATTTTCAACCCTGTTTTCTATTGAATAAATCGAGCATTTCATTGACGCGCCTATAGGGCTAGTCTCAGAGCTGATCACTCTTGAGATAATTATACTATATGGGGAAACCATTAAGGATTTTAAGGCAAATAGACTTGAGAATTCGACTAGGAATCGGCTACTCGACCGTTTTCATCTGCTGAGATCATTATGGCACAGATGTAAATTGATTAGAGATCAGAGATAGGTCGGTTCGACAGAGATGTATGGCTAATCGTGGGTGACACCACTAAATTGGAAAATTCTCGTTGGCCGGCACTAAACTGATTTTTATATCGTTTTGGTACCTTGTGTCTGTATTTGAATCTTTGAGATTTTCACGACACCCAAGAGTCGCCAATGAGTCGAGTGGGTTCATTGTGGCTCGAAGAAAATTGACCACGAGTCATTTGCACTAAAAATGCCTGAAAGTTACCTGTAGCCTAGGTCACGCTAAAAACGCGCCAAGTGAAATTAATTGTGAATTCAAGTCCGATTTCAGAAATTGAAGTTTCGGTTATGTCACAATAAATTCTAGGAGTGTCGACTCAGTCTCAGAAGATTTTTCTGACACCCGAGACTTTTTGGGAAAAAGTCATCGCAGGATCGTTTTTGTGCAGAAAAAGCCGAAGATCACTTTTGATAGCAAAATTAGGAAGCATGAAGGATACTTGGGTGAGGAAAAATGTCGAGATAGTCGAGGGATGATCACTTGATTTTTTAGAGGCCATTTGAGGTTGAATTGAGGAGAAACAAGTGTCCAATTGAAGAGAGATGGTGCCAATTTCGTAGTCCCCCTTCCTCCTAGCCATTTTGGACCATTTGAGAAGTCATGGGAAGGGTGTTGGTGGCCTAATGAAGGCCAAGGGATGATACTTGGTCTAGAATGAAACTTGGTGGGCAAGTTGTGGAAAATTTGGACCAAGGGCCCCTCCATTTCCCCTCATCTCTATCTTCTCACTCTCTCTCTTATCCAACTCCCTCTCTCTCACCCACAAGCTGCTGTCCAAAGCTTCTTCCTCCCCCTCTCTTGCTTCCCTTCGACTACCACAACAATCGAAGGAGCGGCTAGCTAGCCACTGGATCGTTTTCCTCCTTTGTTTTCACTTATGCCGGTTTTTGCTCCAGCTCACCTTTCGCCAAAGATCTGAGTAAAAGTTGATTTCCCGGATGAATCAGCAAACGAGCCACCCATCTCCATGAAGAGGACATCCAGATCGTTCCATCAAGCCCGATCTCGTCCCGAATGGAGCCGCCGGCCGTCTCGTACGGCCGATGCAAGCCGCCGGTCCCCTTTCCGCCGGCACTGTTTCGTGATTTTCTTTGTTTTTCTTCTGTTTTGACCATGCCTTTGGCCATTCCATCCACCTATAAGACCCCCTTGACCCCCGGGAGCCATTGGTTGTTGACCACCCACTAGCCGGAGCTCCAATCAACCCGTTTCTTTGCCATTCGGCCCACCGATTCTCCTCTAGTTCCATCGCAGTCCATCTTCGGCGTTGAATTTAGCCCAACATAATTCTCAATTTAGCAGCCCAAGAAGCTCGCAAGCTCGGCCCAAGCAGAATTCAACCCATCTTCAGTCAAGCCCAGCAAGTGTCGCAAGCCCAACTCGCATTTGTTCAGCGCAACTTCAGTTTTGGATCGGGCCCATTCGAAGCCCAAGTTTCTGCCCATCTTCAAAGTTCAGCCCACAGGTTCAGCAAGCCTAGTTCCGAGCCCAAGCCCGCGAAGCAAGTCGGCCTAAGTTCGGCCCAAGCATAGCTTTTTTTGTGGGCCTGCAAGGCTTGTAGGCCCGGCCAGAGTGTCCGCCAACACCGCCGGAAATTTGGATTTCGGGCGTAGTCGCGTTGTCGTCGTGGTGTCCCAGTCATCGCAAATCAAGTGAGTTTTGCTCACTAATGCTTTCTTAGTAGGCGAATGATGCTTAGGGGTTGATTAGATTTAATTAAGTGCAATTAGATGGTTAGATTAGAGTAGAATAATTAAATTAGGGATTTACCTATGTATGTTAGGAGAATGGTTAATGTAATTAGCGAGTAGACATGTCTTGTTATTCATTGAACAACACTTGGAATTTTCTAGGTTCGTTTTGGAGTCCAATCAAACATTATGGGCCTAAATTGGATTTTTAGTATTTATTTATTTAATTTTCAAAATTATTTAGTTAATTATTTATTTTCCGAAAAATTAGACCGGGATGGTTGACGACTGGAATTTTATGCTGATTGTCGTGGTGTAGCCCGTTTATTTAATTGAGCATTATTTTGTGTTGAATTGAATTAATGATGATTGTAGGAATTTATTCCTAAATTATTTAATTTTGGTAATTGATTGGATAATTACAAGGCGTCCGTTTACAGCGCTGAAAATATGTAATGGGCTATTGAAACTGGTGGGATATTCAAAAAGTGAAATTATAATATTTTGGCTAAGGCCGACCGTGTACCCACACACGGTTATTTTATCGGGAATGATAAAAAGATGAAATTTGGTTGTATGATTGGGATGGTATACTCTATCGACCTACGGACGATAAGTCAGCTTAGCAGAGAGCAGTATACCGGTATACTATATCAGCCTACGGACGATATGCCAGCTTAGTAGAGAGCAGTATACCTTGTTGGTTTTGATTGAATATGTTAGTATACTATATCAACCTACGGGCTTTGATATGGCAGCTTAGCAGAGAGTAGTATACCTTGTCGGCTTAGCAGAAAGTAATGTCGATATACTATATCAGCCTACGGGCGATATGGTAGCTTAGTAGAGAGCAGTATACCTTATCAGCTTAGATTGAGCACTGTCGGTATACTATATCAGCCTAAGGGCGATATGGCAGCTTAGTAGAGAGCAGTATACCCGATCATCTCAAAAGTGAGCTATACTATATATTTATCAACTTAGCAGTGAGCAGTCCTGATATGAACGGACTTATAGATAGTATGAGATGAGTCGACCAAGAAAGGGTCGAGATGACATATAATCGACTAGGTTGATTGATCGAGACATCGATTGTGATGTGATTGTTTGGGTGCCTATTGAACCGTGCTAATATGCAGGTGGAATCTGAGGCCAAGGTAAGTCCTCTGACCCGTGTGTGCATAGGCAGCTCAAGTGTATTGGTTTACTAATCGGGTCTTAAGGGGTAGAACTTGCTAAGACGTAGTCTCATCTCGGTTGTGGGACAACATTTCAGGTCCTTAGATGCGGCAAACCTGGATTTTGAAGATCTCGAAAGTCTGGTGTAGTCTACTGAAGGCTCTAGTTGGAGTTTGGAGGATAATGAAGAGGAGGACGAGGACCCGTAGTTTGTGGAACCCGCACCCCTGCCTGTAGACCTTGATTCTGAACTTGTTTTTGAAAGTTTGGAATTCAATCCTACTTTCCTATCCCATTGTTTTATTGTCTGGGGATTTTATTATATGCTTCCGCATGCGCATATTAAAAGAATGGGTCGGCAATGCGTCCTGGGATGTTGCTATTAATCGACCAAGGTGAGGGATGGGTGCATGCCCGAGGATTGGGGCATGACTTGATTGATACTAGATAATTGACTCGGGTGCCCTTTTGGGGCTCTGGGACAAGTGGAATCAACTAGAAAATTCAAAAACATTGCTAGAGATGTGAAACATTCACATACAACGACCCTTATGGAAAATCTAGATGGGTCACATAATATCCATTATTGTAGGTATGATTGATGCCTTTTCATAACGTGGAGATAAATGCATAATTATAGTAGTAAATTGTTGCACACTATTATTAAAACCATGTTTTTTCATCTGTCTATAGTTGGAGGAAACCATACCTCTAATTGGTGAGTTAAAAATATAGACATCACCTGCATTCTTATTTAGTTAAGTTTCCATATGAGGGATATCCATGACTTATAACCTAATAATAATAGGCATAGCTAGAGAAAATTTTCTCCAATCACGAAGAAAAATATGACTCTTATCTTGCCATTTTTTTAATCTTCTTTCAGGATATATGAATAGATGTTAGTAGATCAAGTGAAAATCTGGCTTCTAGCAACTAAATACTTTAAAGTTTGTCTTGGAAATATAGATGACGAAATAGAGTGGACTTAGGTCATGGTTGGTTGCAAAAGAGAATGCAAAATCATTGTGTTTACCTGCCCAACAATTTCCTCTCATTTACTACTCAACATCCTAGCAACTAAGAAGCCCCAAAAAGTTTCGACCCCATTGCAAGAGTCTCCTGCCGTCTTCGTGTCTCTTTCCTTTCTTATTTCATATGTCTACTTTATCCACTTGCTTGCAATTGAGTTGAATTGTCGAAAAGAAAGGTTGCGAAAAAACACGAAAGATAAAGTCAAGAACGTGCCTCCCCTTTTGCTTCTTCCAATGTATAATGGAGTTAAGCCACCCGTTTCACTATCCCTGCATTTAGATGGGGCTTTTACGAGGAGTTTAGTGAAGGCTTTGTGTGTTCATTACTTGGATATGGCTTGGCTAAAGTGGCCTATTATTACTTTTATAGCCAGAGAAGTTGGCATTATTTTATCCTTTGCATTTCAAGCCTTTTGGGGAGGATTCACTTCTCTGTTGGGATTCCGCCTTAACTTCACTCTTACGTTTTAATCGTGTAAGTAAAAATTGTGCCATCTTTCGGATGGATCCAATTTGATCTTATTTTGAGGGGGATATAACTTCGATTTTGACTAATAGGCAATCTCATTCGGCTAATGCTAGTGTTATTGTTCATCTTGATGGTGGCTTGCTAACCTTGCACAATTTTAAATCACCTTATACTAATTTGAGCTTACAGGAAACTTATCTGTTAACGTAAGAGGTTTAAACATGGACAATCATGGACGAGAGACATATATGATGCTTAATATCCTTCGAAAGCTAGCTCTGTGATCAAAATTAAAACAAGAGACTAATAGAATATTAAACTAAGTTGATTTTTATGTTCTCTCCTATATTTCTATTGTGACATCCTGATTTTCGACCTATTTCAATTAAATGAAATGGGCTTTTCATCGACACGCCTATGGCCTTTTTCTCTAAGCTAATCAACTAATCGATCCGATGAAGCCATTAATGGATATAAACGCAATAGACTTGAGAATTCGATTAGAAATTGACTGTTCGACCATGCTAACCGGCAAGGGTTAGTACGGCACCATTAAAATCTATTAGAGATTGGAGATAGGTCGATTCGACAGAGGCATGTAATTAAAGTGTGGGTGATTCCACCTAATTGCAAAATTCACGTCGAATGGCACTAAACTGATTTTTTTGTTTATTCTATACCCGGTGCCCGTAATTGAAACCTTGAGATTTTTACGACAACTGAGAGTCGCCTATGAGTCGGAGATGTACAACATGGATTGAAAATAATCGACCACAGGTTAAATGCGCTAAGAATTCCTAAAAGTTACCCAGTATGTTAGGTCATGCTAAAATCGCGTCCAATCGAAATTAACCACGAAATTGAATTCAGTTTTGGGAATTTGACATTCGAGCGTGTAACAATTCATTTATAGGACATCGCCTTGTCTTTTGGAGAAATTTCATCGAGTCTAGGATTTTTTGGAAAAAATCAGATTTCGTATAAATTGGAAAATGAAAGTGAAATTCGGATGGGAGAGGAAACTTGCCATTTTGCTGTCCAAAATTTGTTATTTGTGGGAAATAATATGCAAGAAAGTATTAGGGGACCAAGGAGATTAGCATGTGGACTTTGGGGACCAAGCATTGATGATATGGGATATTTTTCTTTGACCTTTGAAGACCCTTTTTCCCTTCCCCCTCTTCTTCTTTGTGCGAATCCCTCCCCCTAGCTGCCGCCATCTTCCTTCTGCCATTCCCCTCAAATTCCTGTTTTGCTCCTCAGCCCACTCCCCTCACGAACGCCATCCCTCTCGGTCCTTGCTGCAGTTGACCACTCTACTTCAACGTTCCAACGCCTCAACGCCCCACATGTTCATATTTCCCTCGTGTCTTCACCCTTTCACATGTAGCAACTCACACGCCAGCGACGCAACTTCTGCCGCGCGTCCTCCACCCCTGCCCATCTTCTCCACTTCACCGAGTCAACCCCCCCACCCCAGCGAAACCTCTCGATGTTGACTCTGCTGCTCCTTCCTATTTCCTGGTTACGACTAGCAGCTGGTCCGCCCAGGTCAGCCCCTCCAAAGTAGCTTCGACTAGCCCAAACCGTGAGCGTTCCTCGTGGTTTTCAGCCCGGTTTGAGCTTCCTTTGGCGTTGCCGTAGACCCGAGTCTTACTCGCCTTCGCGTCGCCGCCGTCGTGAACCGGTTTATTCGCTAATCTGGTGAGTTTATGTCCTAAACTCTAATTAGGGTGCTAATGATGCTTAAAGGTTGGTTAGTGACTAATTAGAGATTTAGTTAGACTAATTAGGATTAGTGATATTTAGTTGGCTTGGTTAGATTGGTTAGGACTACTTGGTTAGCTCAATTAGATGGTTAGATGGTTAGATAGTTCAATTAGTTAGATTAATTAGTTGGTGTAGTTAGTTAATTAGATTAAATTAGTTAGTTAGTAGATTAATTTAATTTATGCACCTAGGTGGTTAGAGTAGCTTATGTTAATTTAATTGAGTGGTTTAATTTAAATATGTTGCAATTTATTTAATTAAATGCAATTTATTTAATTATTCAATTATTTATTAATTACTGTAATTTATACTAGAATAGCCGGTCAATAGAATTTCGTGCTGATCGTCGTGGTGCAATTGGTTTGTTCAATTGATCGCTAATTTGTGTAATTGGGTGCTGATTGATGATTTTTGAATTATTATTTCAAAAATATGAATTTTTGGTATTTAATTAGAAAACTAGGTGTCGGGTTTTGACGCCAAAAATTATTTTAAGTACTATATCAAATTGTGAGATTTTTAAAAGAGGGGATATCATTTTTTATGGTTCAATCTGATCGTGTGACCACGCACAATTATTTTAAATGTGTTTTTAATATGAAGAAAACAGGCTAAGTACATTATTTGAAATTGAGGCATTTGAGTGGAAAGCATGATGTCCTTGACCGAGATTGGATGTGCGTGTGATCGCTATGAGAACCCGTCACTCGATGAAAATCGAGAGCGATGCTCCTATGTGGAATGGCCCTAACAACGGATGCCGGTTGCAGCGGAGGCTGGACCGATGCTCCTATATGGAATGCCGTCTAGATGTAGACGTTGTTGTGCCCGACGAAGCAGGACGACGCCCGATTATGCCAGAGGACCGCCGACTGTTAAGTTGGATATGACCGATGGGTCATAATAACTGGAACACTTGATTGAGTGAAATAGCTACGCCTGATTATGAGACAAAATTTTGTGGCACGTAATGGGACGTGTCATAACGATTTGGCCTTATAATTGGGACCCCTGTGATTGATTGGTATATGTCATGAAGTGTTCCAGTTAATGATGTACACTTGCTGCGTTTATATATGGTTTATGAGATGTGCTGATGTGCAGGGAGGTGCTGAGGTGAGGTAAGTCTTATATGATGTGTGGTTGGGCTATCTCTAGGTGAATTATCTTCCTAATCGGGGTCTAGAGTGTAGACTCTTTGAGATTTTTATCTCACCCCGTCGTGGGTTACCAATTTCGGGGCCGTAGCATGATCTAGAGCCCGAGGCTGAAGGGTCCAGAGTGTAGATGGCCTAGAGGTTTCTTTTTTAGTCAAACTTTTTGTATATAAACCATATGTGTTTATAAAGTGTGTTTTGTTTAAATTGGTTGTCTTGTTTTCTATCACATGTTTGTTTGTTGTTTGGAGATTGTTTAATTTGCTCCCGTATGTGCATAAAAAGATTGGGTCGGCGACGCGTCCCAGGAATGTTGCATTTTGATCGACCACCGAGGGATGTGCGCGCGCTCAAGGTTCAGGGCATGACATCCTCGTCCGAAGTGGTATCAGAGCCAGGTTAGTGTTTGGAGTGATAAGGTGCGATGGGTTTTGGGATAGTTAGTAGGAAATGCCTTTTCTTATGCTGATGTATGCGATTGATAGCTGATTGGTAGATTATTTGGTGTGGGTTGCTCAATTTTCTAATTCTGTGTGGAATTGGAAAGCAGGTTTTGTAGAGAATCTGCATCATGAGTGACCAGGAGCAGAGAACTTCTAGGAAGAGGTCAGTGACGTCTATCGCTTGGGGTAGGATTCCGAAAAGAGTTGGTATCTGAGGAAGAGCATCGGCTTAGGCTAGCATGAGTGTAAGAGCACCACCGTAGGTCGGTGCTGGTCATGCCTCGAACCTCGTGCGTGTGCACATCCCTCGGTGGCCAATCAAAATGCGACGTTCCTAGGACGTGTCGCCGACCCATTCATTTTATTGCACAGGCAGAAGCGAAAAAAACATTCTCCAGACAACAAACACACATGGGATAGAAAAACAGGACAGTCTGACAACACAAAACACACTTTTATAAATAAACTAGTTTAAGTACACAACTAGTCTATATATACAAAGGCCTAACTCCAAAAAGAAGATCTACTTAGCTATCTAGGTACTAGACTCCTCATCCATGGGTTCAGGGGGCTTCGGGTCCACCACGACACCATCAGGGGTGTCTAGCTCCATCGGGTGCGTTGCCTCCCACTCCCTGGTCCCAACGGGAGGCTCGTCGAAACCTCTGAAGGGACCCTCCCGACCTCATTGAGGGAAGCCAATGAACCATGCTGTGAATCAGTGAGGGACCAATTGAGGTAGGCCCTTATCGACCCATACCACGGACTCAACGAGCGCCCGAGTCAAGGTGGTCCCGGGAATAGGGAGGAAGGTGAACACAAAATCCATCGTTTGCAGGACCCTGTATTGTACATGACGCTCCTCCATTTAAGGACCTGTAAAAGATTTAAACCACAATGGGGTGAGACAATGTCTCGGCGAATCTACACCCTAAACCCCGATTAGGAAGGTAATATGCGTAGAGGCAACCTAATCACATATCATAGAAGACTTACCTCGCCTTAGTATCTTCCTGCACGTCAGTATAGTTCATATAACATATATATATGCAGTAAATGCACTCATTACTTGGGAACGCTTCAATTCAAATCTCAATCAATCATAGGGGTCTCGATTATAAGACCAAATTGTTATGACACGTTCTACTTCGTGCCACACAATTTTGGCCCATAATTCGGTGCGGTTATCTCACTCAATCAAGTGTTCCAATTAATTACGATCCAATGGCCACGACCGACTCAATAGTCAGCGGTCATCCAGCATAGCCAGGCGTTGTCTTGTACCGTCGAGCACGGCAACATCGACCTCTAGACGATATTCCCAAAGGAGCATCGGTCCAGCCTCCACTGCGACTGGCATCCATTGACAAGAGGCATTCCCGAAGGAGTATCGTTTGGCGTGAAAGCTCGTGACGAGTTCTCATAACGTTCACACGTACATCCAATCCCGGCTAAGGACATTATGCTTTGCACTCAAATGTCTCAATTTAAATAATGTACTTGGCCTATTTTCTTCATATTAAAAACACCCGGTAAAATAATCGTGTGTGGGCACACGATCAGATTGAACCATAAAAATTGATAGTCTCCCATTTAAAAATCCAACGATTTGATATAGTACTTAAAAACATTTTTGGCGTCAAAAACCGACACTCGGTATTTTTCTAATTAAATACCAAAAATCCATAATTTTGAACTAATAACCCAAAATCACCAATCAGCATCCAATTGCACAAATGAATGATCAATTGCACAAACTAATTACACCACGACAATTAGCATGAAATTCTGACAACCAGTTATCCCGGTATAATTTACGGAAAATAATAAATAATTAAATAAATTACAAAATAATTGAATAAATGCAAAATAATTGAATAAATCATTAATTAAGCTATATACACTAATCTAACCAATCTAGCTACATCTAATCTAACGAAACTATCTAATTGAACTTACTAACCACCTAATTAACTTATCTAATTAATTTAATTTAACTAAACAAGCTACTAATTACACTAATCTAACTTAACTTAATCTAACCATTCCTTAAGCATTATTAACCTCCTAATTAAGGTTTAGTAAGTAAACTCATCGGTTTAATGAGCCAATGAGTTCATAGCGACATCAACGTGGAGGCGAGTGAGACTCGAGCCTACGGCGACACCCGAGGAGGTTCATAAAGGCTTGAAAATGGCCCACGAGGCTTCAGCTTTAAGCTGGAACTTCGGTTCTGTTGAGGGTTGAACTGAAGAGAGGCGAGGGGTTGGAACGACCAAACTAGTGCGGGAACAAGCAAGGCGAGCAAGCGGAGTTACTGGTGAGCTAGACGGTGGCGGTGGCGGCCAGGCGGACGGTGGGTAGGCACGGGAAGTGGCGGGATGACGTGCGGGCTCAGGCGCGGGGGAGCTTGGACACTATAGAGAGAGGGGCTGGTGGTTCAGCCGTTGGCTCGGAAGGGCGGTGAGGAGAGCTGGTTGGTCTTGACTGCTTCTCTGCTGGTTCTTTGGTTCTAAAACAACAACAATGGAGGCTAAGGGAGTGAGGAAGAAGAAGACGGAGTTGCTGCAGTTGGAGGGGGGGACAAAGGGCCTCAAAAGTCTTGGAAAATATCCTAACTCATCATTCCATGGCCTCCAAAGTCCACAGCCTTATCATCAGCCATTTTCCCTTCATAATCATCCCCAACAAGTCACTCTTGATGCTCAAAATGTTGCAGCCCCCATGGCATACGAATTTCAAATCTTTCCCTCCAAAATCAATTCAATTTCACTTCAATTGGCCTCAAATTAAATGGCCAAAATGCCAAGGTAGGAGCCCACATCAAATTCTTGCATTCCCATCACCATTTGATCCAACTTGGAGGCCAAAAGTGCACTCAAATTAGTCCATCCGAATTTCCGGTTTTAAATCATCCAATTTCAATTTTTTTGCCAAGAATCCTGGCTTGCCGAAAATTCTTCGAAGGATGAGTCGACGTTCTTAAAATAAATTGTGACATGCCAGAACTTTCAATTCCTGAATCTGGGTTCAATTTCGTTGTTAATTTCAACCGGATGCGATTTTAGCATGACCTAACCTACCGAGTAACTTTTAGGAATTTTTGGCGCGTTTGACCCGTGGTCGATTATTTTCGATCCACATTGTACATCTCTGACTCATAAGCGACTCTCAGTTGTCGTAAAAATATTGAGGTTTCAAATATGGGCATAGGGTACAGAAACGACAGAAAAATCGGTTTAGTGCTGTTCGACATGAATTTTGCAATCAGGTGGAATCATCCACACTTTAATTGCATGCCTCTATTAAATCAACCTATCTCTGGTCTCTAATCAATTTCAATGGTGCCGTATTGACCCTTGCAGATTACACAGTCGAGCAGTCGATTTCTGATCGAATTCTCTAGTCTGTCGCATTTATATTCCTTTACGGCTTCACTAGATAGATTAGTTATCTCGTGAGTGATCATCTCATAGAATAAGACTATAGGCGCGTCGATGAAAAACCCATTTCATTTAATCAAAACAGGGTCGAAAATTAGGATGTCACAATTCTTCCCATCTTATAAAAATTTCATTCTCGAAATTTAAACTATTACAATTCTTATTCAAAAAGGTGGGGGTATTGTTATCTCATCGAGTATTCACTTTCCAATGTCGCTCCTTCTGTCTTGTGGTGTTGCCAGACCACTTTGACTAACGAGATCGTCTTGGTACGCAACACTTGCTCTTTGCGATCCATAATCTGAACTGGTCTCTCCACATACGACACTTTGTCGTCCACATCTAACTCTTCAAAATTCAGCACGTGGGTCGAATCAGGCTCGTACTTTCTCAACATTGACACGTGGAAGACGTCATGCACCTAAGCCAGTCTCAACAGTAAAGCGAGACGATACGCTAAAGTCCTTATTCTCTCTAGAATCTCAAAGGGACCAACGTATCTCAAGCTCAGCTTGCTTTTCTTGCCGAAGCACGAAGTACCCCTCATTGGTGACACCTTCAGAAAGACGTGCTCACCAACTTGAAATTCCAATGGTCTTTGATGCTTATCTGCATAGCTTTTCTGGCGACTTTGAGCAATCTTTAGTTTTTCCCGGATAATTGCGACTGCATCCATTGACTGTTGAACTAACTATGGGCCTGTAATCTTCCATTCTCCGACTTCATCCCAACAAACTGGGGTTCTGCAAGCTCTACCATACAACACTTCAAAAGGTGCCATCTGAATGCTCTGCTGATAATTGTTGTTGTAGGCGAACTCAACTAGATGAAGCTGTTCCTCCCAGCTTCCTTTGAAGTCCAACACGAAAGCTCACAACATGTCCTCGAGGGTTTGAATCATCCTCTCAGATTGGACATCCGTTTGAGGATGATAGGCCGTACTGTACTGCAACTTAGTTCCCAATGCAGTCTGTAAACTTTTTCCGGAAAAGCTGCTATGAACTTCGGGTCTCTATCAGATGTAATCGTCATTGGCATACTATGTAGATGAACTATCTGACGTACGTACAACTCTACATATCTATGCAATGCATAGTCCTTTGATACAGTGATGAAGTGAAACGATTTTGTCAATCTATCAACCATAATCCATATGGAATCATTACCTCGCTGACTCCTTGGTAAGCCCATCACAAAGTCCATTGCGATGTGTTCCCACTTCCACTCGAGAATCTTGAGAGGTTACATAAGTCCTCTCGGCTTACAGTGCTATGCTTTTACTTGTCGACACATTAGACACTTGACAATATCCGCCTTCATACCGGTCCACCAAAAGTATTGACGCAGATTCGGATACATCTTTGTATTGCCTGGATGAATGCTGTAACTGCTATAATGAGCTTCTGACAAAATCTCCTCCTTAAGCTCTACATCGTCAGGTACACACAATCGTCCACAAAATTTCGAAGTTCCGTCTTCGGAAACCTGAAAGTCAGCCTTTCTCTTGTCTACATCTTCTTGTAGGATCTTCTGGATTTCTAGGTCTGTCAACTGCAACGTCTTGATTCTTATCTATACTTCCGATTCAATTCTGAGGGTGGCCATAAGATTTGAAAGGTGGCCTAACTCAAATTTGAAAATCGAATCTCGAGCTCCTTCGAGTAAGATCCACTCCTTAATCACCATCTGCGCAATTGAAGACTTCCGACTCAACGCATCCGCAACCTTATTAGCTTTTCCAGGATGATACATGATGTCGCAATCATAATCCTTGAGAAGTTCCATCTAACGACGCTGTCTCATATTTAACTCCTTCTAAGAGAATAAGTACTTGAGACTTTGATGATCTGTAAAGATCTAGAACATTTCTTCACACAAGTAATGTCTCCAAATCTTCAGAGCGAAGATAATCGTTGCGAGTTCTAAGTCATGCGTTGGGTAATTCAGCTCATGAGGTCTCAACTGATGGGACGTGTATGCAATGACTCTGCCATGCTGCATTAACACGCAACCCAGTCCTCTAAACAACGCATCACTATAGATCTCGTATCCTCCAGGACCAGATGTAATTGTCAGCACTGGTGCGATAGGTAGCTTCTGCTTAAGCTCTTAGAAACTACGCTCGCACTTATCTGTCTATACAAACTTCTCTTCCTTCTTCAATAGTCGAGTCAAAGGCAAGCATATTGCAGAGAATCCTCGCACGAACCATCTGTAATAACCTGCTAATCCTAAGAAACTCCTGATCTCTGTCACTGTCGGCGGTCTTGGCCAGTTGATAACTGCTTCAATCTTGGTTGGGTCCATGAAAATTCCTTCACCTGGAATCACATGACCTAGGAACACCACACAAGTTAACCAAAACTCGCACTTACTGAACTTGGCGTACAGTTCATGACTTCACAGAGTTTGAAGCACTGTCCTCAACTGTCTTTCGTGCTCCTCAAGAATTTTCGAGCACACCAGGATGTCATCAATGAAAACGATCACAAATTGATCCAGATACTCCTCGAACACCGGTTCATTAGATCCATGAAAGCAGTTGGGGCATTCGTGAAACCAAATGGCATTACAGTGAACTCATAATGGGCATAATGCGTACGGAATGCCATCTTTGGTATGTCTTCCTTTTTTATCCTCAGCTGGTGATACCTTATCCTTAGGTTGATCTTAGAGAATATCGAAGCTCCCTATAACTGGTCAAACAAGTCGTCGATCCTTAGTAGCGGGTACTTGTTCTTAATTATTACCTAGTTGAGTTGTCGATAGTTGATGCAAAGATGCAACGAACCATCTTTCTTCTTCACGAACAGAACTGGTGCTCCCCAAGGTGATGCATTGGGACGTACGAATCCCTTATCTAACAACTCCTGCATATGCACCTTTAGTTCTTTCAACTCTGACAACGCCATGCGATAAGGAGCCTTAGAGATTGGCTCCGTCCCGGGGCCAACTCAATTACAAACTCGATCTCCCTTTCCAGGGGCAAACCAGGTAATTCCTTTGGAAACACATTTGTGGAAACTCTTGTACAACTGCAATGCCTTCCATCTTCGACTCCTCAACTGTTGTATCAATGGTAGTTGCCAAGTAACCTTGACAACCCTTGTCTAACAAGCGGTTTGCCTCAAGCGATGAGATTAAGGTGATCGAGGGTCCTCCTCGACTCCCAATAAACTCGAAACTTTCACCCGCTAACAGGTTAAATTGAATCACTTTACGATAACAGTCTACAGTAGCTCGTTGCTTGGTGAGCCAGTCCATGCCAATTATCACATCAAAATCATACATGGCTAGGACTATCAAATCTATCCTTCCCTCTCACTCACCAATAACCAACTTGCAATTAGGAGAGCCTAATATAGACAATACCTTATCCTTTAATGGGGTAGAAATACTAACAACTGACCCCAATGATTCAGGACTCAACCTTACCAACTTAACAAACTGCTCAGCTATAAATGAATGAGTAGTGCCATATCAAATAAAGCATAAGCAGCATGGCCATTTAGCGAGGCCGTACCTGTGACCACGTCAAGTGAGTCCTCGGCCTGTCGCCAAGTGACAGCATACACACTTCCTTGAGCTGGAGGCCTATTCAAACCACCTTGTGGTGCATTCTGTGGCGTGTATCCCCTGTTCTGACCCAATGGTGGCGGTGGCAACAGCTGCTATGGTCCCATCGGCCTTTGGGGACAATCCCTGACTTGGTGACCATGTTGGCCACACCCAAAGCAAGCACCCATCCTATAATGGCACGGGGCCGATCCATGTCGCCCTCCTCGAAAGAGACATACTCCATTCTGATTCGGTGTTTGCTTGTCTATCCCACCCTTCCTGTTGGGCGGAATCGAGTACCTTCCTCTAGTCATAAACTTCTTCCCAAACCTATTACCATCCCTATTCGAACCAAATCGCGACCCAGATGCTGCGGCTCTTTCATTCAGATTTCTTTTTATTAGTTGGGCCCGTTCATATAAGTCATTGTAATCTTTTAGATTGAACAACACCAGCGAGTCTTTCAGCTTCGGTTGGAGACCATTCCTGAACCTCCTAGCTCTGTCTGCCGGATCCTCTATCAGTCTAGGGGCGTACGGAGACAATTCTGCAAACTTGGCCTCGTACTGGTCTACTATCATCAAACCTTGACGAAGGCGCTGGAATTCCTCCATCTTTTGTTCCTTGGCATTGTCAGAGAAGTACTTGCTGTTGAAAGTTTCAACGAAGGCGTTCCACTCTGGAACCACGCCCTTGGGAAATACTTTGCCTCTGGTGGCTCTCCACCAGGTACTTATGTTGCCTTGCAACTAGTATACTGCAAGGACAACCTTCTCTTCTTCGGTGCACCTCAGCAGTGCAAAAGCTTTCTCCAACTCTTGGATCCAGAGGGTTGCAGCCTCGGGATCTCCGGCTCTAGTGAACCTCAACGAGTTTAGCTTCAGGAACTGCTCAATGAACTTGTGCATCAGCCTCTCCCCGATCACAACTCTAAGTTGGACTTCGATAGGTGTGGCCGCGGCAGCGATAACGGCATTGGCGGCAACAGTTGTAGCGGCGGCGGTAGTGGCGGCGGCTTGATTCTGGGCTTGCTGCCCCATCAGATTCCCAGGGTCTTGTGGGCGTGTATGATCCCATCAATTCTAGGATCGCCAGGGGCTACTACACTAGCATCGGCTTGCGGCAGTGTCATCCCACTTGCGCTGGCCTGAGCTTGCATTTGCCTCGAGCACCGACCCTAGTCGATGTCCTACCCTGAGTAACTAACACTACAAACCTCTTTCTAGGAGTCCTCTACTCCTGATCACTCATGATGCAAGATCCTTATAGAACCTGCTTTCCAATTCCACACAGAATTAGAAACTGAGAGACCCACACAAAATAAGCTACCAATTAGCTATCAATCACATGCATCAGCATAATAAAAAGGCATTTCCTACTAACTATCCCATAACCTATTGCACCTTATCACTCCAAACACTGACTAGCTCTTATACCACTTCGGGCGGGGATGTTACGCCCTGAACCTCGAGCGCGCGCACATCCCTCAGTGGTCGATCAAATTGTGACGTTCCCAGGACACGTCACCGACCCATTCATTTTATTGCACAGGCGGAAGCGAAATAAACATTCTCCAGACAACAAACACACACGGGATAGAAAAACAGGATAATCAGACAACATAAAACACACTTTTATAAACAAACCGGTTTAAGTACACAACTAGTCTATATATACAAAGGCCTAACTCCAAAAAGAAGAGCTACTAAGCCATCTAGGCACTAGACTCCTCATCCATGGGCTCAGGGGGCTCCGGGTACAGCACGACGCCGTTAGGGGTGTCTAGCTCCATCAGGTGCGTTGCCTCACACTCCCTGGTCCCAACGGGAGGCCCGTCGAAACCTCGTAAGGGACCCTCTCAACCTCCCTGAGGGAAGTCAATGAACCATGCTATGAATTGGTGAGGGACCCACTAAGGTAGGCCCTCATTGACCCATACCACAGACTCAACGAACTCCTGAGTCAAGGTGGTCCCGAGAATAGGGAGGAAGGTGAACAAAAAATCCATCGTCTGCGAGACCTCGTATTGTATATGATGCTCCTCCATCTAAAGACCTGTAAAAGATTTAAACCATGATGGGGTGAGACGATGTCTCAGAGAGTCTACACCTTAAACCCCGATTATGAAGGCACTACACCTAAAGGTAGCCTAATCACATCACAGAAGACTTACCTCACCTTAGTATCTTCCTGTACGTCAGTACAGTTCATATAACATATATATGCAGTAAATGCACTCATCACTTGGGAAGGCTTCAATTGATATCTCAATCGATCACAAGGGTCTTGATTATAAGACCAAATCATTATGACACGTCTCATTTCGTGCAACACAATTTCGCCCCATAATCTGGCACGGTTATCTCACTCAATCAAGCATTCCAATTAATTACGACTCAACGGCTACGACAGACTCAATAGTCAGCGGTCATGTGGCATAGTCGGGCGTTGTCTTGTAACATTGAGCACGGCAACGTCTACCTCTAGACGGCAATCCTGAAGGAGCATCGGCCCAGCCTCCACTACGACTAGCATCCGTTGACAATGGGCATTCTCGAAGGAGCATTGTCCGGCGTAAAAGCACGTGACGGGTTCTCATAACGTTTACACGCACATCCAATCCTAGCCAAGGACATTGTGCTTTGCACTCAAATGTCTTAATTTAAATAATGTACTTGGCCTATTTTCTTCATATTAAAAATACCCGGTAAAATAATCGTGTGTGGGCACACGGTTAGATTGAACCATAAAAAGTGATATTCTCCCATTTAAAAATCCCATGATTTGATATATAGTACTTAAAAAAATTTTGTGGCGTTGAAAACCGACACCTGGTATTTTTCTAATTAAATACCAAAAATCCATAATTTTGAAATAATAACCCAAAATCACCAATCAACATCCAATTGCACAAATAAACGATCAATTGCACAAACTAACTACACCACGACAATCGGCTATCCTGGTATAATTTATGGAAAATAATAAATAATTAAATAAATTACAAAATAATTAAATAAATGCAAAATAACTATATACACTAATCTAACCACCTAATTGAATTATTAAATTAATCTAACCAATCTAGCTACATCTAATCTAACTAAACTATCTAATTGAACTAACTAACCACCTAATTATCCTAACTAATTAATATAATTTAACTAAACAAGCTACTAATTACACTAATCTAACTTAACTTAATCTAACCATTCCCTAAGCATCACTAACCTCCTAATTAAGGTTTAGTAAGTAAACTCATCGGTTTAATGAGCCGACGAGTTCACAGCGACGGCGACGCAGAGGCGAGTGAGACTCGAGCCTATGGCGACACCCGAGGAGGTCCAAAAAGGCTCGAAAATGGCCCATGAAACTTCAGCTCTAAGCTAGAACTTCGGTTTTGTTGAGAGTTGAATCGAAGAGAGGCGAGGGGCTGGAATAGTCGAACCAGCGCGGGAACGGGCAAGGTGAGCAGGTGGAGTTGCTGGCGAGTTGGACGGTGATGGTGACGGCCAAGCGGACGGCGGGCAGGCACGGGACGTAGTGGGACGACATGCGGGCTCGGTCATGGGGGAGCTTAGACGTGGGAGCGAGAGGGGCTGGCGGTTTAGCAGCTGGCTCGAACGGGCGGCGAGGAGAACTGGCTGGTCTTGGCTAGTTCTCTAGTTCTAAAATAGCAACAATGAAGGTTAAGGGAGTGAGGAAGAAGAAGATGGAGTTGTTGTAGCTGGAGGGGGGACAAAGAGCCACAAAAGTCTTGGAAAATATCATAACCGATCATTCCATGGCCTCCAAAGTCCACAGCCTTATCAGTAGCCATTTTCCCTTCACAATCATCCCCAACAAGCCACTATTGATGCTCAAAATGTTGCAACCCCCACGGCATACGCATTTCAAGTCTTTCCCTCCCAAATCAATTCAATTTCACTTCAATTGGCCTCAAATTAAATGGCCAAAATGCCAAGGTAGGAGCCCACATCAAATTCTTGCATTCCCATCACCATTTGATCCAACTTGGAAGCCAGAAGTGCACTCAAATTAGCCCATCCGAATTTCTTGGTTTTAAATCGTCCAATTTTGATTTTTTTGTTGAAAATCCGGGCTTGCCAAAAATTCTTCGAAGGATGAGTCAATGTTCCTAAAATAAATCATCACATGCTAGAACTTTTGATTCCTGAAACCGGGTTCAATTTTGTAGTTAATTTCAATCGGACGCAATTTTAGCGTGACCTAACCTACCGGGTAGCTTTTAGGAATTTTTTGGCGCGTTTGACTCGTGGTCGATGATTTTCTATCCACATTGTGCATGTCCGACTTATAGGCGACTCTCGGTTGTCGTAAAAATCTCGAGGTTTGAAATACGGGCACAGGGTACAGAAACGACAAAAAAATCGGTTTAGTGCTGTTCGACATGAATTTTGCAAGCAGGTGGAATCACCAACACTTTAATTGCATGCCTCTGTCGAATTGACCTATCTCCGATCTCTAATTGATTTTAACGGTGCCGTATTGACCCTTGCAGATTAGCATGATCGAGCAGTCGATTTATGATCGAATTCTCAAGTCTGTCGCGTTTATATTCCTTAATGGCTTCACCAGATGGATTAGTTATCTCGTGAATGATCAGCGCAGAGAAAAAGACTATAGGCGCGTCGATGAAAAGCCCATTCATTTAATCAAAATAGGGTCGAAACTCGGGATGTCACAGTGCTGGTGTAGCAGCACCTAGCGATCCTAGATCGATAGGATTGTGTAGGCGGTCGAGATGTTAGGGAATCTAATGGGGCAGCAGGCCTAGAATCAAGCTGCCACCACTGCTGCCACTGCAGCTACACCTGGTGAGGGTCAACCGGGGATTGTGGTAGGGGAGAGACCTATGCACAAGCTAGTCGAGCAATTTTTGAAGTTGAACCCGCCGAGATTCTCAGGAGTAGGTGATCCGGAGGCTGCGACCCTCTGGATCTAGGAGTTGGAGAAAGCCTTCATGCTGCTGAGGTGCACGGAGGAAGATAAGGTGGTCCTTGCAGTCTACTAGCAGCAGGGAAATGCAAGTACTTGGTGGAGGGCCACCGGTGGAAGAGTGTTTCCTGAAGGCGTGGTTCCGGTATGGAACGCCTTCGTTGAAGTCTTTAATGGCAAGTATTTCTCAGACTGTGCCAGGGAACAGAAGATGGCAGAATTCCAGCGCCTTTGTCAATGTCTAATGTTTGTAGACTAGTACGAGGCGAAGTTCGCCGAGTTATCTCAGTATGCATCAAGACTGATCGAGGATCTGGTGGATAGAGCAAGGAGATTCCAAGATGGACAGAGACCGGAGATGAAGGATCCGCTAGTGCCGTTTAATCTGAAGGATTACAATGACATGTATGAAAGGGCATAGCTAATCGAAAGGAATTTGAATGAACGAGCCGCCGCATCAAGGTCGCGGTTCGGGTCAAACAGAGATGGTAATCAGTTTGGGAAGAAGCTGGTGACAGGTGGAAGATATTCCATTCCGCCCAACTGGAAGGGTGGGATTGGAAAGTCGGCACCTAACTCGAACGATGCCCGCCATTTCTGTGGGGGACGACATGGATCAGCCTCGTGTTTCCCTAGGACAAGAGTTTGCTACGGGTGTTGCTAGCATGGCCACCAAGAGAAGAACTGTCCGTAAAGGTCCAAGAGAGCACAGATGTCGCTACCGCGGATAGGGCACTACCAGAGTGGATGATACCCTAGGAAAGTGCCTGTCTATGCGCTAGAGGATAAAACCATGAGGCTCGGTTTGGGGTGAGCCAAATCAGACAATATCTCCATGAATTAGTCCTTATAGAAGCGGGACCCCTCGAGTAGATGTGTAGCGCAGGGACGAACCAGGTGAAAGTTGGTGGACCTATAATGACCTAGTTCGATGAGGGCGCAGAGTGATCACTAAGGCCAGAGGGCTTGGACAAGGAATGGCTCCTAGCAGGCTTATAGGATGGTGAAGGGGGCATGAATGAACCAAGCGATGCACCGAACAGGAAGGGCAAGGTTTCTGGGATAATTTTATCAGAGTGGCGCAACAAAAATATGGTTAAGCTTGTAGAACTTCAGTTTGTTGTAATGAAGTCGTAGAAAGGAGAATTACTAGCTAGAGTTGTACTTGACTATTTTGCTTATGTATAACTTTGATATCATATATGAAAAAAGTTGACTCAAGGAGCATCTTGCTGTAATGGATTGTTATTGTGAAGTACTCCAGTTTAACACGTTAGCATGAGGAAGTTTTGAGTTTGTTGGAAACCAAGAAGGACCCTTGATTACCTTATTCTCATCGCTTGAGGCAACCTATTTCTTAGACTGGGGTTGCCAAGGTTACTTGGCAATTGTCGTGGATGCGACAATTGAGGAGTCGAAGATGGAAGACATTATAGTTGTACAAGAGTTTCCTGATGTGTTTCCGAAGGAATTATCTAGTCTTCCCCCAGAAAGGAGAATCGAGTTCGTGATTGAGTTGGCCCCCGGGATGGAGCCAATCTTTAAGGCTCCTTATCGCATGGCGTTGTCAGAGTTGAAGGAACTGAAGGTGTAGATGCAGGAGTTGTTGGATAAAGGATTCATACGTCCCAGTGCATCACCTTGGGGAGCACCAGTTCTGTTTGTGAAGAAGAAGGATAGTTCGTTGCGTCTTTGCATCGACTATCGGCAACTCAACCAGGTGACAATCAAGAATAAGTACCTGCTATCGAGGATCGATGACTTGTTTGACTAGTTGCAGGGGCGTCGATATTTTCTAAGATCGACTTGAGGACAGGGTATCATCAACTAAGGATCAGAAAGGAGGACATACCAAAGATAGCATTTTGTACGCGATACGGCCATTATGAGTTCATCGTAATGCCGTTTAGTTTGACGAATGCTCCAGCTGCTTTCATGGATCTGATGAACCAAGTGTTCAAGGAGTATCTGGATCAATTTGTGATCGTTTTCATTGACGACATCCTGGTGTACTCGAAAATTCTTGAGGAGCACGAAAGACAGTAGTGAACAGTGCTTCAGACTCTGCAAGATCATGGACTATACACCAAGTTTAGTAAGTGCGAGTTTTGGTTAACTCGTGTGGCTTTCCTAGGTCATGTGATTTCTGGTGAATGGATTTCAGTGGACCCGACCAAGATTGAAGCAGTGATCAACTGGCCAAGACTGACGATAGTGATAGATATAAGAAGTTTCTTGAGATTGGCAAGTTATTACAGACGGTTCGTGGAAGGATTTTCAGTAATAGCCATGCTGTTGACTCGACTTCTGAAGAAGGAAGAAAAGTTTGTATGGACGGATAAGTGCAAGCGTAGTTTCCAAGAGCTTAAGCAAAAGCCAACTACCGTACTAGTGCTGACAATTCCGTATGGACCTGGAGGATACGAGATCTATAGTGATGCGTCATTTAGAGGATTGGGTTGCGTTTTAATGCAGCATGGCTGAGACCTCATAAGTTGAATTACCTGACGCATGAATTAGAACTCGTAGCGATTATCTTCGCTCTGAAGATTTGGAGACATTACTTGTGTGGAGAAGGATTCTAGATTTTTACAGACCATAAAAGTCTCATGTATTTATTCTCTCATAAAGAGTTGAACATGAGACAACGTCGTTGGATGGAACTTCTTAAGGACTATGACTGTGACATCCTGTATCATCCTAGAAAAGCTAACAAGGTCGCAGATGCGTTGAGTCGGAAGTCTTCAATTGCGCAGATGATAATTAAGGAGTGGATCTTACTCGAAGGAGCTCGAGATTCGATTTTCAAATTTGAGGTAGGCCACATTTCAAGTCTTATGGCCACCCTCAGAATTTAACCGAAAGTAAATATAAGAATCAAGACGTTGCAATTGACAGATCCAGAGGTCTAGAAGATTCTACAAGATGTAGAAAAGAGAAAGGTTGACTTTCAGATTTATGAAGATGGAACACTGAACTTTCGTGGACGATTATGTGTGTGACATCCTGAAATTCGAGCCCTCTGAGGGAGGAATGAATGTGAATTTCATCAGTGCATTGTTGGTTGATCTCACTCGGAATTGATCACTCCTGAGATACTGACCTTGAAGGGAAAGGCTAATGAGGACAGAACTCATACGACTAAAGAACTTGACATGGGAAAACGACTTGACCATGAGACTTGCGTGAGGATGATCCTGTACATAGGCAGGCCGATTTCAAGGATGACTAGAAGTCGATTCGCGGACAGAACATAATGGAACGACGGGTGATTCCGTTTACTATTATCGAACCCACGAATGACCCTATGTCGATTTTTAGTAATCGTGTACTTTGAAATAAGAATCTATCCTCTGCAAATTCATGTAGTCAAGGACGCCCATGTGTTAAGATATATTGAACGTGGTGTGGCACGAGTCGGTTACGCGTGAATCCTCGAAGTCGCCTATCAGTTTGAGTTGTACCAAAATGGCATGTGGGCAAAATTGACATGGCATGAGAGTCCATGATTGGACTTCAAATGTTAGGGAATGTCCGGGACGAACTTTGGATGAAGCTACTTCAATAGTCGCCAGAGCCAATTAAGCTGAGCAATTGGAAAATGGATTTTCGGACCGAGGAAGTGAGCCCGTGAGGACGTGGGCCGGGCCAAGTCAGTGTGGGCCTTAGGCCCAAGGTAGGATAGCCACCATAGTGGGCTTAAAGCAAACAAATGAACCATTAGGCCCAAACCAACTATTCGTCTTTCAAGCCCATTTCCTAATCTTAAGCCTATTTGAGCCCAACCAATTCCCGAGCCCGTTACTATTCATTTCCAAGCCCAATTCTTAGGCCCACCCATCAATTTCAGGCCAAGGTCATATTGGTAATTTGTGCAAGGTGAAATGACTATTTTGCCCTTAAAAGTGTGTGGATAAGGGCAAAGGAAGAGAGAGAATGTGGGGTCAAGGGCATGGGGACTTGAAGCAAGCTTTCAATGGCTTTGATGAGGCATTGACATCTCTCACATCACTCTCTCTCCCCCGTCGTTCAGCTCTCTCTGATGGAGCTCTCTCTCCCAAGTTCTCCCTCTACTCCGGTTTTTGTTCCAGTTGACCCTCCTCCAAAGAGCTGAGTTGATTGTTGGCTTCCCGGACGAATCTGTGGCACCCCCGAAGCGGCCCCCGATCCGTTGGGGTCGCCACAGTTCACTTACCTTCCTCTTGCTTGACCTGAAGGTCAATCAATCCTGAGGGTTTATATCTTTTAGATTGGTCCCTACGCAATTTATATGGCGGAAGCGTATCCAACAACTCCCTTCCCTATATTCAAAAAACAGTGCACACCGACTAAACATTTTATAAGTTAAAAGCCGAACACTTTTATTTATTTAAACCAAATGTACATCATTCGTCGGTACACCAAAATACCGTAGTTTTCTATACTCGGCTATATTTCAAAAGATGACCGACATATTTTCCAACAGCCGTATACTTAAAGTCCATCGATCAGTGTCGGCGTCCAAAAGTTCATTCCTCTGCTATCCTCCTTCTCGCGGTCATATCCTACCACTCTGTCCATCTGCTAGTGGCAGTGGTAGCAGAGGTATCTTGTCTAGTCTGAAATGTTAGTCCCCAAATGGGGTGAGTACAACCACTCAGCAGTAAAAGATTTATCAAGCTATATCAAGCAATACCATTAATATCTAGATTCATGCAAGATAGACATATACAGGTAGTCAGAGGATAAGTATGCATCAAAATCATGAAATGTCACGCTCCGATCCTCCGAGCGCGTGCACATCCCTCTACGGTCGATAGAAATTATGCGACTTCCCAGGACACGTCGCCGACCCATTCATTTTTATTGCACATGCGAAAGCAAAACAAATCCCCTGACAACATTTAACTTGGGATAGAAAAGCAGGCAATCAATCACAACCAAACAAGCTTTCTTATAAACACATAGGTTTACATACAACACTGGATTGTCTACAAAATGGACAGGCTCAACAAAAAGGGAACTGGCCTATGACCACTAGTCAGACACGTTCACTGATTCTTCGATCTCTACCTCCACAAATGTCCATGGCTTCGAGTCCTCCACGACCGCCATCTAAGGACCTGAAAATGATATCCCACAACCGGGATGAGACAATGTCTCAGCGAGTCCTACCCTCTAAGACCCGATTAGGAAGAAAATACGCCTCAGGGTGCTCTAGCCACACCAATAGGATAGAGGACTTACCTCGCCTCAATTCCTTCCTGCACGTCAGTACAATTCAATTCTCAATCAAACAATTGATCCAACGATTCAATTTAATCAAATTATCTATCTTCCATTCCAATCCATACTATCTATCAACCAATACTATCTATCATCCCATACCGTCTATCAAACCAGTCGTTAATACGACATATGCTCTCCAAAGCTGTAACATATAGACAGTAGCTCGCTCAAGCTGTATAGATAGATAGCTCACCAAAGCTGTAGCTGATAGATAATATAATAGCTCGCACAAGCTGTATAGATAGATAGCTCACCAAAGTTGTAACTTATATAGTAGCTCACCAAAGCTGTAACTGATATAATAGCTCACCAAAGCTGTAACTGATATAATAGCTCTCAAAAGCTGAATATATATGTATATAATAATTGCTCGCCCAAGCTGATACATATATATAAACAAATGCTCGCCAAAGCTGATACATATATATAAACAAATGCTCGCCAAAGCTGATCATTCAATAATAAACCATAGAACTGGATATTCAATCCCATAACAACCAACGATTCAAACTAGTCATACAAAGCAATTACGGTGCTAAAAGCCAACACCGGGTATTTTCAAGTTAAATACCACAACTTCATCAATATCACTCAATTCCACACTTTTGGAATTATTAACCATAATCATCAATCACTCAATTTCTCAATTTAAACATACAATTAGCACAAACCGATCGCACTGTTGCGATCAGCATGAAATTCTAACGACCGGCCATCCCGGCAAAATTTTCGAAATTATTAAATAATTAAATTTAATTCCGAAAATTAAATAATTAAATATTATAATATAATAAAATAATATTTATAAATTCGAAATAATTAATTAGGGCTTAAACAAGATTACACTATTTTAATCATACAATTAGCCCTAATTAAACATCCATTAAACTAATCATGCAACTAATTTAATTTACATTAAAATAATCTAATCTAACCACCTAAGCCTAATTAGACTAATCTAAACATCCCTTAAGCATGATTAACTTACTAAGCAGGGATTAGAGGATAAACTCACCGGATTAACGTTCCGGCGAGTCTACGGCGAAGGCGACACCAAGGCGGGCGATAAACCCCAAAGCGGCGACACCAATGGAGGCCGGGAAGGGCTTGAAAATGGGCCACGAAGTCTCCAAAACCTTGCTGTCTTCTGCTTCTGATCTGGGCTGAACTGCAGAGAAGAAACCAGCAACTTCAACGGCGAAAACGGGCCGCTCGGAGCTCCGGCGAGCGGGTGGTTAGCAACCGGTGGCTCCCGGGGGTCTTGGGGATCTTGCTGGTGGTTGGTATGGGTGGAGGAATGGTCAGAATGGAAGAAAAACGGAAGAAAACGCTGAAATGGCGAAACCGGGCGAACTGCCAGGCGGACCGACGGACCGGCGGCCGGTAACTTCACAACGACGTACCGGACGGACGGCGGCTCCGTTTTGGGTGAGGTCGGACTATTTGGAACGGTCTGGATGTCCTCTTCACGGATATGTGTGGCTTGTTTTCTGATTCTACCGGAAAGTTGACTTTTTACTCGGATCTTTGGCGGAAGGTCGGCTGGAGCAGAAACTGGAAGAGAGGAAAACTGGGGAGAAAAATGGTCCGATGGGCATGCGACCGACTTGGGCTGTTGATGGCTGATCTCCTCTGGTTTTCTCAAGGTCTCAAGGCTCCTCAACAATGGAGAAAGCCACAAAATAAGGAGGAAGAAGGCTGCTGCAAGAGGGGGACCCCAAAGTGGCTTCCATGCCTTCAACACTTGGCCATTCACTCAAGTGGCCACCCTCACCTTGTCTGCCCTATCCACAAACCACTTGCAGCTCACAAACTTCCCTTAGAAGCTTTCTCAATTGGTCCAAAGGTTGTGCACCATGGGGGCTACGAATTTGTGGCATTTCCCCTTCAATTCCCCTTCCATTCCAATCAATTCTCACTCAAATAAATCCAATTGAGCTCAAATTGAAGTCCAAATAAATCCACCAAGGTGTCCTCGTCCATCTCATGACTTTTCCCGTCATATGATCCAACTTGCGATCAAAACCGGCCCTCTGACTTTCCCGAACAAAAATGGCCTTACTTTGCTTTTCCGCCAAAAATCCCGATTTGCAGAAAAATACTTTGAGGATGAGTCGATGTTCCTAAAATGAATTGTGACATGACAAAACCTTCAATTTCTGAAATCGAGTTCAATTTCTCGGTTAATTTCAATCTGGCACGACTTTAGCGCGTCCTAACCTACTGGGTAGCTTTTAGGAATTTTCGTGCATTTGACTTGTGGTTGATTATTTTCAAGCCACAATGTACATCTTCGACACATTGGCCACTCTCGATTGTCGTGAAAATCTCAAGGTTTCAAATGCGGACACATGGTACCAAAACGACAGAAGAATCGGTCTAGTGCCGGTCGACAAGAATTGTGCAATTAGGTGGAATCACCCACACTTAATCACATACCTTTGTCAAGTCGGCCTATCTCCGATCTCTAATCGATTTTTAACTGTACCGTAATGACCCTTGCAGATTAGCTCGGTCGAGAAGTCGTTTCCTGGTCGAATTCTCAAGTCTGATGCATTAGAATCCCTTAACGGCTTCACCTGATAGATTAGTTATCTCGTGAGTGGCCAACTCAGAGAAGAGAGCTATAGACGCGAAGATGAAATGCCCGACTTATTCAATTGAAACCAGAATTGTAAAATCAGGATGTCACAACTCTTCCCCTCTTATAAAAATTTCGTCCTCGAAATTTAAACCATTAAATTTCTTCTTCGAAATGGTGGGGTATTGTCGTCTCATCAAATCTTCACTTTCCCAAATCCTTCATTCTGCCAGTAATGCTATCCAATACTTTCGGTGCCGACAAATCACTTCCAATTTCTCCCGACCAAATCTTGATTCCAAAAAGACTAAGCACTTGACCAATTTTACAAAAATGAAAATTACAAAATTTTTGGTTCTTTTTCTTTTCTTTTTATTTTTCTTTTATTTTTCTTTCCACTATGCGGCTAACTGCCGCGTCAGGGCTTCGAACCCCTGACTTCGGACCTACGGCCTCATCCCGGGTACCACTCGGCTAGAGGCGCCGATGGTGCTCCAAACTGCTTTCTTCTTCCATATAAAGCCAAATTTCTTATTTGATCCCAAACTCGAGGTATTCCACTGTTTAAATAGTTCCGGCTCTCCTTTCTTAACAATTAGAGATGTCCCTTTCATAGGCGACATCCAAGGATGAACAGGGTTCTCAACTTGAAAATTCAAAGTTTTTCGACACTTAATTGCGTAAATTTTCCCGGCGGCTCTGAGCGGTCCTTAATTTGTCACCGATGTTCGCAACTGCAACCATTGACTGCTGAACTGACTCTGGATTGCGACCTTTCATTTTCTGATCTCAACTCAACAACTGAAGTTCTGTACACTCTGCTCTGCACTATCTCAAAAAGGAACCATTTGTCTGATCTGCTGAAACTGGGAACCTCTGGTCTAAATCTGATATAACTCTGACACTGACACTCTATGCAAACGAATTATCTGATGCACAAACACCTCTGCATGCTTAATCAAATCAAGATCCTTTCGCACAGCCACAAGGTGGGCTGATTTCATCCGTCTGTCAATTACTACCCGAAATGAAATTAGTAACACACCGACTCCTCGATAGACCTGTCACAAAAATCCATTTGTGACTTGTTCCCACTCCCACACGGGGATATCGAGAGATTACAAAGGTCCTCTCGAATTGCAAAACCTTGCTTTCACTTGATAGCACATCTGACACTTGCAACCTGTCAGTGATATCCGTCTTCATACCGGTCTACTAATCTTGTTGATGCAAATTCTGACCCATCTTTGTACTGTTTGGACAAAGCTGAAGTTGCTACGACCAGCTTCCGATAAGATGTCTTCTTTAATCTCTGTATCTTCAGGTACACACAATTGTCCATAGAAATCTGAAAATCAGCTCTCCTTTTCTCGGTATCCTCTTGCGGAATCTTTTGAATCTCTTAATCTATCCACTGAAGCGTCTGATTCTAACCTGATTATCTGGTTCAATTCTGAGGGTGTCCATAAAATTCGAAGGCGGCTTACCTCAAATTTGAAAACCAAATTTCGAACTTTCTCTAGTAAGGTCCATACTTTAACCAGCACATGCACAAATGAAGACTCTCGACTCAACGCATCAGTGACTTCTTTCATCCTTCCAAGGTGATACCAGATACCACCATCCTAGTCCTTCAAAGATCTGGTTCACAGTGCTATCTCATATTCAATTCCTTCTGAGAGAATAAATACTTTGAGACTTTAACAGTCAACGAAGATCTGGAGCCTTTCTCTGCACAAGGAATCACTAGGGACCATAGACATGGTTACCCCTAACCTCCGGGCATGCATCATAATACAACCCTCACCCTCCGGGCATGTATCATAATACAACCGGGCATCCCAACACTCCCAGGGTAAACCTCTGGGCATGTATTCATAATACAACCAGGCATCCAAAGTGCATCGACTCATTCGAACCTCTGGGCATCCCGACTCCCGGGGCATCGTTGACTTGAGGGTCCAACGGCAACAATTAACATCTTAATTTCCAAAAACACTTTTCAATGCAATGACAAAATGTCTCTTGAGTCTCATCACATCTCAATATTGCATGATATGCCAATGCCAGTATCATCATGTCACATAACAACCCAAGATGCATTCACTTTTGAAATCAGTTGAGCAAAGTCGGAGTAAAACAGATTAAAAACCAAAATGTGCAGTTTTAATGAAAATTTCGGAATAACCCCTAAATGAACTCAGAAAATTATGAAATTATGACACGTTGTCCATGAGACATAAAGGAACAAGTTTCATGAAGAACACCAAGTCATATTCCTTACGTACAGAGGAAATTTGTTTCGATATTCCTAGCTAGCATTCTGTAAAATTTCCAGATTTGGTGTTTTCATAGAAAAATCATTTCGGCAGTCATTCCTTGTTCA
Organism: Eucalyptus pauciflora; assembly: GCA_007663325.1. Classification (NCBI taxonomy): domain Eukaryota; kingdom Viridiplantae; phylum Streptophyta; class Magnoliopsida; order Myrtales; family Myrtaceae; genus Eucalyptus; species Eucalyptus pauciflora. Next base: position 339,334 of record VMYD01000304.1, on the reverse strand, counting down.
TTTATTCTGAATTTTTGATATATTGTTCCTAAGGATGTGTCCTATAACTTTCATAAAGGGTTTGAGGTCCAATTCTATCTAGGTAAATACAGAAAATTCGAAGAATCGTCAAAGGTCAGGCCGTTTTCTATGGAACAGTATTTCTGTTTTAAAAAGAATTGCTTCTATCTGCACGTTCTTGTAAACTCAATATAATGGATGTTTTCTTAAGTAAAATGATTCTATTCCTCATCTTCATCTCTAGAAATTAAAGCGACACAATATAAACGACTTTCTAGCCATGTTCCTCTAAGACAGAAAACATCTAATGCCTTTCTCTTCATTTCCAGCTCAATCAAACTATTTGTTTTACTGCAGATTCATCATGTAGCATCTCGACACACTTACACAGCGTCCATGAGTGGTCGTGGTACATTTTCACTCACCTAGAATCCTTCACAACTCGGTACAAAGCACATACTTGCATCTCGGCTCTTATAACTCAACACGCATCACCTTTTCTTCACTCGGCACACACCATCGCACCTTACTCAACAATCACAGCTCACTCACATTTAGATTTCAAGACATGCAAGCCTCAAATGCAATATCAAATTCGGACCTTCGTCGTGTATAAAGAGTAACAAATTACGCAACTCGGTTCTAGATTTTCTATAATATAGGGTAGTTCGTATTTTAAAAGCTCCAAAATTCTGCAACACCAAAAATCCAGAATTGTAGTATAAACCAAGTGTAACCAAAACTTTGAAGGAATGTCAAATCCACGTAGGCAGAAACATTTCGTAAAAATCAAGATTTTTTAAGCACTAAATCGATGATGATCAAATTCATGGTTTCATCCCCGAAATACCTTCGAAACTCACATGCATGGACTTCAATCATTTTCAAGTTTCATAAGTTCATAATCTCCGTATAAAACAGTTCGTGTATAAAGCCAAAATGATTATGTACAAGTTGCAACAGACCGTATATCACAGCTACAAGCTCAAATCAGAGTTCACTTTTCAATTAGGAAGATACCGCATGTTAGAATAATTTTCTGCCACCATTTGATTTCCGAAAAATCTAACAATAATCTATGTTATAGTTTAGGCAATTCTTTACAGCTTTCATGAAGAAACCAAAACCAAAATCCTATTAGAAATTTCTATAGAAAAATCGGCAAAACCACTAGGTTTCTCAAAATAAAATGTCGGACCACACGGATTCAATGGAATCCGATATCTACACCTTGGTCTACTTACTTTCACAGGCTCATCTATACTTATATCTCACCATGTAATTCATAAGGATTACAAGCACACATGGATAATCAAAGCATTTTCTCAATTTCTCAACCCATCACTACCGAAATCCAGCATACACCATCCATACTCGAACATTTGCAAGTCTATTGAACCATACAGGACATAACGGCATCACATTATATAGATTAATGGACTTTCACTTGCCTCGATGTCCTACGACGTCAATGGCAGTGAATTGCACACATGGCGGAATTCGGTCTCCTCTTCCTCTCGCCGTTCGCCCCTCTCTCGCAAACTCTCTTCCTTTTCTCTCTCACCGGTTTTGGTTTCGTGTGTTCCTTTCTGTTCTCTTATTTCTTTTGCTCTTTTTTCTTATTTTTACGAGCAGCTCAGTCACTGGTTTTTACCAAAACCAGTCAACAGTTTTAGGGGAAATTCAGCGGCAGAGAAGGGTGAGGACAAGTGGGTAAAACGTGGCTGTGCTTGGGGGATCAATTTGCCACTTGAAGACACGTCTGGACAGCTGTCTCAAGCTTTTCCTTCGTTGGCCACCGGATGAAGAGCAACGTGGCTGTTGCTGGGTCTTATTCGGTCAACAAAGTTGGAGAAGTTTCAAGGATTGTTGACTGGCTTTGTCGACAATTAAGGGAGAGGTTATGGGTTAATTGAGCTAGTGAAGTTGGGGCCGTGCGGTCCTTACTACATGGTCCAACCCCTCCAAAAATTAAATCCTAAAAATTCGGTACATGCATGTTCCTCATGCATAGCCGAATTCCATTTCTTCCGCTAAAAAAATTCAATTACTAAAAGTCCAAATTTCCCTCTCATTTCGTATACAGTTGGGGTATAATTGCGTAGCGTCAACAAAGCAAATTTGCACAGCTCAATAGGATTGAATGTTGTACTAACGATGATGAATTCCGATAATAATTTCGTCAATCCGTGGCGTTTCATCATTTTTCCGAAGTTAGCAAAATACGGATGAAATTGGTCTCACCAATGACCTTATGTAAAGGGACTTTTGTCGAGACTATAGTCCATTCAACTATCGGTCCATTACTAAACGTGAGGTATTGGTCCATCGATGAAATAAAACGGTGTCCATACATGATGCCAACGACACCATCCGACGATACTCCCATCGATCGATCATGGTCATCACATGTCCGAGGGTTGTCGAAATTCTCGGATGCCACAGAATCAACTCCCGCGCCACCCACCATTGTCTTTAGGACCACCAGACCGTCCGCCTAGACTTGGCTGTTCGCTGGTCGGAGCCGCCGGTCGTCCCGAAATCCTGCGAGTGCCGCCCGCCGGACCACCCAGCTCTGCCTATTTCGAGTTTTTTTTTTTTTGATTTTTCTACCATTCCAACCCAAGTTTCACCCATACCAACCACCAGCAAGACTCCCTTGACCCCGGGGAGCCACCGGTTGCCGACCACCCGCTCGCCGGAGCTCTGATCAACTCGTTTCTTTGCCGTTCGGCCACTGGTTACCTCGCCAAGCCATCCACCGGTCCACGGTCGCCATTCCCGCACCAAACTAGCTTCATTTCCCTTGTTTGCAGCTCAAATCAGAGGGGGAAAACAGTGGGTTTCCAACTACGTGTCGGGCCCGTTTTGAGGTGTTTCCGACCTCGAATCCTAGGCCCGCTTTGGAGAAAAGCGACCCTCGCGCTGCTCCTGTCGGTTTGATTTGACCCGCGCGTTAAGCAAGTGAGTTTTGCTCACTAATCCCTTATTAGTATGCTAATGATACTTTGGGGTTGATTATATTTGATTAAGTGTAATTAGGTGGATATATTAGATTAGATTAGTTAATTTAATTATCTGCCGATGTATGTTAGGCAAATGGTTAGTGCTATTAGCCAGTGGATAGTCTATAGTATTTATTGAACGAGTCTCGGGAATTTTCCAGGCTTATCTCGGCTTCCAATTAGGCATTACGGGCCTAAATTGGATTTATTGCATTTATTTATTATTTTTCGTAATTAATTAATTAATTATTTTCTAGAAATTAGGCTAGGATAGCTAACGATCGGAATTTTACGCTGATTATTGTGGTGCCGTCCATTTATTTATCTGAGGTTGATTTGTGCTGAATTGAATTAATTATGATTTTAGGATTTTATTCCAAAATTAATTAATTTTGGTAATTAATGGGAAAATTACCAGGCGTCGGTTTACAGCGCCAAAAATATGTAATGGGCTGTTGAAACTGGTGGGATGTTCAAAAAGTGAAATTATGATATTTTGGCTAAGGCCGATTGTGTCCCCACACACGGTTATTTTATTGAGGATGATAAATAATTGAATTGATTGAATGGTCAGGATAGTATACTATATCATCATACGGGCTTTGATATGTCAACTTAGCCAAAGCAGTATACTGGTCTACTATATCATCCTGTGGGCGATATGTCAGCTTAGAGTGAGCATTAGGGGTATACTATATCAACCTACGAGCGATATGTCAGCTTAGCGAGAGCAGTATACCGATATACTATATCAGCCTGCGGGCGATATGTCAACTTAGCGAGAGCAGTATACCTTAACCTCATCAGCTTAGTGCGAGCTATGCTATCTATTTATCAGCTTAGAGTGAGCAGTCCTGATATAGTCGAACTTTATAGATAGTATTGATTGAATTGACCATGGCATGGTTCGATGACATGAAATTGACTAGGTTGATTGATCAATGATTCGATCTGAGTTTTGAATTGACGTGATGACGTGATTCAATGATTGATTGATGTGATTTGAGGCATCTGCAAATGTTATTAATTTGCAGGATGGAACTAAGGCCAAGGTAAGTCCTCTGACTCGTGTTGTGCTTAGGCAGCCTCTAGAGTGTATTGACTTCCTAATCGGGTCTTAGGGGGTAGAACTTGCTGAGACGTAGTCTCATCCTAGTTATGGGACAACATTTCAAGTCCCTAGATGCAGTAGACTTGGATTTTGAGGCAGAAGAACAGCCCAAGTGCCATAACTTGGCAAGGGAGGACACTTAAGTGCCATAACTTCGAAAATGTACACTTAAGTGCCAGTTTCGAAGTTAAATGGAACACTTAAGTGCCACTCCGGCGAAAATCCGGCCAAATAAGTGACGTGAAAATTTTCCAGCGACTTGGACACAAAACAACGCCATTTTGCATGCTGACGTGGCGAGAAAATGCAAAAACGACGTCGTTTTGTGTCTGATATGTAAATAATTAATATAAAAATTAATTAAATTAAATTAAAGATTAATTTTATTTAAAATATTAAAAAAATAAAAAACTAAAAATTTAAAAAACTAAAAATTTAAAAAACTAAAAATTAAAAAGCTTAAAATTTAAAAAACTTAAAATTTAAAAAAATTAAAATTAAAAACTTAAAATTAAAATAACTTAAAATTAAAAAAAATTAAAATAACTTAAAATTAAAAAAATAAATTAAAAACTTAAAATTTAAAAAACTTAAAATTAAAATAAATTAAAATTTAAAAACTTAAAATTTAAAAAACTTAAAATTAAAATAACTTAAAATTTAAAAATTAAAATTAAAAACTTAAAAAAATAAAATTTAGAAAACTTAAAATTTTAAAAAAAACTTAATATTTAAAAAAATTATTTTTTTAAAGGGGGCCGAAGGGGCGCGGCTGAGATGGCAATTTTTTTTTTTTTTTAATTTTAATATTTTTAAATTTTAAGTTTTTGTTTTAATTTTAATTTTTTTTAATTTTAATTTTCTAAAATTAAGTTTTTAAAATTTTAATTTTTTAAAAATTTTAAGTGTTTAAAATTTTAATTTTTTAAAAATTTTAATTTTTTAAAAATTTTAAGTTTTTAAAATTTTAAGTTTTTAAAATTTTAATTTTTTTAAAATTTTAAGTTTTTAAAATTTTAATGTTTTTAATTGTAAGTTTTTTAAATTTTAATGTTTTAATTTAAAATTTTTAAAATTTTAAGTTTTTTAAATTTTAAGTTTTTTGAAATTTTTAAGTTTTTTAAATTTTAAGTTTTGTAAATTTTAAATTTTAAATTTTTTTTAATTTTAAGTTTTTCAATTTTATGGTTTTTAAATTTTATGTTTTTAAATTTTTAGAATATTTTAAATAAAATTAAGTTTTAATTTAATTTAATTAATTTTTATATTAAATATTTATACATAAGACACAAAACGACGTCGTTTTTGCATTTTCTCTCCACGTCAGCGTGCAAAACGGCATCGTTTTGTGTCCAAGTCGCCGGAAAATTGCCATGTCACCCATTTGGCCGGAGTGGCACTTATCTGTTCCACTTTACTCCGAAATTGGCACTTAAGTGTACATTTCCGAAGTTATGGCACTCAAGTGTCCTCCCGTGCCAAGTTATGGTACTCCAGGTGTCCCAAACTCGGATTTTGAAGATCTCGAAAGTCCGGTGCAGTCTACTGAAGGCTCTAGTTGGAGTGTGGAGGATGATGAAGAGGAGGACGAGGACCCATAGTTTGTGGAACCCCCACCCCTACTTGTAGACATTGATTCTGAACTTGTTTAAGTTGAATCTGGCGTAGTAGTCCACCATTTATATACGTGCACGGGTTTGCAATGTATAGAAGTGTGGTTGTTTTTGAAAGTTCGGAATTTAGTCTTACTTTCATATCCCATTATTTTATTGTTTGTGGATTGTTTATTTGCTTCCGCATGCGTATTAAAAAGAAAGGGTCGGCGGTGTGTCATGCCCCGATCCTCGAACGCGTGCCCATCCCTCACTTGGTCAATTTATAGTGACGTCCCAAGACGCATCACCGACCCTTTTATTTAATATGCGTATGCGGAAGCATATAATAAAATCCCCATACAATAAAACAATGGGATAGAAAAGTAGGGCCATATTTTCGCAACTGGAAAACCATAACCAAACTTTTACACACAACAAACCACATAGTATATCATACCATACTATTCACAGGAGTTTGATCTATTAACATCAGTCCACAACTTCAGGTTTGCAAAATAGGATGGGATCTCAGTCCTCATCTAGGTCGTACTCCGGATCATCCTCAAGATCCTCTTCTGACTCCTCATCAGGCTCTTCTTTGGGGTCTTCCAACTCCTGATCCTCCTTCGGTTCCTCCTCCTCAGGCTCCTCCTTTGGCTCCTCTTCCCATGGCTCATCCTGCTCAACGATCTCCCCTTCCTCTTCGTTCCAGTTAGCGTCCTCATCTGAGTATGCTGGTGACTTGGGGTTGCCCTCGAGCTTGGGATCCTTGGCATCTACTACCGACCCATCTTTAGGGTCTGCCGTCCCTAACTCGAACGCTGCCTCCGAAATGTACAGAGGCACATCGCCTTCCGGGATGGGACCTTCTCTTCGCCCATCATGGTAATGACGATACCATGATCGATACTTGTGGGGTACCAACTCGATCCTATTCACCTCAACCCACACCTTGGACTCTATCAACACATACTCTAGTCCCTCTGGGTGATGGTCTATCGGGAAGTGGTATTCTTCTTCGGTGATGTCCACAGGAATACCAAAAGGCATAGCAGGATGAGGAGGTGGAGGTGCTACCATCGAGGGGCCTGAAATGGTTATACAATAACCACTAAGACAACGTCTCAGCAAGTTCTACCCCTAAAACCCAATTAGCAAACCAATACACTTGAGCTGCCTATGCACACACGGATCAAAGGACTTACCTTGGCCTCAGATTCCACCTGCATATTAGCACAGTTCAGTAGGCACCCAAACAATCTCAACAGATCGATACTTTGATCAATTGACCTAGTCAATTACATGTCAAACGGACCATTCTTGGTCATTTCAATCAATACTGTCCATTCTCTAATATAACCCATCGGATTACCAAGCCAGCATTTTAAACGATTCATTCTCTAAAATGACATTGTAAGTCACCAAGTATAATCATCATAACGTCCATTATACAAAATGACCTATAGTCACCGAGTTATTATGACATGTCGTCCATTCTACAAAATGACCTATAGTCACCGAGCCGACATGGTATATCGAGTATATTCATCATAACGTCCATTTTACAAAATAACCCATCTAGTTATCGAGCTGTTATGGCATGTCGTCCATCTACAAAATGACTTATAGGGTCATCGAGCTGACATTGGATACTGTCTGTCTACAAAATGACCTATAGAGTCATCGAGCCGGTATTGGATACCATTTGTCTACAAAATGACCTATAGGGTCACCAAGCTGGTATTGGATACCGTCTCTCTACAAAATGATCTATAGGGTCACCGAGCCGGTATTGGATACTGTCTGTCTACAAAATGACCTATATGGTCACCGAGCCGGTATTTTGCATGATACTTCGAACGTATAATCAATTTGTCCCTTTTTATTCTTTTCTGACAAAAAGTACACGTGCGTTGGCTAGGGTGTGGGGGATTACGAATTTTGAAGAATAAAGCTTCAATTGGCAATAATTCCTTCTTGATTCTCTCTTGATTGGCTCTCATAAAATCAATTGATGTCTCATTTACCAAATTGATAATTTTCCTCATCCAAGAATCTCTCATGCTTCTCAAATTTACAACCAAAATAAATCCCTAACTTCAATTGCATAAAAATGGTCCGCCGACGACTTTTTCCCAAAAAGTGTCGGTTGTCAGAAAAATCTTCTGAAACTGAATTGCAGGTTCTAGAATTTATTGTGACATGACATAATCTTTAATTTCTGAAATCGGACTTGAATTCGTGGTTAATTTCCACTTGGCGCGTTTTTAGCGTGACCCAGAATACCGCGTAACTTTCAGAAAATTTTAAGTGTAAATGACCCGTGGTCAGTTTTCTTCGAGCCACTATGAATCCACTTGACTCATTGGTGATTCTCAGTTGTCGTGAAAATATCGAGGATCCAAATACAGACACAAGGTCCCAAAATAATAGGAAAATTAGTCTAGTGCCGGTTGATGAGAATTTTCCAATTTAGTGGTGTCACCCACGATTAGCCACACATCTCAGTCGAACTAGCCTATCTCTGATTTCGAATCGATTTTATATTGTGTCGTATTGATCTCTAAAGATGAGCTTGGTCGAGAAGCTGATTCCTAGTCGAATTCTCAAGTCTATTTGCCTTAAAATCCTTAATGGATTCCCCAAGTAGTCTAGTTATCTCGAGAGTGATCAGCTCTGAGAATAGCCCTATAGGCGCGTCAATGAAATGCCCGATTTATCCAGTAGAAAACAGGATCGAAAATCTGGGATGTCACAACTCTTCTCCTCTTATAAAAATTTCGTCCTTAAAATTTAAACCTTTACCAATCCTTAACAAAAAGGTTGGGTATTGTCGTCTCATTGAGTCTCACTTTTCCACGCTATTTCTTCGGTCTCGTGGCGTTGTCAGACCACTTTGACCAAGGAGACCATCTTGGTACACATAATCCGTTCTTTTTGAACCACCTACTGAATTAGGCTTTCCACGTACGACACTTTGTCGTTCACGTCTGATTCTTCATGATTTAGCACGTGTGTCGGGCCAGGCTCATATGTCCTTAACCTCGACATGTGAAAGACGTCATGCACTTGCACCTACTTTGGTGACAATGCAAGACGATACGTTAGGATCCTGATTCTTTCTCTAGAATCCCTAAGGAACCTACGTACCTCGGTCTCAGCTTTCCCTCCTTGCTAAAGTGCAAGGTATTCCTTATTGGTGACACCTTCAAAAAGATGCAATCACCAATTTGGAACTCTGAGGGCCTTCAATGCTCAATGATACAATCGTTCTAGCGGTTCTGAGTGGTCTATACTCTGGCATTGATCACAGCAACTGCAACCACTGATTGATGACTGACTCTGGCCTATGATTTTTCTTCTCACCACTGAGATTTTGCGCACTCTGCTATGCAAGCTTCAATAGGAAGCATCTGAAAGCTCTGCCAAAACTGGGAACCTCTTATCTAGATCTGAAATAAATTTGTCATTAGCATTCCATGTAGACATACTTTCTGAGACATATACACTTCGGTATACCCATTCAAATCGAGATCTTTCATACTGTACCAAGGTAAGTCAGCTCCATTCATTTGGCGACCACAACCTCAAATGGAATCAGTACTTCCCCAACTCCTTAGTAAGTCTGTCATAACATTCCATCATGCTATACTTCCATTCCCACTCAAGACTCTCAAACGATTGTAAAAGTCCTCTCAACATGCATTATTGAACTCCCACTTATTAACACATCCAACACTTGCAACCTGTCCGACGATATCTACTTTCATATCGGTCTACCATTCAAGCTGACGCCGATTCTGACCTACTTCGCACTGTCTTGTCGAAAACTGTAATTACTTCAGTGAATTTCAGACAAGGTTTCTTACCTGAGTGTTACAACGTCAAGTGCACTCAATCACCCTCGGAACTAGAGTGCTCCCTCATCAGAGATCTGAAAGTCAGTCTCTTTCTTATTAGTATCTTCTTATAGGATCTTCTGAACATCCCGATCTATCAGCTGAAGCGTCTGATTCTAACTTGAATATCCGGTTCAATTTTGAGGGCGGCTATAGAATTCAAAAGGTAGCCTTACCTTAAATTTGAAAACCAAATTTTGAACTTTCTCAAGTAAGTTCCATACTTTAACCAGCATATGCACCATTAAAGACTCTTGACTCAATGCATCCGTGACTTCTTTCTTTCCTCCAGGGTGATACCAGATAGCACCATCCTAGTCCTACCCAGGTTTTGGTTCATGACACCGTCTCATATTCAACTCGTTAGGTCTCAACTGGCGGGACGCGTATGCTATGATCTTATCATGTCGCATCAGTATGCACCCAGTCCTCTGTACGACACATCACTATAGATCTCATTTCACTGGTAACTGTTTCGGTCTTCATTGGGTCCACGAAAATTCTTTCACCATTCTCAGATGTCTCTTGTGCTCCTTAGCATTCCTTGAATGCACCAGAATGTCATTAAAAGACACGAGCACAACCGATTTAGATATTCCTTGCACACTCGGTTTGCCAAATCCATGACAGCAGTTGGAGTGTTCACCAGGCCAAACGGTCTTACAATACTCTCGTAAAGACCATATCAAGTACGAAAAGCTATCTTTAGTATAACCTCCTTCCTGGTTCTCAACTGACGACATCCTGTTCTCAAGTCAATCCTTGAAAACATCGACACTCTTGATGTCTGGTCATCCAATTCATCGATCTTTTACAATGGACACTTGTCCTTGATCGTCACCTAATTGAGTTGACGATGGTCGATGCATACTTGCAATAAACCATCTTTTTTTTTACAAACAAAACTAACTGTTTCCCCAAAGTAATACACTACTATGGATGAATTCCTTATTCATTAATTCTCGCATCTGTGTCATCAGTTCTTTCAATTCAGACAACAATGTCTCTAAATTCTTGGACTACTGAAATGTTCTCAATCTTCAGTTCTTCAATCTGTCTTATCTTATGTCAATTGCAAAGTAACCTCGACAACCTTCGTCTAACAAACGGTTTGCCTTCAACCAACGAGATTAATGAAATCGAAGATTCTTTTCGACTTCCAATAAGCTCGACACTTTCATGTGCTAATGGACTAAGCTGGATTACTCCATGACCAAAATTCGATACCGTGAGATGCTCCATGAGCCCACTCTACTCATGTGGCGTCAAAGTTACACCTTATCAACTAGTCAAATACCACTATTACTAGTGATTCCCCTCTTTTTCACTTTATTTCAACAAATTGAAATTCCATAAACTTAGTCCAAAACTCTATTGTGCTACTCTGATAATTTTTTCTCAAGCACATTCTTCCTCTGATTGGTGCAAGGTTGGTTCCATTCCTGTCCGTTTCGCCATCTTAGTGGTGTCCTAACTGAGGTAGCCATGCTGGTCACAGTCACAGCACGTTCTAGCCATACCTAGAATACTAGATTTATCCATGCTTCCTTCTACAAATTTGACACCCATCTGGTGAGTCTTTTATTTCCTGACAGGTGCCAGCATACACTCTTTTTCTCGTACGAGAGACCTATCCCAAAAATCTATGGTGCGTTCTATGGCGCACTTCTCCTGATCTGTCCTATCGACAGTGACAGTAGTAACCATTACTGAGGTTCCATCTGCCCGCGCGGACAGTCCATAAATCAATGTCCGTGCTGGCGACACCTGCCACAATTTCTTGTCCTCGGAAGACACGAGACTGATCCCTACCATCTTCCATGGGAACAACATGTTCCATTTCGTCTTAGTGCTGACCTGACTATCCCTTTCTGTCTAGATTGAATCTTGACTCAGATACTATAGTCTGGCCTCTGATCACCATTCCAGGTGGGACCTTAGTAGAGGCGGCAACAGCAGCGGCTCAATCCTGAGCTTGTTGGCTTAACCAGTTCCCAAGGAACACTAGCACCTGAACGATCCCATCGACCCTAGGATCATTTAGTGCTGCTACACTAGTACCGACCTACGGCGGTACTCTTACACTCATGCTGGCCTAAGCCTGTGCTCTGCCACAACCACCTCGGGCACCAATCCTCGTCGGTGTTCTACCTCGAGTCACAGAGGCTACTACCCTCTTACTAGGAGTCCTCAGCTCCTAATCACTCATGGTTCAATCTTTTGAACTGAAACCCGCTTCCAATTCCATACCGAATTAGAAGCTGAGCGATTAACACAACACACAATGCTATCATGTAGCTATCACAGACATGCACCGACATGAATTTAAAGGTCTTTGCTACTACTATTCCATGGTCCATCACACTTTATCACTCCAATCTCTAACCATTGCTTTGATAACACTTAAACAGGATGTCACGCCTCGATCCTCGAATGCGTGCCCATCCCTCACCTGGTCGATTTATAGCGACGTCCCAAGATGCATCACCGACCTTTTTTATTTAATATGCGCATACGAAAGCATATAATAAAATCCCCAGACAATAAAACAGTGGGATAGAAAAGTAGGGCCATATTTTCGCAACTGCAAAACCACAACTAAACTTTTACACACAGCAAACCACATAGTATATCATACCATACTATTCAAAGGAGTCTGATCTATTAACATCAGTCCACAACTTCAAGTTTGCAAAAAAGGATGGGATCTCAGTCCTCATCCGGGTCATACTCCGGATCATCCTCAAGATCCTCTTCTGACTCCTCATCAGGCTCTTCTTCGGAGTCTTCCAACTCATGATCCTCCTCTGGTTCCTCCTCCTTAGGCTCCTCTTCCCATGGCTCATCCTACTCGACAATCTCCCCTTCATCTTCGTTCCAATTAGTACCCTTGGCTGAGTATGCTAGTGACTTAGGGTCGCCCTCGAGCTTGGGATCGTTGGCATCTACTACCGACCCATCTTTAGGGTCTGCCGTCCCTAACTCGAACGCTGCCTTCGAAATGTACATAGGCACATCGCCTTCCGAGATGGGACCTTCTCTTCGCCCATCATGGTAATGACGATACCATGATCGATACTTGTGGGGTACCAAGTCGATCCTATTCACCTCAACCCACACCTTGGACTCTATCAACACATACTCTAGTCCCTCTAGGTGATGGTCTATCGAGAAGTGGTATTCTTCTTCGGTGATGTCCATAGGAATACCAAAATGCATAGCAGGACGAGGAGGTGGAGGTGCTGCCATCTAGGGGCCTGAAATGGTTATACAATAACCACTGAGACAACGTCTCAGCAAGTTCTAACCCTAAAACCCAATTAGTAAACCAATACACTTGAGCTGCCTATAAACACACGGATCAGAGGACTTACCTTGGCCTTAGATTCCACATGCATATTAGCACAGTTCGGTAGGTACCCAAACAATCTCAATGGATCGATACTTCGATCAATTGACCTAGTCAATTATATGTCAAACGGACCATTGTTGGTCATTTCAATCAATACTGTCCATTCTCTAAAATAACCCATCAGGTTACCAAGCCAGCATTTTAAACAATTCATTCTACGAAATGACATTGTAAGTTACCAAGTATAATCATCTTAACGTCCATTTTACAAAATGACCTATAGGGTCACCGAGCCGGTATTGGATACCGTCTGTCTACAAAATGACCTATAGGGTCACCGAGTGGGTATTGGATACCATTTGTCAACAAAATGACCTATATGGTCACCGAGCCGGTATTTCGCGTGATACTTCGAACGTATATTAAATTTGTCCCTTTTTATTCTTTTCTGACAAAAGTACACATGCGTGGGCACACGGTTGGCCTTAGACAAAATATAATATTTTTCCTTTCCATAACTTCCACATTTTCTATAGTCCACTCAAATCCTTTTGGCATTATCAATCAATGCTCGGTTATTTTTCAATTAATAACCAAAGATTATTCAATTAAAGAATAATTCCCAATTTCACAAATAATTCAACTCAACACAAAATAAAGCTCACTTAAATAAACGGACTGCGCCACAACAATCAGCATGAAATTTTGGTCGTCGGCTACCACAGCCTAATTTTCGTAAAATAAATAAATAATTAAATTAATTTTGAAAATTAATAAATAACTACTAAAAATCCAATTTAGGCCCGTAATAACTGATTGGAGCCCGAGACGGGTCGGGAAAAATCCCGAGATACATTTAATAAATAGAAGTATGTCTCTACTTGCTAATTACATGAACCGAACGACTAACATGCATCATCATTAACTAATAATCACTAATCTACTCTAATCTAACCACATAATCCTACTTAATTAACACTAATCAACCGCTAAGCATAATTAGGAAAACTAAGCAGTGTTTAGTGAGCTAAACTCACTTGTTTAACAATCCGCTGGGATTGAAACGTCGGGAACGTCGCGGGGGACGTTTTTCTCCAAAGCGGGTCTAGAAACTGAGGCCCGAAACACACCAAAAACGGGCCTTGAAGCCACTGCAATACCCACACCGAAACTTTCTGTTCTTGGCTGGAAAATTGAAGAAAACCACTCAGTTTAGGCTAGACTTGCACGGGAATGAAGAAAAAACCAAACCCGACCTTGACGGGACTTTACCGGTGAAGAAACACCCAAAATCAGCCCTTGTGGAGCTTCTACAAACCAGAAACAATGGCTGGACAACAGCTTAGCAAGAGAGGGAGAGACGGCCAAGGGGAATGGTGGTGCACAGTGAGGCGGGCGTGCGCGCACGTGAGGCGGTCCCGGCTCTGGTGCGATGGCGAGGCTACTTTTGGCGATCTTCTTGGTATGCTGGTCACACACAACAAATAGAGAGAGAGGAGGATGGTTCTTGGACAGCAACAAAGAGGAAATGAGGGGGAAAGAGAGAGATGAAGAGATAAGAGGGAAGGTGGGCCTTTGGCATCAAATTTCCACAACTTGTTCATCAAGTTTCAACCTCAACCAAGTATCCTTCCTTGGCTCTCATTTGGCCACACCAACACCCCCACATAACCTTCCCAATGGTCCAAAATTGACTAGGGTGTGGGGGATTACGAATTTTGAAGAATAAAGCTTCAATTGGCAATAATTCCTTCTTGATTCTCTCTCGATTGGCTCTCATAAAATCAATTGATGTCTCATTTACCAAATTGATAATTTTCCTCGTCCAAGAATCCCTCCTGCTTCTCAAATTTACAACCAAAATAAATCCCCGACTTCAATTGCATAAAAACGGTCCGCCGACGACTTTTTTCCAAAAAGTGTCGGTTGTCAGAAAAATCTTCTGAGACTGAGTTGCAGGTCCTAGAATTTATTGTGGCATGAAAGAATCTTCAATTTCTGAAATCGGACTTGAATTCGCGGTTAATTTCCACTTGGCGCATTTTTAGCATGACTTAGAATACCGGGTAACTTTTAGAAATTTGCAAGTGCAAATGACCCATGGTCGATTTTCTTCGAGCCACTGTGAACCCACTCGACTCATTGGCGACTCTCGGTTGTTGTGAAAATCTCGAGGATCCAAATACTGACACAAGGTCCCAAAATAATAGGAAAATTAGTCCAGTGCTTGTCAACGAGAATTTGCTAATTTAGTGGTGTCACCCAGATTAGCGACACATCTCAGTCGAACCAGCCTATCTCTGATTTCGAATCAATTTTATATTGTGCCGTATTGACCTCTAAAGATGAGCACGGTCGAGAAGCCGATTCCTGGTCGAATTCTCAAGTCTATTTGCCTTAAAATCCTTAATGGCTTCCCCAGGTAGTCTAATTATCTTGAGAGTGATCAGCTCTGAGAATAGCCCTATAGGCGTGTCAATGAAATGCCCGATTTATCCAATAGAAAACAAGATAAAAAATTTGGGATGTCACACGGTGCGTCCTGGGACGTCGCTATTAATCGACCAAGGTGAGGGATGGGTGCGTGCTCGAGGATCGGGGCGTGACATCCCTTTTAAGTGGTAATAGAGCGAAGTTTAAGAATTTGAGTGATAAGGTGCGATGGTTCATGCGATAGTGGTAGGAAAGACATTTAAATACATGTCTGTGATAGTTGCTTGATAGAATTGTGTGTTGTGTTAATCGCTCAGCTTTTAATCTGGTATGGAATTAGAAGCAGGTTTTAGTAAAGAAGATTGAACCATGAGTGATTAGGAGCTGATGACTCCTAGTAAGAGGGCAGTAGCCTCTATAACTTGGGGTAAAACACCGACAAAGGTTGGTACTTGAGGTGGTTATGGCAAAGCGTTGGCTCTGGCCACCTCGAGTGTAAGAGAACCGCAGCAGGTTGATGCTAGTGTAGCAGCACCGAGCGATCCTTGGTTCAACGGGATTGTTTAGGCACTAATGTTCCTTGGGAACTTGTTGAGCTAGTAAGCTCAGGACTGAGCCGCTGTTGTTGCCGCATCTGTTGAGGTCCAACCTGGATTGGTGGTAAGGGATAAGACTTTAGTACCTAAGTCAAGATTCAGTATAGGTAGAAATGGAAATCGGTTAGGGAAAAGACCGATGTCGAGAGAAAATATTCTATTCCACCCAATTGGAAGGGTGGGATAGTCAGGTCAGCATCGAGACAAAATGGAACATGTTGTTCCCATGTGTGACGATGGAGATCGGCCTTATCTTTTTCCTAGGATAAGAAATTGTTTTGAGTGTAGCCAATAGGGTTACCTAACTAGAAACGGTCCTAGAAGGCCGATGGTACAGATCAGAAGGAGTGTGCCATATAACGCATCGTGGAGTTTTTGGAATGGGCCTTCGGTACCAGAAAGAGTGCATACTGTCACTTGACAGGAGATAGAAGACTCACTAGATGGGTGCCAAAAGTATGGAAAGAGGCATAAATAAATCCAAAGTTTGGGCATTGCTAGTACATGTTGTGATTGTGACCAACACGGCCATAAGGTGAGGGGCTGTCAGTGAGAATCCAAAAGAACACAAATGCTGCTACCGCAGTTAGGATGTCACTAGGATGGTGAAAGGGATAGGAATAGAACCGACCTTGCACCAATCAGAGGAAGAATGTTCTTGAGGAGATTTTATCAGAGTAGCGCAGTAGAGCTTTGGACTAAGTTTGTAGAACTTCGGTTGTTGAAATAAAGTGAAAGAAATGTGAATCACTAGCTATAGTTGTGCTTGCCTAGTTGCTGAGGTGTAACTTTGATGCTACATGAATAGAGTGGGCTCATGGAGCATCTTGTGGTAATGAATTATGGTCATGAAGTAATCCAGCTTAGTCCCTTAACATGTGAAAGTGTCGAGTTTATTGGGAATCAAAAAGAATCTTCGATTTCATTAATCTCATCGGTTGAAGGCAACCCGTTTGTTAGACGGAGGTTGCCAAGGTTACTTGGCGGTTGTCATAAATAAGACAGATTGAAGAACTGAAGATTGATGATATCTTAGTAGTCTAAGAATTCCTAGAGGTATTTCCATGGGAATTGTCAAATTTGTCGTCAGAGTAAAAAAAATAGTGTTTCGTACTCGATATGGCCCTTGTGGGTGCAATGTAATGCCATTGGGTCTGACAAACGTTCCAACTACTATGATGGATTTGACAAATTGAGTGTTCAAAGAATATCTAGATCAGTTCTGATCGTATCGTGTAATGATATTCCAATGTATTCGAGGAATGCTAAGGAGCACGAGAGACATCTGAGAATGGTGAAAGAATCTCCATGGACCCGGCCAACGTCAAATCGGTTATCAGTGAACCAAGACCGACAACAGTATCAGATATCGGAAACCGTTTGAGTTGGACAAGTCACTACAGGAGGTTCGTGGGGGGGGGGATCTCAATATCAGTGTCGCCATTGACTCGACTCCTGAAGAAATGAGAGAAATTCATATGGACAGACAAGTGTGAGGATAATTTCCAAGAGCTTAATTAGAAATTGGCTACTGCACTTGTGTTGATCATTCCTTATGGTTCTGGAGGATGCGAAATTTATAGTGACGCGTTGTTTAGAGGATTGGGTTGCGTGTTGACATAACGTAATAGAGTGTTACATACGCTTCCCATTAGTCGATACCCCATGAGTTGAGCTACCTAGTGCATGACTTGGAACTCGCAGCAATAATTTTTGCTTTGAAAATTTGAAGATGTTATTTGTATGGAGAAAGACTCCAAATCTTCGTTGAACGCTAAAGTCTCAAGGTGTTTATTCTCTCAGAATGAGTGAAATTTGAGACAGCGTTGTGAATTAGAAATTCTGAAGGACGAGGGTTGTGATATTTTGTATCACCTTGGGAAGGCGAATTAAGTCACAGATGTGTTGAGTTAGGAGTCTTCAGTTGCACATATGCTGGTTAAAGAATGGACCTTACATGAGAAAGTTCGAGATTATGTTTTCAAATTTGAGATGGGTTACCTTCCAAATCTTATAGCCACTCTTAGAATTGAGCCGCATGCTCATATTAGAATCAAGGCACAGCTTTGTAAGCCGAGAAGACTCTTCTGACCTCTCGAGACCCTAGAGTGGAAATGAGTGCACATCACGATGGAATTTGTGACAGACTCACTAAGAAGTCAAAGGGGTAGTGATTCCATTTGGGTAGTGGTCGACAGATTGATGAAGTCGGGTCACTTTATCACCGTATGGAAGGATATTGATTTGAATAGGCATGCAAAAGTGTTTGTTCGACAAAGTTCGTCTACATGGAGTGTCGGTGACGATTATATCAGATCTAGACCCAAGGATTCCCAGTTTCAGCAGAACAGCCAGATGATTCCTTTTGAAATAGGACAGAGCAAAGTGTACGAAACTTCAGTTTGTTGAGATGAGGTCATAGAAAGAAAGGTCACAGCTCAGAGTCAGTTCAACAGTCAGTGATTGCAGTTGCCGTGACCAGAGACAGATTCAAGACTGCTCAAAGCTGCCAGAAAAGTTGTATCGTTGAGCATCAAAGACCCTTAGAGTTCCAAATTGGTGATTACATCTTTCTGAAGGTGTCACCAATGAGGGATACCTTGCGCTTTGGCAAGGAGGGAAAACTAAAACTGAGGTATGTAGGTCCCTTTGAGGTTCTGAAAAGAATCGAGATCCTAACATATCGTCTTGCTTTGCTGCCGAGGTTGGCGCAAGTGCATGACATCTTTCACATGTCGGTGTTGAGGACGTATGAGCCTGACCCGACCTGCGTGCTAAATTTTGAAAAAAAATTGACGTGAACGACAAAGTGTCGTACGTGGAAAGCCCGGTTCATACTATGGATCGGAAGGAACAAGTTATGAGTACCAAGATGTCCCCTTGGTCAAAGTGGTCTGGCAACACCATAAGACAGAAGAAGCTACTTGACAAGGAGAAGAATCGATGAGACGATAATACCCCCACCATTTTGAAGAAGAATTTGAACGGTTCAAATTTCGATGACAAAATTTTTATAAGAGGGGAAGAGTTGTGACATCCTGAACTTCAAGCCCTCTGAGGGAGGAATGAATGTGAATTTTGTCAGTGCATTGTTGGTTGATTTCACTCGGAATTGATCACTCCTAAGATACTGACCTTGAAGGGAAAGACTAATAAGGACAGAACTCGTACGACTAAAGAACTTGACCTGGGAAAATGACTTGACCGTGAGACTTGCATGAGGATGATCCTATAGATAGGCATGCCGATTTAAAGGACGACTAGAAGTCGATTCGCTGACAGAACATAATGGAACGACGGGTGATTCCCTTTACTGTTATCGAACCTGCGAACGACCCCATGTCGATTCTTAGTAATCGTGTACTTTGAAATAAGAATCTATCATTCGCAAATTCTTGTAGTCAAGGACGTCCATGTGTCAAGATGTCTTGAATGTGGTGTGGCACGAGTTGGTTACGCGTGAATCCTCAAAGCCACCTGTTAGTTTGAGTTGTACCAAAATGGCATGTGGGCGAAATTGACATGGCATGAGAGTCCATGATTGGACTTTGAAAGTTAGGGAATGTCCGGGACGAACCTTGGATGAAGCTATTTCAACAGTTGCTAGAGCCAGTTAAGCAGAGCAATTGGAAAATGGATTTTCGGACCGAGGAAGCAAGTGTCACGGGTTGGTCGATTACACTCGAACAGAACATCGTGCGGCCTTAGGATTATCGATCCCAAGTTAACCTACGCACACACACGCTCGAACACAAGAGTCGGATTAAGCAAGAGAGTGTATATTAACTCGTGTGTGAACTTATACAAGGAGGGAGAGGGATCCCTATTTTTACAAAGATGAGGCTCATCTCATCCACTGATCATCCCTCCGATCCAACGGTTCATTTTGAATTCGTACGATCATTACAAGGCTACACAATAGGCACTCGAAGGCTAGTTGGAGTCTGTACACGGCAGGTCCTTGGGAAGACCATGGGCGTGTGATAGAAGCAAGATTTGGGTCTGCAGGGCCATCTGACATGATCTGGCACGAGATCGGCTGAACCGTCGCACATGGGCCATTGTCCGTACCGCTCATGGATTGATCGTGGGTCGGATGTGGGCTGCTCATGGGCCACCCTTTGTGCGTGACACGGCTGATCACGGACGGTCTTGGATCATGCTCCGTCTGTGGGCCGTGTCATTCTCCCCCACCTAATCTGGCGACGCCCTCATTGCGTCCATGGCATGGAAAGCTTTGATGTGCTTCTTGAACTACCACAAAGCCTCAGAGGGTTCCCAACTTGCTTCACTCTCGAGAAGGCCCTTCCACCGGATGAGGTATTCCTTCTTTGGTGCACGATATTTCTTCCAAATGATCCAGTCTGCCATGATGCATTCAACATCCCGATCGTATGAGGTTCTTGCTCCGAGGGGCGCTCGTTGTGACTCGCCTCGATCCAGATCATCCTTGTCCACATGGCAAGGCTTCAGCATACTCACATGGAACACCGGATGTAACTTGAGCTTGGTCGGTAAGTCCAGCTTGTATGCCACCTTCCCAATCCGCTGCAACACCCGGAAGGGACCTTCATAGCGACGGATCAGCCCTTTGTGCACATCTCAGTATTGAAGGACCAGGTGTAGCTTAGCCAACACCAAGTCTCCGACTTGAAATTCCATGTGCCATCGCTTTTATCAGCCCACTACGTGATGTGCTTTGCGGCCCTATTGAGGCACGCCCGTGCCAAGTCTGCATGTTCTGCCCATTCTTTGGTAAACTTGTACGTGGAAGGGCTACTTCCTCGATACCTCGAGGCAACCACGCTTGGCGTAAGCGGTTGCTGCCCGGTCACGATCTCGAACGAGCTTTGGTTCGTGGACTTGCTTCGTTGCAGGTTGTAAGAGAATTGTGCCACGTCAATCAGCTGCGCCCAATTCACCTACATATTGCTCACATAGTGCCGGAGGTAGATTTCCAGCAATGCATTTTCCCGCTCCGTTTGTTCATCGGTTTGGGGATGCATGCTGGTGGAGAAGTTGAGGTCCGTCCCCAGAAACTTGAAGAGCTCGGTCCAGAACCGCCCAGTGAATCGAGGATTGCGATCGCTCACGATCGTGCATGGAACGTCCCAATATTTGAGGACGTGCTTAAGGAACAGCTTGGCGGCTTCCCCAGTTGGACAATCCTTTGTAGTTGGCACGAACGTCACATATTTGGAGAGGCGATCGACCACAACCATGAGGGTCTGACAGCCTTCGAACTTGGGCAAGTTCACGATGAAGTCCATGGAGACACTCTCCCATGGACATTCCGGGATAGGCAGCAGTTCGAGGAGCCTCGCCAGAGACCGTTGCTCTATCTTATCCTGTTGGCACACTAGACAAGTCCGCACATAAGCTTTGATGTCGTCCTGCATGTGTGGCCAATAATATTGATCTTTGATGAGTGCCATGGTGCTGTGGATTCCCGGATGACCCACCCATCTAGAGTCATGGCACTTGTGTAGGATCTCCTTCCGAAGTCTCCTGCGGAGCGGCACATAAAGTCGCTGCGCTTTGGTGTAGAGGAGATCATCCTCATACCAGAACCGCTTTGTCTTGCCCTCTCATGCGTATTAAAGGAGGGCTTGGGCAATCTGGTCGTGCTTCAGCCCCTCCTTGATACGCTCGATCCATGGACAGTCAGGTTGACTCACCACATTGGCCAACTCCATCTTCCTGCTTAAGGTATTGGCCACGGAATTAGACTTTCCGGGCTTGTACTCTAGCACATAATCAAACTCGGCAAGGAAGTCTTGCCACCGAGCTTGAGTTAGGCTGAGCTTCTTCTGGGTTTGGAAGTAGCTCGTAGCCACATTGTCGGTCCTCACGACGAACCGCAATCCCAAGAGATAGTGCCTCCACGTACGAAGGCAATGCACCACCGCGGTCATCTCATTCTCTTGGACCGTGTATCGCCGCTCGGTATCCTTCAATTTTTGGGACTCGAAGGCAACCGGATGCCCTTCCTGCATCAAGACACCACCGATAGCAAAGTCAAAAGCATCGGTTTCTACCTCGTATGGTTTGGTGTAGTCGGGCAGCACGAACACCGGCTCCTCGACCATGGCATTCTTCAACCGTTCGAACGTCTCTTGACACTGATCCGTCCACTCCCACAGTCTTTCTTTTTTTAGCATATCCGTGAGTGGCACGATGAGGCTCGAATATCCTCGGATGAAGCGTCGATAGTAATTTGTGAGTCCGAGAAAGGATCTCAACTTCGTCACCTTAGTTGGTGACTTCCATTCAATGATGGCACGGATCTTCGCCACATCCATCCGCACACGTCCACCCCTGACGATGTGCCCAAGGAAAGGGACTTCCTTTTGAGTGAAGACGCAGTTCTCGCGCTTCACATACAGTTCATTCTCCTGAAGGGTTTGGAAAACTTGGCTCAAATGTTTGACATGTTCCTCGAGCGTCCGGCTATACACGGCAATGTCGTCTAGGTAAACCACAACGTACTGATCAAGGAACGAGTGGAGTACTTTGTTCATGAGAGTGCAAAATGTGGCCAGGGCATTTGTCAAGCCGAAAGGCATGATGAGGAACTCATACGAATCATAGAGGGTCACGCATGCGGTTTTTGGCTCATCTCCTTCGGCAATCCGAACTTGATAGAATCTCGATCAGAGATCAAGCTTGGAGACCCACCGAGCTTCCCCGAGCTGATTGAGCAAGTTGACGATGAGCAGGATCGGATATTTGTTCTTGATGGTGAGCTTGTTGAAGGCTCGGTAGTCTATGCACATACGGAGAGATCCGTCATGCTTCTTTTGGAACAACATCGGAGCATCGAACGAAGCTTTGGATAGCCGAATGTATCCCGCGTCGAGCAACTCTTTTCGTTGTTTCCGCAACTCTTCCAACTTGGGTGGAGCCATGCGATAGGGTGCCATGGCCGGCGGTCGAGCATCGGGCACAAACTCTATCCGATGATCGACTTCTCTTCGAGGGGGCAACCTTTTTGGTAGCTTGGGCGGCATCACATCTTGGAAGACATTGAGGACTCAGGACACCTCTTCCGGTACCTCGCTTTCTTCCGCGCCCTCCTCCTTCAATGTTGCCAAGAAGGTCACCTCGCCCTTCTTCAGCCCCTTAGACAGCTGCATGGCCAAGAGCATCTTCCTATCGCGTCTCGATTCGCAGTAGATCGGGACCATGCATTGGCACCGCTTGTCTAGGATACATATGCAATCTGCGAAGGGCATAACGCTCGCATTGATTCGATCAAGGAATCCCAAACCCAGCACGAAATCATAGTCGTCAAGCGAGATTACCTCGATATCTTCTTTGCTCGTCCATGGACCGACATGTAGCTCCACTTCCCTAGCCATGCTGTTAATCGGGACTTCCTTGGAGTTCACCATTTTAAGCCATCCGGCATCACTCATCTCGACCGGAATGCTCATTTTCTTCACGGCCTCATTGGAGATGAAGAGGTCGGACACCCCGGTATCCACGAGTGCACTCATCGTGGTACCCCCGATCTTCACATCCACAAACATCATTCCTTTGGGTTCTTTGGCCTTCTTGGCCTTGATCGACCCTAGGATCCAAAACGATCCCAATTACGCTTCCTCTCGCGGTACATCCTCTTTGCAGAGGGCCGCTAGCTTTCCTCTCTTCGGATAATCTCGGACCGTGTGTCGTCCGTGGCAATAGAAGCACTTGTAGGTGCGTACTTTACGATGGTATCCCCCATGGCTCGACTCAGGTTGGGTCTTATGAGGGACCGTAGGTGGTCTGCTTGTAGTTGGACGGTTGTATCAGTTCCGATCTCCCCCACCAGTTGCCCTTTCTCTCAGTCGAGTGTCTGGCTTGGCTGAGGGTGACGGTTTGTACTCTACGAGGGACTCGGCCACCGAAGTAGCTGTTGAGAGATCCGTTGCGTTGCACCATTTGAGCTCTTGCTTGACCCATGGTTTGAGTCCGCTCATGAACTGGTGGAATGCCTCCGTCTCGGTCATGGACGGGATTTGGAGCAGCAGCTCCTAGAATCGCTTCACATAGTCGCGGACTCCGCCTTTTTGCTCTAGGCGCTTTAGTTCCCCGTGAGCTTCCTCCTCTGCATAGGCGAGATAGTAGGCTTGCCGAAATTCCTCGACGAACCGTGCTCAAGTCGTGATGGGATCACCATTCCTACCATTCGACCTATGACGCCACCACAGCAACGCATCATTAGCTAAATACATGGCTGCTGTGTTCACCCGGATCACGTCGTCGATCATCCCCATGGTCTGGAAATAGCGTTCCATGTACCACAGGAAGTTGTCCACGTCCTTTGCCACCCGAGAGTCCTTGAACTCTTTTAATTTGGGCACATTGGATCGTGGTTGCACAGTGATCACCACATTCACTCGTGCAACTTCAAGCTCAGCGAGCTTGTTTTTCATCTTGGCCATCTCCGCATGCATGGCCACCATCGCTGCTGGGCTGTTGAAACTGGTAGGATGTTCAAAAAGTGAAATAATGACATTTTGGCTAAGGCCGACCGTGTGACCGCACACGGCTATTTTATCGAGAATGATAAAAGATTGAATTGATTGAATGGTCGAGATATTATACTATATCATCCTACGGGCTCTTATATGTTAGCTTAGCGAGAGTAGTATACTAGTGTACTATATCAGCCTGCGGGTGATATGTCAGCTTAGCGCGAGCAGTACACTTTATCAGCTTAGAGTAAGCATTAAAGGTATACTATATCAGCCTGCGGGTGATATGTTAGCTTAGTGAGAGTAGTATATCGGTATACTATATTAGCCTATGGGTGATATGTCAACTTAGCGAGAGCAGTATACCTTAACCTTATCAGTTTAATGCGAGCTATATTATCTATTTATCAGCTTAGAGTGAGCAGACCCGATATAGTCGGACTTTATAGATAGTATTGATTGAATTGACCATGGGATAGTCCGATGACATAAAATCGGCTAGGTCGATTGATTGATGATTCAATTTGAGTTCTGACTTGACATGATGACATGATTCAATGATTTATTGATGTGATTTGAGGCATCTGTAAATGTTATTAATTTGCAGGATGGAACTGAGTTCAAGGTAAGTCCTCTAACTCGTGTTGTGCTTAGGCGGCCTCTAGAGTGTATTGGCTTCCTAATCGGGTCTTAGGGGGTAGAACTTGCTGAGACGTAGTCTCATCCTGGTTGTGAGACAACATTTCTAGTCCCTAGATGCAGCAGACTAGGATTTTGAAGATCTCGAAAGTTCGGTGCCGTCTGCTGAAGACTACAGTTGGAGTGTGGAGGATGATGAAGAGGAGGACAAGGACCCGTAGTTTGTGGAACCCCCACCCTTACTTGTAGACCTTGATTCTGAACTTGTTTAAGCTGAATCTGGCGTAGTAGTCCACCATATATATATGTGCACGGGTTTGCAATGTATATAAGTGTGGTTGTTTTTGAAAGTTCGGAATTTAGTCATACTTTCCTATCCCATCGTTTTATTGTCTGGGGATTGTGTATATGCTTCCATGTGCATATTAAAAAGAAAGGGTCAGCAATGCATCATGGGATGTCGCTATTAATCGACTAAGGTGAGGGATGGGTGTGTGCTTGAGGATCGGGGCGTGACAATGTGTACCTGACAATGCAGAGCTTAAGGAAGAGATCTTGTCAGAAACTCAACGTAGCAGTTACAACATTCATTCAGGCAGTACAAAGATGTATCAAAATCTGAGTCAACCCTATTGGTAGAACGGTGAAGGCAGATATCGCCAAGCATGTCGATAAGTGTCTAACGTTTCAGCAAGTGAATTTACAGCATTGTAAGCTGGGAGGACTTCTGCAACCTCTCGAGATTCCCGAGTGGAAGTGGGAACATATCACAATGGACTTTGCGATGGACTTACCGAGGAGTCAGCGAGGTAATGATTCCATATGGGCTGTAGTTGACAGATTGACGAAGTTGGCTCACTTTATCGCCGTACGAAAGGACTATGCATTGGACATATATGATGAGTTATACGTGTGACAGATAGTACGTTTACATGGAGTACCAGTGACAATTTCTAATTGAGACCCGAAGTTCACAACAGCCTTTTGGAAAAGTTACAGACTGCCTTGGGAACAAAGCTACAGTACAGTACGGCCTATCATCGTCAGATAGATGGCTAGTCTGAGAGGACGATTCAAACCCTCAAGGACATGTTGCGAGCTTTTATGTTGGATTTCAAAGGAAGCTGGGAGGAACGGCTTCATCTAGTTGAGTTCGCTTACAACAATAGTTATCAATAGAGTATTTAGATGGCATCGTTTGAAGTGTTGTATGGCAGAGCGTGAAGAACTCCAGTTTGTTAGGATGACGTCGGAGAATGGAAGATTACTGGCCTAGAGTTAGTTTAACAGTCAGTGGATGCAGTCACAGTTATCTGGGAAAGACTAAAGACCGCTCAGAGTCGTCAAAAAGTTATGCAGATAAGCATAGAAGACCATTGGAATTCCAAGTTGGTGAACACATCTTTTTGAATGTGTCACCGATGAGCGGTACTTCGCGCTTCGGCAAGAAAGTGAAACTAAGTCAGAAGTACGTCGGTCCCTTTGAGATTCTGCAGAGAATAGGGACTTTGGTGTATCGTCTTCTGCCACTGAGACTGGCACAAGTGCATGACGTCTTCCATGTGTCGATATTGAGAAAGTATGAACTTGACTCGACCCACGTGCTGAATTTTGAAGAGTTAGACGTGGACGAAAAAGTGTCGTACGTGGAGAGACCGGTTCAGATCATGGATCACAAAGAGCCAGTGCTACGTACCAAGACGGTTCCCTCGATCAAAGTGGTCTAGCAACACCAAGGGACAGAAGGAGCAACGTGGGAAAGTGAAGAATCGATGAGACAACAATACCCCCACCTTTTTTTAAAAAGAAATGTAATGGTTTAAATTTCGAGAATGAAATTTTTATAAGAGGGGAAGAGTTGTGACATCCTGATTTTCGACACTATTTTGATTAAATCAAATGGGCTTTTCATTGACGTGACTATGGCCTTTTTCTCTAAACTGATTACTTACGAGATAACTAATCTATCTGGTGAAGTGGTTAAGGAATATAAACATGACAGACTTGAGAATTCGATCAAAAATCGACTACTCGACCGTGCTAATTAGCAAGGGTCAATATGGCACCGTTAAAATCGATTAGAGACCAAAGATGGGTCGATTGGATAGAGACGTGTAATTAAAGTGTGGGTGATTCCACCTAATTGCAAAATTCACGTCGAACAGCACTAGACTGATTTTTCTGTCAATTCTGTACCCAGTGCCCGTAATTAAAAATTTTAGATTTTTATGATAATCGAGAGTCACCTATGAGTCGGAGATGTACAACGTGGATAAAAAATAATTAACCACGGGTCAAACACGCTAAAAATTCCTAAAAGTTACCCGGTAGGTTAGGTTACGCTAAAATCGCGTCCGATCGAAATTAACCACGAAATTGAATTCGGTTTCGGGAATCAGGCGTTGGAGTGTGTCACAATTCATTTATAGGACGTCGCCTCGTCTTTTGGAGAAATTTCGTCGAGTCCGAGATTTTTCGGAAAAATCGGATTTCGGAAAAATTAGAAAATGAAAGTGAAATTCGGATGGGAGAGGAAACATGCCATTTTGCTGTCCAAAACTTGTTATTTATGGGAAATAATATGCAAGAAAGTATTAGGGGACTAAGGAGATTAGCATGTGGGCATTGGGGACCAAGCATTGATGATACGTGATATTTTTCTTTGACCTTTGAAGACCCTTGTTCCCTCCCCCCTCCTCTTCTTCTTCATGTGAATCCCTCCCAATAGCTGCCACCATCTTCCTTTAGCCATTCCCCTCAAATTTCTTTTTTTCTCCTTAGCCCACACCCCTCACGAATGCCATCCCTCTCGGTCCTTGCTGCAGTTGACCACTCTACTTCAACGTTCATGCACCCCAACGCCCCACACGTCCATATTTCTCCTGCGTCTTCACCCTTTCACATGCAACAGCCCACACCACTAATCTTCACGCCATCTGCCACCTCAAGCCGCCCATGCTAGCAACGCCACTTCTGTCACGCGTCCTTCACCCCTACCCATATTCTCCACTTCACCAAGTCCCCCCCTCCCCCAGTGAAACCTCCTGACGTTGACGTCGTAGCTCATTCCCATTTCCTAGTTATGACCAATAGCTGGTCCACGCAGCTCAGCCCCTCCAGAGCAGCTTCGACCAGCCCAAACCGTGAGCGTCCCTTGCGGTTTTCAGCCTGGTCCGAGCTTCCTTTGGCGTCGACGTAGGCCCGAGTCTTGCTCGCCTTCGCGTTGCCATCACTGTGAACCCATTTATTTACGAATCCAGTTAGTTTACGTCCTAAACTCTAATTAAAGTGCTAATGATGCTTAAAGGTGGGTTAGTCACAAATTAGAGGTTTAGTTAGACTAATTAGGATTAGTGAGATTTAGTTGGCTTAGTTATATTGGTTAGGACTACTTGGTTGGTTCAATTAGATGGTTAGATAGTTAGATAGTTCAATTAGTTAGATTAATTAGTTGGTGTAGTTAGTTAATTAGATTAAATTAGTTAGTTAGTAGATTAATTTAATTTATGCACCTAGGTGGTTAGATTAGCTTATGTTAATTTAATTGAGTGATTTAATTTAAATATGTTGCAATTTATTTAATTAAATGCAATTTATTTGATTATTTAGTTATTTATTAATTACTGTAATTTATACTGGGATAGTCGGTCATTAGAATTTTGTACCGATTGTCGTGGTGTAGTTAGTTTGTGCAATTGATCGCTAATTTGTGCAATTGGGTGCTGATTAATGATTTTTGAATTATTATTTCAAAAATATGAATTTTTGGTATTTAATTAGAAAAAAATATCGGGTGTCGGGTTTTGACGCCAAAAATTATTTTAAGTACTATATCAAATCGTGGGATTTTTAAAAGAGATGATATGACTTTTAATGGTTCAATCTGATCGTGTGACCACGCATAATTATTTTACCAGGTGTTTTTAATATAAAGAAAATAGGCCAAGTACATTATTTGAAATTGAGGCAATCGAGTGCAAAGCATGATGTCCTTGGTCGAGATTGGATGTGCGTGTGATCGCTATGAGAACTTGTCACTCGATGAAAACGAGGGTGATGCTCCTATGTGGAATGGCCTTGACAACGGATGCCGATCGTAGCGGAGGCTGGACTGATGCTTTTATGTGGAATGCCATCTAGATGTAGACATTGCCGTGCCTGACGAAGCAGGACAACGACCGATTATGCCGGAGGACTGTCGACTGTTGAGTTGGATTGACCGATGGGTCATAATAACTGGAATGCTTGATTGAGTGGAATAGTCATGCCTGATTATGGGACAAAATTGTGTGGCACGGAATGGGACGTGTAATAACGATTTGACCTTATAATCGGGACCCCTGTGATTGATTGGTATATGTCATGAAGTGTTCCAGTTAATGATGTACGCTTGTTGCGTTTATATATGGTTTATGAGATGTGCTAATGTACAGGGAGGTGCTGAGGCGAGGTAAGTCTTATATGATGCGTGCTTAGGCTGCCTCTAGGTGAATTATCTTCCTAATCGGGGTTTAGAGTGTAGACTTTCTAAGATTTTTATCTCACCCCATCGTGGATTACCAATTTCAGGGCCATAGCATGGAGGATCTAAAGCTCGAGATTGAAGGGTCCAGAGTGTAGATGGCCTAGAGGTTTCTTTTTAAGTCAGACTTTATGTATATAAACCGAATGTGTTTATAAAGTTTGTTTTGTTTAAATTGGTCGTCCTGCTTTTCTATCCCATGTTTGTTTGTTGTCTGGAGATTGTTTAATTTGCTTCTGCATGTGCATAAAAAGAATGGGTCGGCGACGCATCCTAGAAATATCGCATTTTGATCGACCACCGAGGGATGTGCGTGGGCTCGAGGTTCGAGGCGTGACATCTATTCTCTTCTATCTGTTACCGATCTTGACGTCTTCTCATTCTTCTCCTTCAAGTTATGTTCTTCATCAGTTGGTATTAGAACAATATTCGTCCTGCATTAATTAATTTTAGAGCCAAAAGCACTTATTACATTGTGTTGAAGGTTTTTTCATTCGTGATATGGTTTTAATGAGACTTGTGATGACAAAAAGTAAAGAAATGGGTGTGCCATGTTCAAGTTTTGCAAGAGTTTTTTTTTTTTTTTTGGCTCGGAAGTTTTGCAAGAGTTAGTGAGTCAAAAATCAACAAGAAAAGTGTTAATTTCACTCAACCAATGGAACATTACAACCAAGAACACATATTGTATCATTTAGATTTTATGCCATCCACTTGTCGGCGTGTGTCACGCTTCGAACCTCAAGCGCACGCACATTCCTCGGTGGTCGACTAAATTGTGACGTTCTCAGGACGCGTCGCCGACCCAAACGAATCATACACAAGCGGAAGCGAAATAAACAATCCCCAGACAACAAACAACATGGGATAGAAAAGCAAGACAATCAATTCACAAAACATAGTTTCATAAACAAACTGGTTTATATACAATACTAGTCTATAAAAAAGAGTCAACTCCAAAAAGAAGGGTCACTAAGCCATCTAGGCACTAGACTCCTCATCCATAAGCTCCGGGGGATCTGGGTCCACCACGACACCATCAGGAGTGTTGAGATCCATTAGGTGAGCTACTTCCCACTGCCCGGTCCCAATGGGAGGCCCGTCAAAACCCAGTAGGGGACCCTCTCGACCCCCTTGTTGAAAGTTAATGAACCATGCTATGCATCGATGCGGTACCAAATGAGGTAGGCCCTCATCGACCCATACCACAGACTCGACTAGCTCTCAAGTCAGGGTGGTCTTGGGAATAGGGAAGGAAGTATGCTCACAATCCATCGTTTACGGAACCCCGTATCGTACCTGACGTTCCACCATCTAAGGACCTAAAAAGATAAGCCCACGATGAGGTAAGACAATGTCTCAGCGAGTTCATGCCCTAAACCCCGATTAGGAATGTAATACGCCTAAAGGCAGTCTAACCACACCTCATAGAAGACTCACCTCACCTCAGTTCCTTCATACACGTCAGTATAGTTCATATAACAAATGCATATAATAAATGCACACATCAATCAGAACACCTCACTCATATTTCAAACAACCATAGGGGTCTCGATTATTAAATCGTTATGACACGTCTCGTTCCGCGCCACACAATTTTGTCCCATAATCAAGTACGTCAATTTCAATCATCCATGCACCCCAATTGATTACGACCCAGCGGCCACAACCGACACAACAGTCAACAGTCTTTCGGCATAGCCGGGCGTCATCTCGGACCATCGAGCACGTCAACGTTTACATCTAGACGGCATTCCACAATGGAGCATCGGTCCAACCTCCACTACGCCCAACATTCGTTGACTTGGGGCATTCCCGAAGGAGCATCGTCCGGCCCTAAGGCTCGTGACGGTTTCTCATAGTAATCCATGCATATCCAATATCGGCCAAGGACATCGTGCTTTGCACACAAATGCCTCAATTAAAATAATGTACTGGACATATTTTCTTCATATTAAAAACACCCAGTAAAATAATCGTGTGTGGGTACACGGTCATTTTGAGTCATAAAAATGGATATCATTCCTTTTAAAATGCCACTATTTTATATAGTACTTAAAAAAAATTTCCATGTAAAAACCTGACACCTGGTATTGAGGGCTAGTGAGTTCACGGCGACGGTGACGCAACGGCGAGCAAGACTCAGGTCAACGACAATGCCAAGGGAGGTCTGAAAGAGGCTGAAAATGGGCCATGAAGTCTCAGCTGTGGGATGAGATTTCAGTTCTATTGAGGGCTGGAAAGGGCTGGATCGAGGGGCGGAACGGCGCTGGAACGGCCACGGCGGGATGGTGGCGTGAGCAGGGGTCAATGGCAGCTTAGACGAATGGTGGAGGGACTTGGCGACGGCAAACGGTGGTTGGATGATGGACGCACGAGCGCGGGGTAGCGAGCAGGAGGTGGTGCGGGGCTGGAGTCGAGCGGGCGAGCGGGATGGTGTGTGGCGGCGCGACGGTTTCGGCGGGCATGCGGATAGGCGGTGAGGGGCGATCGACGGTTGCTACTAGTTCTCTGGTTTGCTCGTTAGATTTCTTGAGCTTAAAACAACAACAATGGAGGTAGAACAACAAGGAAGAAGAAGGAGGTGGTCTGCTAGCTTAAGGTGGACCAAATGTCTCAAAAGTCTTCAAGAAATATCCAATACACTCAAGTGTCATGCCCCCAAAGTCCACAACTACTCAGCTACCTTATCCCCTACCAATCCTCCTCTCCAAGCTTCAATTGATGCCCCAAATGTTGCACCCCACTCATAGCTACGAATTTTGCCCATTCAATCCAATTTCTCTAAAAAATAATCCAATTTAATGGCTAAAATTCCAAGGAGGATGCCCACACTACTTTCCAGAGTTTTCCTTGCCATTTGATCCAACTTGACGGCCAAAAGTGCGCTCGAAAATGGGCCTCCGAATTTCCCGGTACAAAATCTTCAAATTTTGATTTTTCGCCGAAAGTTCTTCGGAGGATGAGTCCACATTCCTAAAATAAATTGTAAAATGAAAAAACTTTCAATTTCTGAAATTGGGTTCAATTTCGTGGTTAATTTCAACTGGGCGCAAATTTAATGTGACCTAACCTATCGGGTAGCGTTTATGAAGTTTTAGCGCATTTGACCCATGGTCGATTACTTTTTAGCCACATTGTACATCTTCGACTCATAGGCAACTCTCGGTTGTCATGAAAATCTCGAGGTTTCAAATACAGACACAAGGTACAGAAACGATAGAAAAATTGGTTTAGTGCCGTTCGACAGAAATTTTGCAATTAGGTGGAATCATCTGCACTTTAATTATATGCCTCTGTCGAATCAACCTATCTCCGGTCTTTGATCGATTTTGACGGTGTCGTATTGACCCTTGCAGATTAGCACGGTCTTACAGTCGATTTCTAGTCGAATTCTCAAGTCTATTGTGTTTAAATTCCTTAACAGCTTCACCTGATAGATTAGTTATCTCGTGAGTGATCAGCTTAGAGAAAAGACTATAGACGCATCGATGAAAAGCCCAATTCATTCAATCGAAAACATAACAAAAAATCAAGATGTCACAACTCTTCCTCTCTTATAAAAATTTCGTTCTCGAAATTTAAACAATTACAATGCTTAAACAAAAAGGTGGGGGTTATTGTCGTCTCATTGAGTTTACACTTTCCCAGGTTGCTCCTTCTATCATGTGGTGTTGCCAGAATCTGCTCCTTCCAATCTACAAGTTGAATTGGTCTCTCCACGTACAACACTCTACCGTCCACGTCTAATTCTTGAAAATTCAGCACATGGGCCAGGTCAGGCTCATACTTTCTTAACATTGACACGTGGAAGACGTCATGCAGTTGTGCTAGTCTCAACAGTAGCGCAAGATGATACGGTAAAGTCCCTATTCTCTCCAAAATCTTGAAGGGACCTACGTACCTTGGACTCAGCTTCCATTTCTTGCCAAAGCGCGAAATACCCCTCATTGGTGACACCTTCAGAAAGACGTGTTCAGCAACTTGGAATTCCAATGGTCTTTGATGCTTATCTGCATAGCTTTTCTTGCGATTCTGAGCGGTCTTTAATCTGTCCCTGATAACTACAACTGCATCTACTGACTGTTGAACGAACTCTGGGCCTATAATCTTCCATTCTCCGACTTCATCCCAACACACTGGCGTTCTGCACACTCTGCCATACAACGCTTCGAAAGGTGCCATCTGAATACTCTACTGGTAGTTGTTGTTGTAGGCGAACTCGACGAGATGAAGTTGTTCCTCCCAACTTCTTTTGAAGTCTAGCACACAAGTTCTTAGCATGTCTTCGAGAGTTTGAATCGTCCTCTCAAACTGGCCATCTATCTGCGGATGATATGCCGTACTGAATTGCAGCTTCGTTCCCAAGGTAATTTGTAAACTTTTCTAGAAGGCTACGGTGAACTTCGGGTCTCGATCAGATGTAATTGTCACTAGCACTCCATGCAGACGAACAATTTGACGCACATACAACTCTGTATACCTATCCAGTGCATAGTCCTTTCATACGGTGATGAAGTGAGCCAACTTTGTCAATTGGCTAACCACAATCCATATGGAATCATTACCCCTCTGACTCCTTGGTAAGCCCATCACAAAGTCCATTGTGATGTGTTCCCACTTCCACTCGAGAATCTCGAGAAGTTGCAGAAGTCCTCCCAGCTTACAGTGTTGTGCCTTTACTTGCTAACACATCAGACACTTGGTGACATGCTTGGCGATCTGCCTTCATATCGATCCACCAAAAGTGTTGACGCAGATTCCGATACATCTTCGTATTGCCTGGATGAATGCTGTAACTGCTATGATGAGCTTCTGATAAAATCTCTTCCTTAAGCTCCGCATCGTCAGGTACACATAATCGTCCATGAAACTTCAATGTTCCATCTTCAGAAATCTGAAAGTCAGGTTTTATATTTTCTACATCTTGCAGGATCTTCTGGATCTCTCACTGTTGTTGGTCTTGGCTAGTTGATCACTGCTTCAATCTTGGTTGGGTCCATGGATATTCCTTCACCTGAAATCACATGACCTAGAAAAGCCATACGAGTCAACTAAAACTCGCACTTGCTGAACTTAGCGTACGGTTCATGATTCCGCAGAGTCTGGAGCACCATCCTCAACTATCTTTCGTGCTCTTCAGGACTTCTTGAGTACACGAGGATATCGTCAATGAACACGATCACAAACTAATCCAGATACTCCTTGAACACTCGGTTCATTAGATCCATAAAAGCAGTTGGGGCATTCGTCAAACCAAACGGCATCACAGTGAACTTATAATGGACGTATCGCGTACGAAACGTTGTCTTCAGTATGTCTTCCTTTCTGATCCTCAACTGATGATACCATGTCCTCAAGTCGATTTTTGAAAATATCGACGCTCCCTGCAACTGGTCAAACAAGTCGTTAATCCTTGGTAGCGGGTACTTGTTCTTGATCGTCACCTGATTGAGTTGACGATAGTTGATGTAAAAGCGCAACAAACCATCTTTCTTCTTCATAAACAGAACTGATGATCCCTAAGGTGATGCACTGGGATGTATGAATCCCTTATCCAACAACTCCTACATATGTACCTTTAGTTCTTTCAACTCTAACAACGCCATGCGGTAAGGAGCCTTAAAGATTGGCTCCGTCCCGGGAGCTAACTCAATCAAAAACTCAATCTCCCTTTCTCAAGGCAAACCTGGTAACTCCTTCGGAAACACATCTGGAAACTCTTGAACTACTGCAATGTCTTCCATCTTCAGCTCCTCAACTATCGTATCCACGACAGTCGCCAAGTAACCTTGACAACCCCCGTCTAACTAACGGGTTGCCTCAAGTGACGAGATTGAGCTAATTGAGGATCCTGCTCGACTCCCAACAAACTCGAAACTTCCACCTGCTAACAGGTTAAACTGAATCGCTTTACGATAACAGTCTACAGTAGCTCATTGCTTGGTGAGCCTGTCCATGCCAATTATCACATCAAAATCATACATGGCTAAGACTATCAGGTGAAGCCGTTAAGGAATCTAAATGCAATAGACTTGAGATTTTGACCAGAAATCGACTGCTCAACCATGTTTATCTGCAAGGGCAATACAGCACGGTCAAAATCGATCAGAGATCGGAGATAGGTCGGTTCGACTAACTTATGTGATTAGAGTATGGGTTATTCCACCTAATTACAAAATTCTCGTCGAACGGCACTAGACCGATTTTTCTGTCATTTCCATACCATGTGTCCACACATGAGACCTCAAGATTTTCACGACAATCGAGAGTCGCCAATTAGTCGAAGATGCACAATATGACTCGAAAATAATCGACCACAGGTCAATTGCACTAAAAATTCCTAAAAGCTACTCGGTAGGTTAGGTCATGTTAAAATCGCGCCTGGTTGAAATTAACTGCGAATTTAAACTCGATTTCGGAAATTGAAAGTATTGTCATGTCACGATTCATTTTAGGAATGTTGACTCATCCTCCGAAGATTTTTTCTGCAAACATGAGATTTCGGCAAAAATTCAAAGGTTATTTTTGATTGGGAAAATTAAAGGGCCATTTTTTGTCGTATTTTTGGGATCCAAGTTGATTCAATTGATGAGGAAAAATCATGAGAGGGACGATGGCACCTTGGCTGAATTTATAGGCTTTGATTTGAGCTTAATTGGAGAAGAATTGAATTGAATTGAAGGCCAAATGTACAAAATTCGTAGGCCAAGAGGGGAGCAACCTTTTGTACCATTTGGGAGACTTCTTGAGGAAGCTTGAGAGTGGATAATGGCTGAGCAAGTGGGGCATGTGTGATGAGTGAAATGAATAGGTTTGTGGACTTTGGAGGCCAAATGGTGGTCCCTCTTCAGCTAAGCAGCCATCTTCTTCCTCCTTGCTCCTCCTTTATCCATTGTCGAAGCGTTTTGTGATCTCAAAGAACCAGAGAACAGCCAGCTCTCCCATCACTCTCTCTTCCCTCTTTAGCCCCAAGGAATTCACAGCCCTTTCTTCCTTGTTTTCCTCTTTTTCCCGTTTCTACTCCAATTGACCTTCTTGTGAAAAATTAAGTTAATTGTTGGCTTCCCGTGTAGATCAGCTCTCGTGCCACCCACCACTGTGCTAAGGACATCCAGTTCGTACGGAAGAACCCGGCCTCTCACCGAACGGAGCCGCCGGCTAACCTGCCGACCAGCCAGAAGCTACCGCTCACCAGTCCGCTTACTCGCCTACACTATTTCATGATTTCAGCCTTTTTTCTCCCATTTTGACCCAACCTTCGCCTAGCCCAGCCACCGGTAGGTCCCCCTTGACGCCCAGGTGCCACCGGTCATCGGCTAAACCCTCGCCGGAGCTCCAATCAACCCATCCAACTCATTTTCCTCCTCTACAATCCAATTCCCAGAGTTGCAATGAGAAGCAGTGTTTGTGGCTGTTGTTTTGAGTTTGGGACCGTCTTGGATCATCGTGGTTGAGGTTCCTGTGCGTCGCCTTCATCTCCGTTGCCGCGTCCTTATCTCCGGCCCGCTTAACGGGTAAGTTTAGCTCCTAATCCTTCAATTAGTGCCTAAACTTGCTTAGAGTTAGTTTAATTAGTGTTGATTCTAGTTTATGATATTTACTTAAGCTATATTAGTCCTAAGATAG
The DNA here is from genome assembly GCA_007663325.1 of Eucalyptus pauciflora. NCBI lineage: Eukaryota > Viridiplantae > Streptophyta > Magnoliopsida > Myrtales > Myrtaceae > Eucalyptus > Eucalyptus pauciflora. The sequence goes on along the minus strand of VMYD01000304.1, from coordinate 302,094 downwards.
GTGGTTAGATGAATGGCTAAGATTAGTTTAGCTTAATCTTGCTTTATTGGCTTAATGATGATTATGTGCTTAATTAAGCTTGTTTAGCTTTAATTAATTTATTACTTGCTTTAATTATTGTTTTGAATGAATTTTGGATTAAATTTATTAGTTATTTAATTATGGAAATTCACTGTTCATACGAATATTGTTCACGAAACACTATTCACGCGGTACTGTTCACATGCACTGTTCACCAGAGAATGAAAGTTGTCTAAATTCATGTGTTTTGACCTTATGAGGTGATTTGAGTGTATAAATGCATGGGCATCTGCATGAATTGAGTGATTTTCATAAAAAGGGAAATATGCCTTGTCCGAGGGACACCTAAATGGACCGCCTTTGAAATTGTATTTGCAAGCATTGTGCATTGCTTGGTGCTTGCATGATTAAAAGTTGAACCGTCACCCAACGGAAGTTTGGGGGCGATACCTGACGGGAGTCGGAAGCCGATCTCAGTAGATTCTAGACCGATGTCCCTTTTTGGGAAACCGTTTAAATGGGAGTTCTAGACGTAGCCGTGCTCGATGGGGCAAGACAAAGCCCGATATTTCTCGGCAGCCCGGCGAAAGTCGGGTGATCACTAACTGGAAAGTTAGCCTTCGTTGGGAGGTCATTAATAACTGGAGCACGTGTGAGTGTTGAGATGGTTGGGTCTTAATATGAGGTGAAATTGTGTGGCATGGTATGGGACGTGTCATAACGATTTTACCTTATTGTCAGGACCCGTGTGATCGATTAATGCATGATAGATGGTGCACTAAAGTATAAGAGCGTATGAGAATCATGTCATCATTGGTTCCGGTTATGCATGAGTTGATCACATTGTTTATGGCATGCACGCACGAATGGATAACGTGCGGGGTGTGGCAATGGCCAGGTGAGATCGCTTGTGAAGCGACTCGTATGTGATTGATGAACTGTATCATCTAATGGCCATGTGCACTACATGTATTGTGCTGAGATTCAACGTGCAGGGTATGGCATACCGAGTAAGGTTGCATGCAAACCGACTATTTAATTGTTGATTGCTAGTCATGGTTTTGTTTGTGGAGTGGTTCTAGAGAGATACCCCGAGTTAAGTTGGTGTACTAATCGGGGTTTAGGGTGTGAACTTGCTGAGATATAGTCTCACCCCGTCGTGGGCTTATCTTTTCACGTCCCAAGTGTGAAGGACCTGAAGGTTGAGGCAAAAGGGTCAGGAGCATGGATGGCTCAATAGTTTTTCTTGGAGATAGATCTCTTGTACATAGACCTTAGAGTTGGCCTCTATGTATAAACTAGTTTGTTTATGAAAAGTGTTTTGGTGAAAATGGTATCCTACTTTTCTATCACATATTTGTGTTGTCTGGGGATTTTATTATAAGCTTCGGCATTCGCAATTAAAAGAAAAGGTCGGTGACACGTACTGGGACGTCACAATGTTATCAACCACCAAGGGATGTGTGCGCACTCGAGGTTGGGGGCGTGACATCCCTGCCCGAAGTGGTATCAGAGCGAGGTTAACGTTTGGAGTGATAAGGTGCGATAGGTTTTCGGGGTAGACGCTTGTGATTGATTAGCTTATTGGTGGTTGTTTTGTGTGGGTCACTCATTTTTCCTAATTCTGTGATGAATTGGGAGACAAGTTCTGTAGAGATCCTGTAAAATGAGTGATCCGGATCTGAGGACTCCTCAGAAGAGGACTGTCGTGTCCGTTTCTCGAGGTAGGATGCCGACTAGGGTCGATACCCGAGGTAGAGCGCTGGCTCAGGCTAGCACGAGAGAGAGAGTACCGCCGCAAGCCAGTATTGGTGTACCAGCACTAAGTGATCCGAGAATTGATGGGATCGTGCAGGCACTCGAGACTTTGGGAAACCTGATGGAGCAGTAAGTTCAGAATCAAGCTTCTGCTACCGCTATTGCAGCCGCACCTGCTAAAGTCCAACCTGGGATTGTGAGTGGGGAGACACCGATGCACAAGTTGGTTGAGCAGTTTCTGAAGTTGCAACCATCGAAGTTCACAAGAACAGGTGATCCCGAGGCTGCAACCCTCTGGATCCAAGAATTAGAGAAGGCCTTCAACCTGCTGAGGTGCTTGGAAGAAGATAAGGTAGTTCTTGTGGTCTATTAGCTGCAGGGTAACACAAGCACTTGGTGGAAAGCCACTAGAGGAATAGTGTTCCCAAAAGGCATGGTTCCGGTGTGAAATACCTTCGTGGAAGTCTTCAATAGAAAGTACTTCTCTGATTGCGTCAGAGAACAGAAGATGGAGGAATTTAAGTGCCTTCATTAGGGTTCGATGACTGTGGACCAGTACGAGGCCAAATTTGCAGAACTATCATAGTATGCTCCTAGACTGGTGGACGATCCTGAAGACAAAGTTCAGAGGTTCAAGAACGGCCTCCGGCCGAAGCTAAAAAATCTGCTGGTACCGTTCGATCTAAAGAATTATAATGAGCTATATGGACGGGCCTAGCTATTTGAGAAGAATCTAAACGAGCAAGCCACCGCATCTAGGTCGCGGTTCAGGTCAAGCAGAAATGGTAATCGGCTTAGGAAGAGACCGATGACTGCAGGAGAGTATCCCATTCGTCCCAACCAAAAGGGTGGAATCGGAAAGCCGGCACCCAACCTGAATGGCAAATGCCAAATTTATAAAAGGAAGCATGGACTAACCCCGTAACCTGGTTGGACAAGAGCGTGCTACGGATGTAACCAGCATGAGCACCAGGTGAAGGACTGTTCGCACAGGTCCAGGGGAGCATAGGCACCACTATCACAAATAGGGCACTACTAGGATGGCGAAGAGAACAGGAATGAATCGAGCCATGCACCGATCAGGGGAAGAATTTTTTTGTTTTGGGATAATTTTATCATAGTGGTATACATCGGAATTTTGGTTAGGCTTATAGAATTTCAGTTTGTTGAAATGAAGTTGTAACAAGGAAAATCACTGGTTAGAGTGGTACTTGGCTATTTTTGCTTATGTTTAACTTTGAGGTTGTAAATGAAAAAGATTGACTCAAGGAGCATCTTGTTGTGATGAATCGTTGTTATGTAGTAATTCAGTTTAACCCGTCAGCGGGAGAAAGTTTCAAGTTTGTTGAAAATCGAGGAGGACCCTCATTTATTTTAATGTCGTCATTTAAAGCAACCGGTTATTGGATGTGGGTTGCCAATGTTATTTGGCAACTGTAGTGGATATGACAGTTGAGGAGTCGAAAGTGGAGAGCATCGCCGTGGTACGGAAGTTATTTGATGTGTTCCCCGAGGAATCATTCGGTTTGCCCCTAGAAAGAAAGATTGAGTTCGTGATAGTGTTTATCGACAATATTCTGGTGTACTCGAGAAGTCCAGAGGAGCACGAAAAGCAATTGAGGATAGTACTCAAGACTCTAAGGAGCCATGAACTATACGCCAAATTCAGCAAGTGCGAGTTTTGGTTGACTCGTGTTGCTTTCCTAGGTCACGTGATTTCAGGCGAAGGAATCTCCATGGACCCGACCAAGATTGAAGCAGTTATAACCTAGCTAAGTCTGATGACAGTGATAGAGATCAGAAGCTTTTTGGGTTTGGCAGGTTATTACATAAGGTTCGTGGAATGATTCTTAGCATTAACTTCACCGTTGACTCGACTTTTCAAAAGTTTAAGCAAAAGCTGACTACCGCACCAGTACTGACCATACCATCTGGTCCTGGAGGGTACAAGATCTACAATGATGCATCGTTTAGAGGACTGGGTTGCGTGTTAATGCAACATGGCAAGGTCGTTGCTACACGTCCTGTCAGTTGAGACCTCATGAATTGAATTACCCGATGCATGACTTGGAACTCGTAGTGATTATCTTTGCTCTGAAGATTTGGAGACATTATTTTTGTGGAGAAAGATTCCAGATCCTTACAGACCATCAAAGTCTCAAGTATCTATTCTCTTAGAAGGAGTTGAATATGAAAAAGCATTGCTGGATGGAACTTCTGAAGGATTATGATTATGACATCTTGTATCACTCTGGAAAGGTGAATAAGGTCGCAGATGCGTTGAGTCGGAAGTCTTCAGTTGCACAGATGATGGTTAAGGAGTGGATTTTACTCGAGAGAGCTTGAGATTCGATTTTTAAATTTGAGGTAGGCCATCTTTCAAATCTTATGGCCACCCTCAGAATTGAACCGGAAGTCCAGATTAGAATCAAAACGCTTCAGTTGACAGATCCAGAGATTCAAAACATCATGCAAGAGGATACCGAAAAAGAGAAAGGCTGACTTTCAGATTTCTAAAGATGGAACATTAAGATTTCGAGGACGATTGTGTGTACCTGACAATGCAAAGCTTAAAGAAGAGATTTTGTCAGAAGCTCATCGTAGCAGTTATAGCATTCATCCAGGCAGGACAAAAATGTATCAAGATTTGCGTCAACATTATTGGTGGACCGGTATGAAGACGGATATTACCAAGCAAGTCGCCAAATGTCTGACGCATCAACAAGTGAAGGAACAACATTGTAAGCTGGGAGGACTTCTACAATGTCTCGAGATTCCTGAGTAGAAATGGGAACACATCACAATGGACTTGTGATGGGCTTATCATCCGTAGACATATGGCCAGTCTGAGAGGACAATTCAAACTCTCTAGGACATGTTGAGTACGTGTGTGCTAGACTTTAAAGGAAGCTAGGAGAAACAGCTTCATCTTGTCGAGTTCACCTACAACAACAGCTACCAACATAGTATTCAAATGGCACATTTTGAAGCATTGTATGGCAGAGTGTGTAGAATGCCAGTGTGTTGGGATGAAGTCGAAGAACGGAAGATCACAGGCCCAAAGTTGGTTCAATAGTCAGTGGATGCAGTTGCCATCATTAGGGACAGATTAAAGATCACTCAGAGCCGCCAGAAAAGCTACGCATATAAGCGTCGGAGACCATTGGAAGAAAGGGATACTTCGCGCTTCGGCAAGAAAGGGAAGCTAAGTCCGAGATACGTAGGTCCATTTGAGATTCTGGAAAGAATAGGGACTCTAGCGTATCGTATTGAATTGCCGCCGAGGTTGGCACAAGTGCATGACATCTTTCATGTGTTGATGTTGAGGAAGTATGAACCTAACCCGACCCATGTGCTAAATTTTGAAGAGTTATACGTGGACAACAGGGTGTCGTATGTGGAAAGACCAGTTCATATTGTAGATCGGAAGGAACAGGTTATACGAACCAAGATAATTCTATTAGTCAAAGTGGTCTGGTAACATCACGGCATAGAAGGGCAACCTAGGAAAGTAAAGATTCGATGAGACGACAATACCACCACCTTTTTGTTTAAGACTTTTAATAGGTTTAAATTTCGAGGATGAAATTTTTATAAGAGGGGAAGAGTTGTGACATCCCGAATTTCTGATTCTGTTTTCAATTGAATGAGCTGGGCTTTTCATCAACGCGCCTATAGTTGTTTTCTCTGAGCTGATCACTCACGAGATAACTAATCTATCAGGTGAAGCTGTTAAGGAATCTAAATGCAATAGACTTGAGAATTCAATCAGAAATCGACTTCTCGACTGTGTTTATCTGCAAGGGTCAATACGGCACAGTCAAAATCGATCAGAGATCGGAGATAGGCCAGTTCGACTAAGGTATGTGATTAGAGTATGGGTGATTCCACCTAATTGCAAAATTCTCGTCGAATGGCACTAGACCGATTATTCTGTTATTTATATACCCTGTGTCCACATTTGAAACCTCGAGATTTTCATGACAACCGAGAGTCGTCAATGAGTTGAAGATGCATAATGTGGCTAAAAAATAATCGACCACGAGTCAATTGCACTAAAAATTCCTAAAAGCTACCCAATAGATTAGGTCATGATAAAATCGAGCTCGGTTGAAATTAACCGCGAATTTAAACCCGATTTCAAAAATTAAAAGTTCTGTCATGTCACGATTCATTTTAGAAACGTAGACTCATCCTCTGAAGATTTTTTTGCAAACCCAAAATTTCGGTGAAAATTCAAAGTAATGTTATTTTGGACTGGGAAAATTATAGGGTCGTTTTTTGTCGCATTTTTGGGATTCAAGTTGGTTCAATTGATGAGGAAAAATCATGAGAGGGACGATGGCACCTTAGCTGAATTTATAGGCTTTGATTTGAGCTCAATTGGAGAAGAATTGAATTGAATTGAATGCCAAATGTATAAAATTCGTAGGCCAAGGGGGGAGCAACCTTTTGGACCATTTTGGAGTGATGAGTGAAATGGATAGGTTTGGTGGACTTTGGAGACCAAATGGTGGTCCCCCTATAGCTGCGCAACCATCTTCTTCCTCCTTGCTCCTCATTTATCCATTGTTGAAGCCTTTTATGAGCTCAAAGAACTAGAGAATAGCCAGCTCTCCTATCACGCTCTCTCCCCTCTTCAGACCTAAGGAATTCGCAGCCCTTCCTTCCATGTTTTCCTCTTCTTCCCGTTTCTGCTCTAGCTGACCTTCTTGTGAAAGACTGAGTTAATTCTTGGCTTCTCGTGCGAATCAGCTCTCGTGACACCCACCATTGTGCTCAGGACATCTAGTCCGTACGGAAGAACTTGGCCTCTCGCTGAAGGAGCCACCGGCTGACCCGCCGGCCGGCCAGAAGCTGTCGCTCACTAGTCCATCGGTCCACCTGCCCACCTACACTCTTTCACAATTTCAGCCTTTTTTCTCCCATTTTGACCCAACTTTCACCTAGCCCAACCACCAGCAGGTTCCCTTTTACCCCTAGGTGCCGCCGATCGCCAGCCAACCCCTCATCGGAGCTCCAATCAACCCGTCTAACTCATTTTCCTCCTCTACAGTCTAATTTCCAGAGTTGCAGTGAGAAGCAGTGTTTGTGGCTGCTGTTTTGAGCTTGGGACCACCTTGGATCATCGTGGTTGAGGTCTCGTGCGTCGCCTTTGCCACCACTGCCGCGTCCGTATCTCCGGCCCGTTTAACGGGTGAGTTTAGCCCTTAATAATTCAATTAGTGCCTAAACTTGTTTAGGGTTGGTTTAATTAGTGTTGATTCTAGTTTAGGAGATTTAAATATGCTATATTAGTCCTAAGATAGGTGGTTAGATGAATGGCTAAGATTAGTTTAGCTTAATCTTGCTTTATTGGCTTAATGATGATTATGTGCTTAATTAATCTTGTTTAGCTTTAATTGATTTATTGCTTGCTTTAATTAATTTTTTTAATGACTTTTGGATTTAATTTATTAGTTATTTAATTCTGGAAATTCACTGTTCATACGAATAATGTTCACATGCACTATTCACATGGTATTGTTCACGTGCACTGTTCACCCCGAGATTGAAAAGTTGTCTAAATTCATGTGTTTTGACCTTATGAGGTGATTTGAGTGTATAAATGCATAGGCATTTGCATGAATTGAGTGATTTTCACAAAAAGGGAAATATGCTTTGTCCAAGAGACATTGAAATGGACCGCCTTTAGGGGAAAATGATTTGAAATTGTATTTGCAAGCATTATGCATTGGTTAAATGCTCAAAGATAAGAAGGGAGTCTTAGTGGGGTGCTTGCATGATTAAAAGTTGAATCGTCACCCAATGGAAGTTTGGGGGCGATACCTGACGGGAGTCAGAAGCTAGTCCTAGTAGATTTTGGACCGATGTCCCTTTTTGGGAACCCATCTAAACGGGAGTTCTAGACATAGCTGTGCCCAATGGGGCAAGACAACGCCCAATATTTCTCGGCAGCCGGACGGAAATCAGATGATCGCTAACTTGAAAGTTAGCCATGGCCGAGAGGTCATTAATAACTGAAGCATGTGTGAGTGTTGAGATGGTTGGGCCTTATTATGAGGTAAAATTGTGTGGCACGGTATGGAACGTGTCATGATGATTTTACCTTATAATCGAGACCCGTGTGATCGATTAATGCATGATAGATGGTGCACTAAAGCGCAAGAGCATATGAGAATCATGACATCATTGGTTTCGGTTATGCATGAGTTGATCACATTGTTTATGGCACGCACGCATGAATTGATAACGTGTAGGGTGTGGCAATGGCCAGGTGAGATCGCTTGTGACGCGGCTCATATGTGATTGATGAACCGTATCATCTAATGGCCATATGCATTACGTTTATTGTGCTGAGATTCAACGTGTAGGGTATAGCATACTGAGTAAGGTTGCATGCAAACCGACTATTTAATTGTTGATTATTAGTCGTGGTTTTGTTTGTGGGGTGGTTCTGGAGAGATGCCTCGAGTTAAATTGGTGTACTAATCGGGGTTTAGGGGGTAAACTTGCTGAGACATTGTTTCACCCCGTCGTGAGCTTATCTTTTCAGGTCCCTAGTGTGAAGAACCTGGAGCTTGAGACGGAAGGGTCAGCAGCATGGATGGCTCAGTAGTTCTTCTTGGAGATAGATCTCTTGTACATAGACCTTAGAGTTGGCCTCTATATATAAACTAGTTTGTTTATGAAAAGTGTTTTGGTGAAAATGGTATCCTACTTTTCTATCCCATATTTATGTTGTTTAGGGATTTTATTATACGCTTCAGCATGTGCAATTAAAAGAAAAGGTCGGCGACAGGTACTGGACATCGCAATGTAATCGACCACTGAGGGATGTGCGCGGGCTCGAGGTTCAGGGCGTGACAGTGCAAAGGCTTTTTCCAACTCTTGGACCCAAAGTGTTGCATCCTCGGGGTCTCTGGCTCCTATGAACCTCGGCAGGTTCAACTTTAGGAACTGCTCTACAAGCTTATGCATAGGCCTCTCAGCAATCATGTTCCCTGGTGGAACCTCGATAGGTGTGGTTGCGATAGCGGCAGCTTGATTCTGAATTTGTTGTCCCATCAACACTCCAAGGGTCTTGAGTGCCTGAACGATCCCATCGTTTCTTGGATCGCCCAGGTGCCGCTTCACCAGCATCGACCAGTGGCGGCGTTATCCCACTTGCGCTAGCCTGAGCCTGCACTCTACCTTGACCACCTCGGGTAACCACCCTTGTTGGCGTCTTACCTCGAGTAACAGATCTTATGGTCCTCTTTCTATGCGTTCTCTACTCTTGATCAATTATCTCGCAAACTCTCTATAGAACCTACTTTCTAATTCCATACATAATTAGAAATTGAGTGATCCCACAAAAAAGCTACCAATCAGCTATCAATCACATGCATCAGCATAATAAAAAGGCATTTTCTACTAACTATTCCAAAACCCATCGCACCTTATCACTCCATACACTAACCAGCTTTGATACCACTCCGAGTGGGGATGTCACGCCCCGAACCTCGAGCGCGCGCACATCCCTCGGTGGTCGACTAAATTGCAACGTTCCTAGGATGCATTGCCGACCCAAATGAATCATGCACAAGCGGAAGCAAAATAAACAATCCTCATAACACAAACAACATGGGATAGAAAAGCAGGATAGTCAATTCACAAAACACGCTTTCATAAACAAACTAGTTTATATACAATACTAGTCTATAAACAAGAGTCAATTCCAAAAAGAAGGGTCACTAAGCCATCTAGGCACTAGACTCCTCATCCATAAGCTCCGGGGGCTCTGGGTTCACCACGACACCATCAAGGGTGTTGAGATTCATCAGGTGAGCCGCTTCCCACTGCCCGGTCCTAATGGGAGGTTCGTCGAAACCCAACAGGGGACCCTCCCGACCCCCTTGTCGGAAGCTAATGAACCATGCTATGTATCGGTGGGTACCAACTAAGGTAGGCCCTCATTGACTCATACCAAGGACTTGACTAGCTCCCGAGTCAGGGTGGTCTCGGGAATAGGGAAAGAAGTATGTTAAAAATCCATTGTTTGCAAAACCCCGTATCGTACCTGACGCTTCTCCATCTAAGGACCTGAAAAGATAAGCCCATGACGAGGTGAGACAATGACTCAGCAAGTTCACGCCCCAAACCTCGACTAGGAAGGTAATACGCCTAGAGGCAGTCTAACCACACATCATAGAAGATTCACCTCGCCTCAGTTCCTTTCTGCACGTCAGTACAGTTCATATAATAGATGCATATAATAAATGCACACATCAATTGGAACGTCTCACTCATATTTCAAACAATCACATGGGTATCGATTATAGGGCCAAATCGTTATGACACGTCCCACTCTACGCCACACAATTTTGTCCCATAATCAGGCGCGTCAATTTCAATCATCCATGCGTCCCAATTGATTACGACCCAACGGCCACGGCCGACTTAATAGCCAGTGGTTTTCCGGTATAACCGCCCGTCGTCTCGCACCATCAAGCACAACAATGTCTACATCTATAAGGCATTCCACAAGGGAGCATTGGTCCAGCCTCCACTGTGATTGGCATCCGTTAATTTGGGGCATTCCCAAAGGAGCATCGTCTGGCCCTAAGGCTCGTGATGGTTTCTCATAGCAATTCCATGCATATCCAATCTTGGCCAAGGACATCGTGCTTTGCACACAAATGCCTCAATTAAAATAATGTACTTGGTCTATTTTCTTCATATTAAAAACACTCAGTAAAATAATCGTGTGTGGGTACACAGTCATTTTGAGTCATAACAATTGATATCCTTCCTTTTAAAATCCCACTATTTGACATAGTACTTAAAAATATTTTCAGTGTCAAAACCTGAGACCTGGTATTTTCTAATTAAATACCAAAATTTCACAATTTTTGAAATAATAACGAAAAATCAACAATCATCACTCAATTGCACAAATTAGCATTCAATTACATAAACTGATCACACCACGCCAATCGGCATGAAATTCAGCGACCGGCTATCCCGGTATAATTTCCGAAACATATTAAATAATTAAATAAATTACAAAAATAATTAAATAAACACAAATTAATTACACAATTGACTAATTAAGCTAAATATGCTAATCTAACCACATAATCTGACCTAGAAAAATAATGCATTATGCTAATTAAATAATACAATCTAATTATCCCTTAACTAATATAATCTAACCACCTAATAAGCTTAATTAATCAATTAAATAACTAATTAAACTAAAGTAACCATCTAAACCAAGCTTAGCCTAATTTAATTACCCACTAAGCATAATTACCCCCTAGGTAAGGTTTAGCAAGAAAACTCACTAGATTTGTGAGTCGGTGAGTTCACGGCGACGGTGGCGCGACAACAAGCAAGACTCAGGTCAACGGCGATGCTAAGGGAGGTCCGGAAAAGGCCGAAAATGGGTCACGAAGTCTCAACTATGGGCTAAGATTTCAATTTTGTTAAGGGCTGGAAAGGGCTGGACCGAGGGGTGGAACGGCGCTGGAATGGCCATGGCAGGATGGCGGTGTGAATAAGGGTTGATGGCGGCTTAAATGGACGGCGGAGGGACTTGGCGACGGCAAACAGTGGCTAGACAACGGATGCATGGGCGTGGGGCAGTGAGCAAGAGGCGGTGCGGGGTTAGAGTCGTGCAGGTGAGTGGGATGGCGTGCGGTGGCGTGACAGCTCCGGCGGGCGTGCGGACGGGCGGTGAGGGGCAGTCAACAGCTGCTGCTAGTTCTCTGGTTTGCTAGCTGGATTTCTTGAGCTCAAAACAACAACAATAGAGGTAGAATAGCAAGGACGAAGAAGGAGGTGGTCTGCTGGCTTGAGGAGGTCCAAATGCCTTAAAATTCTTCAAGAAATATCTAATACACTCAAGTGTCATGCCCCCAAAGTCCACAGCTGCTTAGCTGCCTTATCCCCTACCAATCTTCCTCTCCAAGCTTCAATTGATGCCCCAAATGTTGCACCCCACCCATAGACAACGGACGCATGGGCGTGGGGCAGTGAGCAAGAGGCGATGCGGGGTTAGAGTCGTGCAGGCGAGTGGGATGGCGTGCGGTGGCGTGACGGCTTCGGCGGGCGTGCGGACGGGTGGACAGGGGCAGTCAATAGCTACTGCTGGTTCTCTGGTTTGCTGGCTGGATTTCTTGAGCTCAAAACAACAACAATAGAGGTAGAATAGCAAGGACGAAGAAGGAGGTGGTCTGCTAGCTTAAGGGGGTCCAAATGCCTTAAAAGTCTTCAAGAAATATCTAATACACTCAAGTGTCATGCCCCGAAAGTCCACAGCTGCTCGGCTACCGTATCCCCTACCAATCTTCCTTTCCAAGCTTCAATTGATACCACAAATGTTGCACCCCACCCATAGCTACGAATTTTGCCCATTTCCCCTTCAAATTCAATCCAATTTCTCTCCAAAACAATCCAATTTAATGGCTAAAATTCCAAGGAGGATGCCCACACTACTTTCCACAATTTTCCTTGCCATTTGATCCAACTTGACAGCCAAAAGTATGCTAAAAAACGGGCCTCGGAATTTCCCAGTCCAAAATCGTCCAATTTTGATTTTTTACCAAAAATTTGAACTCGCTGAAAATTCTTTGAAGGATGAGTCGACGTTCCTAAAATAAATCATGACATGAGAGAACTTTCAATTTCTGAAATCGGGTTCGATTTCGTGGTTAATTTCAACCGAGCACGATTTTAACGTAACCTAACCTACCAGGTAGCTTTTAAGAATTTTTAGCACATTTGACCCGTGGTTGATTATTTTCGAGCCACATTGTACATCTTCAACTCATAGGTGGCTCTCGATTGTCGTGAAAATCTCGAAGTTTCAAATACAGGTACATGATATAGAAACGATAGAAAAATTAGTTTAGTGCCGTTCGACAGAAATTTTGGAATTAGGAGGAATCACCCACACTTTAATTACATGCCTCTGTCGAATCGACCTATCTCCGGTCTCTGATCGATTTTGACGATGCTGTATTGACCCTTGCAAATTAGCGCGGTCAAGCAGTCGATTTCTGGTCGAATTCTCAAGTATGTTGTGTTTAGATTCCTTAACAGCTTGACCTGATAGATTAATTATCTCGTGAGTGATCAACTTAGAGAAAAGACTATAGGCATGTCGAAGAAAAGCCCAACTCATTCAATCAAAAAGAGAATAAAAAATCAGGCTGTCACAGTGTGAAAATTTGTTCTCGCAACCAATGTGCTATTTTAGCTAATAATCTACAAGATTATTATTCTAGAGTTGGGGAAGGATAGGCCAAATCAAGAAAAGAGATGCATTGGGAAACTCGTTGGTAGCATAGTTTTTCTCGGTGGGCAAGATCGATATGAGATGTGAATCAAACTAGAATTTTTATCTTAGTAGCTGGTACTTATTAAGTGAAATTTTCTTATCATACTAGATTATCCTTTTAGGCTATTATAAGTGAAACACCATAAGTTCAGAATATTTGATCGAATATGAATCAAGTCCTAAAGTTTGTATTTATGCAATCAAATCCTAAACAGTTTTCATTTCATGCAATATAATCATGCTGGCAAACTCATGGTTAAATTTGCTAACATGAATGCCATAATCCGACTTGGCATTTTCTACTTTCTTTTAACATACATGGCACTGATATGGCATTAATGTGGCCCCACGTCAGGAAAACTCAAAAATTTTAAAAATTAAAAAATTGGAGAAAAACTAAAAAAATTTAAATTAAAAAATACAAAGACTAGATAAAACTGAAAGTCATGGAGAGTGGAACCATCCACGAGGGCTGTTAGAGGGTTTAGAGACAGCAGAATTGCCCCCACTATAATGTCCATGAGTAGAGCCTATATTTATTTTCCTTTGTCCTCATCATTTTATTCATTTTAGTTGGCATAAACCTGTAAAATATTAAATCATATAGCTTGATTTTTTAGAATGTTATATTGATTCAAGGGTCATTTATCCCCTTTCAAATAGATCGGCTTATACCATAAAATAGATAGAGATAAACTTGAACCAAATTATATGCACACATGGAGATATATATATATAAGTTTTATGTTGTTTGGTGTTGAGTATCTGATTTTTTTAGGGCATCAATGAATTTCATGAATTGTTTCTTTCTCTTCTCTATTGTCAAATGTTGATCTTGGCATTCCTTTTCCGCTTCTGCTTCACTCCTTCTCCTCATAGTCTCGAAGTATTTTGTGACATCCCAAATTTTTAATTCTATTTTCCATTGAATAAATCGTGTCTTTCATCGACGCGCCTATAGTGCTATTCTCAGAGCTGATCACTCGTGAGATAACTAGATTATCTAGGGGAGTCATTAAGGAATTTTAATGCAATGGACTTGAGAATTCGACCAGGAATCAATTACTCGACTGTGCTCATCTTTAGAGGTCATTACAGCACAGTTAAAAATCAATCAGGGATCATAAATAGGTCGGTTCGACTAAGATGTGTGGCTAAACGTGGGTGACTCCACTAAATTGGAAAATTCTCATCGACCAACACTAGACTGATTTTTCTATTGTTTTGGGACCCTGTGTTCATATTTGAAACCTTGAGATTTTCACGACAATCGAGAGTTGCCAATGTGTCGAGTGGGTTCATTGTGGCTGAAAAGAAAATCGACCACGGGTCATTTATACTAAAAATTTCTAAAAGCTACCCGGTAGCCTAGGTAATGCTAAAATCACGTCAAATTAAAATTAACTATGAATTTGAATCCGATTTCATAAATTGAAAGTTCTATCATGTCACAAGTCATTTTAGCAATGTCGACTCAGCCTCTGAAGATTTTTCTGCAAAAAGTCGAGGTAGGGTCGTTTTTGTCTAGAAAATGTCGGGGACTATTTTTTATCATGAAATTGGGAAGCAAGTAGGATAAATTGGCGAGGAAAATACCAATAGGATCGATGAGGTGTTGGTTGAATTTATAGAAGCCAAATTGAGTTGATTCAAGAGTCAATTGGTGTCTAATTGAAGTGAAATCAATGCAAATTCGTAGCACCCGATAGCTGTGACTTGTGGACCTCTTCAAGGCTTCTAAAAGGGCATTGGTGGCTGAAAATTGGCCATGGAATCCAGCCATGGAAGGTGGACAAGGTCAAGGAGACAAAGTGAGATAAGGGAGACCAAGTGCCCCCCTTGCTCCCTCTTCTCCTCTTCCCGCTTAGCTGCCGTCGACCAACCCGTCTCCCTCTTCATTGTGCCTTGAGAGCTCCAAAGATCCGTCGAGAAGAACCAGCAAGCTGCCGAGCAGCCGTCCGCCCTCCAAGAACCGCCGCAATGCCGTCCTCGCGCCATTGCGCCTCACACTCGCCTGCACGCACCCTCCGGCTCTGCACTGTCCAACCACGCCGTCTCAGCTTGTCCATGCGACCAAGAGGCTCTCCGCCTAGCTCAGGACGCCATTCATCGCCACCGTGACAGCCGAAGGCCCACCAAGCCCTGCTTGGAATTGGTTCGGCCATCTCGATCCGTCTGCACCTCAACCAGCTCTGTTTCAGCCTTTCTCAACCCCGAGTAGCAGCTGAAGCTTGTGGGTTTGTAGCCAAGGTTTTGGCCCGTTTTGGCCCACTTCCGGACTCTAAAAGGCAAGCCCACTATGGAGAAGATCGAGCCTCACCTCATCCTCGTTGAATTGATCCAAGCGAATCAATTAACAAGTGAGTTTAACTCACTAATCATCGCTAAGTAGGTTAATGACACTTAAGGGTTGATTAGTTTAGACTAAGCTTGGATTAGGTGGTCGGTTAAATTTGATTAGTAAATTGATTATTTAACGATGCATGTTAGGTGGATAGTTTAGTACAATTAGGGCCTAGACAAGCTCAAGTATTTATCTAGAGTGATTCAGAAATTTTCCGAGTCCGTCTCGGCTTCCAATTAGGCTTTACGGGCCTAAGTTGCTATTTAGTGCATTTATTAATTATTTAATTATATTTATTTTTTGAAAATTAGACCTAGATAGTCGGTGACCGGAATTTTATGCTAATCGTAGTGGTATGATCTGTTTATTTAACTGGCTGTTATATCGTGTTGATTTCGTGTAATTTGTATTTTAGGAATTTATTCCTAAATTTATTTAATTTCAGTAATTAATTGGAAATTAACTGAGCGTCGGTTTGTAATGCCAAAAATATTTTGGTGGATTATATAAAATGGTGGGACTTATGGAAAGGAAAGCATTGTATTTTGGCTAAGGCCGACAGTGTACCCACACATGGCTATTTTTATCGGGTATGATAAAAATGATGAATTGGTTATATGGTTGGGGTGGTTTACTATATCAACCTACGGGCGATATGTCAGCTTAGATAGAGAGCAGTATACCGGTATACTATATCAACCTACGGGCTCTGATATAGCAGCTTAGTAAGAGAGTAGTATACCTTATCAGCTTAAAGTGAGCAATATTATTATCAGCTTAGAGTGAGCATTATTAGTATACCATATCAACCTACGGGCTCTGATATGTCAGCTTAGTAAGAGAGTAATATACTATTTATCAGCTTAGTGTGAGCTATACTATCTATTATTAGCTTAGAGGGAGCAATCCTGGCATGATCGGACTTATTAAATAGTATTGATTTGGTCGACCGAGAGAAGGTCGTGATGACATGAAATCGACTGAGTCGATTGATTGATGATTCGATCCGATTGGTTGAAATGTTTACTCGAATTATATTGACTGACAGGAAGGAACTTAGGCCAGGGTAAGTCCTCTGACTTGTGATTATGCCTGGGCAGCCCTCAGGGCGTATTTTCTTCCTAGTCGGGTCTTAGGGGGTTGAACTTGCTGAGACGTTGTCTCACCCTGTTGTGGGATAACATTTCAAGTCAATAGATGGCTACTCCTCTCGAGCATTTTGGGCAACCCAAGAAGATTACCGAACAGAAATATTACATTCCGAGTCATGGGCACCCTAAGGGGCTGAAGTACGAACTGTTGAAGTCCACAATCTGGGTTGATGCGAGTTTACCCAAAAAGGTGCCCCGTCAATACCGAGCATGGTATCGCCTATTTCGTAATGGATAGAGAGAGGGACCCATACCGGAATCGGAGATACCTCCATATGTGCTGGAGGTTGCGTTTGGGAAGGGTATTGTAGACCCTAGAGAAGGTTCGGTGGTGGACCCAGTGGACCCTGAGCTTAAAGATCCAGAATCCCATGTGTATTCTGATGTAGGCTCCAGTTGTAGTGTGGAAGAAAGAGAAATCGAGGACAAGAACCCATAGTTGTTTGGAAACCCCACCCCTATTTACAGACCCTGTTTTATAAACTAGTTTGGTGTAGGACCTAACTTATATAGTTCGGATTGTAATATATGCATTATGGCTTGATATGTATATATAAGTGTGGTTGGGTTTGTAGTTAAAAAATTATGGTCATACTTCCCTATCTCATTGTTTTATTGTTTGTGTGGCACCCCCTCGGCACGACCCCCGATCCGTTAGGGTTGCCACAAGTACCTATCACTTATCTTACTACATACCAGTCTAATACCTTTTTAATTAAAGTAGAACCATAGTTCATGGGGGTTGATCAATTAAATGTTTTTATCATTATATATATATATATATATATATATATATATATATATATAAATTTTTTTTTTTTTTTTGAAAATGTCCCAACGCAGCTCATCAACGGAAGCATAAACGAGTCTCACCATCCTTTACTCCAATACAATAATGCAATGCACACCAACTACGTGTCAAATAAAAGATAAAGCCGAGTCACTTTTATTTACATTTTCATGATGGTTATCTCAGCTCGATACAGCAAAAGGCCAAGACTTTTAACTATACTTGGCTATACTCAAAAGAGAACTCGACCCTACATTAGGCATGTACACCTATCCATTGACGAGTGCCGGCTATCTAAAAAGTGTCAGCTTCTACCAGTCGTACGAGCCATCACACCCAAACCGGTGAATCGGGCGGCGGCGGCGGCAGCATCCCTAGCATCACCTCATCGCGTCGAACGTGGACAGACAGGAACTCTTGGACTACAGGGCCCCCAGTCAGGCCCACATCATACATAACCAACACACGGACTCGAACAAACACCAGACCAGGAACACTGACACAGAGGTGCCCCGTGCACTCAACCTCAACATCAGACGGTAAGCCATAGAAGGTACCACGTGCGACCGGTGGCAAAGGCATCTTTTAATCTAAAATGTTAATCCCCAAAAGGGTGAGTACAACCACTCAACAGTAAAGATCCATCAAATTACATAGTGCAGCAAACAAAACAATCAGGATGTCACGAGTAAAGTACATATCCATGCAGTTATGCACACATCACTGTGCAGTCATGCATATATCACCATGCCATATGCACATACCCATGCACATGATTCAATTTTCAATTTTCGAGAGGATCTCATTTCATCTTTCTTCCTAGGGATCAATGTTTGCATCCCTCTTTTATCGCTCGCACCCAACCTAGCATCGCAAGGAGCCTCCGGCACACACCTCCGGGCATCTCGAAACTCCCGAGGACATCCGGCACACACCTCCGAGCATCTCGACACTCCCGAGGGCATCATCGACTCAAGGGTCCGACGGTATCATCATTTTCACAATTTATATTCACATGTGTGCTTCACTTTCAACATGACATTTTATGCAATAATGTCAAAGGTTTAAACCAACTTTTGATGTTATATGACATGCCAAATTTCACCACATGTGCAGCAAAAGCAACCACTCAAGACATTACATCACATAGAGCAATTCATTTATTTTTGAAAATGCATCAATTTTCGGATAAACCAGAATGCACTCCTTTAGTTAAAACTCTAGGAAAATTAGTAAACTGTCTTAATAAATTCTGAAAATTTGACATGTTATAGAAGAGACCCAGAGACGAATATCTCATGAAGAACACCATACCAAAAAACTTCATACAATTCGGTACGGTCCATGCATCACAGCTTTCAAAATTTCAGCACTACAATTTGCACAGTTTCGGAAATAATTTCGATTAAATACCCAAACGAACTCCAAAAATTCTTAAATTTTTATATGTTATAGAAATCACCTAGAGGTAAATATCTCATGAAGAAATCGAAATTCAATTGGTTCTATATTAATAGCTATAGATGATTTAATTCCCCCTATTCTCGGTACTGTTTTTTTTCCAGAGTAACTCCTTTCAAAGAAAATTCGTTTCACCGACCTACACATGTCTGTTTATTCTCAGTTTTCATTATGTTATTCCTCATATTGTCATCTACAACTTGCATTAAGAACACAAGATCAAATTTCAACTGGATGATTTTATAAAACTTCACAGAATCATGCTAGGTCAATGTAACGTTTCCCAGATCCAGTTTCTTCAAAGAAAAATGATTTCACCGACGTATAATTGTTCATTTCCTCTCAATTTTTGATATCTTATACCTCAAGCGGTCCTCTAAAACTTTCATCAAGAGGTCGAAGTGAGATTCCAACTAAAAAGTTGCTTTACAGTTCACGAAATTACTAAAGGTTAGCACAACAAATTTCTGATCTAGTTTCTTCAAAGGAAAATCATTTCACCAACCAATACTTGTCCGTTTTATCTCAAATCTTAGTATGTTAATCCTGAAGATGTCCTCTACAACTTTCAACAAGAAGTCAAAGTGAGATTACAACTAAAAAGTTGCATGCAGCTCACGAAATCATCAAGGGTCGGACTGATTTTCCAGAAAACAGAATGCTAGGCTAAGACACTTCTGCCCAATGCTTCGAAAATTCCTCACCTCTACCACATCCGAAGTTTACCATCCACCACACACACATCACAGCAAGCAAAAGGGTAGATCAATGGACTCTACTTGCCTCTAATCCAAGCAAAATCACAGCAAGCACACGGCAGGGCAAGGCGGGCTCGACGACGGCGGCTAGGCGAATGCACGGTGGCCGGTCTTCTCCTCCTCCTTCTCTCTCACACGCCCGCTTTCTCCCTTTATCTCTTCCTCTCTTTCTCTCCTTCTCCCTTTCTCTCATGCGACACCTCCCCCTTGTTCAATCCGCCCCTTCTTCTTTTCTTCCCCCTCATGATTAGCATGTAATCATCACAATACATGCAAGAGAACACTTGGATAATCCCTCTTAGACACTTGGTAATTGCCATGCAAAGAAGATGGGCCTCTCATGGGCCAACCCCTCCATTCCGGTCCCTCCTTGGTCAATGGCCCAATGGGCTTCATGGGCCAGCCCTTTTGGCCCACTTTAGGCCCAACACTCTTGGGCCTAAAGTCCTAACTTAAATGGCCCAAAAGTTTCTTAAATAAGCCCATGTTTACTTTTAATAATCCATCTTAATCCCCATTTATATAAATACCAAATTGCAAATCCACATGGCCATAAAAATGTGTAACATAGATCGATAAAAATCCAACTTATAAAATTCATGGCAAAAAAAAAAAAAATTCCTCATCAATACAATCCTTAGTCTCACATGGACATAGGATGCGTTTCCAACAAAATAATTGTCCATTAAATGCTCGGCCATTAATCTATTACACTTTTTTGGCCTAAAGGCCATAACATAGATCAATGACACTTCCATCACCTTTCCATAGGTTGTAAAGCATCTAGAGGTCGCCATGAAGTTTTTGGGATGCCATAGTTTGGGGATTATTTATATGCTTCCGCATGCATATTAAATTGAAAGGGTCGGTGATGCGTCCTGGGACGTCACTATTTAATTGACCAATGAGGGATGGGCGCGCGCTCGGAGGATCGAGGCGTAACATATTTGGTATTAGAGCCAAAAAATTGATTATATAACATTGAAATTTTCCACCAAATTGATCTACACGCGAGTCCTATTTTTAAACAGATGATGAGTTTGTCTAACCTAGGTAATTTATTTCCTTTATCGTGAGGCTCACCTATATTAAACTATAAGCTATATCTTTCATTAATATTTAATGATCCGTGGCTTAGCTTATACTGGAAAATGGTGAGAGCTAAAAATGAAGTAAATTACACGCATGCACAGAGATATATGCTGGAGAAAACTCCTTTGATGTTTTGAAGTTGACAAAACTTATCCAAAGTCTATTCTGAAGAATTCCAGACTTTTGTGTCAAAGTTTGAAGACCCTTAGATTTTGTCAAAGTCTGAAGACTCCCAGACTTTGTGTCAAAGTCTGCCCACTCTGACAAATTCTAGATTGAAAAAAGAAGCATGAAGATGTCTCTAGATAAGGGATTTTCTATCTTTCTTCAAGGGATTGGTTCGTATGGATTATATATGGACTTTTGGTTGGAATTATCACCCACAAGATTGGATATCTTTACTGGAATCAATTTCGATCCATCAAATCTTTTTGAAGGGCAAGTATTTTTGGAAATAATCTACTTATGGAAACCAAGATCCTGATTATACAGGCGAACAAGATTGATGGGCTTTCATCACAAATCATCAAATGGCTCGAGATCTCCTTGATTGATTCTGTCTAACAGGTTGATTGGAATAATTCCTTTGGAAAGTATCGATGGCCAAGAAGGCATGAAGGAGTATTTAAGAAGGACTCTCGAGTTGTTCGATAAAGTGCGTCAAAGAGAAATTTCAAAGTCTGAAGCTTTCGATTCCCTTGTTACTTCATACTCTGAGCTCAAAATTGTACTCAAAAGACAGATTTATATTATGACTTCGTGAGAGAGCAGTAGACACTCTTCACTGTGAAGTTGAGATCACAAGATTGTAAATTCTCTTTTGATTCATAGTGGAATCCAACCAGAAGGTTATCAATATGGGAGAGTGGACGTAGGCTTGATCTAAGTCGAAACACTATAAATTATGTGTTCTTATTCTCTTCCCCGAACTTCTTTATTTTGTTCGTTATTCTATTTAACTGCTAAAGTCTGAACTAATTCAAAGTCTATTGTTCTTCAGACTCTGTCTTAAAAGTAAAATATTTTCACTATTCTTTACAAAAAATTGTCTTCACACCTATTCACCCCCCTCTAGGTGTTCATACTAGCACTAACAATATATACAAAAATAAGTTTTGAGTTTTTTTTTCCTTATTGAATATTTGATTCTTTGTGCATCTAATCAATTCAAAGAGTGGTAATACAATCCAATTACCTTAGATGAAGGCATTTCTCATATCCAGAGATCCTCTGGAGTGGGATGTTGTAGAAAAATGAATCAATCCTAAAGCAACATCAGCTTCAGACTAAGGAAAAGAAGTTATTAATGCTGACAAACCAACATGAGTTGAATTTACCAAAAGACAAGCTCTTGATGCGAAAGCAATCAACTCTTTATACTGTGCCTTATCTCCTACTAAGTATAACTGAGTTTCTTCTTGTGAAATAGCAAAAGAAGTTTGGGACAGATTGCATGTTACCTACGAAGGAACTGACCGTCTTAAGGAAACCAAAATAAACATTTTGCTCAAACAGTATGAAGCCTTCAGAATAAAGCCTGGAGAATCTATTACTGATATGTTTAGTCGCTTTACAAAGATTGTAAATGGCCTGGCTTATAGAGGTCAACCAATCTCAGGACCAATGAAAGTCAATAAGTTGTTGCGTGGGCTTTCGAAAAACTGGAATCATGTGAATATTTCAATTAGAGAGACCCAGAGGATCATGCCTCTCTCAGTTGATGACCTGATAGGCACGCTTCAATCATATGAAGTGGAACAAATAAATGATGAAGAAGATCCTAAAGGTAAGAAGTTAATTGCTTTAAAGTCTAACGCTGATTCTGATGATACAGACTCAGATGATGATATGGACAACGAAGAGCTGGCACTCATGATCAAGAAATTCATAAAGTTGAATAGAAAGGGAAGAAGATACAACTGGAAGAAATAGAGCACGCAAAATTTCCAGAAGAGACCAACTGAGGACAATGAAACCAGCAAATATGTTATATGCTTTGAATGCAAGAAAAATGGGCATATCAGACCTAACTATCCTCTGTTGAAGAAGAAAGAAAAAACTGAGAAGTACAAAAAGGCACTCAAAGCTGAAATGTGGAGTGACACCAAGTGTGAGGAAAGCGAAGAAGAATATGCCAACATATGTCTAATGGCTCATTCCGAATCAGACTCAAAATCAAAAACAGACTCTCATTCAAATTCAGACAAAGAAATTGAGGTTAGTAATGTAAAAATTCCTGCCAAAGTCTCTAAATACAAATATGAACTTTGTCTCAGTCTCAAATCCTCTCTTAAAAGAATTTATGAACTAAAAAGGGAGAATTCTAAGCTCAGGCAAGAAGAAGTTTCTTGGAAAGAAAAATTTGAAAGTCTGATAATAAGTTTTGATAATTTGAAAGAAAACTCTTATTCTCTTTCAAAGGAAAACACCTTTTTGAAAAGTGATATTTCAAGTATAACAAAAAGATTTTCAAAAGGATCTGAGAAACTAGAGAAAATTATTTCAGCTCAAATACCTTACTTTAACAAATCTGGTTTGGGTATGACTTCAGAAACTATTCCATTAATCGATTTTCCTAAAATAAAGGATAGAATCAAACAAAGACCTGCAAAGGCTTTTTACAAAACTCATTTTCAAAAAGTTTTTATAAAACCCGTTGGCCGAAGTGCACTCAGATGTTCAAAGTGTAATATCTTAGAACATTTCAAGAAAGAATGTCCCAAGGTTTGGAGACCAGTTAAGAAGGACTGAGCTAAGATTGTTTTTAATACTAACCCTCATGGACCTAAGAAAATCTAGGTACCAAAGAAAGTTTGAGTTTCTCTTTTGATTACAGGTCACTATCAAAAGGAAGATCATATGGTATTTGGATAGTGGTTGTTCAAGGCATATGACAGGAGACTCAAGCTGCTTTATAAAGCTTGTTAGACTGAATGGAGGAAAAGTATATTTTGGAGGAAACAATAAAGGAAAGATCGTAGGTTGTGGAACTGTGAAGATTGGAAGCCTAACCATCAACAATGTTTCCCTGGTAGAAGGATTGAACTATAATCTGCTAAGCATAAGTCAGCTTTGCGATACTAGTTTCAGAATAAACTTCCAAGAAGGCATTTGTTCCAGAACGAGTCAAGACTTCTCTCAGTCTTTCATTGGGCCAAGGCATGGCAACATTTACCTACTTGATGTAAACCCAGAAAGTTCTCAGTGTCTTATTTCCATTTAAGATGAAGCAAGTCTCTGGCATAGGAAGTTTGGTCATGTTAACTTGAAGCAAATTACCAAGATTTCTTCTAAGAAGCTTGTTCGAGGACTTCCCAATCTGGCTTACCAGAAGAATGAGTTGTGCACTTCCTGTGTTCTTGGAAAATAGGTTAGAAGTTCTTTTAAACTTGTGAATCAAGTCTCTACCAATCGAGCTTTGCAGCTTCTTCATATGGACCTTTTTTGTCCAACCAGAACTTAAAGTATTGGTGGAAAAAAAATATTTCTTAGTAATCGTGGATAATTACTCTCGCTTCACTTGAGTATACTTTCTAGCAAGAAAGTCTAAAACTTTCTCCTATTTCTCGAAGTTTGCCAAAGAAGGTTCAAAATGAAAAAGGTTATGCTAATTCAAGCATACAAACTGATCATATAGGTGAATTTGAGAATCAGGACTTTGCCAAGTTCTGTGATGAATATGGTTTTCAGTATGTTTTCTCTTCTCCATACACTCCAGAACAAAATGGAGTTGTAGAAAGAAAAAACATATCCTTACAGGAGATGGCCAGAACTCTCTTAATAGAGAGAAAAATATCTTGAAGCAGTCTCAACTGCTTGTTATATTATCAACAAAGTATTCTTGAGGCTCATTCTAGAGAAAACTCCATATAAAGTGTATAAAGGAAAGAGGCCAAATGTTTCTTACTTTCAAGTCTATGGCTGTAAATGTTTTATTCTGAAGAATGCAAATTATCGATCTGGAAAGTTCGAAGCAAAGTTAGATGAAGGGATCTTCCTTGGTTATTCGACTTCAAGCAAAACTTACAGAGTCTTTAATAAGAAGACTCAATCCATGGAAGAATCTATCAACGTCAAGGTTCAAGATTATGTTGAGAATCTACCAAATCAGACTCAACTTGAAGAGTCTGAACCTACTCAAGACTTTACAAAGTCTATTTCCCCTTAAGAAGTTCAAACTTCTAGAGAACAGCAACAAGCAGAACAAGAAGATTCAACAACTGCGGATGATCAACCAACTGTCAAACCAAGCAGCAACTGGAAGCACAAGTCAAGTCATCCCTAAGAACTCATCATTGGCAACATTCATAAAGGAGTTCGCACCAGATCCAAAGGAAGAGAAGAGTCCAGTGCTCTAGCACTTGTTTCCGAGATAGAACCAAAAGGTGTAGATGAAGCCTTGTCTAATGAAAGCTGGATAGAAACTATGTAGGAAGAACTTAGACAATTTAGCATCAACAACGTATGGGAGCTGATTCCAAAACCCAAAGGCAAATCCATTATTGGAACAAAATTGGTTTTCAGGAACAAGATGAATGAAAATGGCAAAGTTGTCAGAAACAAAGCAAGACTCGTGGCAAAAGGATATACACAGGAAGAAGGGATAGACTATAACGAGACCTATGCACCAGTAGCGTGGTTAGAAGCAATTAGATTATTACTTACTTTTGCTTGCTATAAAAATTTCAGGTTATTCCAGATGGATGTCAAAAGTGCATTCCTGAATGGATTTATACAAGAAGAAGTCTATGTGGAACAACCACCAGGATTTGAAGATTCAAGAAAGCCAAACTCAGTCTACAGACTGAACAAGGCCTTGTATGGACTCAAGCAAGCACCTCAAGCCTAGTATGAGAGGTTGAGTAAGTTTCTAACTCAAAATAGTTTTGAAAAACGAAAGGTTGATACAACTTTGTTTATAAAGAAAGAAGGAAAAGACTTTCTATTGGTACAAATTTATGTAGATGATATTATTTTTAGTTCTCCTAACGAAAGTCCTTGCAAGAAATTTTCAAAGTCTATGCAAGATGAATTCGAGATGAGCATGATGGGTGAGTTAACTTTCTTTCTGGGATTGCAAGTTAGACAATCAAAGAAAAATATGTTCATTCACCAAGAAAAATATGCGAAAGATCTCATCAAGAAATTTGGGTTGGAAAATTGCAAGAAAATAGAGACTCCAATGTCAAGTTCTTCGAAACTACACAAGGATGAAGATGGGAAGAAAGTAGATCAGAAACTATACAGAAGCATGATCGATTCACTTCTCTACCTTACTGCTTCTAGACCTGATATTCTATTCAGTGTGTGCATGTGTGCGAGATTTCAGTCTGATCCTAGGGAATCTCATCTAAGTGCTGTAAAACGCATTATTAAATATGCTATGACCTGTCCAAAGCTGGGTCTGTGGTTTCCAAAATAATGAGACTTAACTCTTCTTGGATATTCAGACGCTGATTTAGTAGGTTGTAAAGTCGATAGAAAGAGCACATTTGGCACTTGTCAACTATTGGGAAATATGTTGGTATGTTTGTTCTCAAGGAAGCAAAGTACTGTGGCGCTTTTAACTGCAAAAGCAGAGTATATTGCTCTTAGGAGTTGTTGCTCTCAAATCCTATGGATAAGACAATAACTAAGAGATTTTGGTATTGAAGAATCATGTACCGAGATCAAATGTGACAACATCAATGTTATTAATCTCACCAAGAACCCAATTCTTCATTCAAAGGCGAAACATATAGAGATTCAATATCACTTTATAAGAGATAGTGTCCAGAATGGGGAGATTATGATTCAATTCATTGATTCGAAGAATCAGCTAGCAAACATCTTCACGAAGCCTCTAGAGAAAAATCTATTTGAGTCTATTCGCACCAGACTGAATATTACTTCCATTTTGGAGTAAAGTCTGAAGTCAGCCAAACTCGGAATTTCCAGATGCTACTTCAGTAAGGGAATATCTCGAATCCAGGTATTTTATTTTTGGAATGAAAATGTATGTTTAAACGAATCATTGCTTGAGTATTTTATTTTTAGAAATTATCTTTTTCGAATTTTTGAATTTTTGGCAGTTTTATTTTCAGTTTATTTCAAAAAAGGCAAATTTATTTTTCATTATGTCATTTCAATTTTCCTTGTGACGTTTCATTTTCTTTATATACGCTCTTGTATTTCTTTCGAGGCACTTTTTCCAAGCCCTAAAATGCAAACAATTTACTCTCTCGTTTCTACTCTCAAGATTGTTCCACAAGTTTCCAACTTTTTCACTCGAACTTGTTTGAGAGATCCTCCAAAGCTGCATATATGTCTTTCCAAAGGAAATCCTCCTAGATTGTTAATCAATGACCGAGAAGCATGCCTGAAGGGCAAACTCACTTTGATCTCACAGAGGAAGACTCTCCATGCAACTCTCCATAGCATTCTCAATAGCAGTTTACTTAGAATGTTCCATGTGAACCCCTAGAAAAGGAAGTTGTAGAAGACGTTGAGCCTCTCAGAGCCTCGAGACCCCAGGTTCATTATAAGCTTTACACTCATTTAAAGCAGGGTGGAACACCCATGTCTTATATCGATGAGTTTCTAAGAGAGAAATGTTATAAGAACAAGACTTTGTTCTTAAGAAGGATGGAAGAGTTAGGTATAGTGCCGAAAGGATCGGCAAATAATGCATTTCTACATTTTCCTGCAGATCCTAGGTTTGGTTCTAATCATCTTGAGAATAAGGATGATGATGAGAAATTTTATTCTAATTTTCAACCAAGAATGGGTGTGGCTGCAGATGTTCCTGGAGAAAAGACGAGACTATTTCGTTCTAAGGAACACAAAAAGGTTTACTCACAATTGTTGAAGAGAGGGGTAATGAACCCTCGTACTGTTGATTTTGACTTCCTCGACTCTATCAGGGTTAACTTGAGGGAGAAGTTAGCCTTCCTCCAACTGGAGAATTTTTGTTCTGAAACAACGATTGCTTATCCAGAGTTGATTGCTTATTTCTATTCGAACCTATCTTTTTTTTACCAGAATCATTTCAAATTTACTATGTATGATAAAGACTATGTTGTAGACGTAGACATAATGGCTGACATTATTGGGGTTGAAATGAGTGTTTTTCAACCAATAAATGTCTCTTTTGGTCAAGTAATGAGATTCCTTGTCAAGGATAGAGTACTCGAAGGAGGCATCACTTATTCTAAACTGTCAGCCTTAAACGTTCTATTGCATAAAGTTGTTGTTAACTGCGTCAAACCGCAGGCTGCATCAAAGACTAATGTTTCCAAGTTCAAAGCATGGCTCATGTTTGCTATTCTCAATGGGATGAGATTTTCACTCCCTCATACCATTCTAATGCACATGCATGGGATGACTGTGAAGGACAAGGGATAGTTACCCTATTATGCACTGGTTACCAAACTGTTCAGACATCTTCAGATCGAGTTCCCCATCTCTCTTTGCTCTAGAACTATTGCTCCTATGGTTATAGGACTGAAAATGATTTCGAAGATGCGGTTGAAAGATCTGAACAAAGCCATTGAGCGCATGAAGAGGGAGTCCTCCAGCAAAACCAAAGTAGATTCTGCTGCAAGGAAGAGAAAAGACAAGGAAGTTGCAAGAGAACCAGTCAAGAAGAAAAGATCTTTCATCCTACAGGACAAAGAAGAGGATGATGATGATCTTACCATTTATGCACTTGCCTTGAAGAATCTTTGAGGTTTTGTTGATGCTAAGCAACCATTGAACAGAGAAGGAAGAGAAAGAGCAGAAACAGAGCTAGGAGAAGAAGCAAGAGAAGAAGAAAGAAGAGCGGAAGAAAGAAGAGAAGAGGAAAGAAGAGAAGAAGAAGAAGGAAAATATGAAGAAGGAAGAGGTCATAAGGATGACTCTTATGAGGCAACCATTGCCATATCTTTATCAGAAGATTCTGAAGCAACTCGGAGTGGTCAAATAAAAGTAAGAACAGAAGAAGAACATCACTCTCATCCTGAAAAGGAGAAGAATCAAGAAGAAGAAATCCAGTCTCCACTTGTAGGCACATAAACAGGGGGAGCTGTTGAGCAAATAGGGGCTTCTTCTCCTATTGTTACAAGTAAAGATATCAGTCGGTCTCCTGCGCACCTCAAAGATGTCTATGCTTCTCATTTTCCTGAAGCAAACATTAAAGAATCCACTCCTAGTCAAGGGATTAGACAAGTTGATGTTCCCTCGTTTCTGAACTCTCCATGAACTCATTTCCCTGAGGCTAGTGCACAAATAGAACCAAATGCTAATTATCCAAGGATGATCGAGCTTCTTTTAGAAGTAAAGGCTCAGCAATATGCTTTGGAGATTGAAATTCAAAAACTCCAAACTGCGTTGAGCTCCTCCTCATACTTTCACACTGAAAATGTACAGTCCTTAGATACACAGGTATAGACTCTAAATCAACAAGTATCTCAGACTATTGCCCAGAATCAAGTCGAGCATGAACAACTCGTCAGCTTATCAAGACTTTGCAAAATCAAGTTGAAAATGTTCATCTCCAGTGCTAGAAGATAGAGGAATCAGTGCAGCCAATGGGGGATTTCTAACTTGTTCGACTTCCAAGACAGCCTTGATTCTTTTTATACCCTCTCTATTTTGACCTTCTCCACTTTTTGCTATTGACAAAAAGGGAAAGAATTTGTAGATTTTTTTTTTCTCAACTTTTAACCTTTAACCTTTTGCACTTCTTGCAAATTTGATTTAAGTTTGTTCTAAACATTTACTTATTTTGCAAAAATTCTTGTTGTGACATCCCTGATTTTTGGTCCTGTCTTCTACTAAATAAATCGAGCATTTCATTGACGCGTCTATAGGGCTATTCTCAGAGCTGATCACTCTCAAGATAACTAGACTATCTGGGGAAGCCATGAAGGCTTTTAAGGCAAATAAACTTGAGAATTCAACCAGGAATCGGCTGCTCGACCGTGTCCATCTGCCAAGATCATTACGGCACAAACATAAATTGATTAGAAATCAGAGATAAGTCAGTTCGACTGAGATGTGTAGCTAATCGTGGGTGACACCATTAAATTGGAAAATTCCCGTCGACCGGCACTAGACTGATTTTCTTATTGTTTTGGTACCCTGTGTCCGTATTTGAATCCTCGAGATTTTCATGATAACCGAGAATTGCCAATGAGTTGAGTGGGTTTATTGTGACTTGAAGAAAATCGACCACGGGTCAATTTCACTAACAATTTCTGAAAGTTACTCGATAGCCTAAGACACGCTAAAAACGCGCCGAATAGAAATTAACCGTGAATTCAAGTCCGATTTCAGAAATTGAAGTTTCTGTCATGTCACAATAAATTCTAGCAGTGTCGACTCAGTCTCAAAAGATTTTTCTGACACCCAACACTTTTTAAGAAAAAGTCATCGCCGGGTCATTTTTGTGCACAAAAAACCAGTAATTGTTTTGATGGCAAATTTGGTAAGCAAGATGGATTCTTGGGTGAGGAAAAATGTCAAGATGGTCAATGGATGACCAATTGATTTTATGGAGGCAAATTCATATCGAATTGAAGTGGATCAAGGCACCAATTGAAGACAATTCTTGCAAAATTCATAACTCTCCCTTCCCCCTAGCCAAATGGACCAAAAGTGAAGTCATGAGAGGTGTTGGTGTGGATCATTGGAAGCCAAGGGATTTTGCTTGGCCTAGGTTGATTCTTGGAGATATTTTGTGGAAAATATCAAGCCAATGGCCCACCCTCTCTCTTATCTCTCCCTCATCTCTATCCTCTCCATCTCTCTCAAATTTCCACCGTCCAAGACCCTCTCTCTCCCTCCATCCTTGCTATTTGATGACCACCACCAGCCAAGGAAGTCGCCGGAGCAGCCACACCACCGCCGGATAGTTTTCCTCCTCTATTTTCACTTTTCCCGGTTTCTACTCCAGCTGACCTTTCACTAAAGATCAGAGTAAAAAGTTGACTTCCTAGATGAATCAGCGAACGATCCACCCATCGTCATGAAGAGGACATCTAGACCATTCCATCAAGCCCAACCTCATCCCAAAAGGAGCCGCCGGTCGTCCCGTACGGCCACTGCAAGCCTCCAATCGCCAGTCTGTCAGTCCCCTGCTCGCCTGCACTGTTTCACAATTTTCTTCGTTTTTCTTCCGTTCCGACCATTTCTTTGGCCATTCCATCCACCTATAAGACCCCCTTGACCCCCGGGAGCCATTGGTTGCCGACCACCCACTCACTAGAGCTCTGATCGGCCCATTTTCGCCGTTGAAGCCGTTGGTTACCTCTCTGCAGCCTGCAAGCCAAGCCAGCGATTCAGCCCATTGGGATTCAACTCAACTTCGGCCCAAGAATTCATCCAAAGTCAGCCTAGTCTTGAGGCTCGCGAAGCAGCCAAGCCCATCTTCAGGCAAGCCTAGCTCGCATTTGTTTAGCCCAACTTCAGTTTTGCATCGAGCCTATTCGAAGCCCAAGTTTAAGCCGATCTTCAAATTTCAGCCCACAAGTTCAGCAAGCCCAGTTCCGAGCCCAAGCCCGCGAAGCAAGTTGGCCCAAGTTTGGCCTAAGCCCAACTTTTTTTGTGTGCCTACAAGGCTTGTAGGCTCGGCCTGAGTGTCCGCCACCACCGCCGAAAATTTGGATTTCGGCCGCCATTGCATCATTGTCACAGTGTTCCAATCTTCACTTTGCACAAGTGAGTTTTGCCCACTAAGCCCTTATTAGTATGCTAATGATGCTTAGGGGTTGTTTAGATTTCATTAAGTGTAATTAGGTGGATAAATTAGATTAGAATAATTAAATTAGGGATTTACCTATGCATGTTAGGCAAATGGATAGTGTAGTTAGCAAGGAAATAGGTCTTGGTATTTATTGAACGAGTCTCGGTAATTTTCCGGGTTCGTCTCAGCTTCCAATCAGGCATTACAGTCCTAAATTGGATTTATTGCATTTATTTATTAATTTCCATATTTATTTAATTATTTATTTCTTTTTCGAAAATTAGGCTGGGACAATTGACGACCGGAAAATTATGTTGATTATTGTGGTGCAGTCTATTTAATTTATTGAGTACCGAGTTGTGAAAATTGAGTGAAATTGGTGATTATGGGGATTTATTCCAAGATTGGAAATGTCGGTATTTGAAGGGAAAATAACCATGTGAGATTGTTAGTTGGATTTGAAATTGCCGAGTGGGGCCGTGATGCCACTAAACCTAGAAAATTGCTAGGTGGAGCCATGATAACCACCAAAGTTAGAAAGTTGCTAGTGGGGCCGTGATGACCACTTAATCTAGGTTGTGCCTGTAGGGCCATGATTCAGAGTCGAGAATGAATAGTCAGGATGACAGTGTGATGGCCTTGATGACATGTAATCGACTGAGTCGATTGATCGCGGAGTCGATCCTATTGGTTGAATTGAGGGGTTGATGTGATTGTTAGTATTCATTATTGAACTGACTTCCAGGAAGGAACTAAGGCCAAGGTAAGTCCTCTGACTTGTGTTGTGCTTAGGCAACCTAAGGTGTATTGGCTTCCTAATCGAGTCTTCGGGTGTAGAACTTGCTGAGACGTAGTCTCATCCCGGTTGTGGGACAACATTTCAGGACCCTGATGAGGAACCTGAGGAGAAAGAACCCGAGGAGGAGTACCTCGAGGAGAACCTCGAGGATGATCCAGAGTAGGATCTGATGAGGATTAAGACTCCACTCCTGTCTAATGACTTTTGCTGTGGAACCTGTTTGAGTAGAAACCGACCTTTTAGTATGGCTCGTATATGTATATATATGACTGAGTTGTTATGTATGTACATAAAGGTGTTGGTTTTCAGGTTCAATTTTTTAGTCCTACTTGTCTATCCCATTTTTTTATTGTCTAGGGATTCTTATTATATGCTTCCGCATGCGCATATTAAAATGAAAGGGTCGGGGATGCGTCCTGGGACGTCGCTACTAATTGACCAGGTGAGGGATGGACATGCGTTCGAAGATCGGTGCGTGACATCCCGTTTAAGTGGTATCAGAGAGAAGTTCAAGATTGGAGTGATAAGGAGCGATGTTTCATGGGATAGTAGTAGGAAGACCTTTAAATTCATGCTGATGCATGTCGATATTAGCTAAGTGCAAGAATTGATTGTTGTTTTAGATCGCTTTGTTTCTAATTCGGTATGGAATTGGAAACAAGCGATCAGGAGCTAAGAACTCCTACAAAGAGGACCGTTCATGCCGTGACTCGGGGAAGAACGCCGACCAAGGTCAGTACCCGAGGAGGCCGAGGTCGAGCGCCAACCCAGGCTAGCACGAGTAGAATGGCACCACCTATGGTGGATGCCGAGGTAGCAACCCCTGGTGATCCCAGAATGGAAGGGATCATGTAGGCGCTAGAGACCTTGAGAGATTTAGTAACACAGTAGGCTTGAATCAAGCAGCTGCTGCTGCTGTTGCACCTGTCGTCGCACCTGTTGTCGCCCCTGCCGAAGCTCAACCCGAGAATGTTATTGCACAAATGGAAAGACCAATCCACCAGCTAGTGGAGCAGTTCCTGGAGTTAAGTCCACCAAGATTTACGGGTGTTATAGACCCCGAGGTTGCCTCATTGTGGATACAAGACTTGGATAAGGCGTTTGCACTTCTGAGGTGCAACGAGGAGGAGAAGGTAACCCTAGTCGTCTACCAGTTGCAGGGCAATGCCAATGTCTGGTGGAGAGCCACCAGGGATACAATATTTCCTGAAGGTATGATCCCGGTGTGGGATGCCTTCCTTAGAGCTTTTAATGATCAGTATTTCTCGGGTATGGCCCGAGAACAAAAGATGGAGGAGTTCCAGCGTCTTCGCCAAGGGAGTATGACAGTTGACCAATCTGGGGTCAAGTTTGCGAAGTTAGCGCAGTATGCTCCAAGGTTAGTCGAGGACCCAGAAGAAAAGGCCCGAAGATTCAAAAATGGTCTTCGTTCTGAGCTAAAACAACCTCTGCTGCCGTTGGATCTGACAAATTACCGAGAAGTCTATTGTCGAGCTCAAATGATAGAGAGAGGGTTGAATGAACAAGCTGCCTCATCTAGATCGAGGTTCAGCTCGCACAGAGAGAGTATTCACCATGGGAAGAGGCCCATGCCTGGGAATAGATTCCCGATTCCGCCCAATCAAAATAGTGGAATTGGAAAAGCAGGGCCTATCCAGAATGGCGTATGTCGCTTATGTGGAAGGCGACACAGATCAGTCCCATGTAATTCTAGGCCAGGTACTTGCTTTGAGTGTGGCCAGCTAGGTCACATAGCTAGGAATTGTCCCAGAAGATTGAGAAGACAACCGCAATTACCGTCTTAGCCGCAAATGGGACAAATCAGAGGGTATGCCCCTCAAAACGTGCCACAGGGAGGACAGCTGAGACCTCTAGCTCAAGGCACTATGAATGCAATTACACAAGATCAGGTAGAAGTTGTGCCTGGCATGATCACAGATATGGTTCCGTTGAATGGACCTCCAGCTTAAAGATGAATCGAGTTATGCACTAAGCAGGAAGGGCAGTGTCCCTAGAACAATTTTATCAAAGTGGCGTAGCAGAATTTTGGTTAAGTTTATAGAACTTCAGTTGTTGTAATGAAGTCATATAAAGCAGAATCACCGGTTACAGTTGTACTTGAATCCTTTGCCTATGTATAACTTTGATACCGTATATAAAAAGGTTTGGCATGAGGAGCTTTTGTTGTAATGAAATGTTATTGCAATGTGATATAGTTTAATCCGTCGAAGGAGGAAAATTTCAAATTTATCAAAAGTCGAGGAGGACCCTCGATTTTCCTAATCTCATCGCAAGAGGCAACCCGTTAGTTAGACGAAGGTTACCAGGGTTATGTGGCAATTGTCAAAGATAAGAAAGATTAGAGAACTAAAGGTTGAGGACATCTCAGTAGTCCAAGAATTTATAGATGTGTTGTCACAGGAATTGTTAGACCTATCGTTAGAAAAAGAGATACAACTTATGATGGAATTAACCCTCAGGACACTCTCTAAGGTTTCTTATCAAATGTCGTTATCTCAGTTGATAGAACTGAGGGTGTAGAGGTGAGGATTGTTGAGTAAGGAATTCATGCATATCAGTGCATTACTATGGTGAAAACATTAGTTTTGTTTGTAAGAAAAAGAAAGACAGCGTTATGAGTTAGAATTTTGGAAGAACTGTGATTGTGATGTCTTGTGTCACCCTGAAAAGATGCATTAAGTCATAGGTGCACTGAGTCGGAAGTCTGCAGTTGCACAGATGGTGATCAGGGAGTGAAATTTACTCGAGAGAGCTCGAGATTCGGTTTTCAAGTTTGAGGTAGGCCACCCTTTGAATTTTAAGGCCACCCTTAGAACTGAACCAGAAGTCCAGTTTAGGATTAAGATGTTTCAGTTGACAGACCGGGATGTTCAAAAATTCCTGCAAGAGGATACCGGTAAAGGATAAGTTGACTTTTAGATCTCGGAAGATGGAACGTCGAAGTATCGTGGGTGATGATAGGTGTTAGACAGTACGGAACTTGAGGGGAAGACCTTGTTAGGAAAATTCACTGTAGTATTGTGGTATTGGACCAGATGGTACAAAGTAGGTCTAAATCGATGTTAGTTCGACTCGTAGACCAGCATAAAGATAGATATTACTGGACAGGTTGCAAGTGTCAGATGTGCTAGTAAGTAGAAATTCAGTAATGTAAGCCGGAAAGAATTTTTACAATCACTCAAGAGTCCTGAGTAGGAATTGACGTATATCACGATGGAATGCTGTGTCAAGCTTACCAAGGAATCGGAAGAGTACTGATTACATTTGAGGTTGTGGTCGACAGATTGACGAAGTCGACTCGCTTCTTGATAGTACGAAAGGATCTGGGCTTAGACAGACATGCAAAGTTGTATGTTCGTCAGATAGTTTGTCTACGTGAAGTGTTAGTGACGAATCTATATCAAATCTAGATCAGATGGTTCCTATTGAAGCTGGCATAGTAGAGGGTACAGAACTTCAGTTGTTGAGATGACGTCAAACAAAGAAAGATCACAAGCCCAGAGTCAATTTAGCAGTCAGTGATTATAGTTGACGTGATCAGAATCTTATTATAGACCGCTCAGAGCCACTAGAAAAGTTGTATTGTTGAGTATTGAAGGCCCTTAGAGTTCCAAATTGATGATTACATCTTTCTGAAGGTGTTACCAATGAGGGATACCTTGCGTTTGAGCAAGGAGGGAAATCTGGAATCGAGGTACGTAGTTTCCCTTGAGATTTTGAAAAGAATCAGGATCCTAACGTATCGTCTTGTGTTGTCGCCAAGGTAGGCACAAGCGCATGGCGTCTTTCACGTGTCAAGGTCGAGGACGTGTGAGCCTCACCCAACCCATGTGCTAAACCTTGAAATTAGACATGGACAACAGAGTATCGTACGTGGAAAGCCCGGTTCAGATTGTGTTTCAGAACAGATTCAGTGAACCAAGATAGTCCCCTTGGTCAAAGTGGTCTGACAACGCCACGGGACTGAAGAAGCAATTGGGAAAAGTGAGACTTGTGAGACGACAATACCCCCCCCCCACCTTCTATGGATTGGTAAAGGTTTAAATTTCATCTAAGGATGAAATTTTTATAAGAGGGGAAGAATTGTGACATCCCAGACTTTCGGTCCTATCTTCTACTAAATAAATTGGGTATTTCATTGACGCGTCTATAGAACTGTTCTCGAAGTTAATCACTCTTGAGATAACTAGACTACTGGGGAAGCCATGAAGGATTTTAAGGCAAATAGACTTGAGAATTCGACCAAGAATCGGCTACTCGACCGTGTTCATCTGCCAAGATCATTACGGCACAGACATAAATTGATTAGAAATCAAAGATAGGTCGATTCGACTGAGATGTGTGGCTAATCGTGGGTGACACTACTAAATTGGAAAATTCTCGTCGACCGACACTAGACTGATTTTCTTATTGTTTTGGTACCCTGTGTCCGTATTTGAATCCTCGAGATTTTCACGACAACTGAGAGTTGCCAATGAGTCGAGTGGGTTCATTATGGCTCGAAGAAAATTGACCACGGGTCATTTGCACTAAAAATTTCTGAAAGTTTCTCGGTAGCCTAAGTCACGCTAAAAACGCGCCGAATAAAAATTAACCATGAATTCAAGTCCGATTTCAGAAATTGAAGTTTATGTCATGTCACAATAAATTCTAGCAGTGTCGACTCAGTTTCAGAAGATTTTTCTGACACCCAACACTTTTTAGGAAAAAGTCATCGCCGGGTCGTTTTTGTGCACAAAAAACCAGTAATTGTTTTGATGGCAAATTTGGTAAGCGAGATGGATTCTTGGGTGAGGAAAAATGTCAAGATGGTCGAGGGATGACCAATTAATTTTATGGAGGCAAATTCAGATCGAATTGAAGTGGATCAAGCCACCAATTGAAGACAATTCTTGCAAAATTCATAACTCTCCCTTGCAAAATTCGTAACTCTCCCTTCCCCCTAGCCAAATTGACCAAAAGTGAAGTCATGAGAGGTGTTGGTGTGGATCATTGGAAGCCAAGGGATTTTGCTTGGCCTAGGTTGATTCTTGGAGATATTTTGTGGAAAATATCAAGCCAATGGCCCACCCTTATCTCTCCCTCATCTCTATCCTCTCCATCTCTCTATCATTTCCACCGTCCAAGACCCTCTCTCTCCCTCCATCCTTGCTGTTTGAGGACCACCACCAGCCGAGGAAGTCGCCGGAGCAGCCACACCACCGCCGGTCAGTTTTCCTCCTCTATTTTCACTTCTACCGGTTTTTGCTCCAGCTGACCTTTCGCCAAAGATCCGAGTAGAAGGTTGACTTCCCGGATGAATCAGTGAATGAGCCACCTATCTCCGTGAAGAGGACATCCAGACCGTTCCATCAAGCCCAACCTCGTCTCGAAAGGAGCCGCTGGCCGTCCCGTACGTCTGCTGCAAGCCGCCGGTCGCCGATCCGTCGGTCCTCTACCCGCCTGCACTGTTTCACGATTTTCTTCGTTTTTCTTCCGTTCTGATCATTCCTTTGGCCATTCCATCCACCATAAAAAAACCCCCTTGACCCCCGGGAGCCATTGGTTGCCTACCACCCACTCGCCGGAGCTCCGATCGGCCTGTTTTCGCCGTTGAAGCCGCCAGTTTCCTCTTTGTAGCCCGCAAGCCAAGCCCGCAGTTCATCCCATTGGGATTCGGCCCAAGAATTCATCCAAAGTCAGCCCAGTCTTGAGGCCCGCGAAGTAGCCCAAGCCCATCTTCAGGCAAGCCCAGCTCGCATTTATTCAACCCAACTTCAGTTTTGGATCGGGCCTATTCGAAGCCCAAGTTTCAGCCTATCTTCAAAGTTAAGCCACAAGTTCAGCAAGCCCAGTTCCGAGCCCAAGCCCACGAAGCAAGTTGGCCCAAGTTCGGCCCAAGCCTAGCTTTTTATGTGGGCCTGCAAGGCTTGTAGGCCCAGCCTGAGTGTCCGCCGACGCCGCTGAAAATTTGGATTTCGGCCGCCATCGCGTCGTCGTCACGGTGTTCCGGTCTTCGCTTTGCACAAGTGAGTTTTGCTCACTAAGCCCTTATTAGTATGCCAATGATGCTTAGGGGTTGTTTAGATTTCATTAAGTGCAATTAGGTGGATAGATTATGTGGCACCCGAGAATTTCGACAACCCTCGAATGTACGATGACCATGACTAATCAATAGAAGTACTGTTGGATGGTGTCATCAGTATTTTTGTACGAGTATTGTTTGGTTCCATCGTTGGATCAATGAGCCGCATTTAGAAATATTTTGATCGTCGCATAAGGCATAGTCCCATCCCTGCATGCTATCATTGATAAGGCCGAGGGAATTACCATAAGATATGTCGACAAGATATTTTTCCATATTGATTTATGGCCATCCAATTATGTACCCTACTAACCGAACCCCGATACATTGTTGCAACCCTGTGTAGTCATGAAGGTAATGATTTTCAGCACTTGCATATGCTGAAATTAAGAGACAAATATTGGGGGAGGGGATTGAGCCGTGAGTGAGGACTCAACACGGCCACACACACAGCCTTGTGAATGGACTACATTCAACTCAAGATATACGGAGGTTAAGGTGAATGTTTAGAGCAAGTATGGGCTGGATATTAAAAATAATACCGCAACCTACCGGCACAAGACAGCCACGCTACTTCTTCAATTAGTCACCACATTAGTCAACTAATGGGAGGAAATTGTTGACCAAGGCCTAGCTAATGACGTCCACGTGGCTGGAAATGGGGCTGCCAGCGGATGCCAAGGGGTCTTCAATGGAGGACACGCCATCCCCACCTGTTTCTCTTTGCTGCTTCCACCGAAACTCCTGCATGCAAAAGGAAATCATTAGCTTAGTTAATAATTCAAAAAGAAACAAGTGCTCGTGTGTTTTGAGAAAGAGAGGGAGGATTTTGAGCGAAAAAGCTGTGAGTGAGAGAGAATCCGTGAGAGAGAGCAAGCGAGCGAGCGAACAAGAGAGAGGGAGTAGGACCACCCCTCTGCCATTGCTGATCATCCCACCTTTGCTGCTGCCATTCGCTTTAGCCACGTCTCACCTCACGCCGTCGCCGAGCCGCGTCGGAGACCCCGAGTTCTCCGTTTTGCTCATTGTGGTTGCGTTGGGCTTAAGGCAAGTAGAGTCCGTTAAATCTACACTTTGTTGTTGTGGTTTACTTGCTGCGATGATATGTGATGTATGGTGAAATTCAAATGGAGTAGAGGTGAGTAGTTTTCAAGATAAAGAAGCTGTGTTCTAAGTCTTGTATTCTGTTTTCTGAACAAACAGTTTGTCCTTTGGTGAGTTCGTGAGTTGCATGCAATGTTCTACTTGGCATTTCACTTCGACTTCTTAATAAAAATTATAGAGAACTTCTTGATGGTTAACATACTAAAATTTGAGACAAAATGGACAAGTATTGAGTGGTAAAACCCTTTTCTTTGAAAATACTAGATCTGGAAAACTGCTCTTTGACCTCTTACGATTCGGTGAATTTTATAAACTTTTGCAGTTCGAATTCTACTTCATGCTCTTGATAATATTTGTAGCTAACATCTTGAGGAACAACATACTGAAATTTCAGAATAAATGGACCAGTAATGACTAAGGAAACGATTTTTCTTCAACACGGGTAGATCTGGAAAACGGTACTGAGAACAGGAAAGGTAAATCGATTTTAACTTTGAATTAAGAACGAATTGGACTTTTATTTCTTCATGAAACTTGTACCTATAGATCTTAGTTATAACGTGTCCATATTTCATAATTTTCTGAGTTCTTTTAAGGGTTCAATCGAAAATGTTACTAAAACTGTGCAATCTGATGTGTTCGGACTCGGTAATGTTGCAATGCGTGGTTTATACCGTTTTGTATGAGATTCTTTTGTGAAAGTGTTCTGCATGAAATATATTTAATTATGTCTTGCCTACAAAATATTCAAATTTCATAAATTTTTAAGTTCATTTGCCTATTTAACCAAAAATGTTTCAAAAAAACTGTGCAAGTTGAACGGACAGAATTAGTAGTGCTGTGATGCGTGGTCTGTATTGAATTATATGGGGATCTTTTGGTGTAGTTTTCTTCATGAAGTATCTGCCTCTATGTCTTGAATATCACATGTTCCAATTTCATAATTTGTGAAGGTCATTTGGTTATTTAATCAAAAATGTTTCAAAAACTGTGCATGGGTAAGGCTAAAAATCTTTTTTCAGTGATATACGAACCTGTACATATTCTATGAAGCCTTGTTTGATATGGTGTTCTGCACGAAATATTTTTTCTTAGATCTTATCTACAATGTGGTAAATTGTCAGAATTTACTTCCACCGTTTACTAATTTTCCGGAATTTTTCATGAACCGCATGCATTCTGTTTAAGCTGGAAATTGTTTTATTTACTAGTTATTGGAATTGTTATGTAAATCATGATATCTTGGATTTTTATTCGTGCAATGATGTGATGACATTCATACATTCCATATGACATCAAAAGATTGATGGATTTTCATGAACTCAATGAAGTTTTTTCAAAACCATTGCATCAAATGATACTTTTCCCAATGCATATTATATGATTTTAAAAAGGCTGATTTCAATCATTGGCATTGTTACATCAAATGTGAAATTGAAAAATGAGATATATGAGAGTATGCATAGTAATGATAAGAAGGCTGTCGGAGGTGTGAGCCGACGATGCCCCGGGAGTGTCGGGATGCCCGGAGTGTGTGTGCCGGATGCCCGAAGGTGTGAGCCGGATGTCCTCGGGAGTTTCGGGATGCTCGGTGGTATATCGGTACGTAATTCCAGGGGATGCCTGGTGGTATGTCGGTACGTAATTCCGGAAGGCAAGGGTAACCATTTTCATGGCGAGCCCCGACGATTCCTCGTGATGCCAGGTGGGATGCGAGATGCCCGAAGGTGTGTACCGGAGGCTCCTCGCGATGCTAGATTGGATGCGAGCGATAAATTATGGGATGCAAACATTGGTCCCTGGATGAAAAATAATGAGATCCTTGTGAAAGATAAGAACTGAAATCGAATCATGTGCATGGGTGTATGCATATGGCATGATGCATGATCTGCTTATGAAAGTAAATTGATGCTATTTGATATTGAAAATGCGATCGTGAAGGCGTGAATGGATCTCATGGTGATGTATGTTTGATAGCATGGATCATACGAATCATGGTGGTATATGCACGATGGCATGGCAAGATATGCATGACTGCATGGTAATATATGCACGACTGCATGGTGATGTATGCTTGATAGCATGGATGATACGAATCATGGTGATATATGCATGGCTGTAAGGTGAGGTATGTTCAAATGCATGAATGATATGTGTTTTATTCATGATGCCTTGATTGTTCTATTTGACGCATTGTGTAGTTTGGTGGATCTTTACTGCTAAGTAGTTATACTCACCCCGTTTGGGGAATAACATTTCAGACTAGATAAGATACATTTGCTGCCACTGCCACCGATAGATGGATCAAATGGTTGGATATGACCGCGAGGAGGAGGATAGCAAAGGAATGAACTTTTGGATGCCGACACTGAATGATGGACTTTAAGTATACGAGTGTTGGAAAAGATGTCGGTCATCTTTTGAAGGATAGCCAAAAATAGAAGACCTTGGCATTTTGATGTACCGACGAAAGATATCCATCTGCTTTATGTAAATAAAGGTGTTCGACTTTAACTTATAAAATGTTTAGTTGGTGTGCATCGTTTTCTGAATATAGGGAAGGGAGTTGTTGGATACGCTTCTGCCATATAAATTGCGCAAGGACCGGCCTAAAAGATATAAACCCCTAAGGTATTATAAGTTATGTTAAAAAAAACTTTTGGTCTCAGAGTAGTATGCTCCAAGAGAAAGTGACTGTGGCGACCCTAACGGATCGAGGACCGTCGAGGGGTGCCATAGATTAGATTAGAATAATTAAATTAGGGATCTACCTATGCATGTTAGGCAAATGGATAGTGTAGTTAGCAAGGAAATAGGTCCTGGTATTTATTAAATGAGTCTCAGTAATTTTTCGAGTTCGTCTCCGCTTCCAATGAGGCATTACGGGCCTAAATTGGATTTATTGCATTTATTTATTAATTTCCATAATTATTTAATTAATTATTTTTTTTTTGGAAATTAGGCTAGGACAGTTAACGACCGGAAAATTATGTTGATTATTGTGGTGTAGTCTGTTTATTTTATTGAGTACCAGGTTGTGAAAATTGAGTGAAATTGGTGATTATGGGGATTTATTCCAAGATTGGAAATGTCGGTATTTTAAGGGAAAATAACCGTGTGAGGTTGTGAGTTGGATTTGAAATTGCCGAATGAGGTTGTGATGCCACTAAGTCTAGAAATTTGCCAAGTGGGGTTGTGATTCCAATTAAATCTAGAAGTCGCCAAGTGGGGCCGTGATGCTACTAAACATTGAAAATTGCCAAGTGGGGCCGTGATGCCACTAAACCTAGAAAATTGCCAAGTGAGGCCATGATAACCACCAAAGTTAGAAAAGTTGTCAGTGGGACCGTGATGACCACTTAATTTAGGTTGTGCCTGTAAGGCCGTGATTCAAAGTCGAGAATGAATAGTCAGGATGACCGTGTGATGGCCTCGATGACATGTAATCGACTGAGTCGATTGATCGCGGAGTCGATCCTATTGGTTGAATTGAGGGGTTGATGTGATTTTCAATATTCATTATTGAACTGACTTGCAGGAAGGAACTGAGGCCAAGGTAAGTTCTCTGACTTGTGTTGTGCTTAGGCAGCCTAAGCTTCCTAATCAGGTCTTAGGGTGCAGAACTTGCTGAGACGTAGTCTCATCCCAGTTGTGGGACAACATT
The DNA here is from genome assembly GCA_007663325.1 of Eucalyptus pauciflora. Lineage (NCBI taxonomy): Eukaryota > Viridiplantae > Streptophyta > Magnoliopsida > Myrtales > Myrtaceae > Eucalyptus > Eucalyptus pauciflora. The sequence continues at coordinate 259,036 of VMYD01000304.1, read as the reverse complement.
TCAGGACCCTGATGAGGAGTACCTGGAGGAGAACCCTGAGGATGATCCAGAGTAGGATCTGATAAGGATTGAGACTCCACTCCTGTCTGATGACTTTTGCTGTGGAACCTGTTTGAGTAGAAACCGACCTTTTAGTATGGCTCGTATATGTATATATATGACTGAGTTGTTATATATGTACATAAGGGTGTTGGTTTTCAGGTTCAAGTTTTTAGTCCTACTTGTCTATCCCATTATTTTATTCTCTAGGGATTCTTATTATATGCTTCTGCATGCGCATATTAAAATGAAAGGGTCGGCGATGCGTCTTGGGACATCGCTACTAATCGACCAGGTGAGGGATGGGCACGCGTTCGAGGATCAAGGCGTGACACTTGCAGTAGTGATATTTATGGATGTGGATGGTTTAAATCTTGATATGTGTTTAATGTTTTCAAGATTAGCATGTTTTTTGTGGTTGCATAATCGATACTATCCAAATTCTCAACTAACTATTTTTATAAGTTATCATGTACTGCTAAGAGTTGTTTTGTAGGTTATAAATATTTAAATCTGCAGGGAAGTTTTGTCAGCATAAAAAATGAGGAGATTGTTGGAGAAAACTCCTTTGATGTTTTGAAGTTGACAAAACTTATCCAAAGTCTATTCTAAAGAATTCGAGACTTTTGTGTCAAAGTCTGCCCACTCTGACAAATTCCAGACTGAACAAGAGAAGGATGAAGACGTCTCTAGATAAGGGATTTTCTATCTTTCTTCAAGGGATTGGTTCATATGGATTATATATGGACTTCTGGTTGGATTATCACCCATAAGATTAGATATCTTTACTGGAATCAATTTCGATTCATCAAATCTTTTTGAAGGGCAAGTATTTTTGGAAAGAATCTACTTATGGAAACCAAGATCCTGATTATATGGGCGAATAAGATTGATGGGCTTTCATCACAAATCGTCAAATGGCTCGAGATCTCCTTGATTGTTCTGTCCAACGGGTTGATTGGAAGAATTCCTTTGGAAAGTGTCAATGGCCAAGAAGGCATGAATCAGTATTTAAGGAGAACTCTCCAGTTGTTCGATAGAGTGCGTGAAAGAGAAATTCCAAAGTCTGAAATTTTCTATTCCCTTGTTACTTCTTACTCTAAGCTCAAAATTGTACTCAAAAGAGAGAGATTTATAGTGTGACTTCGTGAGAGAGCAGTAGACACTCTTCACTGTGAAGTTGAGATCACAAGATTGTAAATTCTCTTTTGATTCATAGTGGAATCCAACCAAAAGGCTATCAGTGTGGGAGAGTGGACGTGGGCTTGATCTAAGCCGAACCACTATAAATTTTGTGTTCTTATTCTCTTCCCTGAACTTATTTATTTTGTTCGTTATTCTCTTTAACTGCTAAAGTCTGAACTAGTTCAAAGTCTATTGTTCTTCATACTCTGTTTTTAAAGTAAAATATTTTCACTATTCTTTGCGAAAAATTGTCTTCACACATATTCACCCCCTTCTAAGTGTTCATACTAGCACTAACAATATATACAAAAAGAAGTTTTGAGTTTTTTTTTCCTTATTGAATATTTGATTCTCTGTGCATCTAATCAATTCAAAGAGTCGTGATACAGTCCAATTACCTTAGATTACTTTCGTGGTACCTCTCAACGATCATGCATGTGTTTTCAGGATGCCTTTTGCATGGTTGAAGTTGAAAAATGGGAGAACCCACTAGAGAATTTTATGTGCTTGACCCAAAAGATACTTCAATTTTTTTTTCTTTTAGGACGGGCACAGGTACATTCCAACTCAATTTCTCTCATTTTCAACTTAACATCCCATCAACTAAGAAGCCTCAAAAAGTTTTGACCCCATTCCAAAAGTCTTTTGTCCTCTTTGTGTCTCTTTCTTCTCTTTATCTTTTAGGGATCATTCATCGACTTACTCACGATTGAGTTGAATTGTCAAAAAGACAAACAAAAAGTTGTGGAAAAACACGAAAGATACAAAAATTATGCAGAGTCTCTCCCCTTTTGCTTTTGCCAACATACAATATAGTCATGCCACGTGTTTTCAGTTTCCTTGCTTTTACACTGGGGATTTGACAGAGAGTTAGAGTTGAAGCGTCATGTGTTCATTACACGGGCATGGCTAGAACATAACAACCCTACTCAATGCGTTTTCACTCTCGCGCTTGTTGGAGACAAAATCTGTCCTCACAACCAATATGCCATTTTTTCTGCTAATCTAAAAGTTTGTTCTACAAATGGGAAGGATAAGCCAAATCAAGATAAGAGATGCATTGGAAAACCCGTCAGTAGCAGAGTTCTTGTCGATGGGAGAGATCAATAAAGATTGGGAATCAAACTATGAATTTTTATCTGAGTAACTCTTATTTGTTATTATCTTATAAGAATATTTGCTATCCACTATGCCTATTTCTCATTTTAGGTTCTTATGAATAAAAATTACACCAAAAAGTCCCTAATGTTTGGCCGAATATGCAGTCAAGTAGTAAGTTTTGAATTTGTATGATCAAGTCCTGGACATTTTTTGTTGAGTGCAATTTAATCTTTCCAACAAGCTCATAACCAGATTTTCTAACGTGGATTCCAAAATTTGACATGGCACTTTGTAATTTCTTTCAACATTGGTGGTAATGTGGCGAAGAAAGACCAAAAAAATTATTCAAAAATCAGAGAAAAACTAAAACAAAATGAGACAAAAACCTAAAGAAAAAAAAAAAGTTTTGCATTTTTTTCTTATTGAATATTTGATTCTTTGTGTAGCCAGCCAATTCAATGAGTCGTGATACAGTTCAATTACCTTAGATTACTTTTGTGGCATCTCTCAACGATTATGTTTGTGTTTTCAGGATGCCTTTTGCATGTTTAAAGTTAAAAAAATGGGACAACCCACCAGAGAATTTCATGTGCTTGACCTAAAAAATACTTCAATTTTTTTTTCTTTTAGGACAGGCACAGATATTTTTCAACTCAGTTTCTCTCATTTTCAACTTAACGTCTTATCAACTAAGAAGCCTCAAAAAGTTTCAACCCCATTGCAAAAGTCTTTTGTCCTCTTTGTGTCTCTTTCCACTCTTTATCTTTTATGTATCCTTCATCGACTTATGCACAATTGAGTTGAACTGTCAAAAAGACAAACAAAAAGTTGTGGAAAAACACGGAAGAGATAAAAATTATGCAGGAGTCTCTCCCCTTTTGCTTTTGAAAACATATAATAGAGTCACGCACGCGTTTTCAATTTTTCTTGCGTTTACATGTGGGATTTCACAAGGAGATAGAGTTGAAACTTCATGTGTTCATTACACGGGCATGGCTGGAATATAGCGACCCCACTCCATGCGTTTTCCCTCTCCTTGCTCTTGTCAGCGTGAAAATCTGTCCTCACAACCAATATGCTATTTTTGTTGCTAATCTACAAGGTTATTCTACAGCTATGGAAGGATAGGCCTAATCAAGAGAAGGGATGCATTGGAAGACCCATCAATAGCAAGGCTCTTCTCGATGGGAGAGATCAATGTAGGATGGCAATCAAATTATGAATTTTTATCTAAGTAACACTTATTTGTTATTATCTTATAAGAATATTTGCTATCCACTATGCTAGTTCTCATTTTAGGTTCTTATAAATGAAAATTAAACCAAAAGTCCCGAAGGTTTGGTCAAATATGCAGTCAAGTCCTAAATTTTGAATTTGTGCAATCAAGTCCTAAACGCTTCTTGTTGAGTGCAACTTAATCCTTCTGACAGGCTCATAACCAGATTTGCTAATGTGAATTCCAAACGTGGCGCTTTGTAATTTCTTTCTACATTGGTGCTAATGTGGCGAAGAAAGGCCAAAGAAATTATTAAAAATCAGAGAAAAACTAAAATAAAAGGAGACAAAAATTAAAGAAAAAATAAAGTTTTGTGCTTTTTTTTTTCTTATTGAATATTTGATTCTCTGTGCAGCCAACCAATTCAATGAGTCATGATATAGTCCAATTACCTTAGATTACTATTGTGGCACCTCTCAATGATTATGCCTGTGTTTTCAGGATGTCTTTGCATGGTTAAAGTTGAAAAATGGGACAACCCACCAGAGAATTTTATGTGCTTGACCCAAAAGATACTTCAATTTTTTTTCTTTTAGGACAAGCACGGGTACCTTCTGACTCAGTTTCTCTCATTTTCAACTTAACATCCCATCAACTAAGAAGCCTAAAAAAGTTTCGACCCCATTGCAAACGTCTTTTGTCCTCTTTGCGTCTCTTTCCTCTTTTTATCTTTTATGTATCCTTCATCAACTCACTCACAATTGAGTTGAATTGTTAAAAAGACAAAGAAAAAGTTGTGGAAAAACACGAAAGAGATCAAAATCATGCAGGAGTCTCTCCCTTTTGCTTTTGCCAACATATTATAGAGTCATGCCACGCTTTGTCAACTTTTCTTGCGTTTACATGGGAGATTTCACAATGAGATAGAGTTGAAACTTCATGTGTTCATTACACGGGCATGGCTGGAGCATAGCAACCCCACTCCACGCGTGTTCCGTCTCCTTGCGCTTGTCGGCGTGAAAATCTGTCCTCACAACCAATATGCTATTTTTGCTGCTTATCTAAAAGTTTATAGTACAACTGTGGAAGGATAGGCCAAATCAAGTAAAGAGATAGCATTGGAAAACCCGTCAGTAGCAAAGTTCTTGTCGGTGGGAGAGATCAATGTAGGATGGGAGTCAAATTATGAATTTTTACCTGAGTTATCCTTCTTTGTTATTATCTTATAAGAATATTTGCTATCCACTATGCCGGTTCTCATTTTAGGTTCTTTTAGAAAATTACACCAAAAAGTATCTAATGTTTCGCCGAATACACAGTTAAATCCTAAATTTTGAATTTGTGGAATCAAGTCCTAAACATTTTTTGTTGAATGTAATTTAATCCTTCTGACAAGCTCATAACTAGATGTGCTAACTTGGATTCCAAAATTTGACGTGGCGCTTTGTAGTTTCTTTCTACATTGGTGCAATGTGGCGAAGAAAGGCCAAAGGAATTATAAAAAAATCAGAGAAAGACTAAAACAAAAGGAGACAAAAACTAAAGAAAAAAGAAATTCGTAGGGTGTGGAACCGTCAATTAGGATCGTTTGAGAGTTCGGAAACAGCGAAACTGCCCCACTTATAATGGCCATGACATCGGCTGCACTTCCTTTATTTTTGTCCTTCATCCTCCTGTAACATTGTAGTTGGCACAAACCTATAAAATATTGAATCAGATAGCTTGATTTTTTAGAATGCTGTGTCGTTTCAATAAGTTTATGGAAAATGAGAGATTTTACCTCCAATCAGAGATGTAGACCAACTAAAGAGAGTAATCACGAGTTGACTTTGTTCCTCCTTAAGATATAGCCTTTGACTATTTTCTTTCTTCCTCTCTTTTGAAGATTCTCGGATGCTTGCACATATATAGTCATCATTTTAATCCTTTTCAAAGAGATCAACTCGTACTACAAAATGTAGCGAGCTAAACATGAATCATCATTTTATACAAAATATGTTGTATGTTGTTTCTTATTGATATTGAGTATTTAAGAGTATCCAACCAATTTCATGATTCATGATATAATCCCACTGCCTAAATTATATGCACGCGCGGAGATATATATAAAATATGAGCCGCCTCCTTGAATTATGTTTGTGTTTTCCGTATGCCCTTACATGCTTGACCCAAAAGGTAGGTTGGTTTTTATTTTTATTTATTTATTTTACGAAAAGCAAAGGCACCTTCCGACCCAGTTTCTATAGAGTTGTTTGGCATTTTTTAGAAACTTCATGCCTCCCTTCCACTTTTTGTCGACCATTGCTTTGCTTCCATAAAATATTCACATGCGAGGGTTTCCTTGCTGTTTTCTTTACACCATTTTCGATTGCATTATTGTCCTTCTCAGATTCGCTTCGAAGTACTCTGCCAGATAACGGTTGACACATCAGGCAAGCTATTCTATACATAGAAATTACATCGGCAATTTCTAAATTATGTATAATAATATGCATAATTTAGGGTTTTTGGTAATTCTTATTCTAAAATATAATCACGCAAGATTGAATCCTTTTTGTCCTTAAAATAAACGGGAAAAGTACCAAAAAAGTCATAAACTTATTGTATTAGTACTAATTTAGTCCTAAACTTTTCAATTGGACCAATTCAGTCCTAAACCTTTTAATATTGGTACCAACTCAATCCATCCGGCCAATTTTGGCCGGCCGGCACTAACGTGGACGTCGGCTAGTATTTGGACGCTGACGTGACAATTTTTATGATTTTTTATGATTTTTTTATTATTTTTTTCAATTTTTTTATTATTTTTTATTATTTTCTTTTTCTTTTTCCTTTTATTTTCTACCTTCTTCCTAGTGATGGCCGGCAAGCCTCCGTGAGGCTCACCGGCCACTGGGTGAGGGCTGCAAAGCCCTCGCCTGCCACCGGCGAGGGCTTCGCGGCCACCACCAGGAAGAAGGCAGAAAATAAAAATAAAAATAATAAATAATAATAATAAATACCAATAATTTAATAAAAATTAATTAAAAATTCAAAAAAATCATAAAAATTGCCACTTCAGCGTTCGGCCACCGGCCGACGTCCACGTCAGCGCCGGCCGGTTAAAATTGGCCGAATGGACTGAATTGGTACCAATATTAAAAGGTTTAGGATTTAATTGGTCTAATTGAAAAATTTAAGACTGAATTGGTACCAATGCAATAGGTTTAGGACTTTTTTGGTACTTTTCCCTAAAATAAACACTAGAGGGCCCATGGGCTTAGAGACGAGTCTGATATGCTTTGTATATATCAGCTGGAAGTCATGCTCAGATCACTTGGAAGACTTAAAAAGTCTTCGAGTTTCCTTTCGCACACCACCGACAAACACTTCTTTGAGGGCCAGTTTTTCCGTGTGCAATGCAGAGGAGGCCACGACCTTCTTCGCAAACCCAGAGATCAACATCCCCCGGTCGTCCCGAGCGACTCCGGCAACCAACCCATCCGACGAATCAGCTAGCCAATACCAGGAGCCATCGATATTCATCTTCACGAAGCCCTTTCGCGGCAGCGACCACGAAATTCAAGGCATTGAAACCTGCATAGCATACCATTTCTTTTATATTGTGAAAATACACCTGGTGTAATAATGCCTAGCCTAATTCCTTAGAAACCCTTCAACTTAGATCCAATCTAATTGCTGTCTTGAACTTTTCTGTTAAAAAAAAATCACCAACTTTCAATCTAGTCCCAAATTTGCTCCATTAACTCATCATCCCACCACTGATTTTTTTCAAAATTATCATAATCAAGAGGCTATTTTTATTCCATGTGAATGTAAGGGTGTTAATAAAGAGGGAGGTTCTGATAATACACATTTACGTCGCGTTGATGTTATAATTTTGAAGAAATTAGTGGCCATTTTTTTATGGGCAGGCATTTTTGCGAGTAGGATGAAAGTTGGTGACTTCTATTCAGACAAAAAAAGTTCAGTTAGAATTGAGAATAGACCTAAAGTAGAGAGTATTTTCAGGGATTTAAGCCAATAATGGCCATAAAGGTGCAGCATAATTCCTCAATAAATTAAACTCTCACATAAACAGGTCCACTGCTTGTGGAATAATTTTTCGAGCTATATGTATTAATACTTGCCATTAAACTCCTTTGGAGCAATTACCTTTAATTAATTATTTTATTGGAAGAAGACACATTGAAAAGTCAAAATTAACACTTAGATAACTACCAATTAATAACGCTACGAAACTACAAATCACACGTAATAGGTGAATTTGAGTGCGTCATCCATCGATTAAAGGAAAGGAGGGATGCATGTAAGGTTCACATGAACAACATCGATCTTCACATGTGACGAGTTCGTTTTGGCGTTCCTTTGTACGGTGACACCGTTTTTGAGGAAAAGGCCATCGGTGCTCATCCTTATAAAACATGTAGAACCATGGAAGAGTATATGATGCCTCCGCTCTCACTTTTATTACCTTCCACAAATATTCTACACTTCTTCCCTAACATATTGCCTTCTTGTGTTAACAAGTCACCCTAATGTGGGGAAAATTACCAAATTAGTATTAAATCTATTGTACTAGTGCCAATTCAGTTCTAAACTTTTCAATTTTATCAATATAGTCTTATACTTATGTGCGAAATTTTAGTATAATCCTTCTTGCTAATTGCTGATGCTGCTGTCCACATAAGATGTTATTTCGAATAAAGCTATAGTATGACCGACGACGATTAGACGTGACGTTAGCAATTTTGGATGGCAATTGGCTAGAAAGATTATATTGGAATTTCACACAAAGGTCAAAACTACATGAACGAAATTAAAAAAAAAAATAGTACTGAATTTACAATGGTACGATAGGTTTAGTACTTTAAGATCAATTACGTGTCCCAGGCACAAACACTTTTTGTTCTCAATAAGAATCAACTTGTGGACCTGAGCAGGTTCTTAAAAGACTCAAGGAGGAAACGGGCGGGAGATCCGCCTAGGAGTGGGAGACTCCGCGTTGTCCTCCGTATTCTCTCTCTGTCAAGAAAACAAAGATAAACAGGGAATTAGAGGACCACATAGTGGGGAAGGTAGACTCCACGCGGGACATGCTTGCATGCTCTAGCTACCATCGAGTGGCTGGTATAGTAACCATCCACGCCTCACCTGGGATAACTGAGGGTGGGTGAAAAGCCCACAACGGAGCTAACGCGCCTTACAACACTGCATGCTTGCAGCTTCGTTCCCTCATTTCCATGCGGTGCAGTTCAATTGTCTGAAATGAAAACGCGGGAGGGCCCATGCACCGTACGTACAGCTTGAAGGCACTCTCAGATCGCTTGGAAGACTAGAAAGTCTTCAAGCTTCGTTTTCCTCGCACCACCACCGACAAACACCTCTTTGTGGGCTAGTTTTTCCGTGTGCAGAGCATAGGAGGTCACAACCTTCATCGCAACCCAGCGATCAACGTCCCCCAGTCGTTCCAAGCGACTCCAGCAACCGACCCCTCCGACTAAGCCCTTCCCCGGCAGCGATCACTGATACGGTACGATTCTTTTCCAACTTATTCTGAGTTTTCCCTGAAGTGTACAGTTTGATGAAATTCTTGCTCAAAATGAGTGCGTTGTCCACAATCGAGGCCAGATCTGGTCGTCGGGACTGAAATACCCAGCAACCGACCCCTCTGACTAAGCCCTTTCCCGGCAGCGATCACTGATACGTACGATTCTTTTCCGACTTATTCTGAGTTTTCCCTGAAGTGTTCGGTTTGATGAAATTCTTGCTCAAAATGAGTGCGTTGTCTACAATTGAGGCCAGATCTAGTCGTCGGGACTGAAATACCCATTTGTATTTTCGTTGCGTTCCTTCCTATGTAATTGGACCAAAAGTCTCCCCGACCATCTTCTTAACAAGAATAGACTAGTGGATTTATGAAAAGATTGCAGTTTAATTTCAACCGTTCCAAAAATTTAAGTTTTCTAGAAGAATCCGTGATTTAATATTTGATTTCATAATACTAATTATTGTACATATTTTTATTTATATATGTTTGAATTAACTTTTATTTTTTACTTTTTGAATTTTAGGTTTTCTTAAGTCTCGCGGATCGAGTTTGTTAATTGTTGATCTTTTATAGTGTTTTTAGTGTTGGCAAGACTGAAAAAGGTATATTCTTTGCTTAGAAAATGCACGTAATATACCCATCAATTAATCTCTCCACATGTACAATCTTTTGTTCAAAAGGTCTTCCTAGAATTTCGTGAGTGGAGAAAAGTATTTGGCAAAAGCAATGTTATGTAAGCTTTACATAGCATTGACTTACAAATGACATGGATCGTTGGGAGTTTGAATATAATACGGTCATCTAAATACTTGCCTTTTTTTTATCATTATTCTGTAACTGAATTTATATATTGGTAATCTCAGTCATGATATATTCGCGCGATATGTTTGTGGTTGAAATCTTCAATTAGCCAAGACCAAAGGCCTCTCTTGTTCCCACACAAGGGAAGAGCTGCTAAAGGTAAAGTTAAAATGGAGAGCTTAGAGGCAGGAACAACATCAAAAAGCGAGTATCAAGTATTCCTGAATTTCAGAGGACCTGACACTCGTGATGGATTTACTGACTTCCTTTACCATAGTTTGACCGATGCTAGCATCTACGTCTTTCGAGATGATGAAGAGCTCCGTGTTGGTGAAAGAATCAATGAAGCTCTCCAGAGAGCAATCGACAACTCTACGATCTACATCCCCATCTTCTCTTCAACCTACGCTTCGAGTCAATGGTGTCTCCGCGAGCTCGCACAGATTGCGAAGAACGCCTCCAATTCCAACAAGAATAAAGAGATCCTACCAGTTTTCTTCGACGTGACAACTGACGATGTTAAGCTGAAAACTAAATTGTATGACAATGCCATACTCGACTTGGAGCGCGAGAAGAAGTTGAACACTAAAGAAGTAGATTCCTGGAGAGAGGCTTTGAAGAAGGTTGATGAAATAAAGGGTTGGGAAGCCAAGAAGTACAATGGGTGAGTTAGCTGCACTATAAGATCCTTATATTTCCCGAATTTCTTATCATGTTTGCATAAACTAAGTAAATAATTCATTAAAGAAGGAACATATTAGATGCAGGTAGGAGGAGAGGATTCAAAAACATAAAAATCATGCCAGAGCTACTAAAATTGTTAGTGTTCTTGATTTCACTATAGATGCTATCATTTGCCTATTTTTAATGAAGAAATAAAAATAGAAACGAACGCTCATTTTTCCCCCTTTCTCTGATGGTCTATATAATTTGTTTCTTTTTTCACCTCTGTAATTTAGTAAGCAACTCATGGTAAAAGTCTAATGCTTCTAGAACTACTACTCAAAACCTAATAACATAGATAAATCACCACAATTGAGGTGGAACTTCCACTAGTAATACTAAATGGTATGCGAATAAAAAAAATGTGAAACTGCTGGAGAAAAAGGCATTTTATATAATGGGTGACAAAGTTGAATAATTGAGTACCATGCACGTTCCTGTCTAATAATTTGGTATTTCAATTAATACATCGGACATTTCTCCTGCTGAACATATAATGTCCCACTTCTAAGGTTGTCCTCTGTATAGAACCAATAAAATGCTAATTCACGATGCAAAAATAGTGGTGCATTTATCTTGCACAAACAAGATTAACATAATTTGAAGATTGCTAATCATTGGGATCTACTCAATTTTTGGGTGTCATGACACAATGCGACACACGGCACCTAGCAATGTGCATGAAAAGCATGTTTGAAAGTGATGCAGATTCATATTTTTGATGGCTATATAGAATTAGCTGGAAAAAATCAAATCCGAAATCCTTCGAGGTCGATTTCATCTTTGTCGTCAAAATGTTTGTTTTATGCATGCTTGGTGTTATTTTGGAACTATACAAGATCAAGTAGAAGTAAGATCTGCAAAACAAATCAAATGACAAATGTTAAGTTATCAAAAGTGATGAAAACCTTACATTTAATACGAAATTTATGAAGACACGTCTTCATTGTTGATGTCCCATTAATTATTAAATTATTGCGCAGTTAAGCAGATGCAGTTGAAAAACATCAAGTGCTAGGAAACAAGCAAAAAAGAAAAAACAAACAAAAGATGGAATTGTATCACAAATGAAAGTTAATTACCATATATATTTTTTTCAATTTTCCCCTATTGAAATGATTTTCCTTCGTGACAGCCAAGGCAAACTAATCAAGATCATTGTTGAGGAGGTTGTGAATAAGTTGAAGATAAAGCAAAAGCCCGTGACTGAACATTTAGTTGGAATTGATGATCATGTGGCAGCAATGAGAAATTTGTTAGACATAGACTCTGGAGATGTGCGGCTCATTCAAATTCATGGCATGGGAGGTATTGGTAAAACAACTCTTGCCAAGGTCGTGTTCAATAAACTTTTGGCCCACTTTGGAAAATGTTGCTGCTTCCTTGAAAATGTTCAAGAGAATTTGTCAAGAACTAATGGTGTGGCGGAATTGCAAAAGAAGTTATTATCTGAAATAGGAAATGTCGCAGGAATTAGAAGCAACAACGACACTGAACATTTTCTGAAGAGGATAGAAGGAACACTTCACGATAAGAAGGTCCTCATTGTGCTGGATGATGTTGATAACCATGAACAAATGGAGAAATTAATTGGAAAAGGTGCTTTGTGTTCAGGGAGTAGAATACTGATTACTACTAGAACTGAGGATGTTTTGCAAAGCACTGGACTAAAGTACAAAATGTCAGCTTATGAAATGAAGGTGATGAGTAGTAATGATGCGCTTCAACTCTTCCACAGACATGTATTTGAGAAGGACTCTCCTTCAAATGATCACTATGATATTTCAAAGGAAATTGTAGATGCTACCGGAAGACTTCCTTTGACTATTGTAGTAATTGGTTCATTGTTGAAAAATAAAACAGAAGCACTATGGAGAGAAAAATTGGAAGAGTTACGCAAAGTATCTCTAAAGTGTGTTTTCGAAGTGTTGAAAATTAGCTATGATGCATTGGATTTTAATCAACGACAAATTTTTCTGGATATTGCATGCTTTTTCATCGGTGAGGAAACGACAAACACAATTCACATGTGGAGAGATTGTGAATGGTTCCCACTTTCTGGAATTGCTGTCCTCAAAAACAAGTCCTTGATAAAGATTGGAAAGGACAATAAGTTTTTGATGCACGATCAACTCAGAGACCTTGGAAGAGTAATTGTTCGAAAGGAAGATATGGCGAATCCCGAAAAGCGTAGCAGGCTATGGATTAAGGATGAAGTCCTCGACACAATAAAGACAACGGAGGTGAAACACTTCATGGGAGAACTAATGGATTTTCTTTTTTCTTCTTGGCTTTAATACTTTTCCTCAGTAAAATAGAATGCTGAATACTACTCGTTTCTTGCTCTCATTTGCAGACGAAGAATGTTGAAGCAATGAAACTAGAATTGTATCTCACACAAGAGTCTATCAAAAGTGAAGAGATTGGGAGGTTTAAAAAGCTAAGGTTCCTTAATCTTACTGGAGGAACCTTTGATGGCGATCTAATGGGTTGTTTTCCCAATTTAAAATGGATTTATTGGAAGGCTAATGGTCTTATGGGCAGACTAACCAATATTTGCCTAAAAACTGTAGTTGTCCTTGAAATTTCAAGCATCGAGGATGTAGACGACCTGAAATTATGGACCCTAATAAAGGTGCGTCATATGCTTATTTCTATTTTTTGTTTCCTTGAAAGCAACATTTGAATTGCTCCTCCATTGAATAATGCATTCACTTTTTACAGGAGGCAAGAAAATTGAAAGTTCTTAATCTTGCTCACTGTCATCTAATAACAAAAACACCAGACTTATCAGGATGCTCAACTTTAGAGAGGTTGACTTTTTCTAGTTGCCAACGTTTAAGGGAGATTAATGGCTCTATTGGGAAGTTAAAGCATTTGATAGACTTAAAGTTTGATAATTGCCCTCGTGTTCAAGGTTTACCTGAAGAATTCGAGGACCTACAGAATTTACAACACTTCTCTTTAAAGTCTCATGGAGTGCAGGAACTACCGAATTTCATATTTAAGTGGAAATCATTACGGGAATTGCAGCTTTCAATTCTAGGTCTGGTGGAGCTATCGGATGATATTGGAAAGCTTGAGAATCTGGAAGTGCTTTGGCTTGAAGCAAATTTGAAAGGTCAACTTCCATCTGAAATTGGCTTGCTTCCAAAGCTACAAGAACTGGTGTTAAGAGGGTGTGATGAAATCCGAGAGTTGCCGGCACTCCCAATAAGTTTAACCCATCTTCAAGTGAAATCTAAGTCATTACAGGTTGTCCCGAACCTCTCAAAGTTGACTAATTTGGTTGAGTTGGACCTGGATGACGGCATTCAAATTGGCGGACAAGATAGAATTCATACTGGTGACTTAAGATGGATCGAGAGGTTATCCAATCTAGAACGGTTGAGCTTATGTCTCCTCCATGTCTCTGCTCCCATTGAGTTGGCTTCCCTTCCTCGGCTTAACCGACTTCATTTGTCTGGATTGAATTTGCAACCCTTCACGCAAGTTCCCTCTTCTCTATTAGATCTAACCCTTAAAAATTTCAATTCAGCCCCATTACTCTCCTCCAACTCGAAGAATTTGTCATTTTTAAAGCTCCTTCACTCTCAAATGCAAGAGATTCAATTCGATGGGCTTCAGCTTCCAAATTTAACGATGCTTTTTATTAATAATTGTAGACCCCTTGAGAGATTTGTGCTATCCAGCATAAGGAAACTAAAAGAGGTCATCGTGGAGGGGTGCCCAAAACTAGATGAGATCTACATTGGTGGGGTGCTGGAATCGTTGGTGACATTGGACATCCAAAGTTGCGGGTCCTTCAAAAGGTTTGTGTACGTTGACATACATCAATCTTCTCATGAATCTACATTAGTCCTTGCATCGAGAGTCTTCAATAAGTTGCGGGGTCTATATCTACAGCACTGCCCTAAGATACTCGATATTCAAGTTGTTGGTACGTCAGAATCTTTGGAATACTTGGTACTTTCTGGTCAGCATTTGCAAAGTCTTGGTGGTTTGTCAAACTTAAAAAACCTCAAGTCCTTAAGAATATATTCCGGCCCTGAGCTACGGATTGTTGAGGGCCTCGACAAGCTAAAGTTTTTGAAGGAGTTGGTACTTGTCGAATGCGGATCACTGGAAAGTCTTATTGATGTATCGACCACCCAATTGCCAAAGGATTGCTGCTTATCTATCTACCATTGCCCAAAATTACTTGGGGCTAAGCGAGAATTCACAGGCTCCGTCCAGAGTTTCGAGCATTATAAGGTGAGTCAAAAAAACCATCCACAAACATGAATTCAACTTTAGGCAAGTTTATAATAATTGTGGGAAATCAAAAGACAATCACACAAATATGAATTAAACTCTCTCTCTCTCTCTCTCTCTCTCTCTCTCTCTCTCTCTCTCTCTCTCTCTCTCTCTCTCTCTCTCTCTCTCTCTCTCACTTAATACCTATTATTATGACGATGACTTTTGTGATTTGTGATATTTTCAATGAAGTCTCTCTCTCTCTCTCTCTCTCTCTCTCTCTCTCTCTCTCTCTCTCTCTCTCTCTCTCTCTCTCTCTCTCTCTCTCTCTCTCTCTCTCTCTCTCTCTCTCACTTAATACCTATTATTATGACGATGACTTTTGTGATTTGTGATATTTTCAATGAAGTCTCTCTCTCTCTCTCTCTCTCTCTCTCTCTCTCTCTCTCTCTCTCTCTCTCTCTCTCTCTCTCTCTCTCTCTCTCTTAATACCTATTATTATGACAATGACTTTTGTGATTTGTGATATTTTCAATGAAGATAGAATATTAAAGGGATAAATGCACTAAAAGTCCTCGAACTTACAAAAAGTACAATCGAGTCATAAAACTTGTTAATTTTGTACAATCGAGCTCCTTCGTTAACTCCATCAAATTTGACTAATGAAAAATGTTGTTTATTCATTTCTCTCTCCTATGTGGCATAGAGCTTAAAAGAAAAGGTTTGTGTGCAAAAACGTCTATTCTTTTAACGTTTGCCCCAAATTTCCAAGCTCTAACTGATTTTTCTTCTCAAGTTCTCCTCACTTCTTCATCAGTCTTTCTCATCCATAGCGTACTTCTTGTTCATGGAGTCCACTTCTTAGTCGATCATCCTCCTATTCTTCACCTGAGTGTCCTTTTTCTTCTTCATCGAATCCCCAAATTTCCTATTTGTTTGAGCGCAACAACGTCGAGTCCTCACGCAAGAGCTCGATGAGGCCAATAGCAACGTTGGGTCCTCTTCGTCCGTGCCCTTGATAGCGTGAACGAAGGTGTTATAAGCCATTACATTAAACTTAATCCCTTTTATGGTATTTTGCTTTCGTTCCGATGGAGATATGTGAACTCATTTGAGGTGTTTTCTCTTGTGGACTGAATAGGTCTGAAGTTTGGGAGTGATGTCAATGAGTATATGCACAACACAGGAAGTTCTTGTGATCTCACTAGTCTTAGCAAAATAACAGATAGTATTGTCCAAGACAAAACAGAAAAAGGACACAAATGGTTCGCATGATTTTGTTTGGGTTAATTAAGGCGGGAGCAGCTATATTTAATGCTCAATTTTGCGGTTCCCTGCTTTGGAAACATGCTAAAAAAAATTGGGATTTGGCTTGATTGTCATGCATGCCGCCCCTCCAAAATTTCCTGAAAAGTCAATTTCAAATTATTATGAATCCATCTTTTGAACCGGGAAGTCAAAATAAAGGTCTCATTTTTACTTAAAAGTGCTATTTGTTCACTTAGAATGTCCAGAATATCCAATGAATGTATGATTTCTTTAATATTATACTTGGGTATTTTCAATTTAGAGCTTGAAATAGCCTACATAATTTGACAATCCAAAGTGCTATCTATTTTTGGAGTGCCGATTTTCGAAGACAATCTAGTTTGAGGTGCTGAAGCTTCAACTGGTATAGGACCATTCGTGCTATGGGTAAAAAAAGCATGTTTTCAGTGCTACATTCATCAACATTAAATGGCGACTTAGGGAAGATGGTATTAGTTTTTCTTCTTTTATGTTGTCAAATTTGTTGCTTGGAGCCCTTCAGGCAATGAAAAAAAAACCCTGGATAAAATGCGTTTGTTTGTGAGTCCTAAAATTGGTCTAGTTAGCTCTTTGTCAAATCGAATTTGAGTAGGACCAACATGTGGTAATTAGGTGTCCTTCCTCTGGTGAGGCCACGAAAATGGTGGAATACAATGCCCTAGGTTTGTTAATGTCTTCTGTTTTTGCAGGAGGATGAGAGTGTGCCGGTTGCATCAACAGACCCATTGATGGTTTGGCGTGCAGAGAGTAGCGCACAAGAACGTATGCGCACACTAGGAACGATGGAGGAACTCCCGGCTTCATTTGAGGTAAATTCCCGTTGGTAGACGAGCCATATGCCTGAAGTTTGAACACTTGGTTTGGTTGCATTCGGTGGGGACTGTACTAGAGTTTAAATACTTGGTTTATTAGTATTTCTCCGGACGGCGAAGATGGTGGAATATACTTGGTTTATCAGTGGGAACTGTACTGAAGTTTAAATACTTGGTTTATCAGACGTCGCCAGGGTTTCCGTTGCTTGAAGATCAGAGAGAAGTTTAGTTTTTATCAAAAATATTTGGGAAAACTTCATATCGTAGGAGATACATATAAAAGAATAGCTTAGAGTCTATTATTTAAAATGTTTTCTTGTTTTATATGACACCAATGGTTTTACTTGGCGTATTTTCTACGTAATATATTCCACTTTTTTGCCCATTTCTTACTCAATACCAATCATTATGAAGATGAATTCCACGATTTGCAATATTTACAGTGAAGATAGAACATTAAAGGGATAAGTGCACCATAAGTTCTAGAACTAATCGAGAAAATGCAATCGAGTACTAAAACTTATCAATTTGGTGCAACTGAGTTCCTTTGTTAACTTCATTCAATTTGGCTAACGGAAAATGCTGACAGCGCATTTTTTATTCATTTCACTCGCCCACATGGTGTAGAGCTTAAAAGAAAAGGTTTGTGTGCAAAAATGTCTCTGTTTAAGGTTTGCCCCAAATTTCCAAGCCCTAACTGAGTTTTCTTCTCCAGTTTTCTTCATTTCTCCTAATTCGTGGAGTTTTCTTCTCAAGTTCTCCTCACCTCTTTATCGGTCTTTCTCGTCCATGCCTCCATGGTGTACTTCTTGTTCGTGGAGTCTGCCTCTTATTCATCAATCCTCTTATTCTTTGTCTGAGTATCCTTCTTCTTCTTCGTGGAGTCCCCAAATTTCCTCTTTGTTCAATCGCGACGACGTCGAGTCCTCACACAAGAGCACTATGAGGCTGACGGCAATGTCGGGTCCTCTTTGTGGCGTGACCAAATGTGTTACAAGCCACAACATCAAGCTTAATCCCCTTTTCTTGTATTTTGCTTTCATCTTGATGGAGGTATGTGAACTCATTTGAGGTGTTTTCTCTTGTGGATTGGATAGGTCTAAAGTTTGGGAGTGATGTCAATGAGTATATGCCGAAACATAGGAAATTCTTGCGATCTTACTAGTCTTAGCGAAATAAAAGATAGGATCGTCCAAAGAAAAAGGACAACGGATTGTTTGCAGATTTTGTTTGGTTTAATTAAGGTGGAAGCAACTATATTTAATGCTCAATTTCGCGGTTCTCTACTTTGGGAACATGCGAAAAAAATTGGGGATTTGGCTTGATTATCATGCATACCGCCCCTCCGAAATTTTCTGAAAATTCAATTTCAAATTATTACGAATACATCTTTTGAACTGGGAAGTCAGAATAAAGGTGTCATCTTTACTTAAAGTGCTATTTATTCACTTAGAATCTCCAGAATATCCAATTATTGTACGATCGATATTTTCAATTTAGAGATTGAATTAGCCGACATAATTTATTTAACAATCTAAAGGGCTATTTATTTTGGGAGTGCCAAATTTCAAGGACAAACTGGTCTGAGGTGGTGAAACTTTTACTGGTACAGGTCCATTTGTGCTTTGGGTGAAAAAAGCATGTTTTCAGCGTTACAATCATCAGCATTAAATCGCGACTTAGGGAAGCTGCTATTCCTTTTTCTTCTTTCATGTTGCTAAGTTTGTTTCTTGGCGCCCATCTGGCAATGAAACAAAAACCTGGATGGAGTCTGTTTCTGCTACTTATGTAACTTTTGATGCCTGGGTTGAGTCTTGATTTTAGTTTCTACTATAATTTAGTTGATTGTGTACACGAAAATTTCTTAAATTAGCTAGATTGGGAACAAAACCAGCTTTCATAAAAGTTGTTATAAACCGAACAAGATAGAGTGTAGTTATGCGTACACGAATTTAGATTGATGAAATTTCGTTAACCTACTTCCATAACTGCACTATATAGAAAGGGGTGAAAGGAGGAGGGGAGCCTCTATCTACTTGATTTATAAGGAACCTTTTTTGGTAATCAGATATTGTTTCTCTTTCCAAGGAACTTATCTTGAGCAGATAAGGCGCCACGCCCATATCATATCTTACTAATCTCATGGACCAAGTGAGGTGCAAGTCAAATATTGGTGAATGGCTTAGTATAAAATTGTTTGCATTTGGTGGTGTGAGAAATTGAACTCATATGATGGACTGAATCCACACACACAATCCCGTTCCTTAATCACTATTTATTTATCTTGTCACATGATATTATTTCCTATCATATATAGATCATTTCTTATATTTCAATATCAAGGAATGCAGTTAACCTATATATTTGACTTTCGTTAGTATCCTTTTGAGGAATTTAGAACATTTCTATTTCTTGTATATAGTATACAATGACAAATACATTGAACACAGTAAACATAAGTTTATAGGCATTACTGGTTGATTTGATAGCATAGTTTAATTATGCTATTCTTATTCTGAAACTTTCTCGAATGATTGATTGTGATTTTATTTTTCAGGAACCACAGGAACCAAGCTCTCACGGAACTTGTACATGTTTTGGAGGCTTGTTTTTCTTTTGGTCGAAATTTGGAGGCTTGTTTTGTTTTAAAGACCACTAGCGTCATCCTTGCCGGCATGCAGGGAAGTAAGTAGCATATTATTTAGTGGGCCAATGCACTAAAGAGTCTGAGATAAGGTATTTCATTAAAAAAAAAAAAAAAGCCATAAAGGCGCAATCAAGCTATAAATTGATTTGACGTAATTTGTGGATGCAAAGTTTTACTTGAAATTGATGATTTCTTAACTTGAAATTGATTATTGGATATTGAAATGTTGAGTACGACAAAGTTCGGTTTCTCAACCCCATGCACGAGTTTAACTCTATATTTTCTACATGTTTGAGATTAAACTCAATTTGTTTCAATTATTCAAAATCTAAAAATTAAACCACAATGTGAAGCTTGAATACCACCTCAAGTTCTCATAAGAAAAAAAAAATAGATTAAACATTGTAAACATTAGTTGATGTGTAATACTGGTTCATTTGACTGCATAGTTTAATCATGTTAATTTTTTATTTTATTTTTCTGAAACTTCCTTGAAAGATTGATTGTAATTCTATTTTCTCAGGAATCGTGCTCTCATTGGACTTGTCCATGTTTTAGAGGCTAGAGGCTCGTGAAGATTTGAAGATCACTAGCATCACACTTGTTGGCATGCGAGGAATGAAGTAGCATATTATCTAGAGGGTCAATGCAGTAAAAGTGTCTAGGTGTTAAATTGATTTGAAGTAGTCTGTTGGTACAAAGTTTAACTTAAAAACTAAATCACAATGTGAAGCTTGAACATGTGCATGTTTTAGATGTTGATGGTTTGATATTGAGCTGTGAGTATGACGAAACTCTATTTCTCAATTCCATGCGTGAGCTCAATTCTATATTAGCATATGCATTCGAGATTAAACTCAATTTGACTTGATTATTGATAACTTAAAAACTAAATCACAATGTGAAACTTGAACTCTATCTCTAACTCTCATAAAAATATAAAAAATAAAAAATAAAGTAATATTTTTCTTTCATTTTCCTAACATCCTTTAAATTATTAACACGGTTTGCTAGCCACATGAAATTTAGTATAATAAAAGTTGGCACCTTCGACGTGATATCGAAATGAATGAGCTAACCACAAGCAAATTTTACAATATAAAGATTGACTAATAAATGTATATGAAAACTCTTTCAGTTCTATTGAGTTTTATTTCTATGTACTTTTATCTAGTTACTTTTATCTTGTTTTTTTCTTCTTCTTTTTTCGATTTTACGCTACAAACAATTCCCAAAGAGGTACCCACTCCGCTGTGGGCGAGATGGTTTGGGCATTTCTCTCTCTAATTGCGGAAGGGGGAGGTTCGAGTCATCGTGTGCACATTGCGCAACTTAAGTGTGGCATCATGGGAGGTGGGTCCCTGTGCTACCGTCACCCTAGGTTTAGATCGCTGGTTGCCGGTTGTACGATGGTTCTCAAGTCATTGAAAAAAAAAAGACAATTCCCAAAGAGGTCTGGGGAAGATTTGGGACTAATCTCACCAATTAGATACGTATCAAGGTCCCGAGTGGACAAGCAAATTTTCTTGGCTCAAGTCCTTTAGTTATTTAACAAGTACTTTACGAAACGTTGCGACTAATAAAAAATTTTAAACAAATAAAGTATATAAAGGTCAATTAACTGAATGCAGACACATGCATATGCAATAAAAGCTCAAATGGCTTTTTTTTATGTTTAGGAAACCTTGCACGTGAAGGGTTAACGAGTGGCTGGTGAAAGGCTGGCAAAGGTCGCCCGACCCAGATGACCTCGGCCAGAGGTCGCGTGACCTCGGGTGACCGCCGCCCGGGTCTGGCGACCTTAGGTGACCCTCGCAACCCAAGCAGCGGTTGCCTTGGTTGCAAGCTGCCAACTTGCCCGAGGTCGGGGGACTTCAGCCAACGATCACTGAGGCCAAATTTGGCTCAATGGCTCCAACAAAAAGTTTGAGTTTTTTTTTTTAATAAAACAATATAAAAAAAAATAGCCATAGCCTATTGCAAAAGGGTTATTGCCAAACACTATTTGAACCCAAAGTCTCTTTACAAAAAGTTTTTATCAAATACAATTTGTATTTTCCCTAAGGATTTTGGCTTTTGACATTTACATTATACAAGCCCACTTGTAAAGTTGAACTAAACCCACCTTTACAAAGTTACCTGATCCGGCTCTTCTTAACTTTCCTTTCATCTTCTATTTGCCACTCTTTATTCTTCCTTTAAAATTTTACAAACGATAAGAAAAGCTTTCGGATTTCGTGAAAGTATTACACATGATTGGTTATATGATGTTTCGCCTTAGCTAAAGATCAGGCTATCAGAATCACAAGAATTGACCAAAAGAAAACCAAAATAAAAAAGTGAAGGTACTCGGGGATTATGAAGCTCGACTTGTTCCTTCTAAAAATTAAGCCGTCACACAAATAAGGCTCTGAATTGTTTTTTCTTTTGCCAAATATTGATGGAAAAGGCTGCAAAAAAAATGATAATAATAAATGAATCAAATGGATTGATGATTTTATAAAAATTATGGAAATCCCATTTAATCACAGAACACAGATCACAATAAAAAGGCAAATTCTTCTCGCAAATGGACTAAAGCCTCATTCGCGTGATCCTGAAAAAATTCTCTGGACATACTGGAGGATGACAGTCAATTTTCACCGGCGTTCATAATTTATTAAACTCTAGATTGCTCTGAGAGAGGGAGAGGGAAACCCCATGTCGCTGTGTTTTCCTTTTTTTGCATTTGAAAGCAATTTTAGCTGTAGCTCGGACATACAGCTACAGATCACTAACATAAGGTTTAACTGCACACGAAATAGGTCCTATCATCGCTATAAAATCTTTGCAATGAGCTTTTCTTCAACAACAGCCACAAGTAGACATTTATGACTGATGGTTTTATTGGGCTTGAGTTAGCCCATTAGGACCCGGCCCGTGAGTTGAGGGCCCATGGAGGAAAAGGTGCAAAGTGAAAGGTTGTGTCTTTTGGAAGAGGTGTTACGTTTGAGGAGTCACGTCGTTTGGAGGGGACGCTTCGAGGGAAAATATAAAAGAAAAAGGAACGTAATTTTTTGGGGTTACGTACGTTATTTCCTTTTCTACTCTCACTCTCCTCAAAAACCAACGTAACAATATTCCTTGAAGAAAACGTCGCTTGCACATCGCTTCCCTCCCTAAGCGAAGATCAAAGAACTCCCCTTTTTGAAGAACAGTATCCGGTTTCCTCCTCGAATCGCAACGTCGGTGTTTAGTCTGTGGATACAAGGTACGCTCGATTCTGTGGCGTGCTTTTGATCGGTGATTCATGACTGTTTTGTTTCTGGGCTCGCTTCCGCTTCGTCAATTTAGGGGGATCGATTTAGTGTCGAAAACCTTTTCTGGGAAACGTTATTACCCAACATTGATATCAGAGCCAGGTTACGATCCTGGGACCTGTGGGTTATGGGCCCACCACGCTTCCGCTGCGCAATTATTAATTAATATGATAGGAAACATAGTGACCTTTTGATTCTGAAACCTTACTTAAAATTATTAATTAATATGATGGGTTTGTGCAAAATAGATGCATAAGTGATAGGCATTAATAACTCGTGCATATATGTCTGATGTGTTCAGATCAATGGCTTCAGCCACAAAGAGCATAGTTGCCGAGCTAAACAAAGGTGAAAAGCTCAATGGTGACAACTATGAAATTTGGCAAATGAAAATCCAGTATGTGTTGGAAGAGCAAGAAGCACTTGAGGCTCTTAACTTGACCATGGTAGAACCTGAAGATGGAACCACTGCACAGCATAAAAGAGACAAAGAAGCATTTGCTGCGTGGAAAAGAAAGAACTCTCTTGCTCGCATCACGTTGCTGAGCAACATGGAAAATGACGTCATGCGAGAGTTTAGGCGTTTTGATAATGCCAAAGATATGTGGGAAGCATTGGCGGCAAGATTTGGTCATACTTCGGTGACTAGACTGAGGCAGCTCACTATTAGGTTTGACTCTTATAAGAAGCCTCATGGTCAAACCATGAAGCAACATCTTAGAAAGATGTCAAACATGATAAATGAGCTTAATGATGCTGGCCATGTCCTGACAGATGAGCAGCAAGTGCAAGCAGTGATTCGTTCCTTGGCTCAGAGTTGGGAGCATATGAAGGTGTACCTAACTCATAATGAAAATATCAAAACCTTTGAGGATGCAATGCGTCATCTTGAGCTGGAAGAGGACCGCCTGTTGGCGGCTAAGCCGGATGTTGAACTCTATCATGCTAGTTCTAGCTCAAATGGAGCTTCGGGCTCCAAGCGCAAGCGCCCTAACTGGTTTAATAAAGGGAAAGGCAAGGAAGCAGGTCCTTCAGGGAAGAAACCCAAGTTTAACCAACATGAAAGAGGAAAGCGTCCTCGCATGAAAAAGCTTGCAAGGGTGAAATGCTACAACTGTGACAAGAAATGTCACTATGCTCGCGACTGTCGTGAGCCAAAGAAGGTATACACCCCTTGTATTTCTCAGAACTTAGCTTTTGTGTCGAGTTATGTATTCTTAACTGAATCGAATCCTTTGTGGACTGTGGATTCAGGAGCGACAGACCATGTAGCGAAGGATAGAGGATCCTTCGTGGAATTTCGACGAGTACCAACTGGAACTAAGTGGATCTATGTGGGAAACAACTCCAGAGTTGAAGTGAAAGGAATTGGCACATGCCAATTGAATATGCGTGGTGGACGCACTTTGTTCCTTCATGATGTGTTGTATGCTCCGGAGATTCGTCGGAATTTAGTATCTGTTTTAGTGTTGGTTAAATTAGGTTTTAATATGAACTTCTATGATAGATGTGTGGATTTGTTTTTGAATACAAAATACTATGGTTGTGGTTATTTTCTGGATGGTTTCATTGTATTGGATATTGATTATATTAATGCAAATGTTTGTTATTCCCTTCTCACGTCTCCCAATACATATGATAATGATGTGAACGTATGGCATGCTAGACTTGGTCACATTGGCCAACAACGTATGAATAGACTAGCCAAAGAGGGCTTGTTGGGCAACATTGAAAAAGTCGATTTGCCCATATGTAAGCATTGCCTGGAAGGGAAAACGACAAGGAAACCATTTGGAAAATGTAAAAGAGCTTAATTCCCTCTACATTTAATCCATTCTGATGTCTGTGGTCCAATGAATGTGAGAGGAAGGCATGGGGCTGTTTATTTCATCACTTTTATAGATGATTATACTCGATTCGGATATGTCTATTTGATTTCTCACAAATCTGAAGCAATAAGTTGTTTCAAAAGGTTTATGAACCTGGTAGAGAATCAATTAGACAAGAAAATAAAAGCATTGAGATCCGATCGAGGTCGAGAATATTTATCTGATGAGTTCATAAAATTATGTGATGAAAAATGAATAGAAAGACAATTATCTATTCCTTATACTCCTCAACAAAATGGTGTTGCGGAGAGAAGAAACAGAACCCTACTGGAAATGGTTAGGTCCATGATGGCGCATGCTAACTTACCTATCACCTTTTGGAGTGATGCGTTGTTAACTGCTGCCTATATACTTAACCGAGTGCCTTCCAAATCAGTTACTTCCACTCCATATGAGTTATGGACAGGTAGAAAACCGGACTTAAGTTTTCTTAAGCCATGGGGTTGTGCTGCCTATACACATGAGTCCTCTCACAAATATGGGAAACTAGGTCCTAGAGGAAAGAAGAGTATTTTCATAAGATACTCGAAACACTCAAAATGGTATGTGTTCATAGGTGAGCAGGAAAGTGGGAGTATAACTGAATTTGAATCACGGGATGTCACATTCTTAGAGAATGAATTTCCTAAGAAGGGCGAAATAAGGGAAGACAACTCCCTATTTGAAACCTCGGATCAAGATAATGACATTGGTGGAGTTCGTCCAAGTGGGAGTAATATAAGAAGTGATGAATTGAATTCAACTCATTCTCAATTGCAACCACATAATGAGACGACATCATCATTATCTAATCCCAGTGGGAGCATAATGGGGAATGATGTGCAAAGTGTACAAACTCCCATACGGCGAACAAGTCGCCAAAGTATTCCCCGTCGACATTTTGACATTGAAGGGGAAACTTTTATGATTGCTCCACAAGATGAGGATGAGCCAAGAAATATTAATGAGGCTCTGAATTGCCCTAGTAAGGAAAAATGGATTCATGCAATGAAAGAGGAAATGGAGTCAATGAAATCAAATCAAGTCTGGGAACTGGTTGATCTTCCAAAAGGACGCAGAGCTATTGGGAACAAGTGGGTTCTCAAAATAAAGCGAAAGGCCGATGGCTCGATAGAAAGGCATAAGGCTCGCCTTGTTGCGAAGGGGTATAATCAACAGGAAGGAATTGATTATGAAGATACGTTTTCTCCTGTAGTGAGATTTACCTCGATTCGCATTATTCTGGCAATAGTATCTAGTATGGATCTTGAGTTACATCAGATGGATGTAAAGACTGCTTTCCTCAATGGAGAATTAGAGGAAGAAATATACATGGAACAACCTACTGGTTTCATAGTGAAAGGCCAAGAAGAAAAGGTATGTCGACTTTTGAGATCGATATACGGCCTTAAGCAGTCATCAAGACAATGGTATATACGTTTTCACAATGCCATAATGGCATATGATTTTACAATGATTGATGAGGATCATTGCGTATATATCAAAAGATCCAAGGATCAATTTGTGATCATATCGTTATATGTTGATGATATACTGATTGCCTGAAGCAATATGGAGTTTGTTCATACTGTCAAGAGTTGGTTATCTTCCAACTTTGAGATGAAGGATATGGGTGAGGCTGCATACATTCTTGGAGTTAAGATTTCAAGAGATCGTTCGAAGAGATTGTTGTCTCTTTCGCAAGAAACATATATAAATAAAGTTCTTGAACGATTTAGTATGCAAGATCGTAAACCCATAGACACTCCTATTGCAAAAGATGAAGGATTGAGCCATAGACTGTGTCCAATGACTCCACAAGAAAAGGAACAAATGAAACATGTTCCTTATGCTAGTGCAGTTGGGAGCTTGATGTACGCTATGATGTGTACAAGACCCGACATATGTTTTGCAGTTGGAATGGTGAGTAGATATCAATCCAATCCAGGTCCAGCACATTGGAAAGCCGTAAAGAGAATACTGAGGTATCTGAAGGGAACTGCTGATTTCAAGTTGAGTTACCAAGGAAATGATCTGTGACTCGAAGGTTATTCTGATGATGATTGGGGAGGAGATTTAGATGAAAGGAAATCTACCTCTGGTTTTGCTTTCTTACTGAACAATGGCGCCATATCATGGAGCAGTAAGAAGCAAACGTGTATAGCCTTATCCACGATGGAAGCTGAGTTCGTGGCATTATCAGCAGCGGTGCAAGAAGGAGTTTGGCTTAAGAGATTTTTGGATCATTTAGGTGTTATTGAGAAAACTGCACATCCGTTGTTGGTTAACTGTGATAGCCAAGCAGCTATAGCGTACACTAAAGATCCAAAATATCATGGCAAGACCAAACATATAGATACCAAGTATAACTTTGTAAAATATATGGTTGCACGAAAGGATATGAACTTGCAGTACATATCTACGCATAGAATGGTAGCAGATCCTATGACAAAGCCAATACCTAGAGATGTGTTTAGTGGTCATGTAAAATCTCTAGGATTGCGTAGAGTCTGATGTATTGGATTGTATTTTCCATGAGTTGTTCACATGTATGAACTAGTATTGTTTCATTATTAATGCCTATGAATCTTTGTTTGATCTTTATGCATCTTAATGCTTAGTGCATTGTATTAAGTTGAGAAAGTATGTCGGACAGATAAGATATTAGCCCACTCACACGGGTAATCGCCTCTATTTACTATGTGATAGATAGAGATGAGACTATTTTTAAGCTTATTATCTAGGTGATAATCGAGAGCTCAAGCTTAAAATAAATATGTCGCCTTAACTGAGTGTTAAGATGAGGACATAATACTTACGATGTCCGAAAGTAAAATAACCCACACATTTTACTTTATCTGTCTAAGATGCCAGATGTGAGTTCTGATGAATTTTGTGAATGAGTAAATACATAAACTCAAGTTAGACATTGGATATGTCTGAACTATCATCTGTACGGTATTGATTGTGTAGACATACGCTCCATGGGAAAGGAGTTAATACCGTAATACGTATTTCATACTACGTATGCATGAGACGACCTATAAGAGTGACAAAAGTTTGATCTCAACTTTTATGACGTGTGAGACTCTTGAGGAAAAGAGTTCCTCAATTTTTAGTGCCCTCATGACTCTTACTTATTCTCAAGATTTCTATTTAGTGTTTGCTATCTTAGAATGTTGCCAATGGTCATGAGTTGATTCGATCTAATGGGACATTTCTAGAAAAGCAAGTTGAACTGAAATTGAGAGTCTGAAGGAAAGAGGAAGATCGGTTTTGTAGGATCACATTGTGGTTTTGTATTCACAGGTCGACCAATTATGACTGTCTTTGGGATAATCATAATTGTGAATACAATAAATATATCATTGTTTAAATGAGATTAAGAGAGATATAAATGTGATCGATCGATCTAGGGTACTGCATACTAAATTTACTCGGAAAGTGATGCCCATTATGAGCTGCTATATATTCCTAACAGATGTATGGCAACGAGCTCTCCAAGTATGCTGGTCGCACGGACTATTCACCAGTATGAATGTTGCAGTGAGGAAAAGAGGATTTTGTTCGGCCCACCATGTCAAGTGGGAGTTGATGTATTTTTCAATTGATAGGCCTCAGTAGGGCCCGTCCGCCCATGTTGGTTTTGGCCCACCATGTGCGAGTGGGAGATGATGGTTTTATTGGGCTTGAGTTAGCCCATTAGGACTCGGCCCGTGAGTTGAGGGCCCATGGAGGAAAAGGTGCAAAGTGAAAGGTTGTGTCTTTTGGAAGAGGTGTTACGTTTGAGGAGTCGCGTCGTTTGGAGGGGACGCTTCGAGGGAAAATATAAAAGAAAAAGGAACGTAATTTTTTGGGGTTACGTACGTTATTTCCTTTTCTACTCTCACTCTCCTCAAAAACCAACGTAACAATATTCCTTGAAGAAAACGTCGCTTGCACATCGCTTCCCTCCCTAAGCGAAGATCAAAGAATTCCCCTTTTTGAAGAACAGTATCCGGTTTCCTCCTCGAATCGCAACGTCGGTGTTTAGTCTGTGGATACAAGGTACGCTCGATTCTGTGGCGTGCTTTTGATCGGTGATTCATGACTGTTTTGTTTCTGGGCTCGCTTCCGCTTCGTCAATTTAGGGGGATCGATTTAGTGTTGAAAACCTTTTCTGGGAAACGTTATTACCCAACAATGACAAACAAATATTAGAATGCGGGCTCTACAATGATCAGTATACCTTTGAAGATAACACTAACCTCGTCCCTCAAGAGTGTGGCTCATGACTCAACGATGATGAGAGCAAAATGATGTTTGGCGATCTCAATTGTGTGTTATGATGGTCATCATCTTACAAATCAAATAGCGTGGGAAAGAAGACTACGCGTAATGTGCGTGAAACCAACACAAGAAACCGTGTCAGTGATCACTTAAACATCGCACAATTAAACCTTCAATAATTTGGACTGGAGAAGGATTTAGAGGAAGCTTAGATCACAGGAAGTAATAAAATTAATGAACATAGGGACTTATAATTAATCCATAAAGCATATCAAAACATAGAGAAGATATTACGTGATAGCACTAAAAGCTTATTAATTAAAACAAAATGAACGAGACGTGATCAGCCACATTTTCCATCACTTGAAAAAAAATGCAAAGACATGAACAGAGGACTTCATTCACTTCATTGCAAAAAACAAGGTTGTGAGTGGCCAAAGCATCTTATAAACACTACGACCAATATCGAACGGCTGTAAACCAAGAGGCAGAATTCACAAATCACAATCATTGCTGCAACCAAGTAAACTTGAGAAGTTCAATTATGAAAATAGAACCCTAACCTCAAGAGCAAGAAGAAGAAGAAATGCATTGAGGGCCAAAAGTAGAGCAGTGTAAGATAATCAGCATATGGCATTAGGTAATCTAGTAAACCCACACATCAATAGAGACCATTTCCAAGCATTTGACCATGTCCCTCAGTCACTCTCAAGTGCCAAAATGGGCAACATTTCAACTTGTCTTCAATATAAAAGATATTATAACACTCCAAGATCCATACAGAGATGGACAAGAGGGATTGACAGTGACTATCTGGAAACCTCGAAAGAAGGAGCAACACCCAGCAGTAACTAACAAGGGCAATCACTTATATATTTCAAACTAAACAAGAAGGACAAGGCATAATGCAAGAGAAGTAAACCCAAAACATGATTAGACACAACAAAAAGGAAAAACATGATTACACCATTCTACATTTGTATCCCACTTTCAAGCTCCATCGAAGCAATCGTGATACCAAACTCATGTTTCAAGTCTATCCACCAATATTCCCTTTAAAACCACTTAGTGTCCAATATCCAGGACACTCGATATTTAGTAAATAAAAAACCTTTCACTATTTTAACGTTCAATGAAATTAGTCACACCTCGTGGCTCATGATATAGTTCCTAGTCCAGATCTTTTGGGAGCACTTCAAGTCCACCACATGTTGACAATTCTGTATAATGGTAGACATCTTGTGAGCCTATAACCCTTGTACATCTCCATCTGTCTTTTGTAATTGCTCTTTTGTTGCTTTCAGTATTTCGTTCAGCTTGTGAATCTCTTCATCTTTCTCATTCTTTGACCTTAAGTTATTGGTTGGAAGACAACTAGATTCCTTCAACTGAATATCTTCATCCTTCTCTTTCTTTGGCCTTAAAGTTCTGGGTTGGAAGACAACAAGATTGGAGGCCCCAAATCATTGGGGCATGGGCTATGCCCTAGCATTGGACACGTCCAGGTTTCTCTTTTCCCAACATCAGAGAAACAGTATTTCAAGGGAGTATTGCTCTTTCCAAGTTCCAAATATACCTCCAAGAGATCATTCATGCTTCCCTACAGTTTAGTAACATAAAGAACTTATTAAACTAGTGATGTTACAATGTATTGGTGAGCACTTAAGCTGAATTCATAAATACACACAATTGCCTTAGATTCCTAATTCTGCTTCCTATCATGTCAGCATAACTGAATGAACCATATCAATAAGACATTCAATATTTCACACTTTCCCGTGAAACAGGGAAAAATGTCCATAGATATCAAATTGAAAAAGCAATCACATTCTTCCTTTCTATAGTTGTTCCTTGCTTATTGTTATATGACTTGTCATCCACCGAAACCATAGGAAAACACACACTGGGAAGTTAAGACTTTTGGTTTTAATTTTAGACTATTTACTCCAGCTTGCCCTCTTTTATTGATCCATTCATCCTCTACTTAGATAACTGCATAAATTCCTGATACATTGTAGCAGCAATATTGTCATGGCCAAAACTGAATAACATTTGTTAACACCAGATGAACTATATTGAATGGTTTTTCAACAATTGTGGGGACGTGTGCATGCATGTGAAATGTGTTGGAAATATAATGGCAGATATCAATTCCATATCGATTATATTGTCAATTAATTGATTCAGTTAATATATGTTTGGCTTGGTAAAGTGGGAATGTAATCGTAATATAATCTTGTATATTTCCTTTCCCGTCTTTCTCTTGTAACATATATAGAGCAATGCTCTTGTACATGAATATACAAAAAAAAACACAGATTACAACTTCTCCCAAAACACTCTCCAATTTTCTCTTCTTCAATTTATGTCATGGTATCAAAGCGTCAATCCTAGACCTAGCTTTTGCAACCTCAGAATCTTTGTCTTTCAGAATTGCCCTCGTTTCTTTTTTTTGAGTTTTGTTGTTGCGGTTTTTTCTAATCTGCAAAACAAACCCAAAAAAAGCAGAGTTGGAATTCAATTTTCCGATCCATGGCAAAAAGGGGGGATGCTCGAGATTTACCTTTGGAAGAGATTTCTCAAGACCAGACTCCAGCTTCATCGGTTCAAACCAATCTGAATGAGCAGGAGGATACATCCATCCCAGAGTCTGAAGATCCTCCGAACACCACCATTCTTCCTTTTGTTTCAGTTCAAGCTTCAGGACCGACTCACTGGCCTCCGTTTCCATGGTTTCCTGTTCAAGGCCAATGGGGCACAGGTCCAGGACAGGCATGGACTCAATATGGGCCATACACAGGAGAGAGCTCGCACGTTGTCGAACCATAGCCAAAGGAAGATCCAAGCATGCACAGAAATGGAGCTGACTCGAATCAGGGAGCGGATCGGAGGGATCCGAGCCAAGGGATCGGGTCCATACCGGGTCAAGGGCCAAATTCCTACCTTGTTTATGGACTCGGTTACCTACCGTATCTGTTCCCCACCGGCAACTATGGCCGACCCGAAGCCGGCGACCCACTGTTCACATCACCGGCGGATGGACCTAATATGATGTAACGACCCGGGCCCCACTATATAATATTGTCCGCTTTGAACACTGAGTCCTCACGGCTTTAAAACACGTTATGCAGGGGCAGAGGGCCATCCCTCGGGCCTTCCCTCTCCCAAGCCATAATATTGTCCGCTTTGGAGGCACGGCCCACCGGCCCGTCCTCCCTCACGGCTTTGTTTTCAGCGCAACGGAAGCGTACGTGAAACTCGTTATACAGATTAAAGGGACCCAAGCCTTTATAAACTAGCCTAGGACTCCCCCCCTAAGCGATGTGGGACAGGAGACATGCCCTTAGCCTCACCCGCGTACTGCCAAGGCGATCTCAGTCCATCCCTCTGTACTGCCCCGGGTCTGGGTCGTCACATTTGAAGCTCATTCAGCTACAGCTTACTGGTCCGACAACTACAACACCTAGGCATGCGATTTCCGTCAAGCCCTCATCACCAAAGACAAAGAGGGATTTCTCGACGGATCCGTGCCCTACCCAACAAAAGAACGCCTTCAATGACACCGGCACCGGTGCAATCAGTTGGTACGTACCTGGATTGGAAATTGCCTTGCGTTGGACGTTGCATCGAGGCTTCCTCCGACAGACAACTCGAAGACCTTCTAGGAGTCCATCCGTGAAATGTACGGACGGCTCGATCGGGTGAAATTGTTCACCATAACGCAAGCCCTCTCCGAATTGAAGCAAGGGAACCTCACAATTACCGCTTGCTTCAATTGGCTTTCAGCCCTTTGGAACGAGCTTGAGGCGGCCGAGGAGCGATTGGACGAACCTGAAGCAACACTTCGTCAGTATAGGGCTATGAAAGAAAGGGAGAAAGTGACACTATTCTTGCTAATCCTAAACGAGACATACACTACCTTTAGGTCGTAGATCTTGACGATGGAGCCAACACCCTCGCTCGGACAAATTTATCAGCTGGCCGTTCAAGAAGAAAGTCAAAAGTTGGCGACCACCGAGCACGCGCGAGCAGCCGATGGAGTTGCTCTTGCTGCTGCGTTCGCCGGAGGCCCTGCCTTGCTCGACCCAACGCACGGTGGCCATGGAGGAAGAAATAGCTTCGGGAGCTTCGGGGGGCTTGCGGCTTCAACGACAAGGAGAACGAGTGGGAACCCTAAGAACCCAGGGATGGACGGTCAAGATCAAAAGAAGCCATCCAACGGCTCATATCCATTTGTCAACTCTTTTGGATCCAACGGTGGGCAGCAAAGGAGATCCGACGATGGATTTTCTTCCTTCAGTGCACCAGAATCCGAGGGCTCTAACTTGGCCACGTCGGCTCAAATGTTTGTGGGATCCAACGGCCCACGTCACGCCACGTCATCACACAGACCAGGTGGGCAAATTTCAAAAAATAAAGGAAAATTTTGTGAATATTGCAAATGTCCACACCATACTATAGAAACTTGCTGGAAATTGCATAGCAAGCCAGGTGATAAAGAAAAAAAGGAAAAGGAATTTTCTGCTTATCAGGTGTCGGCATTAAGGACTGATGGGGCATACCAGCCAACTACCCAAGACCAATACCAGAATATCATGAGGCCTCTGGATCGTTTAACCACAAGTGACAAGAGTGCGGGCTTTTCAGGTACTATCCTTGGTGAAATGAACTCAATACCAACTGATGCATGGATTATAGATTCGGGTGCAAGTGATCATATAATATGCAATGAGAAATTATTTTCCCATGCTCAAAAAGTCTATATTTATATTATGTGCGACTTCCGAATGGCAATGTTACTCATGTCATTAAGGTTGGAACTGTTCACCTTAGCTCCAATATTGTCCTTAAAAATGTCCTCCACATTCCAGAGTTTGAGTTCAACTTGATATCAGTCTCTAAAGCTTGTGAAGACAATTCTTGTGATGTCGTATTCAACTTCGACAATTGTTTCTTTCAGGACCTTTCGACTGGCAAACCGATGGGCTTGGGTAGTGTTGCACAAGGATTTTACTTTTGGAGTAGTTCTTCTAAAGTTTTTTATAAAAGCACTTCTTGTAATGCTATCATCAATAATAAAAATCTTATTTTCCATCAACACTTGGGTCATAGTGCACGTTTTCCTAATCCAAAATGTTCCATTTGTCCCTTAGCTAAACAGTCTCGGACACACTTTCCCACTTGCACATCTCGAGCCAACATTGCTTTCTCTTTATTACACATTGATATTTGGGGACCCTATCACACACTACATCGTGATGGGTCATGATTCTTTCTTACCATTGTTGATGATTATAGTCGTGCGACTTGGGTTTTCCTCATGCAGTCAAAGAGCCAAACTTTCCCAACTCTATCAAAGTTTTTCACTCTTATTGAAAATCAATTCAAGAAAACAATTCAAAGAATTCGTACAAACAATGGACGCGAGTTCTATACTAGAGAGTGTGAATCTTTTCTATCATCTAAGGGAATAATTCATGAAAGCTCTTGCACATATACTCCTCAGCAAAATGGGATAGTTGACCGTAAACATCGGCACCTCTTAGAGGTTGCTCGTGCTCTTAAATACCAGGCTTTGATTCCTGAAGATTTTTGGGGAGATTGTGTTGTTACAGTAGCATATTTAATTAATCGCATGACAACACGGATTCTCAATGGGGGAACACCTTTTCAATTGCTTTATGGAAAGGAAGCGAGAATTGATCATCTCAGAGTATTCGGATGCTCGTGTTATGTCACGACAGTAGGGCCTCGAGATAAAATGGACCCTCGTACTATTCCATGTATTTTTATGGGATATCCCTCCTTGCAAAAGGGTTATAGAGTCATGGAAATCTCTACAGGGCACTTCTTTGTGAACAGGGATGTGGTTTTTCATGAAGACATATTCCCATTCCGGGAAAGTACCCCCTCATCCTCTATCTCAGCTCCCAATCATCGCCCATTTTTATTAGAAGAAGATTTATGTATGGAACCTCCATGTGTAATCGTTGCACTAGAACAACCTGCATTCGTGACAACCAATTCATCTCATCATGGAGTTGAATTACCCGTTCTTTCAGATGAAGAAAATCAGCCATCCGATTCTCCAGTCACTTCTTCACAACAGGAGCTACAATGTTCTTCACAAGACTCCTTAAATATCATTACTAAAGAAGAAAGAGTAGCAGAGCCTCGGTGTTCTGGTCAACATACACGACCACCCACCTGGACAAAGGATTACATATGCCCTACGCTAAATTCTCCAGGTACACAATATTCGATATCTTCGTACGTTTCTTTTAGTCGGCTGTCACCGGAACATATATGATGTATTAGTCGGATTTCTAAGGAACAGGAACCGTCTTCCTATCATGAGGCGGCACGCGACCCCAAATGGCAGGATGCAATGGAAGCGGAGCTTAAAGCACTGACTGAAAACCACACGTGAGACATTGTTCCTTTACCTCCACATCGAAGACCCATTGGATGCAAATGGGTTTACAAGATAAAGTTCAAGGCAGATGGTTCCATCAACATATACAAGGCTCGGTTAGTTGCGAAGGGTTTCACGCAATGGGAAGGTTTTGATTATCATGAAACCTTTTCCCCTGTAGCTAAAGAAGTTACTGTTCGTTCCTTCTTATCTATTGCCGCTATTCGTAATTGGCAACTACATCAGATGGATGTTCATAATGCCTTCCTACATGGGGACTTAGATGAAGAAATTTACATGGAACTTCCACTGGGTTTATGCAGACAGGGGGAGTCTTTGGTGTATCGTCTATGCAAATCCCTGTATGGACTTAAACGGGCCTCCAGACAGTGGTATGCCAAATTCACTACTGCACTAATTGGCGCAGGATTCCAGCACTCCAAGCACGACTATGCCTTGTTTACTTGGACTGAAGGTACTTCATCAATTTATTTGTTGATATATGTTGACGACATTCTTATCATGGGGAACAATGAGTTGGCTATCACAAGATTCAAAAAATATTTGCATTCTACTTTTCATATCAAGGATTTGGGACCTCCCAAATATTTCCTAGGTAATGAAATAGCTCGCTCTGATAAAGGAATCAGCCTTAGTCAACAAAAGTTCGTTTTGGAGATAGTTTCAGAAGCGGGATTATCAGGATGCAAACCGGCTGCAATACCGATTGAACAAAATGCGAAGCTAACGACGCATGAATACGA
Organism: Eucalyptus pauciflora; assembly: GCA_007663325.1. Classification (NCBI taxonomy): domain Eukaryota; kingdom Viridiplantae; phylum Streptophyta; class Magnoliopsida; order Myrtales; family Myrtaceae; genus Eucalyptus; species Eucalyptus pauciflora. The sequence continues at coordinate 222,802 of VMYD01000304.1, read as the reverse complement.
TATGAGCTTGCCCTCATCCACAGTTGATCCATTGCTGGAAGATCCATCGAGATATCGACGTCTTGTTGGAAAACTAATCTATCTCACCATGACAAGACCCAATATTTGTTATGCAGTACAGATACTCGGTTAGTTCATGCACAAACCGAAGCAATTTCATATGAATGCTGCATTAAAGGTTGTGAAGTACTTGAAGAGATGTCCAGGACTTGGTATTTTCTTATCTCGTGATTGCGATATGAAGATAACAGCTTTTTGCGATACAGATTATGCTACTTGTCCAATGACGAGTAGATCAGTTACTGGTTTTTGTATCAAACTAGGGAAGTCGCTCATCTCATGGAAAACAAAGAAGCAGTCGACCGTGTCACTTTCGTCAGCCGAATCAGAATATCGAGCCATGGCAAAGACTGTTTGTGAGATAGTGTGGATACGTGGGTTACTTTTCAACCTTGGAGTACGAATCGAGGGACCAAGTGAATTATTTTGTGACAATGATGATGCATTCAAGTTAGCGGCAAATCCAGTTTTTCATGAGAGGACTAAACATATAGAAGTTGATTGTTATTTCACTCGAGACAAGATTCGAGAAGGGATCATCACAGCAAGAGGAATTGGAACTGTAGAGCAGCCTACAGATATCTTTACCAAGCCATTATGTCAAAGACAGCATACATATCTTCTGAGCAAGCTAGGTGTCCTTGACAGATACAGGCCACCAGCTTGAGGGGGAGTGTTGGAAATATAATGGCAGATATCGATTCCATATCGATTATATTGTCAATTAATTGATTCAGTTAATATATGTTTGGCTTGGTAAAGTGAGAATGTAATCGTAATATAATCTTGTATATTTCCTTTCCTGTCTTTCTCTTGTAACATATATAGAGCAATGCTCTTGTACATGAATATACAGAAAAAACACAGATTACAACTTCTCCCAAAACACTCTCCGATTTTCTCTTCTTCAATTTCTATCAAAATGCACAGCTAGTAATTGGGTAGTCTGGGGCTGCAGTACTTTTCTGTTTTTTGATCTCTCTCATTAAATCAAACTGTGGTCACGTTAGCAAATTAATAGAAAATTGTACAAGTTTCATCATCTCAATACTTCACAGCTTTAGCTGCTGCATAACTCTTTTGTTAATGATGGTGGGCTATTTGCGCTAGACAAACCTGAACCTAGTTATGGATTATTGTGCTGTCACTAGCAAATTCAAATCACAGAGCTAAGGGAATAACAAGATATCGATGCAGGTGCTAAGAACTTAGACATTCTTAGGGAGGCAATTCTAGAACACATCCTATGTTTTCTTCCTATGACAACTGCTATTAATACAAGCCTATTGTCAGAAAAGTGACAAATATCTCTAGAATCTTTACCTTAGGTCCAAAGATGTATCACCTTAGCAGCATCTTTTCTACGGCGAAATTATTGATTACACTGGAAATATCACTAATGGGGAAACAAAAAAATTTAAGGGGAAACGTGGGAGTACCTTTGCTGCTATTATTCTAGCAATATTTATGTACCCTAAGGTGTGTCGTATCTTTTCCCTTGCTCTGTTTGCCTTATTTGCGTCACTCAGCTTCTGCCAAAAAAAAAAAAAAACCTAGGTTATCACAAAATAGCCATTCACAGGTAATTAAAGTCAATTTAATGTCGACAGGTCATATTAAAATGATGCTAGAGCAAGATTCGTACCTTCCCTTCCTTTGAACTCCAAAAAGTGACGAGATTTTTCCATTGATCTCTTCTCACTCTCTCTGATAGATTCTTCTAATGATACAATTATGATTTAGAGTTATCATAATGAGCAGCTTTTAATCACTTTTCCAATATCTCCATTTAGAATTTGAGGAATCTAGAATCCATTTTTCCATAGCTGGTACGATAATCAAACTTAGACTACAAGCAAGAAAAATCAATAATGATGTTAAATTTATTAACAAAATGAATGAAATTTCATACGAGTACAATCTAACTACCTCTACAATCCTAATCATAGCGTTTCTCATATCCTTGGTAATTTGCCTCAAAGTTGTAAGCAATGGCACCAACTCGCTAGCAATGGTTCCAAGAAACTCCCCAAACCTCCGATAGGCAGCATTTTCTTCCCCAGCCTGACAACAACGCATTTCCCAAGACACAATACACCCAATAGACACGAAAAGTCGCACTTCCATTTTCTAGTGGAGGCTACTAGACAAGAAATTCAAAATATGGAAAGAAGGATCTAACATTATCAAACCAAATAAATACTCTGACCATTTCAGCATAGTATGACAAAAAACTGTATGCTATATGTGGGCAGGCCTTACCAGATGCATTCATATTTATAGTTTCTGCTTTAGACTACTAAGTTTCAGTCTCTGAATTAGAACATAGCTTGTCACCATTGTGTAATTTTTCAACCTTCTTGTCTAACTCATGGCTTATTTGCACCGTGTGCGAACCCACAAATTTGAAAATGCATCTTGTGTTTCCCATTATATAAATCACCTAGACAGAAAGTATTAACAATTTTTAGTAAGAGATCAGCAACTCGATTAAAATGTTCATCTAATTATATACATTATCTTCATTCATTGCAGGCAAAAGAGTTACAAGAATATCTGATAAGATCGTAAATGTAACAGAAAGTCGCCACAATAAGAAAGGCAAAGCCATGAATAAAAAGACTTAAACTCCTCCAAGCGAAACCCAACACGGAATCCTAAAGAAAAAGCTCTTAAAAGTTCAAACCCTCACTCAGAACGAATGCTTAGGACGTTAAAAATTGTGACTAAGGCATAATATAAACGGCAATTGGAACTCAGATCACATTAACTGCTCGAATTAGAAAAAAGACAAAGCAGGGTAAAACCCCATAATTCGGGAAGGAAACTGGAATCTACCAGGAAAATAACAGAGGTTAAAATTTGCAAACCAAGAAAAAGAAAAGAAACCAAGGCAGGAAAAAAAATGCAAGAATCAATGGAAAGCAAATCAGAACAAACGGGTTCACATCACAATCGACAATCAGCAAATACATTTTAAGGATATCGAGTTGATTCACAAGTCATGAACCTAAATCACTCCAATTCCTAGTTATCAAAAAAGCCAAACCGAAAAGAAGAAAAGAACATAGAAATAACCACAATGAATGACACCACCGATGAACAGAGACGAACCAGAGTCAGCGAGTCACTCACTAGGCACAGGCATTGGTGCAAGCGGAGGCGAACGGAGAGAGAGCGCTTGAGCTTGAGCTTACAGTGAACGATGTGAGTGAGGAAGAGAGTAGAAGTCTGAGAGGCGCTGAACAGATCGTGGTGAAAAAACTTTAAAGTTTTTTATTTTTAAAAGTTAAGAATAATGATGTGGAAGAGATTAATATGGAATTAGTTGAATAAGTAAGGAGATCAAAGAAAATCTAATTAGATATACATAACCAAAATAAACATGGAAAATCAGAAAAAAAAAATTAAATATCTCTATTATACCAATCATTAGAATTTCATGATTTGTGGCATTTACAATGAAGATAGAATATTTAAGAGATAAGTCCATTAGAAATTTTAAATTTGTTGGGAAAATGCAATCGAGTCCTAAAATTTAAAACAATTCAAATAAGTCAAAAAAAATTTCAATTTGGTATAATTGAGCATTTTCGTTAACTCCGTCCAATTTAACTAAGCATAAATACCCAAATTTCCTCTTCATTCAAGTGCGATGACATCAACTCCTTGCACAAGAGCTTGATGAGGCCAACCACAATGTCAAGTCCCCTTTGTCTGAGCCTGATGGAGTCAATTATTGTACGATTTATTTATTATTGTATTTTGGGATGTTGTCAATTTAGAGATCGATCTAGCCTACATAATTTGACAATCCAAAAGAACCTAGATAAAATGTGTTTGTTTATGAGTCTTAAAATTAGTCTAGTCAGTTCTTTGTCAAATCGAATTTGAGTAGGGCCAACACGTGATAATTAGGTGTCCTTCCTCTGTTGAGGCTTGCAAAAATGGGGACATACAATGCTACGGGCTTGTTAATGCCGCTGGTTTTTGCGCGCCAAGATGAATGCTACATGAGAATCAAGCAAGAAGATGGTTAGGCGTGCAGAGGCCAGCGTACAAGAACAAATGTGCATAATAGGAAAGATGAACTCCTTTCGCTGCATTCAAGGTAAATTCCCATTGGCGGACTAGCCGTATGCCTGAAGTTTGAACTCTTAGTTTAATTGCATTCAGTGGGGCCGTACTGAAGTTTGAATACTTGGTTTATCAATGTTAAACTGAAGTTGATTTTTCGTTGGGCTGAGGAAAAGAAAACAATGAGACCTCATTTTATTCCTCCTGCTCTGACCAATCGGTCAAAGTTTTAGTCACTATACATGAAGCCGAAGCTGTTAAGTTCACTAGATTTTTCATAACATATAATGAGAAGGAATCAGAAGTTCTCCGGTAAGAAAGGTAACAACGATGAAAGTTTCTGTCAGATTGCCAAACAGCCAACAACCTTCCAGTAGAATATCTAGTTTTCAGTAGTACAGCAACTCTGAAGCATGACAAACAGCCAATAACCTTCCAGTAGAATATCTAGTTTTCAATAGTACAGCAACTCTGAAGCATGAAGCGCAAACAAGTACTGAAGATGAGGGAAGTAGAATTTTCAGTAGTTCAACCTGACATGTGCAAACTTACCTCAATAAACTATGGAAGACTTAGAAACTTCCAACCAAATCTTGCATTAAAAACAACCAGCACAAAGACGCAACCCATGCATAGAACAACTGACAATTGATATATCATATTTTCTTTCTGCACTCGTGTGAGCTCATCCTTTAAATGTCTATACTTTGCCCTTTGAGCCTTGATTTCAGCTAGAAGTTAGCTCACGGCAACCTCGTCATGCCTCGATTGGCTTGAATCACACAATGCTTGATTCCTTTCAAGGAAGTCGGCTATCATGTCCCTAGCTCAATCTGGTGTCTTATGATCAACTCAAAACTTACCCCAACCATAAAACCAATCCCTACATTTTTCCTTCTCTTTGCCATAAGAATCAGTGATCGAAGACCACAAGAGTAGTTAAGCTCCGAGTCAACCTCTTTAGCAGCTACACCCCTTGGATTTAGATGTTGGCGCCCTCAATCTTCTAGCCGCCATTTTTTGATTTGGCAATTGAGGGTTTTACCAAATGCAACAGAAGCAACAGATGAATGCAACAGAAGAAACATATGTTGATTATCAAGGTTATACCATAATTCTACTAGGAGCTTCTTCGCTATAAAATAGAACAATGCAAAGCAAAAGGAAAAGCATCCATATAAAGAGAAGTGAGACTTTGTTGTTGCAAGAAGAATACCTTGCTTGTAGACATTACCACGTTTAGCGTGATCACAAGAGCATAGAAGAAATTGGTGACATTTAAGAGCAGTGTTAGCCACGTTAAAACTCAAGTCATTTAAAGGTATAGTGTAACTCCCGTTTTGGAATATAATTCTACATCAGTGACTCCCAAAAGACAAGTACATAGGAGGAACACAAACATATGCAAGCCTCGCCAAGGAACTGCCCATGAAAAACAGGTTTTCTGTTTTGTTTCCTAAGTGTAGTCTCAAGATATATAAAGCAAATCAGAATTGGAGCTAAGAATAGAGTGGATAACACAACGATGATGATTGCAATTAGAGATCATGACGCCAATAGAAGGGTACCTGTAGCACCGGATGTTTGCTGAGGACTGAGTCTTGTTATTCAAGACCAGGAATGACTGAACAACAGCAGCCGCTTACCAGTAGAATGAACAAAGAAGGAAAGGAGAGATAGGCAGGTCGGAAAAGCTTGTTACTTCTCCTTACACCAAGTCTCAATCACAGAATTTAGCACGCTTTTTGTGCTTTACCCTTCTTTTGCTTCTGCCTTGGCAGTTGAGCCACAAGACAACTGCTTTCCATTTAGTATTTGACAATTAGAATAAACCATGAGAATATGTCCGAATACAATTTGTGGTATTTCAAATAGATACAGCCACCTGCTGTAACATTGACTTCATTCTCAAACTTCAGACCTATCTAATCCACAAGAGATAACACCTCAAATGAGTTTCCATACCTCCATTGGAACGAAAGCAAAATACAAGAAAGGGGATTAAGCTCGATGTAGTGGCTTATAACACTATCATTCATCCCATCGGGCTCGGATGAAGAGGACTCTATGTTGTTGTCAGCTCCTCAAGCTTTTGTTCGACAAATCAATTTCGTCTCACTGAAGCAAAGAGGAAATTCGGAGACTTGACGAAGAAGAAGAAGGACACTTGGATGAAGAACAAGAGGACTGACAGATAAGAAGTGTACTCCATGAATAAGAAGGACGCTCTAGATGAAAGATGAATGAAGAAGTGAAGAAAACTCAATTAGCGCTTGGAAATTTGGGCTAGATCTCAAACAACGTTTTTTCACACACAAACCTTTTCTTTTAAGCTCTATGCCAATAATAGAGAGAAATGAATAAAAAATGCCACGTCAACTCTTCCGTCAACCAAATCGGACAAAGTTAATGGAGGAACTCGATTGTACCAAATTGACAAATTTTAGGACTTAATTACACTTTCACAATAAATTTTAGAACTTCTAGTGCATTTTTCCCTATATTAAAATAATGTGACATGTCACAAATGGTCCCTATACTATTATTTAATGTGCAATTTGGTCATTAAACTTTCGATCGGCTCAATTTGGTCCCCGAACTATTGATAAATGTCCGATTTGGTCCCGAACTTTCAATCAGCTCAATTTGGTCCCTGAACTTTCAATTTGCTCAATTTGGTCCCTAAATGTTTGATTTAGTCCTTCGTTACTATCTTCCTTTTTTTTTTCTTTTTTTTTCTTTTTGCTTCTTCTCTCTTCCTTTCTGGCGGAGGGAAACCGGCGTCCGGCGAGGGTCGCCCTCACCGGCGTTGGGCGAGGGCCGTCCTCGCCGAACGCAAGCGAGGGAGCCCCTCGCTCGACGCCGGGGTGCTCCCTCGCCCGAGGAGGCCCTCGCCCAACGTCGGGGTGCTCCCTCGTCGGCGTCGGGCGAGGAGCAGCCCGGCATCGGGCGAGAGGCTCCCTCGCTCCTCGCCCAACGCCGGCGAGGGCGACCCTCGCCGGACGTCGACGGAGGGAAGAGAAAAAAAAAGAAAAGGAAAAATAGTAACGAATGACTAAATCAGACATTTATCAATAGTTTAGGGACCAAATTGAGCCAATCGAAAGTTCAGGGACCAAATCAGACATTTATTAATAGTTCATGGACCAAATTGCACATTAAGTAATAGTATAGGGACCATTTGTGACATTTTCCCTAAAATAATCAAATACTCAATACATGACTGAAGAAAATATTGCTAAGGGAGGTGTTTCGAGAACACAACTTACCTGGTCCACCTATTCACTAATCAAGTGACTTAATAGTCAAGAAGACTATGTCGCTGTGTTTTCTTTCTTCGCATTTTAAAGCAATTTTAGCTGCAGCTTGGACAACACAGCTACAGATTGCTAACATAAGGTTTCATTGCACATGAAGGAGGTCCTATCATCACTATAAAATCTTTTCTAGCTCCGTTTATTGAAGATGAAGAAATTCTAGTAGTTTTTTAATGAGCTTTCTTCAACAAGGAGCACAAGTAGCTATTTTGTTCTTTTTTGCCGGACCAAAGACATTTATGACAAAAAAAAAAAATAGTGCTCTACAATGATCGATGTACCTTCAGAGATAACACTAACCTCGTCCCTTATAGTGTGGCTCATAACTCAACAATGGAGAGCGTAAAATGATGTTTGGAGATTTCGATCGTGTGTTATGATGGTCATCATCCTACAAATCAAATGAGTGCAGGAAAGAGGACTAACCATAATGGGCGTGAAACCAGCACAAGAAATCATGTTAGTGATCACTTGAACATCACCCAATTAAACCTTCAATAATTTGAATTGAAGAAGGATTTAGAGGAAGCTTAGGGCGCGTTTGGTAACATTTCTGTTTAAAAATTGTTCTAGGGAACAGAAATAGAAAAAAGTGTTTCCGTTCCGGGGAACAATTTTTGAACAAAAAAACGCATTTGGTAAACTTGTTCCGGGAATAAAAAATGAACAGAAACACGTTTGGTAAATTTGTGTTCTTTTTTTGTTTCTTTTAATTTTTTAATATTTTTCTTTTTTCTTTTTTTCTTCTTTTGGCCTGTCGCTGGCCTCGACCATGGCTGGTGACCGGCCGACAAGGGCCAGTGACCTTGCCCAGCCACCGGCGAGGCCGAGCCTCGCCGTGGTTGGGCAAGGCTCGACCTCACCGAGCTCGCCCAGCCTTGCCCTGCGTAGGCGAGGCCCGGCCTCGCCTTGGCTGGGCGAGCTCGGGCTCGCTCAAATCCAGGGACCGGCGACGCTCCGACGAGGTCGCCGGCCATGGCCGAGGCCAGTGACCGGCCAAAGAAAAAAGAAAAAGAAAAGAAGAAAAAAAAGAGAAGAAAAAGAGAGGAGAGAGAAAATTTGTTCTTAATTTATGTTCCAGAAACAAGAAACACGTTTTTCTTGTTTCTTGTTTCTGTTCCAAATGTGTTCCTGGGAACAAAAAAATAGATTTGGAACAAAAACGCAAACAAACGCGTTTCTGTTCTTTTTTTGTTCCTTGGAACAAAAAACAGAAATTTTGTTTATAAACAAAAACAAGAAACGTTAACAAACAGGGCCTTAGATGACGAAAAGTAAAAAAAAAAATAATGAACGGAGGGGGAGCTCTTAATAAATTTGTAAAGCATATCAAATCATAGACAATATATCACGGAATTGCTTTAAAAGCTTATTTCTCGAGACAGAATGAGCAAGACATGATCAGCCACATTTCCCATCACTTGAAAACAAAAATGCGGAGACGTGAACAGAGGAGCTCCATTCACTTCATTGCAAAACACATAGTTGTGAAACCCAAAGCATCTCTTAAACACTAAACCAATACTGAGTGGCTGTAAGTAAACCCAAAGGCAAAGTTCAAAAATACCATCATTGCTGTAATCCAATAAACTTGAAAAGTTCTTTTATGAAAATTGAAGTCTAACCTTAAGAGCAGGAACAAGAAGAAATGCATTGTGGGCCAAAGATATAGTAGTTTAAGGTAATCAGCATATGGTATTAGGCAATGTAGTAAATCCATACATCAACAAAAACCATCTCCAAGCATTTAACTGTGTCCCTCAACCACTCTCAAGTGCCAAAACGGGCAACATTTCTACTTCTCTTCAATCTAAAAGATGCTATAACACTCCACGGTCTATACAGAGAAGGACAAGAGAGCTCCACAGTGACCATTTGGACACAAGGAAAGAAAGAGCAACACCCAGCAGTGACTAATAAGGGCAATCACTCATATACTTCAAAATGAAGAACAAGGACAAGGCATAATGCAAGAGAAGTAAACCCAAAACATGATTTAGTCAAAGCAAAAGGGAAGAAACATGGTTACATCATGGTACATTTGTATTCCACTTTCAAGCTCCATCAAAGCGATCCTCATACCAAACTCATGTTTCAAGTCTATCCAGCTATATTCCATTTAAAACTACCTTAACGTCCAATGTCCGGTCATTCAGTATTTAGTAAATAAAACACCTTCACTATTTTAACATTCAATGAAATTAGTCACACCCCATGGCTCACGACATACTTAACCTAGTCCAAATCTTGTGACACCACTTCAAGTCCACCACTTGCTGACAATTCTATATAGTAGTAGACATCTTTTTGAGCCTATAATTCTTGTACATCTCCGTTTGTCTTTCATAATTGCTCTTTTGTGGCTTTCATTATTTCCTTTAACTTGTGAGTCTTTTTAACTTTCTCATTTTCTGACCTTAAGTTCTGGGTTGGAAGACAACTAGATTCCTTCAACTTGTGAATCTCTTCATCCTTTGCTTTCTTTGAACTTAAGTTCTTGAAGACAACTAGATTTGGAGGCGCCAAATCATTCAGGCATGGGTTATGCCCCAGCAATGGACCATCCAGGTTTTTCTGTTCCCAACACTAGAGAAACAGTATTTCAAGGGGTATCGCTCTTTCCAAGTTTCAAATATACCTCCATGAGATCATTATACTTCCCTTCAGTTTAGTAACGTAAAAAACTTATAAACTAATGATGTTACTATCTATAGGCGAGCAATTTTAAGCTAAATTCATAAATACGCACGCTTTCCTTTGATTCCTAACTCTGCTTCCTGTCAAGGGCCAGAACTTAGTCAGCATAACTGAATTAACCATATCAAGAAGACATTCAACATTTCACACTTTACTATGAAACAGGAAAAGTTGTCCAGAGATATCAAATTGAAAAGACTCTTCCTTTCTATAGTTGTTCCTTGCTAATTGTTGTACGACTTGTCATCCACCAAAACCATATGGAAACACACACTAGAAAGTTAGAATTTTGGTTTTAATATTAGACTATTTATTCCAGCCAGCCTCTTTTCTTGATCTGTTCATCTTCTGCCTAGATAACTGTATAAATTCCTAATACATTGTAACAGCAATATTGTCATTGCCAAGACTGCATAACATTTGTTGACACTTGATGAACTACATTGAACGGCCTTTCAACAATTGTGGGGACACGTGCATGCATGTCAAATGGCACAGCTAGTAATCGGGTATTCTGAGCACTTTTCTGATTTTCGATCTCTTTCATTAAACTAAACTGCAGTCACCTAAGCAAATTAATAGAAAATTGTACAGACTTCATCAATACTTGGACCATTTCAGTATTCCACGATGAAAAATTGTACACCTTATGAGTAGGCAGGTCTTAACAGATGCATTCACATTTGTAGTCTCTGTCCTTTAGGCTGCCAAGTTTCAGTCGCTTAATTAGAACATAGCTCATCACTATTGTGTAATTTTTCAACCTTCTCTTCTAGTTGACATCTTATTTGCACCGTGTGCAAACCCACAATTTGATCATACGTCTTGTGTTTCCCATGGATATAAATCACCTAGTCATAAAGTATTAACAAATCTTAGTAAGAGATCAGCAACTGCATTAAAATGTTCATCTAATTATATATAATGTCTTCATTCACCACAGGTGAATGGTTACCATTAAGATCATAAATGTAACAGAAAATGGCCACAATAAGAAAGGCAAAGCCATGAATAAACAGACGTAGACTCCTCCAAGCAAAACCCAACACAGAGTCATAAAGACAAAGCTCTTACAAGTTCAAACCCTCACTCAGAACGAATCCTTAGGACATTAAAAATGTGATTGAGGCATAATATGTCAATAATGGGAACTTGAATCACGTAAACTGCACGAATTGGAAAGAAGAAAAAGAAAGGTAAAAACCCCATAATCAAGTAGGAAACTGGACTTTATCAGGAAACTAACCGAGGTTAAAACTTGCGAACCAAGAAAAAGAAAAGAAACCAAGGCAGAAATAATAATGCAGGAACCAATAGAAAGCAAGTCAGAACAAATGGGTTCACATTACAATCGACAATCAACAAATACATTTTAAGGATATCAAGTTGATTCATGAGTCATGAGCCTGCGTCACTCCAATTCCTATTTATCATTAAAGCCAAACCGAAAAGAAGAAAAGAACATTGAAAAAAACCACAGTAAACGACACCACCGATGAACAGAGACGAACCAGAGTCAGCGAATCACTCACTAGGCACAGGCATTGGTGAAAGCAAAGACGAACGGAGAGAGAGAGCGGTTGAGCTTGAGCTAGCAGTGAACGATGGGAGCGATGAAGAGAGAAAGTTCAGAGAGAGAAGTTGAACAGTTTGTGGTGAAAAAATTTCAGAGTTTTTTTTTTATATATATAAGTTAAGTATAATGATGAATGGAATTTGTGCATATCTCTAATTTTAAAGAGTATATGACAGCCTATTTATGAGCTTTATTAAATGACTAATTAACAAAATTAAAGAAAATTAAATCAAAAATGCATAACCCAAATATATTTATAAATTCAGAGAAAATATATAGGCATACTTTAATTGAAGCATGACTTGGTTTTTATCCACTTCTCTTACGGTCTTTGCATACCTAGTCGATGTGGGACTCCTGGTGTATGGTTTGTGTCTCTTGCCTCTTGTATAGCCTTCAATGTAGGACTCTTAGGTCAAGAGTCTCACATCGAATGGGCACATAAAGAATGTGAGAGAAGTTATGCATAAAACCCACTAAGCCTTGCTTCAATCAAGTTATGTCTCTCTTGCTTTTTGTCTGAATGTTTGCATGTTAATAACATTTGGAAAACTCTTAATAATTAAGAGTTAGATTTTTTTTTAATAATCTTAAAGAAATAAAATTAAAGTTTAAAAAGTAATCCATTAAGTCTATGTGGTTTCATCTTTGGAATTGGGAACCTGATTAATTTCATCGAGGGAATCGGAAAACAAATTTTAGGGAATTGGAAATTGAATCGGCTTCCCTTAGGATAGGACTGACCAGTCAATTTGATCCAGTCCGTGCAATTACTTATACTCACCCCCTACGAAGAGGAGGAGCTTGACTATGTCAAGATGCCCCACCGAATTTCATAGTGTCCTTCAGATTTAGCTTTGACTTGCGTGTTAAGTTTGTTTTTCTCATTGTGTCTAGTGACTATAATCGTCGCGTTCGTGTCCATCTTCTATTCGACAGTTCCTAATTTCCACTTCCAATTCCAACTCGAGTGCCTTTTTTGTTTCGAGCACTTTAATGCGCTTTTATTTTTATCTCGCACTTTAATTTCCTTTGACCTTGCAGCCCAATATTTTAATTATCGCGGGGTATGTGTCTTGTACTTGTGAAACATCTTTGACGAGTGGAATTGAAAGGGGTTAGAAAAAAGACTGGATTAATTCACTAAATACTTCCAACTTTAAGTCCAATCTAAGTTTTACCAAAGAAAATCTCCCAACAATTTTCTTTTGGATTATTGACATTATAATGAATCTATAATTGGTCATGATGTTGATAATTATGAAAGAACTAGTGCTTGCTTTACAGTAAAAGTTCGGGATGAACCGAATTAGAATTAAACCTAAAATTAACTAATCTTTTTTATGGAATTAGGTCGGAAAAGACCTGATCGTGAAAATCTCAACCCCTCTCGCGTGCACACGTGGAAACTTATTTATGGCCTGTAATCATGCTCCTTTGAATTTGCAACTCCCTTGGGGCCTTCTGATATCAAACCAAATCTTTGAATCAACCGCAAAAGCAATGAAAAACCCAAATATTATATGATATCCTTGCCCTAAATGCTGTGGAGAATTTATCACCGCACGCGATAATGGAACGAAGGAAATGGAAATGGAAATGAAAAATTGGCCAATCGTTTTTCGATCGCGGTGCGAAATATCTTACCGATGGTCCACCACAGATACATTTCCATCGAAATGTCACAAAAGATAGCGACGTTTGGAAGCAACGAGGAAGATGCATGGGGACTGGTACGGGCGCCGGAACCGGACGCGGTATTCATACGGATTGGAAAAAGACGTGCAGATGGACTTCTAATTTCTGCATATCTTTTATAGAATAAAGAAAACTAGGAAAAAACTCAAGGTGAATAGGTAAAAATCAAAGGCTGGGTCTAGTTGTAGTATAAAATAAATTGAATCTTTCACATTTCATATAATTATTTCATATATGTCTACCACTCACCAAACTTTCATTTGTATCTCTTATTTCGCTGATATTTAAATAAATCTTCCTAATTGGATATAAATTTTTTGAGTTAATACTATTAGTTATGATAATTTACTATAAATTAATTTTTTCAGGCCTATGGAAAATTCCCTAGGTCGGGTGCACTTTCGATGATTTAATCTTAACTCGTTCTAAGATTTAAGATGAAAAGAATAATGCGATGCCAATCAATGTGTTTATTCAAAGCTGTGCGCCATTTCATTCATTCGTCATGGTAATTCATTCAGCATAATAGTTCGAGAGACTCTAATCACAACGTAGACATTTAGCATGCTATCAATATTTAAGTCTAAATTCAGTCAGGCTTGATCATCATGCAAATCATTCAACATGTTCTTCAACATCATGCTATTTCAATTGGCATTAGATCCAAACTCAGTCAACTTAAAAACGTTGATTAGAATTAGGTCATGTCATGTTTAACCTTGATCAAAATTTCATGAAGCTACTTTACATAAATAAAAGAAAACCCCAAAAAAGAGTATTAATTAAAATTGTTAATTAGTTGGTAGAATTATAGTTAGGCTGGGTATAGAATTTCGGTGCTTTATTTGTATATAGAAAAATCAATTCAATCGAATTGTTTGAATTTATACTTCTTTCTAGCAATTTATTTATTTCATGCTTTGTTACTAGTTGTCACTTTAACAATTGCACACCCACATGAATATTCCCTCACATGTTAGTGGTTAGGTTTCAAATCAATCCAAAAAAAAAGGCACCGAAAGGGCATTTAAGTAATTTAGCATAATCAAGTTTTGAAATAATTGTAAGATATTCTACATACTTTACTTGAGTTTCTAATCGATCCAAAATAAACTAATTAGTGGCCGCTTTGGAATAAATAGATTTTTCATGTTAAAAAACTTGAATTAAAAATTGCGAATTGATAAGACTTGAGAGAGCTCAAATTAATATAAACTTAATAATCCATTAGCCAACTCTTAGATGGTTTACCCTAAAGGGCAATTGTAATAATCATCCATTTTAATCTTTCCAGGTTCTACAACTACTAATGAGTAGGACGAGAGTTGTATTGGCGAGGGGCTTTCCAAGAGTCGATTTTTGGTATAGTTTTGGGATATTTGTACATAAAACTATGCTGCTACTTTTGTTGAGTTTAGTTTGATTAGTCACTTGAGATCCCTATATCTTTTTGGTGGGCTTCAAGACTCCGATCCTTATAATCAAGTCATTGTTATATCGGATATTTTTATATTTTGATAATAGATTAATATTAGCTACATATGACGCTACGTCCTTTAAATTGACCAAGTCAATTTCCTATCCACGAGTGGAGTCGGAACGTGCCGGCTAGAAAGTAGTAAAATTAAAGATAACACGATACATTTGTTGCACACATCAATAATTTCCTCCACGAAGTCTCTAGTGAGTAGAAAAATCACTGCGAGATTCTCTCTTTTGACCATGAAAATCCGTACTGCGTAAGACCGAAAGTACATGACATAATTATGATGCGGACGAGGAAAAACACGCCCAAGGAGTCCTACTAGCTCACGGAAAATCGAAAGTCCAACAAAACGTTGTTATCACTTTGGGATCGGGAGTCAAAATTAGAGGACCCCCAAAATCTTTCTCGATATTCTTTTTCCTTTTTTGACATTTTGAATTCGATTTCAACACGACATCTATCTTCCAAGGCGACAACTTTTAATTTTTTTTAATTTCTTTGTCTCCATTCATGGAGTGACGACCACCCTCATTCCCTTGTGGGGTATCGGGTATTGAAATGGAGTTGTAATTGGGGGAAAAAGAGTTTAATAAGAATATATAATCATGAGGTGCGCATGGCTTAGATACAGCAATTTCACCATCTATGCCATAAAGGTCAATAGCTTGGAAGGTCTTTCAAAATGCTACTAAATGTGTTTTTGGACCCTCGTTCTTAAAGAAAGTGAAAATAGAAATTTAGTAATTTTTGCTTGTTTGTTTGAGATGACATATGCCAAAAAATATTATTTTGTTTTTCCGCCAAAATTTGAAATATATTTATGAATCTAACATCGGCAATGCACCGCAATATTAACATTTTGTGATTAAGACAACCTATCGCATTATTTATAGAATGAGTTTTTTTTTTTTTTCGTAGCTCTACCCCTTTTTTGGGATTATTTACTTTTGTTGCCCTTTAAGAATCTAAGAGGCCAAAAATTGAATTGTCTAAACATTTAAACAAGCAACTGAGATGCTATCAAATGATTAGTTAATCTAATCAAGCAGACATTAGTTGATGAAGAGTTTCCAAAGAATGATTGATATCGGTGGCAATGTAGGGAGTACATAAACAATGGCTTATGATCAAACCTATTCCTTCCATAGAATTATACAAGGGTCAAATCATGTGCTACTCACTCATGCACAGATAGATAATTATGCATAACAAAAAAGATATGATTTGATTTACCAAATAGGAGCAGGATAATTTTAAAAATATAATAGTGAAAAGAGACAGATAGTAGGGGGTGATTTGTGAAGGGGGTAGATATGAGAGAGAAATAAAAGAAAAACTAATTTAGGAAATCTAGAAGGTGATATAAATGAGTGTTTTTCATTATACATATACACAAACACAGACTGCCATAATTAAATGATGTTTGTTATATAAAACAAGTGTTCCATCAATTTTAACGTTGTTCAAATATCAATTTTTTTAGTTATTTATGCAATCAAGTGTCAATTTTAAGGTCGGATTCACCGATTTTAAGCTGCTGTCTTTCTTTGGTGGGAGAAAGCGAGGAACAATGTCCCTACAATAACCGGCTCTGCTTCCTAGCTTGCTTTCGCTTTACGTGGAGTGCTCGGTGATACAAATAATGAGATTCGCCGCAACTTTCAGCACAATTTGACTTTTAGACGGGATAATTACCAAAAAAAAAGGTTATGTACAAAAATCAATTCAATTTTAAACTTTTAATATAGCTAATTTAGTCATAAACTTTCTAACGATTTGTCAAGATAGTCATTTCGACCAATTTTAGCTAGTTATCATTGACGTGAACACCGTCCATTCTATATGACACTACTGATATAAATTTGGATAATTTTTGTAATTTAAAAAAAAAATGATTTTTATAATATTTCTATCTTTTTTTTTTCTGTGTGCAACAATGCCAACCACTAGAGAAGGCTTGCAAGCCCTCACTGACCATTGGCAAGGGCCTTTGGATTTGCTCGTCGATAAAAAGAAAATAATAAATACAAAATTATAAAAATTATTTACATCAGCGTCAACCATGTTGCATAGGACAATCGACATCCATATCAATGATTTCCAATCAAAATTGGTTAGAATGATTATATTGGTAAATTATTAAAAGGTATACAACTAAACTGGCCAAAAGAAAGTGTTAAGGACTAAATAGATATCTATACAACCGATTTTTGATATTATTGGTAATTTTTCCAAGTTTAGTATATTCTTCACATTTGCGAATAATCACGTCAGCAGTTTTCGACTTGATGTTTAAATTTATCTCTAATAAAAAAAAAAGCAGCTGCCAATTTATTCATTAAATAAAAGGAATATACTTTTTAGTTGGGTCCACAAGTAGAGAAAAGGGAAGCAGTGCCTAGCTAGGAAACCTTCATATTATTTTTTTTCAATAATTAGTCATTGGATATATTTCTGTTTTTTATCTTTTTCACTTTAGCATAGCTGCCCAAAGTCAAGACTTCTACGAATATAGTTGCCGGCCACTCCGTATTACTGCCCTTTTATGGCTAATTGCTTGTTTACAGTACTCTTGGTACTATATATTATTTTGATTTTTTTTTTTTTTATGGTTGATCTTGCTGGTCCTAGGTTTACCCTTAGCTTGTAGGCAAGTGAAAACTAATAAAAACTATGAGCCCGGTCGTTTTAAATTCGGCGTTGCTTTTGGATCTTCTCAATTTCTCAGAATATATAATAAATTTTCTTCTGCAAATTTGCAATTCATATTAGAGTTTTAAGTTCATATATTTTACTTTTTATCATTTAATACTAGCAAACAAGCACACGCTACGAGTGCGTAAAGAAAAATGTAGAACCAAATTCTTAAGGAATATATGAAAGATTTTGTTTCATTTTAAGATAAAAGTGATTCAACTTGCCCAATATCAGAAAGGTTCAAATTGAAGTTTGGAATGTGTTAGGTATTTTAAAAATCATGACCTAAGCTTATTTTTGGATTAGAATTTTGCCCCCTCATTTAGTATTGTAAGACTACAATTTACCATGGATAATCCATATGATTTATAGGTAAAATTTTGAGGTTGAAATTCCCATCAAGTTATTTTTATTCAAGAATCCATGTTCAAAGCTCATGTGAGTATATACAACTCCAACTCACATACATCGTTAAATTAAACGAATCTCATGCGACACTCACCTCAGGTAAACATGCAACGAAAGCAACCAATAATATTTCGTGCTAAGAATGGCGAATAGGTATCTTTCCCAAATTAACGACATCTACCGAGCCCTTGTTATCATCTTTTTTATATTAGATTAAGTAAAAGACATGACATACCTTTTGCCTCATCTCTCCACCTTTTCTAGGTTCTTCATTAGACCCAAATTACCTGTGTAAAAGTGGTACAAAGTGGGTGTGATATGATGGGATAACCATTATTTAAGTAGATTATCACCATGAATGGAGTGTCGCTATTTGGTTCGCACGAACAAAATCCAAGTGAATCGGGATCTATGTGCACCGTTGGATCAAGTGAGTTCCACTAATTGTTGATTTTGATTATCTCCACTAGGTTGAACGAATCAAATGGCTGCTGATTGTGATCTGATAGAATCCGCCAGATTCACCCTTGCGGATAAAAAGCTGGCGTGCCATCTAATCCATGCAAATGCGAAAAGTAGCTGCCTGATCTAATGGTAAGAAGTAATTTGTCTTTCAAAAGGTCCCAAGATTGAATTATGCTGAAAGTAACAACAAAATCAATTTTTGTCATAGGCCTTTGCTATCTTGTGTTGAAATGCTTCTTTGATTTTATTTTTTTTTGGATACGCCAAGACACTACGGTAATGGACTCATCAATTGGAAAACTTCTCCCAATCGGAGCGAGCAGACATGAATCAAGTGGAACATTTCGAAAAGGATAGAAGGTCCTTATGCACCGGTCCTTCCCACCTGCATCACTTTTCACGATACCAGCAATCGCTTTTATGTCCCTCTTGCACGCCATAAACACGACTTACATAGACAGTTGGATCGGATCGTGTGAATGCACTTGCATAATTCTCATCTTCTATTTTGTTCCGCTGTTCTCCTTTTAGACTCTTCTACAAAAGTGGCATTGTAAAGTTGCAATTTGCAGAGGAAGCATAAAATAAAATAACATATAATAAAAAGTAGTCGGGAAGAACAGCTTCCGTGCCCCAGCCTCCAGCTAAAAGGCATTAGCGAGATAAAACCCTAGCTTTTTTCTGCCTCCAGCCAAAGCCCATTTATGTTGGAGCTTTTCCGGTTTCACACTATGGCCATGTTCTTCCTTCCTTTTAAACTTCCCCAGGCTTTTTAATGATCCATCGAGAGGTGAATTCTTAAATAGTAAAAAACAGCAATTCCTTACATTTTTTTCATAACCCTTATACAAAATTGCTGAAATAGACATGATGTTTATCACTTTGCAATCAATAGGTAAATTCACCGGTTTTTATCATCCGATTTGACGAAAGAAAAGAGACTCATTGTTGCGATTCCTTAGAAAGGCCCCATCTCTATAATTTCATTTTCTTTTTCTTTGATTCTTTTTCCTTTTCTTTTCCCTAGTCATCATCTTCCCTTTCAAATTCTTTCTCCCATCAACGGCCGAATTCTTTCTTAGATTTATATGTTTCAGATTTACTTACCCTTGATAATCTTTTGTACTATTTTCAACGATTTGTGTACTCTTACTTTTTATTTTAAAATTAAGGTATTTTCAGTACTTGTTCTATTATGGTTGAGTATTCAATTTTAGTTTATTTCTTAATTTCTGTATATTTTTACTAATTTATTGAGCTGACTTCATTAGAAATACCTATTAGCAACAAATATTAATTAAAAAATTGGATGCATCATAGTGAAAATTCTGCTTCTGTCATTCAAAATCCTAACTTCCTCACTGCTTTTGGATAAGGATTTGGATCCACAGTATTGTTGCTCCAGTTTATAACTTTATATATAGGTCAAGAAGCATAGAATGAGCTTTTGGTATTGTTTATCTGGCTTTTGTGTGGGTTCTATTTGTAAACGTGCATTCTCTTTTATCTATTCTGATACGAGGGGAGGGGCCCCTTTCTGCACGACGGATGGGAAATTGTAAGTTGTTTTAATACAGAATGCAAGCAAAGATTTTCTTTGAAAGTAAATTTAATACAAAATGTAATCTAACTATATTAATTTTAAGTCTGTTCCAAAATAAATAATAAATAAATGAGCAAAAGGAAAGATACTATAAAAGCTCTCACAAAATAATTGAAAGAAGTATCTTAATTAAGGAGCAACACGTTGGGTCTTCTTAATATATATTTACCATCCATGATTATAGTCAGATTTATACTTCTCTAAAAACATTTTTCTCGTATTGGTTTTAAAATCAACTTTACAAAAGTTGCAATCATCATATATGATATAGCTATGAAAAAATTATTTTGGTTGGTGTTTGTAATTTATACAAATCACCAAGCAAGCACATTAAAGTTATTTGCATTTGAGTGGATTAGGTACATATTTGGTAACTCAATTCCCACAGCTGGAGCGTTTCACTTTGCAACTTGAAGTGGCTATAATTGGAGTTATGCTTTGAAAAAAAGAAGAAGAAGGAGGAGGAGGAGGAGGAGGAGGAGGAGGAGGCTGTGATCGAAGTTTGTGCAACGGAATAGTTGGGATTACCAACTTAGGAATTTCAAATGTTAAAGAAATGTTGTACCATTTGAAAAAAAAAAATCAAATTGAACATGATTTAAAATGGTAGTTTAATGGTTTTAAATGCTCCATAAAGAATAAAAGAAAAATACAATTAACAAAATCCAAGTACCTATTTCTTTTTTTTTCTTTTTTTTTTCAACAAGTACCTATTCTAATTACCTATATCTAGATGTGTACATTGATGAATACATAATCTTGCTTTGGGCCAAAGGTAAATATACAAAATTCTTTTGCTTTTGAATAGCGGGGCGATTCACCTAAAAACTTCGAAATTGATTAACTAATCCCTTGAGTAGAATAAAAATATTTAGGTACACTATGTCCACATGTCAATGATTATAACATGTACCAATTTCCTTGATTATTCATTTTACTGTTTTTATGTTGTGTCTCGCTAATTGGTCAACAGGTTTAAGTATTATATGGTCATAAGGTTCTTTTCCAACTCAATTATAATAAAGACTCATGTAGGAAGATCAACTAGTTACATTTATAAATTAATTTTTTATTGTGACATTAACTAAGTAAAAATATTAACTTAGGATAGAGGAACGGAAATTGTTACCATGAACTCACCATATATATCGATTATATACACTAAGACTGGATCATTCTGTGTGGAAAGCCCAAAAAGGAGTATTCTCAGTAATAATACAAAATGGTGGTAACTACTTGATGGGGAAGCTTACGTTTGAATAACATTACAATACCTCACTCATCCAATGTGGGACTCTAAATGTTATCAACTCATCAACTTAAATCACTAATGTCCTCATCAGTGTTGATTGCACCCCTAGTGATTCTTCCTCCATTCAATGTGTGGCCCAATCCATCACTGCTATTTTTACAATCCTTGAAGTCCGTTAGGATCCACACCTTGTTCGAGCTTTCTTGCCCTACCATCACACCCCACCCTCATTATATTGGGTATGGGCCTAGTCTGTCCATATATCATGCACCTACTAAAGGCGAGGGATATGTTTACGAACATGAACATCACCTACTTTTATGTATAGTCAAGTTTGCACAAATTCAATTCGCACGTCATGATATTCATAACCCAAAATTTTCAGATGTATGGTTAGAGGAAGTTTTCACTAGTCAAATATGAAGGGAAATATGGCACTTTTCATAACATTTACAATTTCAGGTATGCATTTTAATATCTGAAGTGAATTTATTAAATCTTAATTTTTTTCTAATAAAATTAAAATTTAGCTTGTCGTGACATTACCCCTCTCGGGGAAGATTGGTAGGTTTAGGGGCATTGTTAATTTTAGGCCAATGGCCTTCTATTGACTTGGGTTCTCCCAAGCATATACCTCGCATGATATTGAGTGTTCACGTTTTTAATCAATTAAGCCTATGTGAACTTTCATTAAGGAGTTGCCACTAGCTCCTCTGGGATATGTAGTATATCTTACTATTCATGTACATAGAGATTCTAAACTCGAGGATCATGTGCTAACTAATGCCATAACAACCTATAAAAAAAATAAAAAAAATCTAAGGTTCTTCCTAACCATTCTAAAATAAGAAATGACATTCAAATATTGAAAGACATAATTAATTATAATCATGAATGAAAGCACACAGACATCCTAATATCGTTCCTACAAATGAAAATAAGACAATGCAACCCCCCCCTCCCCCCCAAAAAAAAAACCATTGTAAAGCCCTAAAGGCTTATCCAATTTTAGGTTTTAATTTCTAAGGGTTCTTCAAATTTTAAGTTTTTTTTTAAATTTTAATTTAATTTTTTTGCAATTAATTAATTATTTATTTTTAATGACTTCTTCAGAATTTTTTAATTTGTTAATGATTTTCTGAAATTTCTAATTTGTTATTGATTTTCGAATTTTCGAAATTTTTTATTATTTCCTAAAGTTTTTAATACTTATTTTTATCATTTTCTGATTTTAAATTTTTTTTTAAATTTTTTAATTTTCGATTTTTATGAAAATTTTAATTTATTATTTATCTATTATTATATTAGGGGAACGGATTCGGACCAGGTCTACCCGATCCGACCCGTTGGCCCGACCTGTCCACCGGATCCGACCCGGTCTGATAAAAAACGAAAATTTTAGATTTTTTTTATTTTTTTTAATGATTTTCTTAATTTCTTTTATTCTCTCCCTTTTGTCTTCTTCCCTGTTTTGTCTTCTTCCCCTTCACCTTCTTCTTCAGCCTTGCGCCTTCTTCTTCTTTGATTCTCTTTTCCTTGTGCAACTTAACCGAACCAGAATTATCGGCGACGAATCAACCTCTATACGCGTCGTCGCTGGCACACACATCACCACTGAACCAACACCTACCGACGGTCAACTACTCCGACCGACGGCCACCAACTCCGGCGACCACAACAATTAACGGAAAATATACACACGAGATTAATTTCTTCCATCCTAGCCTTTCTAGCAAGCATATAATCACCAGTACACTATAAATCGAAGAGACAAACTGACTGGGTGGCTTTGAATCACAAACTTCGCCAGCGAGAGGGGATATCTCCGACGAACAGCTTTCGGGCATGAGGATGTGTGTGCTTGTTGAACTCGAACACAGATTTTTCATCACATGAGTAGAAAAACAGATAAAACACTAATATTAGGCCAGATTCAACTTATACAGAAGTAAAAGAAAATCGATCTCAAGATTCAACAATGAATGAGTTTTGGTCTTCTCTCAAGCATTTCGTCCAGCGACTGATAGGATGTGTCCCAGAGAGAGATTGGATGCAATTTTCGTGCCAAAAACGATCTATAAAAGCTGAATCATCATATTTTATGTCAAATCAGTATTAGATTATCACGTTTCACTTGAAACTTTCTATTCGAGTTCGGTGCTCTTGAGTATTACATATTTCATTCAGGCAATACGTCGAACAGATGGCACGCATTGAAGGACACGAGCTTCGGACTTAGATTTACAGCATTCGTTAGTCCAACCCCGATTCGTCAACCTTCAAAACATCATGAATCATCCTAAACTTGCTTCGGTCTGTCAAGATTTCGATCAAAAAGTTCGACTCAGACAAGCATTTCCGGCCAAAAAACAGGGATAAAACAGGGGCTTCGGGAACAGGGCCCCTACCCGTCTTTTCAGTGAGTCAAGATCTCGATCGGCGACGGCGAGGAGCGCCTAGTTGGGCTCCTTCTTCGGCTGCAGAAAGACCGCCGAATGGGTAAAGGCTGGCTGACGAACCGACCCTTGACCGGAGCTTCGGAAACCATCGGCGGGCTCCGGCGATCGGGTTCTCGGTCACTCCCCCACTTTGCGTCTCTCTCCTCTCGCCCCCGATATGCCTCGGCCGAGCCTTCTCTCCCTCCCTCAGGTTGCGCTCGCTTGAGGAATCTTTCTGTTACGCCCTCGCCAGCTCATGGATTCTAGAAGTTCGGACTTGGTCACGTCACGGCTTGTCACACTTCCTTGCTCACGGACGCTCGCACGATCCTGTCCTTTTTCTCCTCACCCGCGTGTCACTCCTTCCTCTCTCCGCACAGATGCTGGTTCGTGCAAACCAAAGGGAAGAAGTGACCTCGGGCTGGGCCTCTTCTCTCTTCTTCTTTATTAATTCTAATGGGCTTTGAAGAAAACAAAAGGTAAGACATTTTAGCTGGCCTTTTTTAGTTCTGATTGGGCTATGAAAGAAAAAGATTTAAAAAGTAAAATTCAGGTATGAACATAACTTATTAGATTTCATCGCCTTTTTGTAGTCTCCTTATCTAAAGTTATAACATCTCAAAGGTTTGGGTATTATAACTATACCCTCATCCACAAAACTCTTTGCATAGTGACACGAAAATTGATACTTGTCCCCCTTCAAGTGTGCTGCAGCCTTGTCCTATGGGCGACTTAGTGCGATCCAATGCTACTTCGATTACATTGTGTCATTTGATGTCAAAGCATCCTAAAAAGAAGTATTTCAACACCAAAGGCTTTGGAAATAGTCATCTCAGTGACGAAGATCATGAGGGGTAGGCGCTTTTGGTGAGAAAGTTGTATGTGATGAAGGTTCTCTATTTTAGATGGATCTTTGAAATTGAAAGATCTATTTCATATGTAGATCAATTTTCCCACTAGATGTATGTATCTAGAAATTGACAAGTAAAATTAGTTGATTCTAGTTTAAAGGGACATGTGGTTTTGGAGGAGCAGAAAAATAAAGGAAAAATGTAGAGGGCGTACAAGGGCAAGAATCACCCTTTCAAGGCAATTTAGTTGCTTCTAGTTTAAAGGGACACATGTCGTTTTGGAGGAACGGAAAAAGAAAAGGAAAAACATTTAGGGCGTACAAGGGCAAGAATCACACTTTGAAGGCAATTTAATGTAAAAGAGCGTATAAAATTCCAAGCTCATTCTACTTAGTCAAAAGGTGGATGAAAGGTTGGAATTGACAATGTTTAGGATAAGGAAGATTTTAATGTTCTAACAAACTTTCTTTTGATCGTCGCCAACTCTTTGATAGCGAGGTGTATGGAGGTCAATGAGTGATAAGGTTAAACTTGTCCCTAACGAAGAAAGGAAGTGTGCACCTCATTTGAAATTGTCGACGTAGGGTAATTTTTAGGAAAAATTGATCGAAATGACTATATGAGAAATCCGCACAAAAGTTTATGACTAAATTAATAACAAATTTGACAATTTTCCCAAAAGTAAGCCAAGTCACAAATTTCGATGGCTAACGTATTGGTGAGGGCGATGTTTAGTCCCAAGTAATGGGACCGGGTAAAAATGATTTTATTCCGGGATTATTGTTGGGTCCTACTTGAACCTTGTTGAGATTTTTTTCTTTTTTTCATGAATTCCAAGTGACCTTGTAAATTCAAATGTCCAGTGGCTGTATTCCAAGTGAGACGGATTTTTCAAAATAGTTTATTTGCTTTTGACATTCACCGTCGCCTTCCATACGTATCTTGAAAAAGGCAAAAGCCAATCGATTTTTCTCCCTTACCAAAAAAGAAAAAAATCGATTTTTCTCTGGTCTGCTTTCGATGGATTTCAAAGCCTTGATCCTACTTTCCATGGATTTTAAAGCTTCAACTCCATTTTATTTTGAAGCCCAGTCTTCCCACCAAGTCTATAGATGCTCTTTTGCAATAGAGCCATCCAATATGTCTTGCAGATTGTTCACTTTCTAGCTACAAGACTATCCAAATATCTTGACAATACCTTGCCCCATGATCTATTCACTACTTGCATTTAGGTCCTTCAAATTGCAGTAAATATAGAACGATCAAAGGAGCTGATGGCCCTCGCCAACCCCCTTGGTGTTTGCTTCTTCATGATTTACGATTATAGATTAATCGAACCCCCAAAAGTTTTGCATCTTTTCACAGTACCAAAAAAAAAAATCTCGTAATCAATAAGATGTACATATTATCCACACTTAGTACGAAATAGTACACTCAATTTTATTTTAATACATGCGTAACCCTATTGAATAAGGTCCCGACATGAGGTCATGCTGGGTAGGATGCCTCTAACTATATCATGCCTTCTGTTTGTCCGACGTACGCTCCTATGGATGGTGTCTCAAATTTTGAACACGCTAAATTGAAGATCAACGTGATCTCCATGGGCTAAAAAAGGAAGAAATCATGTATGTTTGGTGCAGTCCAAATAACAGTTCAAATCTAACAAAGCCTGGAGCTTCCGGATAAGGATTATTGGCCAAGTTTACACTTTGGTCATCAATAAGCAAAGGGCTTCCTGGCTCATATTCGGACCCAGGAGTGATTTTAGAATTACAGGAGATTTTGAGGGTTTTCTCACCAAGAAGTGTATGTACGGCTGTTTGTCTATGATATAATTACTATAATTTTCAAGATTTTTCACTTGATTTATCTTCCCTTTAAAAATGAAATTTTCTCTAGTTATCTTTTGATCAGTAGGTTACCAACATAAACTTCACTGACATTTAATTTTTGTTAAGTTTGCATGTGAATGACGGCGTAACTTGTAACTCGCCAAGCAAAATCCTAGTTGATGGATAAGAGTTTCATATCTTTGGTCTAGTTACTTTATCTGAACTTAGATCATCACTTGGGTTATACATAATTCATCTTTTCTTTATTTGCACTTAGACTAAGTTGCAATCCGGTGTTATATGCAATTGTTAACAAGTGTCCATTTTAACCGTGTCATGTATGAATTCGACCAAGCTGGGTTGAATGAATTTACCAAACATGAGGACATAATAAGTTACCAAAAATGTGAAGTGCGGGAGCTAGAGAAAAATAAGATGGACTCGACCAATCTTGGACACTCACAAACAACACGAAGACTCGCGCTGAGTTTGTGCTTTCAATTTCCTTGTATTTTCACCTTCATGCACTTCTACCTCTGTGTAACTTCCTTTCAGTGATGTCAATTTCCAATTCCGTGTATTTCCTTTCAATACATATCAATTTCGATGCAATTTACATTTTCTCCTGGGACACTTCTTGAAATTAAGATCTAATTCATTTTCTCTAACCTACCCATTTTCCATATATTTCATTGCCTTGATCCAACTATAAAATACCAATTTGAATTCAAATCAAATTTTGAAGACGGGTTTCTTCATCAAGCATGTGGACGCTCAAAATCTAGTTATAAAAATCCATCATATCTTGTAGATTATCCACTTTCTGCCTATAGTTTTGCTCAGATATCTTGACAATATTTTGTCTTGTTGTCTGTTCACTACTTGTACCAAGGTCCTTCCAAATTGAACATCTACATTCAAAACCCTTTGATTGTGATACAATGTCATGTAGTTTGTTTACCTTCTTCAATTTCAAGGTTTATCAATACATTTGATGTTTCATCAACATACCACTCCAAATGTACATACCGTTAGCCTTTTGATTATCTGTCATCATTAAAATAGTTGCAAGGAAATTCATAATACAATCGTGTTGAATAATTTTTAAAGAGTGATATTAGATAATTGACTCAAGTGTCCTTTTGGGGCTCTAGGACAAGTGGAATCAACTAGAAAATTCAAAAACATTGCTAGAGATGCGAAGCATTCACATAAAACGACTCTTATGAAAAATCTAGATGGGTGACATACTATCTATTATTGTAGGTATTATTGATGCATTTTCATGATGTGGAGATAAATATATAATTATGGCAGTAAATTGTTGTACACTATCATTAAAACCATGTCATATCTCTATAGTTGGAGGAAACCATACCTATAATTGGTGAGTTAAAAATATAGACATCACCTGCATTCTTATTTGGTTATGTTTCCATATGAGGGATATCCATGACTTATAACCTAATAATAAGAGGCGAGAGAATTTCCTTCAATCACGAAGGAAAATATGACTCTTATCTTGTTATATTTAGAATCTTCTTTCAAGATATATATAAATAGATGTTACTAGATCAAGTGAAAATCTAGCTTCCACCAATTAAATACTTTAAAGTTTGTCTTGCAAATATATATAATCAAATAGAGTGGACTTAGGTCATGGTCGGTTGCAAAAGAGAATGCAAAATCATTATGTTTACCTGCCCCACATTTTCCTCTCATTTACTGCTTAACATCCGAGCAACTGAGAAGCCTCAAAAAGTTTCGACCCCATTGCAAGAGTCTCCTGCCCTCTTCATGTCTCTTTCCTTTCTTATTTTTTATGTGTACTTCATCCACTTGCTCACAATTGAGTTGCTTTTTCAAAAAGAAAGGTTGTGGAAAAACACGAAAGATAAAGTCAGAAACCTACCTCTCCTTTTGCTTCTTCCAACATATAATGGAGTCGAGCCACCCATTTCACTTTCCCTACGTTCACATGGGGCTTTCATGAGGAGTTGAGCGAAAGCTTCCAGTGTTCATTACTTGGACATGACTTGACTAAAGGGACCTATTATTAATTATACAGCCAAAGAGATTGGCATTATTTTGTCCCTTGCATTTCAAGTCTTTTTGGAAAATTCACTTCTCTATTGAGATTCCACCTTAACTTCACTCTTACGTTTTAATCACGTGTGTAAAAATTATGCTGGCTCTCGAATGGATCCAATTTGATCCTTTTTTAAGGGGGATAAAACTTTGATTTGGACTAATTGGCAGTCTCATTCGGCTGATGCTAGTGTTATTGTCCGTCTTGATGGCGGCTTGCTAACCTTGCACAATTTTAAATCGCCTTGTACTAATTTGAGCTTACGGGAAACTTATCTATCAACATATAAGGTTTAAACATGGACAATCATGGACAAGAGACATCTACAATACCCAATATCCTCCAAAAGCTAGCTTTGTGATCACAATTAAAACAAGACTGATCGAATATTAAACTAAATTGATTTTTATGTTCTCTCCTATATTTCTATTCTCTTCTATCTATTACCAATCTTGACGTCTTCTCATTCTTCTTCTCCTTCTAGTTACGTGCTTCATCAATTGGTATTAGAACAATATTCGTCCTGCATTATTTAATATTAGAGCCAAAAGCATTGATTACATTGTGGTGAAGGTTTTTTCATCCGTAATATGGTTTTAGTGAGACTTATGATGATAACAAGTTAAAGAAATGGGCGCACCATGTTCAAGTTTTGCAGGAGTTTTTTTTTTTTTTTCCTGGTTTGGAAGTTTTGCAAGATTTAGTGAGTAAAAAATCAATGAGAAAAAGTGTCGATCTCGCTTAACCGGTGGAACACTACAACCAAGAGCACATATTGTACCATTCATACTTTGCACCAGCCGCTTGTAGTTGTCGGTGTGAAAATTTGTCCTCGCAACCAATGTGCTATTTTAGCTACTAATCTATAAGTTTATTATTCTAGACCTGGGGAAGGATAGGGCAAATCAAGAAAGAGATGCATTGGGAAACTCGTCAATAGCAGAGTTCTCTTAGTGGGCGAGACCGATATAAGATCCAATCAAACTAGAATTTTAGCAACCAGTACTTATATTTGAAATTTTCTTATCTTACTAGATTCTTGTTTTAGGCTTTTGTAAGTGAGACACCGAAAATTCAGAACATTTAATCGAATATGCAATCAAGTACCAAATTTTGAATTTATGCAATTAAATCCTAAATGGTTTTCATTGAGTGCAATATAATCCTGTTGGTAAACTCATGGTCAAATTTGCTAACATGGATGCCAAAATTTGAATTGGCATTTTGTAATTTCTTTTAACATACATGCCTTTGATGTGGTGCTAATGTGGCCCCATGTTAGGAAAATTCAAATATTAAAAAAAATTAAAAAATTGGAGAATTCTTTAAAAAAAAAAAAAACAAAGACTAGATAAAACTAAAAGTCATAGAGAGTGGAACCGTCGGCGAGGGCTGTTAGAGGGTTTTGGAGACGGTAGAACTGCCCCTACTATAATGTCCATGAGCAGAGCCAGCACTTCTTTTTCTTTGTCTTCATCCTCCGATTCATTTTAGTTGGCACAAACCTGTAAAATATCAAATCATATAGTTTGATTTTTTAGAATGTTATGTCGATTCAATGGGCTTATGAAAAATGAATATTTTATCTCCAATCAAGGATATTTATACGTATATAGTTGGCATTTTATCCCCTTTCAAATAGATAAACTTATACTGATAAATGGATAGAGCTATAGCTGAACCAAATTAGATGCAGGCATGGAGATAATATAAAGAGAAAAAAAAAAAACAAAAATAAGTCTTATGTTGTTTGGTATTGAGTATTTGATTTTTTTGAGAGTATCAATCAATTTCACGAATCATTTCTTTCTCTTCTTTGTTGTCAATTGTTGATATCGGCATCCCCTTTCCACTTCTGCTTCACTTCTCCTTATTGTCTCGAATTATTTGGTATCAGAGCCAAAAAAAAACTGATTATATAGCATTGAAATTTTCCAACCAAATTGGTTTATGCGCGAGTCCTATTTTTTAACGGATGATGATTTTGTCTAACTTAGGCATTTTTATTTCCTTTATCGTGAGGCTTAGCTATATTAAACTATAAGTTATATATTTCATTAATATTTTATGATTTGTTCGCTTAGCTTATACTGGAAAATGGAGAGAGCTAAACATAAATCATATTATACACACACACGGAGATATACAAAAAGAAGTTTTATTTTATTTTTTGTTTTTTGAATATTTGATTCTCTATGCATCTAACCAATTCAATGAGTCGTGATACAGTCCAAATACCTTACATTACTTTTGTGGCACCTCTCAATGATTATGTTTGTGCTTTCATGATGCGTGACAACCCACTAGAGAATTTTATGTGCTTGACCCAAAAGTTACTTTTATTTTTTTTTTCTTTTAGGATAGGCATAGGTACTCGCCAACTCAGTTTCTCTCATTTTCTAACTTAACATCCCATCAACAAAGAGCCTTAAAAAATTTCGACCCCATTGCAAAAGTCTCTTATCCTCTTCGTCTCTTTCCTCTCTTTATCTTCTATGTATCCTTTATCGTGAATATCGACTTATTCACGATTGAGTCGAATTGTCAAAAAGACAAACATAAAGTTGTGGAAAAACATAAAAGAGATAAAGATCATGCACGATTCTCTCCCCTTTTGCTTTTGCCAACATATAATAGAGTCATGCCACGCATTTTCAATTTTTCTTGCGTTTACATGGGGGGTTTTACAAGGATATAGAGATGAAACTTCATGTGTTCATTACACGGGCATGGCTGGAACATGGCAACCCCATTCCACGCGTTTTCCCTCTCCTTGCGCTTGTCGGCGTGAAAATTTGTCCTCACAACCAAATGCTATTTTTGCTGCTAATCTACAAGTTTATTGTACAGTTGTGGAAGGATAGGCCAAATCAAGGTAAGAGATGCATTGGAAAACCCATCAATAGCAGAGTTCTTGTCGGTGGGAGAGATCAATGTAGGATGGGAATAAACTATGAATTTTTATTTGAGTAACCCTTATTTGTTATTATCTTATAAGAATATTTCCTATCTCTCATTTTAGGTTCTTATAAATGAAAATTACACCAAAAAGTTGATAATGTTTGGCCGAATATGCAGTCAAGTCCCAAATTTTGAATTTGTGCAATCAAGTCCTAAACATTTTTTGTTGGGTACAATTTAATCCTTATGATAGACTCATAACCAAATTTGCTAACGTAGATTCCAAAATTGGATGTGGCGCTTTGTAATTTCTTTCTACATTGGTACTAATGAGGCAAAGAAAGACCAAAGAAATTATTTAAAAAATCAGAGAAAACCTAAATAAAAGGAGACAAAAACTGAAGAAAAAAAGAAATTCGTAGGGTGTGGAACTGTCGATGAGGGTTGCTTGAGAGTTTGAAAACAGCGGAACTGCCCCACTTACAATCGTCATGACATCAGCAGAGCCTGCACTTCATTTATTTTTCTCCTTCTGTGTCGATTCAATGAGCTTATGGAAAATGAGAGATTTTACCTCCAATCAGAGATGTAGATCGACTAAAGGGAATAATCACGAGCTGAGCTCGTTCCTTCTTAAGATATAGCCCTTGACTATATTCTTTCTTCCGCTCTTTTGAAGATTCTAAAGTGTTTGCATTTATATAGTCATCATGTTAATCCCTTTCAAAGAGATCAACTTGTGCTAGAAAATGTAGGGAGCTAAACTTGAATCAAAATTCTTTGCACACTTGGAGATATATAGAAAATAGGTTGTATGTTGTTTCCTATTGATATTGAGTATTGAGTAATTAAGAGTATCCAATCAATTTCATGATTCGTGATATAATCCCATTGCCTAAATTATATGCACGCACGGAGATATATGCAAAATATAAGTCACCTCCTTGAATTATGTTTGTGTTTTCCGGATGCCCTTTCTAATGGTTAGAATTGAAAAATGGAACAAGCCTCCATAGAGAATTTTATGTGCTTGCCTCAAAAGGCAGGTTGGTTTTTGTTTTTATTTATTTATTTTAGGAAAAGCAAGGGCACCTTCCGACCCTGTTTCTATAAAGTTGTTTGGCATTTTTTAGAAACCTCATGCCTCCCTTCAACTTTTTGTCGACTATTGCTTTGCTTCACTTCCATAAAGTATGCACATGCGAGGGTTTCCTTGGTGTTTCTTTTTACCCTTTTCGAGTGCATTATTGTCCTTCTCAGGCTCGCATCGAAGTACCGTAACGGTTGACACATCAAGCTAGAGTAGCATAGAAATTTTACAGATAATTTCTAAAATATGTGTCATAGGGTGACACATTTACCTCAAATCTTTTTTTTTCTGGCATAAAAAACCCTAATTTTTTTTTTGCGACACCATATTTTTGGGGTAAATCTGTTACATATATACAAGTTTGAAATTTTTAGTGTCACAAAAAAAAGTTTGGGATAAATATAATATATGAAATAAATATAAATTTGGAATTTTTGATGTCATAAAAAATTTAAGATAAATATATCGCAGTAGGCATAATTTAGAATTTTTTGTACAAAGGTCTAAAGTTATATTAGCAAAATTAAAAAAAAAAATAGTACTGAATTAATATTTGTATTAATAAAATTTATTACTCATTTGATAATTATCTCTCCTAACATAGGTGGATTTGGTTAGGTGCTGTAGGAATAGTACTTTAAGATCAATTCCGTGTCCTAGACCTTTTTTTTTTCTTAGCAACTATTATTTTGCCGCAAATACTTTTTGTTCTCGACAAGAAACAATTTAAGAAAATTCAGTTGTCTAAAATGAAACACCGGAGGGCCCATGCACCGTACGTACAGCTTGAAGGCACTCTCAGATCGCTTGGAAGACTTAAAAGTCTTCGAGCTTCCTTTTCTCGCACAGCCACCGACAAACACTTCTTTGAGGGCTAGTTTTTCCGTGTGCAGAGCAGAGGAGGCCACGATCTTCTTCTCAAACCCAGCGATCAACGTCACCCGGTCGTCCCGAGCGACTCCGGCAACGAACCCCTCCGACGAATCGGCTAGCCAGGACCAGGAGCCATCGATATTCATCTTCACGAAGCCCTTTCCCGGCAGCAGTGACCACGAACACGGTACGATTCTCTTCTGACTTGTTCTGGATTTGCCTTGAAGAGTTCGGTTTTATGAAAACCTTGCTCAGAATGAGTGCGGTTGTCCACGATCGAGGACGGATCTGGTCGTCGAGACTGATATTTCCTTCCTGTATAATTGGACCAAAGTATCCCTGATCAGCTTCTTAACAAGAATAGACAAGTGGATTTATGAGAAGATTGCAGGCTAATCTCAACCTTTCCAAAAAATTGACTTACAAATGATATGGATCATTCGGAGTTTGAATATAATACGGTCATTTGCATATTTACTTCTTTTTTGTTATTCTGTAACTGAATTTATATAATAGTCTGCGATAGTATTTTTTATGCTTTTCTCTGATCATTGGTAACCTCACTCGTGATATATTTACGCGATATGTTTGTGGTTGAGACCTTCAATCAGCCAAGGGCGAAGGCCTATCTTGTTCACCCACGAGGGAGAGAGGGAGAGAGCTACTAAAGCTAAAGTTTAAAATGGGGAGCTCAGAGGCAGGAACATCGTCAGGAAGCGAGTATCAAGTGTTCCTGAGCTTTAGAGGACCTGACACTCGTAGGGGATTTACCGACTTCCTCTACCATAGCTTGACCGATGCCGGCATATGTGTCTTTCGAGACAATGAAGAGCTCCCTATTGGTGAAAGAATTGACAGAGCGCTCCCGAGAGCGATCGACAAATCTGGGATCTACATCCCCATCTTCTCTCGAACTTACGCATCGAGCCAATGGTGTCTGCGCGAGCTCGCGCAGATTGTGGAGAACGCTTCCAAGTCCAACGGGCATAAAGAGATTCTGCCTATTTTCTTTGATGTGGAACCCGACGATGTTAAGCTGAAAACTCCATTGTTTCACGATGCCATACTCAACTTGGAGCGTGAGAAGAACTTGAGCACTGAACAAGTAGATTCCTGGAGAGAGGCTTTGAAGGAGGTTGATGCAATAAAGGGGTGGGAAGTCAGGAAATACAAAGGGTGAGCTTGCTGCATTCTAAGATCCTTATTTTCCCTAATTTCTTTTTCTGCATTCATAGAACAACGGAACATATTAAATGTGAGTAGGAGGAGAAAATTCAAAAGCATAAAAATCATGCTAGAGCTACTAAAATTGTTAGTGTTCTTGATTTCACTAGATGTGCTATCATATGTCTATTTTAAATGACGAAATAAAAATAGAAACTAATGCACATTTTTTTCCCTTTCTTTGATGGTCTATATAAATTTCGTTTCCTTTTTCCCTCCATCATTTAGTAAGCAACTCTTAGTAAAATTCTAATGCTTTTAGAACTACTACTCAAAACTTAATAAAATAGATATATCACCACAATTGAGGTGGGACTTCGACTAGTAATACTAAATGGTATGTGTGAAAAAAAAATGTGAAACAGCTGGGAAAAAAACATTTTATATAATGAGTGACAAAGTGGAATAATTGAGTACTTTGCAAGCTCCTGTCTAAAAATTTGATCTTTCAATTAATACATCAGACATTTCTCCTCCTGAAAATATAATGTCCCCTTCCAAGGTTGTCCCATGAATAAAACTGATAAAATGCTAATTCGAGATGCATAAATAGTTGTACATTCATCTTGTACAAACAAGATTAACATAATTTGAAGATTGCTAATCACATGGTTAGGATCAAGTCAATTTTCATCATGACACAATGCAACGCACCTAGCAATGTGAATGAAAAGTGCTTTTGAAAGTTATGTCGATTCATATTTTTTTTATGGTTACATAGAATTAGCTAGAAAAATCAAATCCAAAATCCTTTGGGGTCAATTCCATCATTCTCGTCAAAATGTTTGTTTTATGCATGCTCGGTGTTATTTTGGAATTTTACAAGATCAAGTACACATAAGGTTCGCATGACACATCAAATGACAAATTTTAAGTTATCAAAAGTGATAACTAAGAAAACCTTACATTCAATATGAAATTTGAGAAGAAACGTCTTGATTGTTGATGTCCCATTAGTTATCGAATTATTGGGCAATTAAGCAGATGCAATTGAATAACATCAATTGCTGGGAAACGAATAAAATAAAAAGGAGATTCCATCGAAGTCTAATGGAATTGTTTCACGAATAAAATTTGATAATCAGATTGTTTTTTTTTATTCCCTGCAATTTTCCCCTATTGAAATGGTTTTCCTTCATGACAGCCAAGGGGAACTCATTAAGTTGGTCGTTGAGGAGGTTGTGAAGAAGTTGAAGACGAAGCGAAAGTTTGTGACTGAACATTTAATTGGAATCGATGATCAAGTGGTAGCAGTAAAAGATTTGTTAGACATAGACTCTGGAGGTGGGTGGCTCATTCAAATTCATGGCATGGGGGGTATCGGTAAAACGACTCTTGCCAAGGTCGTGTTCAATGAACTTTCTACCCACTTTGGAAAGTGTTGTTACTTTCTTGAAGATGTTCGAGAAAAGTCATCAAGAACTGATGGCTTGCTTGAATTGCAAAAGAAGTTATTATCTGAAATAGGAAGTGCCGCAGGAATAGAAAGCATCAATGCAACTGACCATGGAAAGAAGAGGATCGAAGAAACACTTTGCAATAAGAAGGTCTTCATTGTATTGGATGATGTTGATAAAAGCGAACAAGTGGAGAAATTAGTTGGAACAAGTGCTTTGTGTTCAGGGTCTAGAGTACTGATTACTACTAGAAACAAGGATGTTTTGCAAGACTCTCGACTGAAGTACATTACATTACCTTATGAAATGAAGGTGATGAGTAGTGATCATGCGCTTCAGCTCTTCAATAGACATGCATTTAACAAGGACTCTCCTCCAGATGATCGTGATGATATTTCAAAGGAAATTGTATCTGCTACTGGAAGCCTTCCTTTGACTATTGCAGTAATTGGTTCACTTCTGAACCATAAAACACAAGACCTATGGAAAGAAACATTGGACAAGTTACGCAAAGCACCTCCAGAGGGTGTTTTCGAAAAGTTGAGGATTAGCTATGATGCATTGGCTCTTGGGCATCAACAAATTTTTCTGGATATTGCATGCTTTTTCATTGGTGAGGAAATGACAAACCCAATTTATATGTGGACAGATTGTGAATTTTTCCCAATTAGTGGAATTGAGGTCCTCAAAAACAAGTCCTTGATAAAGATTGGAGTGAACAATGAGTTTTTGATGCACGATCAACTTAGAGATCTTGGAAGGGAAATTGTTCGTCAAGAAAATCAAATGATTCTTGAAGGGCGTAGTAGGTTATGGATAAAAGATGAAGTACTCACTACAATGGAGACAAAGGAGGTGAGATACTTAACGAGAGAACTAATAGATTCTCTTTTTGCTTCTTGGTTTTAATACTTTTCCTCAATAAAATGGAATGCTGAATGCTACTCCTTTCTTGTTCTCATTTGCAGATGAAGAAAGTTCAAGCAATGGAAGTAACTCACACACACATGCGTATCAAAAGTGAAGATATTGGAAGGTTTAAAGAACTAAGGTTCCTTAGATTAGATAGCGGAACCTTTGTTGGCGATCTAATGGATTGTTTTTCCAAACTAAAATGGATTTATTTGAGAGATTCTCCGTTTTCAAAGTGTGAGCTGATCAATATGTGCGTAAAGAATGTGGTTGTCCTTGAATTTGAAAACATTCCCACTATAGACGATCATAAATTATTGCAGTTAATAGAGGTGCGTCATATGCTTATTTCCTTTTCTTATCCTTAAAATGAACGTTTGAACTGCTCTTCCATTGGATAATGCATTCACGTTTTACAGGGGACAAGAAAATTGAAAGTTCTTAGTCTTGTTGATTGTCATGGCATAACCAGAACACCAGACTTATCCAAATGCTCAAAATTAGAGAGGCTGACTTTTTTGGCTTGCAACAACTTAATGAAGATTGATGGCTCTATTGGGAAGTTAAAGGATTTGAAAGATTTAAAGTTTGATCTTTGCGATCGCCTTGAAGGTTTGCCTGAAAAAATCGAGGACCTACAGAATCTAGAGCACTTCTCTTTACAATACTGTTGTGCAATGAAGGAATTACCGGATTTCATATTTAAGTGGACATCATTGCGGGAGTTGCAGCTTTCAATTGCACGTCCAGTGGAGTTTTCGGGTGCCATAAGAAAGTTTGAGAATCTGAAAGCGCTTCAGGTTGAAGGAAATTTGAAAAGTCAACTTCCTTATGAAATTGGCTTGCTTGTGCAGCTTCAAATACTGGAGTTAAAAGGGTTTCATGAAATCCAAGAGTTGCCGGACCTCTCAAGCTTGACTAATTTGGTTAGGTTGAAACTAAATGACGGCTCCAAAATTGACGGACGAGATGGAACTTATACTGGTGATTTAGAGTGGATCAGGGGGTTATCCAAACTAAAAAAATTAAGCTTGTGTCTCCTCCATGCCCTTGCTCCCATTGAGTTGGCTTCCCTTCCTCGGCTTAACCAACTCCGTTTGTCTGGATTGAACTTGCAACCCCTCAAGCAAGTTTCCTCTTCTCTATTAAAGCTAACCCTTGATAATTTCAATTCAATCACGTTTCTCTCCTCCCGCTTAGAGAATTTGTCAAATTTAAGGCTCATTCGCTCTCAAATGCAAGAGATAATACTCGATGGGCTTCAGCTTCCAAATTTAATGGAGCTTCAAATTTATGACTGTGGACCCCTCGAGAGATTAACGCTATCCAGCATGACGAAGCTAGAAGGGGTCAACGTGGAGAGCTGCCCAAATTTTGATGAGATCCACATCGCTGGGGTGCTGGAATCGTTGCGCAATTTGGATATCAGTTACTGTGAGTCCTTCAGAAGGTTCGTGTACGTTGACAAACATTGGGAATCTTCCCATGAATCTTCACTAGTCCTTGCATCGAGAGTCTTCAATAAGTTGTGGAGACTCTGCATACAGTCATGCGATAAGATACTCGGTATTCAAGTTGTTGGTACGTCAGAATCGTTGCAAGACTTAAAACTTTGCGGTGATTATTTGCAAAGTCTTGGTGGTTTGTCAGAATTAAAGAACCTCAAATGCTTGAGCATAGACTTCAACCCTGGGATACGGACTGTCGAGGACCTCTACGAGTTGGAGTTTTTGGAGTTCTCAGGCCTTCATGACTGCCCATTGTCCGAATTGCCAAATGATTGCTACTTAAGTATTACCCGTTGCCCGAAATTACTTGGGCTTAAGCGAGGATTCCAAGGCTCCGTCCAAGATTTCAAGCAATATAAGGTGAGTCAGCAAAACCTTCCACAAACATAAATTCAACTATAAGGAGATTTATAATAATTGTGGAAAATAAAAAAAGAAACAATCATACAATAAGTCTCGGTCTCACTTACTTTGAAAACCAGTAGACGCATGTGATCTTTTCTCTCTCTGCGTTTTCTTTGGCTTTTTTTTTTTTTTTTCTGTATATGAGAAAGTTACATAGTTGCAGTAAGAGGTTCAGATTTTATCACAAATATTTGGAAAAACTTCATTTTATAGGATATATATAATAGCTTATTATTAAAAACTTTCTCTCATTTTATAAGAAACAATTGGCTTTACTTAGCATTTTTTCTACTTAATATACTGCACTTTTTTTTTCTCCATTTCTTCCTTAATACCAATCATTATGACAATGACTTTAATGATTTGCAATATTTACAGTGTAGATAGAACATTAAAGAGATAAATACATCAGAAGTCCTAAAACTTACAAAAATTACAATCGAGTCATAAAACTTGTTAATTTAGTATATTCGAGTCTTTTTATTAACTTCGTTCAATTAGTCAAATGAAAATTTTTGTTTATTCTTTTCACACTCCTACGTGGCATAGAGCTTCGAGCCTTCAAACACGATGTTTTTGTGCAAAAACTTGTGCCCTTGGAAGGTTTGCCCCAAATTTCCAAGCCCTAATTGAGTATTCTTCTCGAGTCCTCGTCACTTTTTCATCAGCCTTTCTCGTCCATAGTGTACTTCTTGTTCATGGAGTCCGCTTCTCATTCATCGATCCTCCTCTTCTTCATCTGAGTGTCCTTTTTCTTCTTCGCCGAATCCCCAAATTTCATCTTCGTTCGAGCGCGACGACGTCGAGTCCTTGCGCAAGAGCTCGATGAGGCCAACGGCGATGTCGGGTCCTCTTCGTCCAAAGCCGGGCGGCGTGAATGAGGGTGTTATAAGTCACTACATCGAGCTTAATCTCCTTTCTTGTACTCTGCTTTCATTCCGAAGGAGGTATGGGAACTCATTTGAGTTGTTTTCTCTTGTGGATTGAATAGGTCTGAAGTTTGGGAATGATGTCAATGGGTATATGCCCAAACGCAGGAAGTTGTTGCGATCTTACTAATCTTAGCAAAATAAGAGATAGGATCGTCCAAAACAAAACAGAAAAAGGACACAGATTGTTCGCATGCTTTTGTTTCGGTTGATTAAGGTGGGAGCAACTATATTTAATGCTCAATTTCGCGGTTCTCTGCTTCGGAAACATGCTAAAAGGATTGGGGATTTGGCTTGAATATCATGCATAATGCCCATGGAAATTTCCTGAAAACTCAATTTCAAATTATTATGAATCCATCTTTTGGCCCGTGGAGTCAAAATAAAGGTGTCATCTTTACTTGAAGTGCTATTTGTTCACTTAGAATCTCCAGAATATCCAAAGAATGTACGATTTCTTTAATATTGTATTTGGGATATTTTCAATTTAG
The DNA here is from genome assembly GCA_007663325.1 of Eucalyptus pauciflora. Taxonomy (NCBI): domain Eukaryota; kingdom Viridiplantae; phylum Streptophyta; class Magnoliopsida; order Myrtales; family Myrtaceae; genus Eucalyptus; species Eucalyptus pauciflora. The sequence continues at coordinate 182,523 of VMYD01000304.1, read as the reverse complement.
AGCTTGAACTGGCCTACATAATTTGACGATTCAAAGTGCTATCTATTTTTGGAGTGCCGATTTTCAAGGACAATCTGGTCTGAGGTGCCGAAGCTTTTACTAGTACAGCACCATTCGTGTTATGGGTAAGAAAAGCATGTTTTCAGCATTACAATCATCAGCATTAGATGATGTCTTAGGGATGACGGTATTCGTTTTTCTTCTTTCATGTTGCCAGATTTCTTGCTTTGAGCCTTTCGGGCAATAAAACAAGAACCTGCATAAAATGCATTTGTTTGTCAGTCTTAAAATTGGTCTGGTCAATTTGTCAAATCGAATTGGAGTAGGGCCAACATGTGGTAATTAGGTGTCCTTCCTCTAGTGAGGCCACAAAAATGGTGATATACAATGCCCTGGGTTTGTTAATGTCTCCAGTTTTTGCAGGAGGAAGAGATTGTACCAGCTGCATTAGCAGACCCATTGGTTGGGCACCAATTGATGGTTTCACATGCGGAGAGCAGTGCACAACTGCAAATGCGCATACCGGGAGAGATGAATGAACTCCCGTCTCCATTTGAGGTAAATTCGTGTCGGTAGACTAGCTGTATGTCTGAAGTTTGAACACTTGGTTTGGTTGCATTCGGTGTGGACTGTACTGAAGTTTAAATACTTGTGTTATTAGTATTCCTCCTGGCAGCGAAGATGGTGGAATATGCTTGGTTTATCAATGGGACCATACTGAGGTTTAAATACTTGGTTTATCAGAGGTCACCAGGGTTTCAGTTGCTTGAAGATGAGAGAGAAGTTTCAGTTTTTATCACAAATGGTTGGAAAAACTTCATATTGTAGGAGATATATAAAAAGAATAGGTTAGAGCCTATTTTTTAAAATGTTTTCTGGTTTTATATGAAACGAATGGTTTTACTTGGTATATTTTCTACATAATATATTCCACTTTTTTGCCCATTTCTTACTTAGTACTAGTCATTATGAAGATGATTTCCACGAGTTGCGATATTTACAGTGAAGGTAAAACATTAAAGGGGTAAGAGCACCATTAGAATATTAAAGGGGTAGGTGCACCATAAGTTCAAGAACTGGTTGAGAAAGTGCAATCGAGTACTGAAATTTGTCAAGTTGGTGCAACCGATTCCTTTTGTTAACCCTGTTTAATTTGCCTAACAGAAAATGCTGACGGCACTTTTTTTTTTTTTCATTTCACTCTCTACGTGGTGTGGAGCTTAAAAGAAAAGGTTTGTGAGCAAAAATGTCTCCGTTTAAGGTTTGCCCCAAATTTCCAAGCCCTAACTGAGTTTTCTTCTCCCTTTTTTTTTTACCTCTCCTAACTGAGTTTTCTTCTCTTGTTTTCTTCACTTCTCCTAATTTGTGGAGTGTTCTTCTCAAGTTCTCCTCACCTCTTCATTGGTCTTTCTCGTCCATGCCTCCATGGTGTACTTCTTTTTCGTGAAGTCTGCTTCTTGTTCATCCATCCTCCTATTCTTCATTTGAGTGTCCTTTGTCAAATCCCCAAATTTCCTCTTTGTTCGAGCGTGATGACGTCGAGTCCTCACGCAAGAGCTCTATGAGGCTGACGGCGACGTCAGGTCCTCTTCATCCTAGCCCGTCCGCTTGGACAAAGGTTTTACAAGGCACTACATCAAGCTTAGTGCCCTTTCTTGTATTTTGCTTTCGTCCAATGGTGGTATGTTAACTCATTTGAGGTGTTTTCTCTTGTGGATATAATAGGTCTTGTTGACACCTAAATTTTGCCTAATCATTTAGTAATTAGTTGCATAAAAAAAAGCATAAAAAAAGTAAAATTTGCATTTCATGTAGTCGAATTTGCATCGGTACTAAAGGGCAACAAGACGCGGCGGCTCGCGATTGACAATATGCACAAAAGGATGGTATTTCTTTGCTTGTCTAAAAAAAAACACAAAAAAGAGAGGAAAAAGAAAAGCAAAGAAAGAATTCTTCACTGCACACGCGAGAATTATGGAGAAAAGCCTGCGCAGGAAGATGGGCTCACAATTTTATAATATTTTATAGTGAGTTGTTGCAAGGAATTCTCTCCTTCCTGGAGAACGAATCGGATGGGGGAAAAAAGTCCGAAGTTGCAGCCATCCTCTTTCACACAAAGGCGGTTGAACATCTATGGAATAGGGGGAACAAGTAGCCGCATAAGAAGCTTCAAGCACGAAGAAGAAAAAAGAAAGAAGTGCCCCCCCCCCCGCACGTCCATTGTCTCTCTCTAATTAATGCATGCACATGCATGCACAAGAATTCGGCGGACGTGAGGAGCCTCGAAGAAGCAAAAGAAAGCCCATATTATAATATACTCTCTCAAGTGTGGGTTGTGAATTTTGCTGAAGGAAGAAGCAAGTGACAAGCAAGAAATGTCAAAAGTTGTGGCTAAATTAATGAGTGTCAGGTCGGTAGCCTCCTTATGTGAAAAAAAAAAGAAACGGACGTGAACAGCAAGGAAAAATTACGGCCGCCTCCTATTCACACTAAAGTCGGTTGGACTTCAAGAACCCTATAAATACGCAAGAGGGGAACGAAGGAAAGGAGGAGGAAATTCAGGAAGGGAGGGGGATGCTCGTTTGAGAGAAAGAAAAGAAAAGTGAAGTTGGGGGAGGATATTAAAATAATGAGGTGAATAGTGAGTGTCAGAAACCAAAAAGAAAGGGAAGTGTGAGAGAGACAGAGAAAAGAGGGAGAGGCTACGTAAGAGAAAAGGGGGGGGAGAGATAAAATAATAAAAAAAAACAAAAATCACTGTTTGTCTTCCTCCTCCGCACCTGCGCACGCGTCTCCCTCCGCGCCGATTTCGCGCCCGCACCTCCGCCACCACCGCTCTACCAGCACCTCCGGGCCGCCATCTCCGAACACCCGCAAGCTCCACCGGCACACCCGCGCCCGGCCTTCCGCCCTCGACGCTGCGCTGTCGCTGCCGCGCGCCACCGCCGCCCCAAGTCCCATCGCCTGAGCAGGAGCCAGCCCCGACTCACCTTCGCGGCCGCACCTCTGCCCATCGCCGGTCGTCGTGCCGCTCACCAGCCCGACGCCGTGAGTCCCAGCCCTCAGCCTGCTCGTCGCCACACCACCACAGCACCTTCATCCGCCTCCTGCAGCAACCCGTGCCCGACGCCAGCCACCCGCATCACTACCGCTCGAGGACTTCGCCGCCCGGCGCTGCAGCCGTCCACCAGCTGCTTTTCCTCCTCCCGGCGAGCAGCGCGTCCGCCGCCGCGCCTCTGCCCTCCGCGCCACCGTCCCCGTCGCTGCACCCCGAACCGGTGCCCGCATCTCCTTCCAGCGAGCTCGCTTCCGTGCCGCCGTCTCTGCACACGAGCCGGACACCACCAGCAACACGTCCCGGGAACCTGCACCTCCACCTGACGCCGTGAATACCAGCCACCACGCCAGCAACCCGCACTTGCGCCTCCACCCCGGTTCCAGCCACCTGCATCAGCTCAAGACCTGCAATTCCAGCAGCAACGCTACACGCCGGAGTGAAGATCGCCGCCCGTCCGACGCCGTACCACATCACGCCTCCGCTCACGACCGCACCGACCGTCCGCCCAGATCTCGCCGGAGTCCCAACGCCGACCGCCGGCCTTCCTCCACCCGACGCACCCTTTTTGTCCCCGTTCATTTGCGTTATAGGTAGTGTTTTTATTTTTACTTTTGCTTTTTACTTTGTTTACTTTTCAGTTTATTTTATTCTTTTTTTATTTGTGTTTTTATTTTTCTGTTTGTTCTGATAGTTTTTTTTTAGTTTAAGTGTTTAACTTGTAATGTTGGATATTAATATTTTGTGAACTTAGCATGCATTATCCGTAAGGATTTTGTCTGAAATTAATATAATTATTAATTTGGTCCGAGAGACATCGGATCATTTTTTAGTTACATTAATTTTTGGGTTTTTGGTAGAATTTCAATTGTTAAATCACGATAATTATTTAATTTGGTCCGTAAGACTTCGGATCAGATTTGTAATTATTTTGATCTCTTTGTCGTGATAATTAGGGTTAGAATGATCGTTAATTTAACCTGTGAGACAACAGGTTATTTTTTCGACTATTTTAACCCTTCCTTGGTTGATTTTGTTGATAGTTTAGATTTATTTAATAATTACTTGTCTTTAAAAAAACTAAAAACTAAAAAATCAAAAATCAAAATCTTGCATGAGCATATAGGACATGTAGGTTTAGTACTTTTTTTGGTTTTTTTTAGAATTGCATTTTTAGATGTCTTTTTAAGATAGGTTAAGGTCATTCTTAAACAACCTTTCTTTTATAGAGTCTTGCATAAGGTTGGCATGTTTTTAGATTCTCATTTAAAAAATAAAAAATAAAAAATAGTTTTCTAAGACATAATAGGGTTTAAGTCAAAAATTAATCCCAAAAAAATGAATTAGAAAATTATTTTTTAGATAACTTAATTAGGGTTTTTATTAATCTTGAATTTCAATAAAAAACTACAAAAAATACTAGGCGCATATTAACTAGTTTGCATAATAGGATTATTCATTTAGAATATGTTCATTAGTAAATTAGGTCATGAGGTGCATGCTAACTAGATTGCATATTAGGCCCATTTGATTTGAATTTGCATGTTAGTAAAATCAGGTCATTTAGCTTAAAAAAAAATGCATTTTTCTAACTCTTAAGAAAACCAAAAAAAATGTTTGCTTTGTGTGATGCAATTTATTTATTTTCTTATTTGAATATTCAATAATGGTTGAGCACCCGTGTGATCACCTTTTGCATAGTAGAAGTCTAGGTTAAAATAAATCCAAGCTGCCTGCAAAACATTTTAAAAAATAAAAATAAAAATAAAAAAAAGAAATGGTACCGAAAGGGCATTAGAAAATTCTAGTGTAACCAAGTCCCCGTACCCTTAGTCTCTGGTTCGTAGGAGTAAAGTAAACCTCCCGTTGCTTTACTTAGGTGTCTAATCGACCTACCGTAAACCGATTAGTGGCGACTCCTAGATAATGTTTTGCATGTTAAAAAAATTAGGCCCTAAGTCGCGATTTGGTATGGGCTTGGGAGAGCCCGAGCTAAGCCATTAAGCTTAGTAATCCATCAACCTAGTTTTAGGTGGCAAACCTTCTTCGGAAAATTAGGTCGCGACAGCTTGGCGACTCCACTGGGGACTTGTGTTAAAACACTTAGTGGACTTAGGCCAATTTTCTTTTTGAAAAATATTTTTGTTTGGCAGCGAGGATCCCAGGTACGTCCCTAACATTTAAGGTGTTAAATGTTTTTGCAGATTGGGAGGTATAAGGGGAGTAGTCTTTGCTAATGTTTGTCTTGCAGGTTGGAGTGTGGGATGAATGATTTATTAGAAGTGCTGTTTGCATTTAAATTGTTGTGCATGCTTTATTGCTTTAGCACCACACTATTTGCACACACAACCTGCGGTCCAACCTGGGCTGCGATAGGATTTCTAGGATGGTTTTGAGAAGTATTCTTCCTCCAAAGCGAGACTGCTATGTAGAGGTTGACCTTCTCTTCCCCGAAAGTTTTTCATGGTGTCGAAATGTGTTTTGTCCATATCCGCGAGACTGCGTGATTATTGGACATTCCATTCGACTGAGCCCGGAGTTAAGAGGACCTGACGTTAATGCGAGACTGCAACGGTCAGATCACCCTCTTAGCTCCACTTTGTTAAGCCTTTTAGATAGAAATCGAGCCTCACGTCTCATGCGATGTGTCTATGTGATTGTCATCTTCCCGGTGAAAGTAAGTTGTCTAAATTCTTGCAATTTACTTACTTTATTGTAATTTTTGTCGGCCCATGACAATAGGTTTCGTCGTCAGTTTTGTTTTATATGCAATGGGGAAAACCGACGTACAATTCATTTCCACTCCCAAAAAAAGAGCTCAAGATGTGGTTGGACCAGCTAGATCAAGATGGCATGAGATATGTGAAAGCTAGGATCCCCCGACTTCTCCCACTGTTAGAGATCAACGTCCACTCTGGTGTAATACAAGCACTCCCTCACTTCTGGTGTCCACAAACTTCCACCTTCATATTTGGTGAGTTCGAGCTGACTCCAACGCTTGAAGAATATAGTGTTGCCATTGGAATGCCCCTGGAAAAGGAACTTGTTAGACCGCCTATCGGTATAGATTCTATTTCTGAATTATCACAATTTTTAGAAATCGAAACCGAAAGAGTAAGGAAGGTTGTCAAAGCCAATTGTTTTGCATGCCCATTTTCATTTTTGGAAGAGTGTTTTGCAAGTCAATCAATGATTTCAAAAGCTAGGATTTTCATATTAGCATTTTTCGGACTAATCGTTTTTCCTTATCAAAGAAATGCTATTAATCCTTCAATTTCTGGGGTGGTTAATCGTGTTTGCAATGGGTTAAATTATGTTAATATGGTTTTAGCCGAAACATTCTTGTCATTGAACCGTTTCAAGCAAAATGAAGAAAAGACCATGCGCGCCCTCCCTGAACTTTTGCAAATATGGTTTTTCTCGCACATAAAGGGTTTTGGGCACCTAATGAAACAATTTAAAATTGATGATTTAAGGCACCCCATACAAAAATTTGCGGTTTTGGAACGTTTTTCCCCAAATAAACAATATGCCCGTTGGGTTAATTTTTTGAAAAATCCTAGGCCCAAGGCATTCCTATGTCATACTAAATGGCTTCATGTTGAGGAAAGCTCGTTTCTCTCACAAGTATGATGAACCGATCCCGTTGCTGGGTCTTTCTGGTGCTACCTCCTACTACCCATATAGGGTGGCCCGTCAGTACAGAGCTCTTCAAGAAGTTCCTCCGCCCCTCAAGACAGAATTGTTCCAAGTTCGTTTTGTTCGTATGGATTATGATTATTTCAACGAGGTCCAGATGATCATTGATGCATGGAATGAATGCCATCTAGAAAAGATTTTGGTGCCCAAGAGACTGAAAGGCAAGGAGGAGGTCCACCATGCATCGGCATTCTACATCCAACAACACCGGATTCCTGCTGCATTACGACCGGTGGTCCCTAATGTGACCGAGAAGCCTACTCAGCGAGCACAAATTGAGCATCTTAAGCGGAAAGTGGAAATGCTTGAAGCCGAAAATAAGAAGCTTCGCAAGACGTTGGGATCCCGAAAGCATATAAAATGAAATGTTTGAGTTTTTGATGTTTAGGGATCTTGATTTCAATTTTTCAATTCAATGCTTTCAATTTTTAGTTCAATGTTTAGGGAGTTGAATTTCAATTCTTAGTTCATTGTTAGGAAGTTTGACTTTATATGTCAAGTAAATTTTTAATAAAATCAGGCGTTTAGACCATTGTCATGGGCCATTTTCCTATTTTGTCATTGGTTCTTACATTACCCCTTTTCTTATAGGTGGTAACGGATCCGCCACGTTCGCCTATTATTACACGATCAAGAGCTAAAATGGCTGACCAAACCGAGATGCGTGATCGTATTACCAGCATGGAAGATCAGCTCAAACAGTTGCTTACATCTATGCAACTTATGACTGCCCAAATCGAATCCCTCCGGGTGAATCCCGTTTCTGCACCTGCTCTACCTGAGTTAATAATCCCAAAACAGGCAAGGAAGGTCCAGATGGTTGATGATGACATGCCTGAATTGGAGGATGACATACCTCCAATCACCGCCGAGAAAGCCAAGTCTGACAGCACTCCTAAGACGGAGCAAAGTGAACGCCTTGCGAAACTTGAAGAGAAAGTGAAACAATTGCAAGGATCGCAGAACTCACTTCCAATTGACTTGTCTGTTTATGAGAAGGTTAAGACGCCAAACAAGTTTAAAATGCCGGAGTTCGAGAAGTATGATGGTACTTCTTGCCCAAAAGCTCACCTGCAGATGTACCATGTAAGGATGGCTCAGCATGTCAAAAATGAGCCCCTTATGATCCAATCATTCCAAATGAGTTTGGTCGGGCCTGCACTGAACTGGTATATTATGAAAAACATAAACCTCCTCGACACTTGGAATGAGGTGGCCGATGCATTTCTCAAGCAGTACAAGTTCAACATGGACATTGCACCTTCACGAGAGGATCTCGAGCGAATGGAGAAAAAGAGGAGTGAGTCGTTTAAAGAATATGCCATAAGGTGGCGAAATCTGGCCGCCCAAATCACTCCTGAACCTACGGACAAAGAACTGATGAAGTTGTTTGTCAAAACCCTCCCATTCGAGTTTCGTAATCGGATGGCCAGCACGTATGTTGAGAACTTCAATCAACTCATCCCAGTGGGTGAACAAATTGAGACAGGGCTGAGAGATGGATGGTTTAATGAACCAACCCCTGCAGGCAAAAGATTTATTGCAAGGAAAGACAAAGAACCGACCACTGAAGTTAATGTTGCATATGCGCAAGCAGCCCCTAGTAAGCCTCCGATTGTTCGTGTCCCCGGGAATCAGCAAGATGGAGGCCGAATGCATGCACCACGGCAATTCCCCAAAAGGCAGTTCTCTCCTCTTCCTGGTCCTTTATCTCAGGTCCTGCTGATACTCCAGAAGAAGGGATTGATCTCCAACGAACCAAAGCGGCCCAATGCTGAAAAATTCTCCAATTATGATCCCTCCAAAAAATGTGAATATCATATGGGAGAGGTGGGCCATTCAACTGATGAATGCATGACTTTGAAGCACAAGATCCAAAATTTATTGGATACTAAGGCATTTTCTTTCCGTGCCACCCAACCAAATGTCAAGAAGAATCCGTTGCCAGAACATGAGGGAAACGTGAATGCAATCTTTGAGTTCAATGCTGGCAAAAAGATGAACTTGAAGATGTCTGTCAAAGATATCTATAGCGGATTAGTTAGAGTTGGTTACTATCCGACAGATGAGAATCCTCCCTTCCCTACCATGAAGGAAAGGGTTCAAGAAATGGTTAAGGCTGGCATGATCGGGTATGCTGACCAAACTGGAGTAGTGTCAACTATCTCTCAAGTCATCATTGATTGGGAGAAAGAATTTGCTGAGCTAAGTACTGAAAAGAGTGAACCTGATCCATTGACCGAGGACATGCCCCCACTTGAGGACGCCTCCGACCACGAAGAACTGTTAGTGGAAGAGCCTTCAACTGATGAGGAGATAATAATTGAGGTGCCCCAGTTGTATCAGTACAACAATAACAAAGCCGTCCCCTGGTCATACGAGCTAGATGTTGACCTGATTACAAGGTCTGGTCGAACCTATGCTCAAGCTAATACCCAACCTGCAAAGCCAGTTACTGATGAAGAGGCTAAAGAATTTCTGGCAATAATCAAAGCGAGTGAGTATAACGTGGTCGACCAGTTGCGAAAATTGCCTGCTCAAATCTCTTTACTTGAGCTCTTGCAAACATCTCCTACGCATCAAAAGTCTCTAATGAAAGTCTTGAGTGAAGTTCATGTACCGGAGACGATCGAGGTAAACCGGTTGGAGGATTTTGTAGGGTCGATCCTTCTCAAAGATTTAATAGCCTTTTCTGATGAAGAATTCCCTCTTGAGGGGAGGGGACATACTAAGGCGTTATATATATCTGTCAAGTGCAAGGCTTCTCATGTGGCTCGAGTACTCATTGATAATGGGTCTGCCTTGAATATCTGTCCATTGGCAACTCTTCATCGCCTTAAAATAGATCCTTCAAAAATAAATGCTGCAAAGACCTCCGTCCGAGCTTTTGATGGTACAAGAAAGGAGGTGATAGGGGAGACCCACCTCGACCTGCAAATAGGTCCGGTGATGTTCAACGTCCTTTTCCAGGTAATGGACATCCCTACTGGATTCAATTTCCTGTTAGGTCGTCCTTGGATTCATACTGCTGGAGCTGTGCCATCAAGTCTTCACCAAAGCGTGAAATTTGTTGTCAAAGGAAAGCTAGTCATTGTTCATGGCGAGGAGGATCATCGGATTTATCATGAGACAGCCATCCCCTATGTCGAGCCGGAACCTAGGGAGGAGTCGAGTTACCAGTCATTCGAGCTCGTGTCCACTATTCATGCATCTCGAGGATCGACACCACCCATCCCTGATGTGTCAAATGCAGCAGTTATGGTAGCAAGAGTGATGGTCGGAAATGGCTTTATTCCTGGTCGTGGACTTGGTAAAAAAGAGCAGGGTATCCGGAATCCGATTGAAACCCCTCGAAGGTCTCGTTCTGCCGGATTAGGGTACCATGGAAGAGGGGGAGGACATGAACAAGAGAGGAAAAACTCATTATTCCTCGATATTCGCAAAACATTCCCCGGCCCTGCTAGAATGATGCATGATGAAGGAGGAGTGATCAACACCCGAGGAATCGCGCCCGATGGATGGAGTAGCATGGATGACCCAACAACTTCAAAGACAGAGGATCCAGATAATGAGATGGAAGGGATCACGACCCTATTCGATGATCTCCTTATAGGTGCCATTAACGAAGAACCATCGGAGGAAATGGGTGCTAGCCCACAAGAGAGCAACCCTATGGTAAACAAGGAGGTGAAATTGGGTCAGTCCAATATCATGAGTGATGACAGTGAAGACCCTGAGGAGTCGAATGGTGACTCCATTGAAGTACAGCATAGTTGGGAGCAACATGAAAAACCCAAAGTTCTCACCCCCGAGCAAATAGTCACTATCAATTTGAGTGACACCGAGGATCCCAAAGAGATAAAAATCGGGGCAAATCTTCCCAAAGATGAGGCCGAGCACCTGACTTAGTTGCTAAAAGAATATCAAGATATCTTTGCCTGGACGTATGCTGATATGCCAGGTTTAGATCCATCCATTGTGGAACATTGTTTGCTCACTAATCCAGACATGCACCCTAAGAAGCAGAAGCTTCGAAGGACTAAACCGGAGCTCTCAAAGAAGATAGAAGAGGAGGTAATGAAACTCCTCAAAGTGGGATTCATCGAAGTCTCGCAGTACCCTGAATGGGTGGCCAACATAGTACCAGTTATGAAGAAAGACGGTCGAGTCCGAGTGTGTGTTGATTATCGGGATTTGAACAAGGCCAGCCCAAAAGACGATTTCCCATTGCCACATATTGATGTTCTCGTGGATAGTACTGCTGGATTTGAATTATTCTCTTTCATGGATGGTTTTTCTGGGTACAATCAGATAAAAATGAAGGTTGAAGACAAAGAGAAGACAACATTTATCACCCCGTGGGGAACCTTTCATTATAAGGTCATGCCCTTCGGGCTAAAAAATGCAGGGGCAACTTACCAACGAGCCATGGTTACGTTGTTCCATGACATGATGCATGAAGAAATTGAGGTATATGTCGATGATATGATTGCAAAAACCCGACCCGGGAGAAGTCATGTCAAAACCCTCAAGAAGTTATTTGAGCGGCTTCGTGAATTCAAGCTCCGTTTAAATCCTGCCAAGTGTGTGTTCGGGGCAACATCAGGTAAATTACTTGGGTTCGTTGTGAGTAGTAAAGGGATCGAGATTGACCCATCTAAAGCCAAGGCAATATGTGAGCTACAACCTCCATCGACAGTGAAGGAGGTCCGGAGTCTCCTAGGGAGACTGAATTACATTGCACGATTCATTTCTCAACTCTCTGAGACTGCAAAGCCATTCTTCAAACTCTTGAAGAAAAACGTACAAGTTGAGTGGAATGATGAATGTCGAGAGGCGTTCGATAAACTGAAGCAATATTTGATGAGTCCACCCGTTCTTGTCCCACCAATATCGGGGCATCCTTTGATTTTGTACCTCACAATCCATAGTGAGTCACTGGGTGCGATGTTAGCTCAGAAAAGTCCTGTGGATCAGAGGGAACGAGCTATTTACTACCTAAGTAAAAAGTTCACTATCTCAGAACTAAAATATTCTGATGCTGAAAAAACTTGTGCTGCGTTAGTATGGGTATTGCATAGACTGCGACAGTACACATTGCATTACCAGACGTTTCTCGTGACTGAGAACGATCCCATCAAGTATTTATTTAATCAACCAGCTCTGGTGGGAAAGTTAGCTAAATGGCAGGTCTTGATTTCAGAATTCGACGTACAGTTCACACCACAAAAATCAGTTAAAGGCCGAGTAATTGCTGATATATTGGCCGAGAATCCTAGAACCATGAATGATGATGATTATCCCCTGGATGATCGTATTTTGGCCATAAATGAAGATACATGGTCCATGTTCTTTGATGGAGCTGTGAACTTGTCCGGTTCTGGTACTGGGGCAGTATTGATATCCCTAGACGGACAACATCACCCAGTAGCCGCGAAATTGATATTCCCATGCACTAACAATATAGCTGAATATGAAGCTTGTATTCTCGGACTTCAGGCCGCAATTGGAATGGGAGTGGCCAAATTGAAAGTATATGGAGATTCTGCACTGATCATACTCCAGACTATAGGTGAATGGAAGACCAGGGATGCCAAATTACTGCCGTATCACAAGTACCTCGAAGAGTTGGTGAAGGAGTTCGATGAAATCTCGTTTGACTACTTGGCTAGATCTCATAATCAATTCGCCGATGCCCTGGCAACATTGTCATCTATGTTGCAAGTTACTGATGGTTTAGAAGTTGAGCCTTTGAAAATCGAGGTTCTAGCCAAACCTTCTTATTGTATGGTCGTGAATGAAGAGCTTGATGAGAAGCCATGGTATTACGATATCATGAACTATATTCAAAAGCAGGAATTTCCTGAAGGAAGCACTCCAGCCGATAGAAAATACATAATGAAGATGGCCTCAAAATTCTTTGTTAGTGGTAAGAATTTATACAAGAGATCTTATGATTCGGTCTTATTAAGATGCGTTGATGAAGCAGAAGCTACCCAAATCATGCAAGAAGTGCATGAAGGAGTTTGTGGCCCACACATGAATGGGCACATGTTAGCCAAGAAGATTATGAGACTGGGTTACTATTGGCTTACGCTGGAAAGTGACTGCATACAGCATGTTAGAAGTTGCCATCGTTGCCAAATTCATGGCGATAAAATAAATGTTCCTCCAACAGAGTTACACCAATTATCTGAGCCATGGCCTTTCTCAATGTGGGGGATCGATGTGATTGGCCCGATAAACCCTAAAGCTTCAAATGGGCACCGATTCATATTGGTGGCAATAGATTATTTTTCAAAGTGGATTGAAGCCGCATCTTATGCTAATGTCACGGCCCGAAATGTTGTGAAGTTTATAAAGCGTGACATAATCGCCCGTTATGGTGTCCCCGAAGCAATTGTCACTGACAATGGGACAAATCTGAATAACAAGTTTGTTGATGAGTTGTTCAGTAAGTTCAAAATCAAGCATTTGAATTCATCACCATACCGCCCACAAATGAATGGAGCTGTTGAGGCAGCTAATAAGAACATCAAGAAGATCCTGGCTAAGACAGCCGAGAATTATCGGGATTGGCATGACAGGTTACCCTTTGCTCTAATGGCGTATCGGACATCAATCCGAACATCTACCGGAGCGACCCCTTTCTCCTTAGTCTATGGCATGGAGGCAGTCTTGCCTGTGGAAGTAGAAATCCCCTCTTTGAGAGTCTTATCCCAAGTGGAATTGTCCGAGGCAGAATGGACACGACAAAGGTTCGAACAGTTGAACCTGATTGATGAGAAAAGGTTAAAAGCTCTTTGCCATGGTCAGGCGTATCAACAAAGAGTAGCCAAGTCTTTCAATCGGAAAGTACGGCCGAGACACTTCGAAGTAAATGATCTAGTTCTGAGAAAGGTGTTGCCGATTTTTCCTGATCCTGGTGGCAAATTTGCTCCAAATTATAGAGGTCCATATATGGTGAAGAAGGTACTCCCTGGTGGTGCTTTAATCCTTACAGAAATGGATGGTCGTGAGTTTTCTAATCCTGTTAACTCCGATGCGGTGAAGAAATATTACCCCTGATAGAATTTGTTGTAAATTGAAGGTACTCATTTCTTCATTGAATTGTGTGGGAATGGATTGAATGAGATGAAAAGTAGGCCCTGCTCCATACACGCATCGAATTCATTTGATTCGGCATATCAGACGTGTTGACCTGAAGTCAGTTAAATGAAAAAAGAAATGCCCTGAGAACACCACCAGTGCCTCGGCCTGGTGGCAAGGGGAATGAATGGGTCCGAAAACAACTAGGGTTCGATCCCTGGAAACGGCAACAAGTTTGCCAAACAAAAAAAAACAAAAAAAACAAAAACAAAAACAATTTTTTTTTTTCATTTTTTCATCCTTTTCTTTCTTTGAGCTGCAAACTCTTTGTGTTCAAAGCTGATGAGTTCATGAAGTGATTGTGACCTTTCAAAGGAAATTTTTGCGTTATAGTTTTACCTGTTTAAATTACCAATTCCACTGAAGATTATCATCGCAGATCAAGATAATGAATGATGTGGAATGGATTGAACATTCTAAATGAGACATGTCAGAATGATGAAAGGCGAGCCCTATTCTATATACAGTCCCATACTTATACACTTGTGAGATGAGTGTAGGAAGTTCCATATCTGCAAGGTAAAGAGTTCTCTCGCAAAAGGTACGATGACCGAAATGATGAGGGGCAATTCATGTTTCTACCCCAAACACCACAGGTGATCCATTGCTTAACCTTTTTGAGCCTATACACTTATGGATATTCTTTCAAATTATCCCTGTCAAGAACCACCCCCACATCGGGGCAACTAAGAGATCAAATGGCATCGTGAGGTGAGGAAAATGAATTGAAATTTTCTTGCTCTCACTTGCATCAATCTTCAAGTTATGCTATTACATTGAATTCATGTGTTAATTTAAGTGCCTTAGGATGACGAAGAGCATTTCTTTCTCTATCCTATACACTTATATCCTTTGCATAGCCCACTTGAGCCTGCAATTTCATTTCCTTAAACCCAGTTGATGATCATCCCCCACACTGGGGCAAGGCAAAACCAATCGATGATCAACCCCCACACTGGGGCAAGGCAAAAGGCAGATGAAGACTCTTGAAAGGTTATAGTGTCATTCAAAGTGTAATTGCTTGACGCATGCATTATGCGCAAGAATTGAATTCAAAATAGAACTAATGGCATGAAAAAGCAGTGTGCCTGGTAAAAGCAAGGCCGATGCCCATGAAAAAAAGAAGTGAAGAAAAAATGCATGAGAGCTAGGGGCATAAAAAGCAGTGTGCCTAGTAAAAGCAAGGCCAATGCCCATGATGAAAAAGGAAAGTCAAGATAGGTGACTGTCAATTGTAAGAGTTGAATCCCAATGGGGCAATACTCAAAGAACTCAAATGCTGAGTTTTTACAATCAATGGGGCACTTCATGAAGACAATCCCCGATGGTGAAAAAGAAAACTGGTGGCAATGCCAAGATGATCATCAACTCTCACCATTTACACACTTTTTGAGCCTAATGATCCTTTCATTTCTCAACCCATGAACCCAGCCTACGTTACGTCCCTTATAAAAGTCTCTTCAGATTAGGGCACTTGAATTAGCATATGGATTCACATGTTTTTAAGCATTGCTCGAAGAAGTGCGAGCAAAATTATTTCTTTCTCATTTTGCAGGGTTCTTGACTTGTAAACCCGGAGATGATTGCAAAGTATTGTTCTTTCATTAGCCTTGACTCGAAGAGTCCCTCTTTGTTGAGCCATTGACCAAGCCCACATCACAGTCTTGATAAAGGCCTCTCAGATTGACAAGGTCATACCGCTTGCGAGAATACTCGAACCCTCGTCGACATGATGAAAGTAAGATTGAGTGATTCCTGTGATCCCACATTAATGGTTGGGACAAAATAGCCTTCTTAATGAGAGTGAGTGAAAGTCCTTTCTAACTGAAAGTCTC
This sequence comes from Eucalyptus pauciflora, assembly GCA_007663325.1. Taxonomy (NCBI): domain Eukaryota; kingdom Viridiplantae; phylum Streptophyta; class Magnoliopsida; order Myrtales; family Myrtaceae; genus Eucalyptus; species Eucalyptus pauciflora. Next base: position 166,785 of record VMYD01000304.1, on the reverse strand, counting down.
TCATTTAGGATTTTTGAAAATCCATATCATGAGTGAAAATTGTCTTAAGCGGTGATTCTCCTCAGTGGAAATTTGGTGGTGCAAATATGGTAAAACCATCATGCACAAATCTTGATTGAATAAAAAAAAAAAAAAAACTTCAGTGGACTTTGGAGTGTGCTGAATTGCTTACTTTTTTGGTAAATGCATGTATTTTTGCTCTAATCATGTCTGACAGGTAATATTTCCTCGAAGACCCAAGAGCTCCTGACATTCATGTTCCTTTCAGAAGCCTCAAGGTGAGAAACCTCCATGAATATTTGAAGTACATCCTTGATGTTCCAAAACTTCTTTCTACCAAGAGGTAAGTGACCTCCACGAATATCCCAGGTTTTTCCTAGGTATTCCCAAATTCTTGATATATGTCTCAAAAACTTTTTTTGTTAAGCATTTCATTCTGGATATGAATGCTTTCTGATCCTTTTCGTTGTACCTTAGTCTGGATCTAGGTATTTCGAGTCCTCTTAATTCAATATTCATCTCACCTAACATTGAGTGTCTATTGGTTAAGTTCTCAAAGTCTTGACATCTCAGTCTGGATCTGGATGTCTCAAAAACTTTTTTTGTTAAGCATTTCATTCTGAATATGAATGCTTTCTGATCTTTTTCGTTATACCTTAGTCTGGATCTAGGTATTTCGAGTCTTCTTAATCCAATATTCATCTCACCTAACATTGAGTGTCTATTGGTTAAGTCCCCAAAGATTTTTCTCCAAGTTGCAACGCCGGGCGACCGAAGAATGGTTCGGTTCCTAGCCAAGCAAAATCTCCATTTAGGCGACCGTAGAATGGTACGGGTCCTAAACAACATTTATTGCTCTAACAGGCGACCGTAGAATGGTACCAGGCGACCCGGGTAGCGAGCGGGGCCTGTCCCAGAAAAGCGAGAATGGTGGGTCCTAAAAGCAATTGTATTAGACCTAGAATGGGGCCGAGAAAGCAACCCTTCTCGCCACCGCTAACAGAATGGTACGGGCCCGAGAAAGCAGCTCCTTCCCATACACCAGAGAATTACGGGTCCTAGGAAAGCAGTTCCTTACAAAACTTTTTGCTGTATTGGGCGACCGTAGAATGGTACGGGTCCTGAGAAAGCAACCCCTTCCTGCCGTATCGGGCGACCGTAGAATGGTACGGGTCCTGAGAAAGCAGCTCCTTTCTGCCATACTGGGCGACCGTAGAATGGTACGGGTCCTGGGAAAGCAGTATTGTCACAAAGTCATTTTACTATTCTAGGCGACCGTAGAATGGTACGGGTCCTGGATAGGTAACACCAACTATCTCGAACTACTCTATCCTCCTCGAAGGTAAGTTATTCCAGGTAGGTTCATCTATCATTTGCATTAGTATTTCCATGCATCATATAAATTGCATTAAAAAAAATGGAATTCATGTTCCAACAAAAATCATTCATTGCATGAACATGACCAAAATTTAGGCCTCAATTTGTCTTTAAAGGCAACCTCTGCGAGCCCACCTTCAAAGAGGGGCAGCTGTTGACACCTAAATTTTGCCTAATCATTTAGTAATTAGTTGCATAAAAAAAAGCATAAAAAAAGTAAAATTTGCATTTCATGTAGTCGAATTTGCATCGGTACTAAAGGGCAACAAGACGCGGCGGCTCGCGATTGACAATATGCACAAAAGGATGGTATTTCTTTGCTTGTCTAAAAAAAAAACACAAAAAAGAGAGGAAAAAGAAAAGCAAAGAAAGAATTCTTCACTGCACACGCGAGAATTATGGAGAAAAGCCTGCGCAGGAAGATGGGCTCACAATTTTATAATATTTTATAGTGAGTTGTTGCAAGGAATTCTCTCCTTCCTGGAGAACGAATCGGATGGGGAAAAAAGTCCGAAGTTGCAGCCATCCTCTTTCACACAAAGGCGGTTGAACATCTATGGAATAGGGGGAACAAGTAGCCGCATAAGAAGCTTCAAGCACGAAGAAGAAAAAAGAAAGAAGTGCCCCCCCCCCCGCACGTCCATTGTCTCTCTCTAATTAATGCATGCACATGCATGCACAAGAATTCGGCGGACGTGAGGAGCCTCGAAGAAGCAAAAGAAAGCCCATATTATAATATACTCTCTCAAGTGTGGGTTGTGAATTTTGCTGAAGGAAGAAGCAAGTGACAAGCAAGAAATGTCAAAAGTTGTGGCTAAATTAATGAGTGTCAGGTCGGTAGCCTCCTTATGTGAAAAAAAAAAGAAACGGACGTGAACAGCAAGGAAAAATTACGGCCGCCTCCTATTCACACTAAAGTCGGTTGGACTTCAAGAACCCTATAAATACGCAAGAGGGGAACGAAGGAAAGGAGGAGGAAATTCAGGAAGGGAGGGGGATGCTCGTTTGAGAGAAAGAAAAGAAAAGTGAAGTTGGGGGAGGATATTAAAATAATGAGGTGAATAGTGAGTGTCAGAAACCAAAAAGAAAGGGAAGTGTGAGAGAGACAGAGAAAAGAGGGAGAGGCTACGTAAGAGAAAAGGGGGGGAGAGATAAAATAATAAAAAAAAACAAAAATCACTGTTTGTCTTCCTCCTCCGCACCTGCGCACGCGTCTCCCTCCGCGCCGATTTCGCGCCCGCACCTCCGCCACCACCGCTCTACCAGCACCTCCGGGCCGCCATCTCCGAACACCCGCAAGCTCCACCGGCACACCCGCGCCCGGCCTTCCGCCCTCGACGCTGCGCTGTCGCTGCCGCGCGCCACCGCCGCCCCAAGTCCCATCGCCTGAGCAGGAGCCAGCCCCGACTCACCTTCGCGGCCGCACCTCTGCCCATCGCCGGTCGTCGTGCCGCTCACCAGCCCGACGCCGTGAGTCCCAGCCCTCAGCCTGCTCGTCGCCACACCACCACAGCACCTTCATCCGCCTCCTGCAGCAACCCGTGCCCGACGCCAGCCACCCGCATCACTACCGCTCGAGGACTTCGCCGCCCGGCGCTGCAGCCGTCCACCAGCTGCTTTTCCTCCTCCCGGCGAGCAGCGCGTCCGCCGCCGCGCCTCTGCCCTCCGCGCCACCGTCCCCGTCGCTGCACCCCGAACCGGTGCCCGCATCTCCTTCCAGCGAGCTCGCTTCCGTGCCGCCGTCTCTGCACACGAGCCGGACACCACCAGCAACACGTCCCGGGAACCTGCACCTCCACCTGACGCCGTGAATACCAGCCACCACGCCAGCAACCCGCACTTGCGCCTCCACCCCGGTTCCAGCCACCTGCATCAGCTCAAGACCTGCAATTCCAGCAGCAACGCTACACGCCGGAGTGAAGATCGCCGCCCGTCCGACGCCGTACCACATCACGCCTCCGCTCACGACCGCACCGACCGTCCGCCCAGATCTCGCCGGAGTCCCAACGCCGACCGCCGGCCTTCCTCCACCCGACGCACCCTTTTTGTCCCCGTTCATTTGCGTTATAGGTAGTGTTTTTATTTTTACTTTTGCTTTTTACTTTGTTTACTTTTCAGTTTATTTTATTCTTTTTTTATTTGTGTTTTTATTTTTCTGTTTGTTCTGATAGTTTTTTTTTAGTTTAAGTGTTTAACTTGTAATGTTGGATATTAATATTTTGTGAACTTAGCATGCATTATCCGTAAGGATTTTGTCTGAAATTAATATAATTATTAATTTGGTCCGAGAGACATCGGATCATTTTTTAGTTACATTAATTTTTGGGTTTTTGGTAGAATTTCAATTGTTAAATCACGATAATTATTTAATTTGGTCCGTAAGACTTCGGATCAGATTTGTAATTATTTTGATCTCTTTGTCGTGATAATTAGGGTTAGAATGATCGTTAATTTAACCTGTGAGACAACAGGTTATTTTTTCGACTATTTTAACCCTTCCTTGGTTGATTTTGTTGATAGTTTAGATTTATTTAATAATTACTTGTCTTTAAAAAAACTAAAAACTAAAAAATCAAAAATCAAAATCTTGCATGAGCATATAGGACATGTAGGTTTAGTACTTTTTTTGGTTTTTTTTAGAATTGCATTTTTAGATGTCTTTTTAAGATAGGTTAAGGTCATTCTTAAACAACCTTTCTTTTATAGAGTCTTGCATAAGGTTGGCATGTTTTTAGATTCTCATTTAAAAAATAAAAAATAAAAAATAGTTTTCTAAGACATAATAGGGTTTAAGTCAAAAATTAATCCCAAAAAAATGAATTAGAAAATTATTTTTTAGATAACTTAATTAGGGTTTTTATTAATCTTGAATTTCAATAAAAAACTACAAAAAATACTAGGCGCATATTAACTAGTTTGCATAATAGGATTATTCATTTAGAATATGTTCATTAGTAAATTAGGTCATGAGGTGCATGCTAACTAGATTGCATATTAGGCCCATTTGATTTGAATTTGCATGTTAGTAAAATCAGGTCATTTAGCTTAAAAAAAATGCATTTTTCTAACTCTTAAGAAAACCAAAAAAAATGTTTGCTTTGTGTGATGCAATTTATTTATTTTCTTATTTGAATATTCAATAATGGTTGAGCACCCGTGTGATCACCTTTTGCATAGTAGAAGTCTAGGTTAAAATAAATCCAAGCTGCCTGCAAAACATTTTAAAAAATAAAAATAAAAATAAAAAAAAGAAATGGTACCGAAAGGGCATTAGAAAATTCTAGTGTAACCAAGTCCCCGTACCCTTAGTCTCTGGTTCGTAGGAGTAAAGTAAACCTCCCGTTGCTTTACTTAGGTGTCTAATCGACCTACCGTAAACCGATTAGTGGCGACTCCTAGATAATGTTTTGCATGTTAAAAAAATTAGGCCCTAAGTCGCGATTTGGTATGGGCTTGGGAGAGCCCGAGCTAAGCCATTAAGCTTAGTAATCCATCAACCTAGTTTTAGGTGGCAAACCTTCTTCGGAAAATTAGGTCGCGACAGGTCTGAAGTTTGGGAGTGATGTCAATGAGTATATGCACAAACACAGGAAGTTGTTGCGATCTAACTAGTCTCAGCAAAATAAGAGATAGGATTATCCAAAACAAAACAGAAAAAGGACACGGATTGTTCACGTGATTTTGTTTGGGTTTATCAACAACTATGCTTAATACTCAATTTTGCGGTTCCCTGCTTGGGAAAAATGCTTAAAAAAATTGGGAATTTGGCTTGATTATCATGCACGTTGCCCCTCCAAAATTTTCTGAAAAGTCAATTTCAAATTATTATGAATCTATCTTTTGGACTGGGGAGTCAAAATAAAGGTGTCATCTTTACTTAAAGTGCTATTTATTCACTTAGAATCTCGAAAATATCCAATAAATATATGGTTTCTTTAATATTGTATTTGGGACGATCCGATGTGCTATCTATTTTTGCAGTGGCGGCGGCGGCAGCAGTGGGAGCAGCTGCGGCGGCGGCAGCAGTGGGAGCAGCTGTGGTGGCGGCGGCTTGTGCTGAGCGGCCGTGGCCGGCGGCGGCAGCAAAGCAGCAGGCACCAGCAGCATAGCTGCGGCAGGCAGCGGCTGGTCTTGCAGAACCCGACGGCAGGCAGCAACTGGTCTTGCAGAACTCGTCGGGGAGATTGAGCTTCAGCAGCAGCTTGTCGCTCTCGAGGGAGGAATAGGAGATGTCGAGGTCTGCTCTGTCCACTTTCAGGGTCAAGGAGGAGGAGATGGATAGGAAGAAGGTGGTTTGTGACTGCATCCTCTCCCACCAGGTTCGGATCAAGGAAGAGACCAAACGCTTGGCCACCATTCGCAACGTATGCAACATGAAGTCCACACATGAAATTGGTTTACTCGGGGGCTTTTTCTTTTCTATGTTCAAGTAATAGCAAATAAGAGGTGAGGGGTTTTTGTGGTTATATTCATGGAGAGTTTTTTGTTACTTGTTTTGGGAATGAACAGCAAAACAGCATTAAAGATGACGGTGGCAAGTATAAAGCTGCTGAGGAACAAGAGAGGCGATGGTGAAGTAGATGAGGCACGACATCATGTCTGGTCAGGACACCGCTGCTAGTGTCCGAGTACAGCTAGTTCTTTCACTACGATTTGCTTTTGGTTATTGCATTGGCAGTTGGTGTGGCTTTTTGTATTGGACGTAATTCATGTCTACGTTGAGAGAAATTGGTCTTGAGAAAAATGGTTACTCTCAAATTTCCATTGATTTTTGTATATCTAATTTATAATTAGAATGCTTTGAAAGTGTTGAACTTGAAATAGTCATATTGGTTTTTGGTTGCATTCAGTCATTTGTATCATCCGGGGTGTGAAAAAATTCATATTCGAACGAATTTTTGAGATTTTGAATCCGCATCTCATTTTACTCAGGAAATGCTCTATACATATCTTGGACTTCTAGGAGACTTAATGTGACACCCTGAAATTTGACCCCGTCTCGATAATATGAAATAGGCATTTCGTCGACGTGCCTATGGTTATTTTTTTCGGAGCTGGTCTCTTACGAGTTAACTAACCTATTAGGTGAGACCGTTAAGGGATATAAATGCGATAGACTCGAGAATTCGATCGGAAATCGACTATCGACTGTTCGAGCATAATAATCTGCAAGAATCAATATGATACAGTTATAATCGAATTGTGATCGGATATAGGTCGATTCAACAGAATCATGTAATTGAATTGGGGGTAATTCCGTGTGATTGCGAAATTCGTGTCGAACAGCACTGACCCGATTTTTTATCAATTTTATACTTAGTATATGTAATTGAAACCTTGCGATTTTTACAACAATTAAGAGTCGTCTATGAGTCGAAGATGCACAAACGTGAATCGAAAATTATCAACCACGGGTCAAATGCGCTAAAATTCCTAAAAGCTACCCGATAGGTTAGGTTGTACTAAAATCGAGTTCGGTCGATTTTAACCACAAAATTGAATTCAATTTTGGGAATCGGACATTTGAGCATGTCACGATTCATTTTTAGAACTTCGTCTCATTTTTAGGGGAATTTTCGTCGAGTTCGGAATTTTTGCAAAAAACTAATTTCGGCAAAAATAAATTAAGAGAGGAAATTTGTATGGGCTACCTTATTGGAATATTTGACCACCAAGAAGAGTTTGTTTAGGAAGAAATTGAAGGAAAATGGCCATTGGAGGGATGCAAGACTTTGTGGGCTAAAGACTTTGAGGCACAAGCACTTGAGTGCTTGGATATTTAGGCTTGGCTCTCATTGGATGTTGCTTAGACTTTCTTGGTCTCTCTCCCTCCTTCCAATTTCCCCTTCCTTTCCCATGCATGCAGACCCTTTTCCCTTCTGCCTTCTTCCTCTTCTTCCCACCTTTACTTCCCCTCACGTTTCCTTCCTCACGTTGATGCCGCCTCTACTCCATCTTCATTTTCCCATTTCCAGCATCGACCACCCAATGCCTTCACCAGCAGATCGCTGCCCCTGTCCATCCGTGCCACTCAATCCAGCGTCCAGCGCCACCATCCCACCAGCCCCAACGCCTCCAGCGTCCGCCTCACGCCCTCAACCACACGTTTAGCTAGTCCGCCAACCTCCAGCCCGCCAAGTAGCTGCCTATAGCACCCTCACCGCTCCAGCCACGCACACTTGGCCGTCCAACACCACCAGTCGAGCCCAACTAGCCCACCTCAACCCCAAGCGGAACTGGATTCCAGCCCTTGGCCGTGAGCCTTGTGGGCTGTTTTTAGTCTCGACTAAGCTTCTGTTGGTGACGTCGTAATCCCAAGTCCTCACCGCCGTTGCGCCGCCGTCGCCGTGAACCGGTCATTGCCCTAATCCGGTGAGTTAACGCCCTAATCTTGGATTAGGATGTTAATTACACTTAGTAGGTTAGTTAGTGTTAAATAGGATTAGTGTTAAGTAGTTAGTTAGGTTAACTACTTAGTTAGGCTAGTTTGGTTAGTGTAACTAGGTTAGTTTTTTTTTTTTTTTTTTTTTTTTTTTTTTTTTTTTTTTTTTTTTGTGTAACTAGGTTAGTTAGATGGTTACTTAGTTAGGTTACTACCCTAGGTTAGGTTAGTTGAACTTGGGTTAGCTTAGTTAACCGTGGTTAGTTAATCAAGGTTAGTTTAATTAAATTAGATTTAGTTAATTAATTGTAATTTATTTAATTAACCATAATTAGCGTAATTTGTGACGGATTAGCCATTTTTTTCAGAATTTTACACTGATTCTCGTGGTTGAATTTATATGTGAAATTGATTGCTTATTTGTGCAATTGAGTGCTTGGTGCTGATTATGCATTATTATTGTAAAATTGGATTTTATGGTATTTAATTTGAAAAATACCGGGTGTCGGTTTTTCATGCAAAATTTTTATATAGTATATAAAATCGGGGGATTTTGAAATGAGAATGTACCATACTTACTGGTTTAATTTAAACGTGTGACCATGAACGATTATTTTACTGGGATGATTTTTAATACGAAGAAAAGTGGCAAAGTCCATTATTTGAACACGAGGTATTTTGAGTACAAAGCACAGTGTTTTTGGATAAGTATGTGCGCATGTGATCACCTAAATACCTTGATGCATTTACACGGAGTAGTGAATCCGTCTTGATGCGTTTACGTGGGACGATGCCTGATTAAGTTCGGATGGCCCACGTCAACGGAGGCCGGTTGCGGTGGAGGCCAGACCAATGCTCCTTTATGGAATGCTGTCTTGATGCGTTTACGCGGGATGATACCGTGCCTGACGAAGTGGGACGATGCCCAGTTATGCCAGATGACCGCTGACTATTAAGTTGGCCATGGCCATTGGGTCGTAATAACTAGAATACGCCTGAGTGGTTGTGATAGTTGCGCTTGATTATGGGGCAAAATTGTGTAGCACGATATGCGACGTGTCATAACAATTTTGCCTTATAATCGGGACCATTGTGATTATTTGTGATTGAAATGATGTGTTTCGGTTATTAAGTAATGCTTGCTGCATTGATAATGGTATATGTGATGTACTAATGTGTAGGGATGTGCCGAGGCAAGATAAGTCTTGTGTGATGTCTGTTTAGGCTGCCTCCAGGTGAATTTGTGTCCTAATTGGGGTTTAGGGTTTTGACTCGTTGAGATTTTTATCTCACCTTGTCGTGGGTTAATATTTTCGGGTCCTTAGTATGAAGAGGCAACCCGTTCGTTTTGGGGTACCGAAGGAAATAGACTACGAGTCCTCCTACTTCCCTATTCCAAGGACCACCTGGACCCGTGAGTTAGTTGTGACCACTATTTGGGTCGATGAGGGTCTTCGTCACTGGGTACCCCATCACTTCAAGGCATGGTTCATTGACTATTATAATGGGGCTCGGGAAGGTCCTTTGTAGGGTTTTGACAGATCTCCCGTTGGAACCGAGGATGGGGAAGTAGCTCACCTAATGACATCGACATTCCTGATGGTGTCGTGGAGAACCCGAAGCTCGAGACGGAAGGGTCTGGAGCGTAGGTGGCCCAATAGTTTCTTTTTGAGTTAGATTGTATATAGACCTGTAGGGCTAATCTAATATGTTTATAAAGCGTGGTTTGTGATAAGTGGCTGTCCTGTTTTTATTATCCCTGTGTTTATTTGTTGTTTGGGGTTTATTAGTTTGCTTCCGCATGTGCATAAAACGAATAGGTCGGCAACGCGTCCTAGGACGGCGCATTTTTAGTCAACCGCCGAGGGATGTGCGCGTGCCCGGGATTCGGGGCATGACACTTAACATTCAAGTAGGGATGTTTTTATATTTGAATCAATCACATATCACAGACTTATAAAAGACTTAACATTCAAGAAGGAATGCCTTTATAACTGAATCAATCACTCGAGACTTCAGCATTCCGATCAACAATGCTGGTAAAAAAATATTGTGGACCCACCTAAAAAGCCTAAAGGTGGCTTGCATATGTGACTTCATTACATTGAATTGGACCTAACAAATGGCGTTGCATTGTGGAAATTGCTTTCTAATGTGGATGAGGGCCTGTGTCTAACACATGCATGAAATTGACACGTGAAACCGATGACTGCAAATCCGAGCCAAGGGATCCAACAAAAGCAAAGCAGAATCCCAAGCTGTACATATGCGCCCGTTTGATTATTTCATTAAGAGTTGAAAAAAACTAATATATTTTGCACAAGAATGAGTATTTCCTGCAGGTCTACAAATACGCAGAGATATGGAAGTTCTATTGATAATCACGGATTTTAGTGTCTTTAGTGTAGAAGTACACAAGTATTTAAACCTCTAGTAAATCGCTGGGCTGAAGAAAAGAAAACAATGAGACTTCATTTTATTGTTGGACGCAAATTGTGCAACCCCAAGATCTCCATAACCAGAACAAGAACATGCATAATTGAGTAGAAAGATTAACGCACCTGTTTTGGGATCCATCGAAGATAAAGCGGAAGCAAAAAAGGGATTACCTACATATCAAGGGGATCCACGCATCAAGTCCTTCTCCTCTATTGCCCTCCGTATCACTGGCTCAATGAGGCGGCCCCCCCTCACGTTTAGCGTCCCCCCCTCACGTTTAGCGTTAGGTAAACGCCCCTTAGGTGAGGATACATGTGAGAATTAGGGTTAGAGTAGAGACTTGAGCACTATTTATAGAGTTTCCAGCCAGTCCCCCTCATTACGGGCCAGGCTCAACTCGGCCCACACTAGCCAGCTCATATTAAACTAATTAAGAAACCTTCTATCTCACCTTAGACCAACCATGTTTTACGGTAACCGTAAAAACAGTAAATTACAATATCAATTAATTTAGTACACATTAGGAAAACTCTTACATTCTCCCACTTGGATTATATTAATTGAAATCATACTGTATGTGCGCACATTTGGTCTAGAGATAATTCTTAATAGTCAATCATATCCCATAAAGTCTTAAACACCGAATCATGACGATAATTGCATGTATACACACAGAGCCTTCCATGGTCACGAATGCTCTTAACTTTATTGACATGGATTCAATATGGTAGTGTGTTAAATGGATAATATCTCTCATAGAGAGATCCCATTTGTCAGTCATCATTCTCTTACCTTAGGTGTCACAAAAACTTGTGCCACTAGAGAATGCTTTATGGTTCCAATGAACCCACATATGTCTTTTCCTTATGGTTAATCTTTCTTTATGTATCACAAGACATATGCACAAGGCTAATAACCGAATGCCTGGATGCCCCTAGCCTTCACTCAAGGTTTATACAATCCCTTGAGACTTTATCAATATGTATTCAACATAATAACAACACATTCAAAAATATTTTATTGAATGCAAAAGTTGATACATATCAAACCGTTACAAAGTGTAACGAACACAGATGAAACCTTTATCAAAGTAAAGCCAAAATAGCTCCCACTAAACAATAGCATCTCATGATGCTCCTAGGCCCATGCTAATGACGTGTCGCTCAAATACACATGGGCGTAGGCCTTTAATTAATGGATATGCAACGATATCATCTGCGGAAATATGTTATATTATTACGTTACCTTTCTGTACTGTTTTCTTTTGGTAAAAAATTTTGACCACCATATATTTAGACCCCTTGAGACCTCTATAGTAAATAAATAATACTACAAATTTGTTATCTCAATACAACCATATGGGTCTATCCATAAAGTTAAAATGATTAACTCTTTCATGAGGTTCCGGAGCCTAATAGCCCAAGTAACAACCTAAAAGAATATTACTAACGCTGCTTACATAGTAGATAAATAACATAGAACTTTATTTACTGCACTTCCTACTAACATAAATATGTATTCCGTTATTGATCACATATCATCCTAACAGCCATCAAAGTTTACATCTAAATACCCTATTAGCTGCAAGAATTGAACATGTCTGTAAATTAGCAAATAATCTCGTCCTTTTTTAAGTACCTCAAAACCTTCTTGGCAACAACCCAGTGATCACGTCCTGGATTTGACTGATATCTGCCTAGAAGTCTCGTCACAAAGACGATATTTAGTCTAGTGCAAATTCGAGCAAATATTATACTTTTAAGTGCACTGACATAAGGTACGCCCTTTAATTAGATTTTCTCAATATCTAAATAAGGATAATGTGATAGATTTAGTCCATCACCCTTAACAATAGGAGCAATTCCTGACTTGCAATGATGTATATTGAATAATTCCAAAATACGATCAGCAAATGTCCTCTGAGAAAATCTAATATAATATGGAAAAGACAATCCTTACGGACCTCAGTGCAAAGAACAAGAGATGTCTTAAGGTCACTACTTTTAAGCAAAATATCATGTACATAGAGTATGAGAAAAATAAATTTCCTCCCACTGACCTTGCAGTATATTGAATTATTTTGTTCCCAATTGAACAAAATAATAACACTATGAAACTTTAATAATATTGTCTAGAAACTTACTTAAAACTATGAATAAGACTTTTCAGTCTACACACAAGTTTACTTGAAACATCTATTGCAAAATCCTCCAATTGAACAATATAGATTTTGTATCCATTTGGCGTAACTCCATATCAAAATAAATTATTAATGCCACATTCTTTCTGAAAGAATCTTTAAAAATACTAGAAAGAAATATTTATTTCTTCACTATTAACTATCCACCCATTTTTCAGAGTGAAAACTTTAGCTACCAATTTGGCTTTAAATTCCACAATCTTTCTTTGAAATTCTTTTAGTTTTGTACGCCAATTTGCAACTAATGAACTTATGATCTTTAAGCAAGTAAGTTAGTTTCCAAATACTATGATGTTTCATAGATTGTATATTGCCTTTTATGGCATCTAATCACTTACTTGATTGAGAATAAGAAACGACATTTATAAATGCCATTACATCAACCATATAGTGGATATTATAATCATGCTCTCACAAATAGACTATATAGTCTGATGGTATAACTAATCGTCTTTCCCTAATAAATCTCCTTAATAAAGCTGCAACCACTTCATTCTGCACTTGAGAGGTTTAAGAAATTTCATTATAAACTATATCAAGAATAGTACCTTGAACCTCAACAAGTTTAGTCTATGGTACAGGAGATTCCATAATTATCTGTATAGGTAAAGACAAAAACACAGTAACCTCCATCATATTATTAGCTTTAATAGTCTGAGAGCAGCTATCCTCTACAATTACGTCAATCTTTAGAAACTTTAGAGTATGTGATTCAATAATTCTTGCACCTTCTTTAGGGTCATAAAATCAATACCCCTTTAACAATCTAGATAAGATACAAAATAATTCCGAGTGGATTTGAATTCCAACGTATTTAATATTGGATTAGATAACCTCACTTTTGCATGACACCTCTAAATTTCATATGATTTAAGTAATTTATGTCCAGTCTATAACTCAAAAGAAGTTTATGAAACAATTTTTGTATGTGAAAATGTTACTTTCAAAATATCAGCCCACAAAAGACTAGATAAATTAGTCTTACTAATCATACTCATCACCATGTTCAATATAGTGCATTTATGCCTTTCGGCCAAATCTTTTTGTCAGGATTTTCAGGTATAGTAATTAAGTTACCACCCCAGAATCTATCAAGTATTTGATAAATAACCCTTTAAATTATTTTGCATTGTTATACTTGCCAAATTACTCACAGCCACTATTAAGCTTGACAACATTTTAAGACTAATTGTAATTGTTTTATTCTTTATCTCGGTCATTTTCCTTAAATAGAAAACTTTCGAAAACAACCTTTTAACCATATATGAGATGTATATGTTCATTAGGACTTAAACACAATCTTTGCAGATGTGTCATAATTTCAATATCAGACAAGACATAATTTCAAGCAATTAAGACTTCCATCATCTTATAGTAGTGCAGTCTGCAGGCAAACCTCTTTTCAAGTGTTCCAGAATGGAACGCTTCATGGACAGTAAGCAAATTCAATTGCTCTTTTCTCAAGCAACAAATCATATGTCCACAACTTAAAATTTGAAACAGTAAAAACCTCAATAATATTGGAGTTATTAATTACAGAAAATGTGACTGAAAAAACAAGTAATGTATATAATTAGCATCATGTGAGCACCGTATAACTTGACGTACAAGTACACATCTAGAGAGTTACACACATAATCATATAATCACCCTTGGGCAGAATATATGACATGTAGTTGTACACTCCCCACATGATAGCGGTTATGAGAATATATTCCAATTCTTCGTGAATTCATCACCTTTGAGCATATGAATCACTAGAATCAGTCATTCCTCCACCATACTATCATGTATCCCTCCATGAACTAATACACAATCACCTCCTTTGGGAGTATGATTACGCATTAGACCAGGAGACATCCCAATCATCATACGAGATCGAAATTTCTCAAACCCAATCAAGCGTGCCACTTTGGCGGTCACTACTCAATTGAATCCTTGAAACTCTCTCATACCAGGGATATAAACTTTACTCCTCACATACACCATATACATGTGATTTTAACTTTAGTGATAGGGGCAGCATATCACCAAAATCACATATTATGCTAATTACATTGCTTTGTTCATTAATAAAATCTTTATTATACATACATACATACATATATATATATATATATATATATATATATATATATATAGAAGCAAGCATCTCTTGTGTACCCCGATTACTAGTTACTAGAACAACATTAAAAGAATGCTGATCTAGAATATCTCTCACAAATTAACATCAATAGTAATACAGGGTACACCAAATCGACAAGCTTGACAGCTGATCCATTATCACTCATGAGTTCATAAGGCAAAAAATAACTCCAAGGCCAACAACTGATTTATTAGCCAATTTTTAAGTAACAAATTATCATTGTAATCAACTAGTGGCCTGTTAATTGAGTCAAACCAGAGAACTAAATATCTAAAATTTAACAGTAGATACTATTGCTCTGTGTAAATGTTGTCATACTCCTTAACCATAAAAAATATTCAACTTGATAGACATTAACAAGTGACCAGATGAGTTCATGTACAATATGCAGTAACTTAATTGACATGCATTACCCACATTCAGCAGATGTGTTAATCAGTACAATCAGTTTGGTCACGAGTTCTTAAGATGTCCATCATTCAAAGATTACCAGTGTGTAAAGGAGTATGCTTAAACAACAAAAAATTTATAATCAATACATAGCTCAATTATTATCCCATAATGGTTGTATCTCATTAAGCCAGTTTCAGTTCACAATAAAGTTTAATTTTTATTAATGATTCACACCATTATAATGTTTATGTGATAACATACCAGTAACCCAACATTTATATTTCCAAAATCATAGAAAATATAAGAAAAATATGCAAAAATATACTAAAAATACACGTATTTAGGGTTCCGTATGTATTTTCACATCCATAAGATTATCAAACATGTAAAATAAATACACCAAGACATAGAGGATGATCATACGAACCTAACGCCACCATCCACGTGCCGATCGGAGACTCCACACGCCCGCACGCGCCGCCTGAGTGCGCGGCACGTGGAGCCCATGCGGGTACGTAACTGACCGGTTAAAACCGATCCGACCGGCAACAGTCCGACCGATTCCCGATCCGACCTCCCGGTCCAGCCGCCCAGTCCGACCGGTTGATTGGTCCGGTTAATAGTTGACTAGGTCAGGTTAGGTCAACGGGTCGGGTCGGGTCAACGGGTCGGGTTGGCCACCAATCGCGTTCGGTTCGGGTCGCTGACGTCATCGTGACGTTAGCACCTCGTGTGTGGTGCACGCGCGAGGATCGGATCCGGGTCGCTGGCGTCATCATGACGTCAACACCTGTGTGTATCGCACGCGCGAGCCTCGCCTCGCGCATGGAGGCATGTGGGGCGCGTCTTTGACGCCCCACCGGCACATGGCCGCGCGTGGGGGCGTGTACGGCCTCCCCCGGTGACGCGCCGCATACGGTTCTTCTCGTCTCGTCAAGCCCAGTTGGAATTTGTGATTTAATTTTATTTTTATATAGTGAAAAATCACGAAAAATCACAAATTAGGGCAAAAATCTTATGCGTTCGAGTTCTAGAGTTATGGTTGCTCTGATACCTTATGTTGGATGCAAATTACACAACCCCAAGATCTCCATAACCAGAACAAGAACATGCATAATTGAGTAGGGTTATGGTTGCTCTGATACCATATGTTTTGGGATCCATCGAATATAAAGCGGAAGTAGAAAAGGGATTACCCACATATGAAGAGGATCCACGCATCAAAAGAATCAAATACTCGTTACACAACTCAAAAAATATTGCTGAGGGAGGTGTTTCAATATCACAACTTACATGGTCCACCTGTCCACTAATCAGGTGACTTACGTCTTGATGAAATTGATTATTACTTGAATTTCCCCGTGGCAGGGGTCCACCGAGCAGGATTTGCGCAACAAAAGCACCTAAAATAATTTTTTGAATTGGTGGATGAAGTAATTCTGCACCCTCCCCTATTTTTTATTGTTCGATTGAAGGCCACTTCATATAGGAATTAAAGAAATCGATCTTCCAGGCATTCATTCTTTTAGTCATGAAGGCTTTATTTCGGATAGAGTATAGAGTCGATTTCTGCTACTCATTTAACTTTTGATGCTTAGGTTGAGTCTTGGTTTTAATTTATTCTGTAGTTTAGTCAATAGTGTACATAAAAACTTATTAATTTATCTAGGTTGGGAACAAAATCAGTTTTCATCAAAGTTGTGATATATCTAAACACACAAAATGTATTTATTCGTACGCATAGATGAAATTTAATTAGGTTTCATAACTATGCTGGATGGAAAGGGCGGAAAAGGAGGAGGGAAGGCTTTATCTATTTTTTTTCTTTGGTCGAAAGACTTTATCTACTTGATTTGTAACTAAATTTTTTCATTTTCTGGTAATAAGATATTGTCATATGTTACTATTATAATCGACCACGTAGGGAATGAGTCAAAGATTGGTTAATAGCTTTGGTATAAATTTGTTTCCATTTGGTGGTGTGCGAAATCGAGCCCGTGATGTGCCCAAGCCGCATACAAAATCCCATTCCTTAATGACTACAAAAATACCAAAAGATTTACAGTATTATTTTCTCATAATAATATTGATGCAGTTAACCTACATATTTGACTTTCATCGGTATCTATTTGAGGAATTTAGAACATCTTCTATCTAATTTCTTGTATATAGTGGATCAATGCACTAAAAGTGTCTAAAATTAGGTATTTCATTATAAATAAATAAAAATTGCTATTAAGGTGCATTCGAGAAATTTATTTGAAGTAGTTTGTTGGTGCACAGTTTAACTTGATGTTGATGGTTTGATATTGGACTGCGAATATAACAAAACTCGATTTGTCAATCTCATGTTTAATATAGAATATCCGTTCGAGTTTAAACTCGATTCCAACTCAATTATAAAAAAATTTTAAACTAAATCACAATGGGAACCTTGAACTCCATCTCTAGTTTTGAGGAAAAAAAAAGTCATATCTTAATTTCATATTCTAACATCCTTTAAATTAGAAAATTTGACACCTAGAACATAGTATCGAAATTAGTGAGATAACCACAAACAAATATTACATTATAAAGGTCGACTAATAAAGTTATATGAAAAGTCTTTCAGCTCTGTTGTGTTTTAATTCTATGTATATATATCTAGATACTTTTATCTTGATATATATATATATTGGTTTGGTTTTCTGCTATAAGTGATTCCAAAGAAATTCTTGGAGAAGATAGGGGACTAGCCGGACCAACTAAATCCGTACCAAGGTTCCGAGTGGTGCGGTATTTTCAGAGAAGTAGACGGGCCGGTTGGGCTGGGCCCGGGCCTAAGCACTCCTGCCCATCCCCGGCCCAAAACTCCATTGCGCTCAAACAAATAGCGAGGTATGCAAACCAATTTTCTTGGCCAAGTCCGCCCATGATCATGGTCTATTAGTTACTTAACAAGTGCTCCATAACACATTGCAACTAGCTAAAAAAGTTTTAAAAAATTAAGTGTATAAAGTTCAATTAACTGAATGCATGCGTATGCGAATGCAATAAAAGCTGGCCATGTCAATGAATTGCTTTTCCGATGTTTAGGAAACCTTGTACGTGAAAGGCGAAGAGATACTCATGCTCAATAGTTTCCTCGAATAAAAGATGAGAGAGCGGTTTTCTCTGATCCAACCTCCTATTTTTTAAAATAATCTGGGTCGATGACATATGAAGTGGAAAGATTGTAAGCTTCTCTCTCCATCTTGATTTTGCATGCTATGGAGGATTCCCAAGAAGTTCATATCGAAGAAGTTCAAGGAGGTGACGGTATTACTGCTTCATGCTTGGTACACAACCGATTTTAGATGGTAACTCTATTGATATACCATGGTGGACTTTAATTCAATAACTCTCTCTTAAGAATGGACATGCCTTATATCTTCAAGATAATTCTAGCCAATGCCCTTCAAAATGGAAGTATGCTCTCTCTCGACCGAAGCATACTCGAGCCCTCCTTTTCCTCCATAATTCAAAGGGGGGCCATTTTCAAATTTACTCTCTCTCTCTCTCTCAATTTAGACATGTAAAATTTAACTTGAGAGAAATTACGAAATTTTAATTACTTTCGTTTAGTGAATTCACATGAAAATGCACATTGCAAATTTTCAAAGGATTTTGACAAAATTCTCACAATATTTAAGATGTTGCTCATCTGGCTTTTCCAACCCTTCTTTCAACTCCTATTTCACTCGTTATTTTCCCTTTAAAATTTTACAAACCGAAAAGAAAAGTTCTCAAATTTCATGAGAACATCACATATGATTGTATGGTTCTACGCCTTATCTAGAGATTAAGTCATCAGAGTAGCAAGAATTGGACAAACAACAAATTCAAAATCAAAAGAAGAAGCTTACGTGCTCGGGAGTTATGAAGCTCAGCTTGTTAGGACTCCTAGAAATTGAGCCGTCACACAACAAATACGACCCTTTGAAAATTTTTCTTTTACCATAGAGTGATGGCAAAGACTGCAAAGAAAACATAAATGAATCAAATTGATTCATAATCTTATAAAGATTATGAAAACCCTTGAACCATCATTAATTTGATGGACCAGGTAGGGTATAAAATTGTCTACATTTGCTGGTGTGGAAAATTGAACTCCCGTGATGTGCTCAATCCACACACACAATTCCTTCATTTAATCACTATGTAAATACCGCAAGATTTACTATATATTTTCACATGATATTGTTTCATCTTATGTATAGATCCTTTCTCGTATTAATATCAATGAATGCAGTTAGCCTACATATTTGACTTTCGTCAATATCTATTTTAGGAATTTAGAACATCTTAATCTAATCTCTTGTATATAGAGTACATTGGCAAATAAATTAAACATGATAAACATTAGTTGATATGCATTACTGATTGATTTGACAACATAATTTGATCATGCTATTCCTTTTCTAAAACTTTCTCGATAGATTGATTGTAATTTTATTTTTCAAGAATTAAGCTCTCATCGGACTTGTCCATGTTTTAGACTCTAGGGTTGCATTTGGCAGACCGGATAAAACTCCGGATATGATAACTTTAACCCTATCTAGTGTTTGAACTGACGCGAAATCCGGATATGACCTGATATACCCCAGATATAGTCTGGATTAAAAAAAAAATCCCACTTAGGGGGTGGGATAGACCCAAATAGAATATGTGATTTGAAAAATAAAATTTCTCTCTCTTCCTCCCCTCTTCCTTTGTTGCTACAGTTCACATTTGGCCAAAGTTGTGGCAACCTTGGGAAGACAGAGCCAACCATATCTGGTCGGTGACGCGGCTGGTTTGTGATCGACGAGGTGAGATCTGGAGCCAGGGTCCATGGTCGAGCCACCATATTAGTCGTGGCAGCTCGCAGTTGTTGGCCGTCCATGGCCGAGCCACCTCTTCATGGTTGCCTGCATAGATATAGAAGGAGAAAAGCAGGGATGAATAGAAAGGAACAGGCAAAAAGCTCAAGCTTTGCCTAAGATTATTTCAATAATCTCTAAAAAAAACTGCCCCCATCCCCTTTATTTCTCCAAATAGCATCCCGTGCTCTCTCCTCTGTTCAACACATGCCAAAGACCCAGATTTGACAATATCATCCTTAAATGATCGACCCAGTAACTTGACATCTCCGGCAAAGTGCAAAGTTGGGTTTTTTCTCGAGTTCGTTTATTCATTGAAGATCCACACGATTGTTTATCTCCGATAAAGAGATTTTCAATTTGCCTCACTTTCCGGCAATTTTTCTGCCTTTTCTTTCCTTTGTGGAAAGTTGAGTTGAGCGCTTACGGCCTCCTCCTTTGCTTCATGAGGAATAGAGGTTGTTTTATTTCCCTGGTTTATTTTTAGTTTTAGTTCTGTAAATCAAATATTTACTTGGATAATATTTATTCGAATTAATATTGTATCCAAATGTCAACAAACATTGGATTGGATATTTAATCATATCCTATCCTTATCCTATCCGGCATTATCCTATCCAGCAAAAATGTCTGGACGACCACATGCCCGACCTAGAGGCATGTGAAGATTTGAAGACCACTAGCGTCACTCTTGTTGGCATGCGAGGAATGAAGTAGCATATCATTTAGTGGATCGATGCACTAAAAGTGCCTAAGATAAGGTACATCATTATAATTATTAAAAAAAAAAATGCTATAAAGGCACAATCAAGCTATAAATTCATTTGAAGTAGTTTTTTGACACAAAGTTTAACTTGATGTTGATGGTTTTATATTGGATTGTGAGTATGACAAAACTCAGTTTCTCAATCCCATGCTCGAGCTGAATTCTATATAGCATATGTGTTCGAGATTAAACTCAATTAAACTCAATTAAACTCAATTATTGATAATTTGAAAACTAAATTACAATGTGAAGCTTGAACTCTATCTCTAGCCCTTGTAAGAAATTGAAAAATAAAGTAATATTTTTCTTTCATTTTAATAACATTATAATACCTCACCCATCCAATGTGCGACTCTAGATGTTACCAACTCATCAACTTAAATCACCAATGTCCTCATCAGTGTTGATTGCCCTCCAGGTGAGACTTCCTCCATTCAATGTGTGGCTCGATCCATCATTGCTACTTTTGCCATCCTTGAAGTCCTTTAGGATATGCAAATTGTTCAAGGTTTCTCGCCCTAACAATCACAACCCACCCTCATTATACTAGGTATGGGTCTAGTCCGTTCATATACCATGCACCTACTAAAGGGGAGGGATATGTTGACAAACATGAACATCACATACTTTTATGTATAGGTTTGCACTAATTCAATTCGCATGTCATGATATCCATAACTTGAAATTTTCATACGCATGGTTAGAGGAAGTTTTCACTAGTCAAATACGAAGGGAATATAGTACTTTTCATGACATTTACAATTTCAGGTAATGCATTTTAATATATTAAGTGGATTTATTAAATCAATTTTTTCTACTGAGATTAAAATTTAGCTTGTTGCGACCTAACCCCTCGTGAGGAAGACTATTAGGTTTAGGGGCATTGTCAATTTCGGTTCAATAGCCTTCTATTGACTCAGGCTCTCTTAAGCCCATGCATCTCACGATATTGAGTGTTCACATTTTTAATCAATTAAGCCTATGCGAATTTTGATTAAGAAGTGGCCACGAGCTCTTTTGGGATTGATTAAAAACCCAATAAGACATGGGAGAATATCTTACTATTCACGCAACTAGAGATTCTAAACTTTGGGTACTTGATTACGTTAGCCCTAAGGCTAACGCCCTTTCGATACCTAATTTAATCGTGTGCTAACTGACGCCATAGTAGTCTATTAAAAAAATATCTAAGGTTCACCTTAACCATTCAAAAACAAGAAAATAACATCCATATATTGAGAGCCGTAATCAATTATAATCATGAAAGAAGAAAGCACACAAGCATTCTAATATCGTTCCTACAAATGAAAACAAGAGAATACAAAACTAAATATATATAAGACCCTAAAGGCTTATTCAATATTTTATGTGTTAATTTCTAAGGGTTTTCCAGTTTTTAAAATTTAAAATTTTTGGTTAATTTATTTTTTCAATTAATTTTTTATTTATTTTTAACGACTTTTTTTCGGATTTTTTTTAATTTTTTAATGATTTTGTAAAATTTCTAATTTTGTTATTATTTCCTAAAGTTTTTAAAACTTTTTTTTATCATTTTCTAATTTTTAATTTTCGATTTTTAAAAATTGAAAATTGAAAATTTATTATTATTATATTCGGGGAACAGGTTCGGACCGTTTACCCGATCCGACCCGTTGGCCCGACCGTCCACCGAATCCTACCCGGTCGGATTAAAAAACGAAATTTTTTTCGATTTTTTAATTTTTAATGATTTTCTTAATTCCTTTTATTCTCCCTTTTGTCTGCTTCCCTGTTTTGTCTTTTTTCCCCTTCACCTTCTTCTTCAGCCTTGCGCCTTCTTCTTCCCCGATTCTCTTTTTCCTTCTGCAACTTAACCGAACCAGAATTATCGGCGAAGAATCAACCTCTATACGCGTCGTCGCTGGCACACACATCACAACTGAACCAACACCTACCGAGTACCGACGGTCAACTACTCCGACCGACGGCCACCAAATCCGGCCGCTTACTCCGGCAACCACAACAATTAACGGAAAAGATAGGCACGAGATTAATTTCTTCCATCCTAGCCTTTCCAGCAAGCATCTAATCACCAGCGCACTATAAATCGAAGAGATAAAATGACCGGCGAGGGGGATATCTCCGACGAACAGCTTTCGGGCATGAGGATATGTGTGCTTGTTGAACTCAAACACAGATTTTTCATCACATGCGTAAAAACACAGAGGAAACACTAATATTAGGCCAGATTCAATGCAAATCTATCTTAAGATTAAACAATGAATGAGTTTCGGTCTTCTCTCAAGCATTTTGTCAAGCGACCGATAGAATGTGTTCCAGAGAGAGATTCGATGCAATTTTCGTGCCAAAAACGATCTATAAAAGCTGGATCATCATATTTTATGTCAAATCAGTATCAGATTATCACGTTTCACTTGAAACTTTCTATTCGAGTTCGGTGTTCTTGAGTATGACATATTTCATTCAGGCAATACGTCGAACAGATGGCACGCATTGAAGGACACGAGCTTCACACTCAGATTTACAACACTCATTAGCCCAACCCAGATTCATCAACCTTTAAAACATTATGAATCATCCTAAACTTGCTTCGGTTTGTCAAGATTTCGATCAACAAGTTACATCGACTCAGACAAGCATTTCCGGCCAAAAAACAGGGATAAAACAGGGGCTTCGGGAACAGGGCCCCTACCCGTCTTTTCAGTGAGTCAAGATCTCGATCGGCGACGGCGAGGAGCGCCTAGTTGGGCTACTTCTTCGGCTGCAGAAAGACCGCCGAATGGGTTAAGTCTGGCTGACGAACTGGCCCTTGACCGGAGCTTCGGAAACCATCGGCGGGCTCCGGCGATCGGGTTCTCGGCCACTCCCCCCTTTGCGTCTCTCTCCTCTCGCCCCCGATATGCCTCGGCCGAGCCTTCTCTCCCTCCCTCACGTTGCGCTCGCTTGAGGAATCTTTCTGTTACGCCCTCGCCAGCTCATGGATTCTAGAAGGTTCGGACTTGGTCACGTCACGGCTTGTCACGCTTCCTTGCTCACGGACGCTCGCACGATCCTGCTCTTTTTCTCCTCACCCGCGCGTCACTCTGTCCTCTCTCCTCACAGATGCTGGTTCGTGCAAACCAAGGGGTAAGGGGTGACCTTGGGCTGGGCCTCTTCTCTCTTCTTCTTCTTTTTTAATTCTAATGGGCTTTGAAGAAAACAAAAAGTAAGACATTTTTTTAAGACATTTGGGCTGGCCTTTTTAAGTTTGATGGGCTATGAAAGAAATAGATTTAAAAAGAAGAAAAATTTTAAAGCTTCAACTTCATTTTATTTTGAAGCCGAGTCTTCTCACCAAGTCTATAGACGCTCTTTTGCAATAAAGCCATCCAATATGTCTTGTAGATTGTTCACTTTCTGGCTACAAGACTATCCAAATATCTTGACAATACCTTGGTCCATGATCTATTCATTACTTGCACTTAGGTCCTTCAAATTGCAGTAAATAATGAACGCTCAAAGGAGCTGATGGCCCTAGCCAACCCCACTTGGTGTTTGCTCCTTCATGATTTACGATTATAGATTAATCAACCCCTGAATTTTATACATCTTTTCAAAGTACGAAAAATAATAATAATAATCTCGAAATCAATAAGATGTACATAGTATCCACACTTAGTACGAAAACAGTACACTCATTTTTATTTTAATACATGTGTAACCCCATGAAATAAGGTCCATGCTGGGTAGGATGCCTCTAACTATATCGTGCCTTTATTTGTCTGAGGTACGCTCCACCTAATGGATGGTGTCTCAAATTTTGAACACGCTAAATTGAAGATCAACGTGATCTCCATGGGTTGAAAAAGGAAGAAATCATGTATGTTTGGTGCAGTCCAAATAACGGTTCAAACCTAACAAAGTCCGGAGCTTTCGGAGCTTCCAGATAAGGATTATTGGCCCGGTTTACATTTTGGTCATCAATAAACAAAGAGCTTGCGGGCTCATATTCGGACCCAGGAGTGATTTTAGAATTACAGGAGATTTTGAGGGTTTTCTCACCAAGAAGTGTATATACGGTTGTTTGTCTGTGATGTAATTACTATAACAAAACTTGATAATTTTCAAGATTTTTCACTTGAGTTATCTTCCCTTTAAAAATGAAATTTTCTCTAGTTAGTCTTTTGATTAGTAGGTTACCAACATATACATCACCGACATTTAATTTTTGTTAAGTTTGCAGGTGAATGACGGCATAATTTGTTACTCACCAAGCAAAATCCTGATTGATGAATAAGAGTTTCATGTCTTTGGTCTAGTTACTCTATACGAACTTAGATCATCGCTTGGGTTTATACGTATTTCATCTTTTCTCTATTTGCACTTAGACTAAGTTGCAATGCGGTGTTATGGGCGACCGTTAACGAGTGTCCATTTTAACCGTGTCATGTATGAATTTGACCAAGATGGGTTGAATGAATTTACCGAACATGAAGACATAAGAAGTTACTGAACATGTGAAGTGCGGGAGCTAGAGAAAAATAAGATGGCCTCGACCAATCATGGACGCTCACAAACAACATGAAGACTCGCACAGAGTTTGTGCTTTCAATTTCCTTGTATTTTCGCTTTCATGCACTTTTATCTCCGTGTAATTTCCTTTCCGTGATGTCAATTTCCAATTCCGTGCATTTCCTTTCAATATAATATCAATTTCAATGCAATTTACATTTTCTCCCTAGACGCTTCTTGAAATTAAGATCTAATCATTTTCTCTAACCTACTATTTTCCGTATATTTCATTGCCTTGATCCAACTATAAAATACCTATTTGAATTCAAATCAAATTTTGAAGACGAGTTTTTTCATCAAGCATGTAGACGCTCAAAATCTAGTTATAGAAATTCATCCTGTCATGTAGATTGTCCACTTTCTGCCTATAGTTTCGCTCGGATATGTTGACAATATTTTGTCCTGTTGTCTATTCACTATTTGTACGAAGGTCCTTCCAAATTGATCGTCTGCATTCAAATCTCTTTGACCGTGATACAATGTCACATAGTTTGTTTACCTTCTACAATTTCGAGGTTTATCACAACATTTGACGTTTCATCAACATACCTCTCCAAATGTACATATTATTAGCCTTTTGATTATTTGTCATCACTAAAATAGTCGCAAGGAAATTCATACTACAATCATGTTGAATAATTTTTAAAGAGTGATACTAGATAATTGACTCAAGTGCCCTTTTGGGGCTCTAGGACAAGTGGAATCAACTAGAAAATTCAAAAACATTGCTAGAGATGTGAAACATTCACATACAACGACAATTATGGAAAATCTAGATGGGTTACATACTATCTATTATTGTAGGTATTAATGATGCATTTTCATAATGTGGAGATGAATACATAATTACGGCAGTAAATTGTTGTACACTATTATTAAAACCACGTTTTCCATCTATCTATAGCTGGAGGAAACCATTTCTATAATTGGTGAGTTAAAAATATAGACATCACTGGCATTCTTATTTAGTTAAATTTCCATATGAGGGATATCCATGACTCATAACCTAATAATAAGAGGCATAGGTGAAGAAAATTTCTTCCAATCACAAAGGAAAATATGACTCTTATCTTGTCATAGTTTGAATCTTCTTTCAGGATATATGAATTGATGTTACTAGATTAAGTGAAAATCTAGCTTCCTGCGGTTAAATACTTTAAAGTTTGTCTTGCAAATATATATAACCAAATAGAGTGGACTTAGGTCATGGTTGGTTGCAAAAGAGAATGCAAAATCATTGTGTTTACCTACCCCCACAATTTCCTCTCATTTACTGCTTAACATACTAGCAACTAAGAAGCCTCAAAAAGTTTCGACCCCATTGCAAGAGTCTCTTGCCCTCGTTGTGTCTCTTTCCTCTCTTGTTTTATATGTATACTTCATCCACTTGCCCACAAATGGGTTGAATTGTGAAAAAGTTCGTGGAAAAACATGAAAGATAAAGTCAAGAACGCGCCTCCCTTTTTGCTTCTTCCAACATATAATGGAGTCAGGCCACCCGTTTCACTTTCCTTGCGTTTACATAGGGCTTTCCCGAGGAGTTGAGTGAAAGCTTCGTGTGTTCATTACTTGGACACGGCTTGACTAAAGTGGCCTCTTGTTACTTCTACAGCCAAAGAAATTGGCATTATTTTACCCCTTGCATTTCAAGTCTTTTTGGGAGGATTCACTTTTGTGTTGGGATTCCAACTTAACTTCACTCTTACATTTTAATCATGTGTGTAAAAACTGTGCCATCTCTTGGATGGATCCAATTTGATCTTGTTTTGAGGGGGATGGAACTTCGATTTGGACTAATAGGCAGTCCCTTTCAACTGATGCTAGTGTTATTGTCTGTCTTGATGGCGGCTTGCTTACCTTGCACAAGTTTAAATTTCCTTGTGCTAATTTGAGCTTACGGAAAACTTATCTATCAACATAATAAGTTTAAACATGGACAACTATGGACGGGAGACATATCTGATACCTAATATCCTCCAAAAGCCAGCTTTGTGGTCACAATTAAAACAAGAGACTGATTGAATATTAAGCTAAATTGATGTTTATGTTCTCTTCTATATTTCCATTCTCTTCTCTCTATTACCAATCTTGACGTCTTCTCATTCCTCATCCTCCTAGTTATGTGCTTCATCAATTGGTATTAGAACAATAATCGTCCTGCATTATTTAATATTAGAGCCAAAAGCACTAATTACATTGTGTTGAAGGTTTTTTCATCCGTAATATGATTTTAGTGAGACTTATGATGACAAAAAGTTAAAGAAATGGGTGCGCCATGTTCAAGTTTTGCGGGAGTTTTTTTTTTTTTTTGGAAAGTTTTGCAAGAGTTAGTGAGTCAAAAATCAACCTGAAAAGTGTCAATCTCACTTGACCGACAGAACAATACAACCAAGATATTTAACCATTTAGATTTTGTGCCAGTTGCTTGTTGGTGTGAAAATTTGTCCTTGCAACCAAGGTGCTATTTTAACTGCTAATCTATAGGTTTATTATTCTAGAGCTGGGGAAGGATGGGCCAAATCAAGAAAAGCGATGTACTGGGAGACTCATCAATAGCAAAGTTCTTCTCAGTGGGCGAGATCAATATAAGATGCAAATCAAACTAGAATTTTTATCTTAGTAACTAGTACTTTTAAGTGAAATTTTCTTATCATACTTGTTTAACGTTTTAGGCTCTTATAAGTGAAATACCAAAAGTTCAAAATATTTGATTGAATATGCAATCAAGTCCGAAATTTTGAATTTATGCAATCAAATCCTAAACAGTTTTCATAGAGTGTACTATAAATCTACTGGCAAATTCATGGTCAAATTTGCTAACATGGATGCCAAAATCCAACTTGGCATTTTGTAATTTTTTTTTAACATACATGGCTTTGATGTGGCGTTTATGTGGCCCATGTCAAGAAAATTCAAAAAAATTAAAAATTAAAAAAAATTGGAGAAATTTTTTTTTAAAAAAAAAAATACGAAGACTAGATAAAACTGAAAGTCATAGAGAGTGGAATCGTCCATGAGGACTGTTAGAGGGTTTGGAGACGGCAGAATTGCCTTGCCATAATGTCATGAGCAGAGCCTCAACTTCTTTTTCTTTGTCCTCATCTTCCTATTCATTTTAGTTGGCACAAACCTGTATTATATTAAATCATATAGCTTGGTTTTTTAGAATATTATGTCGATTCAATGGGCTTATAAAAATGAAATATTTTACCTCCAATCGGGAATGTAGACCGATTGAAGGGAGTAATCATGAATTAGGCTTTGAAAGAAGATGAAGGGAAAGAAGTCAAGAGGAAAAAATGAGAATTTTCTATTTTGTATTATGTGTGTATATTACAATGTACAACGATCACCATTGTTATAATACAAAATATGTATAAGAAAAGCAACTAAATATTTCACAAATTTGATCCGATATTAATTGATCATGATTGATCCTTGACTGATGTTCGGAATATTCTCATGTATCTTCCAACACTCCCCCTCAAGCTGGTGGCTTGTAGATATCCAAGACGCCTAGCTTGCTTAAGAGATACACGCGTTGTTTTTTACACAAAGGCTTGGTGAAGACATCCGCTAGTTGTTCTTCTGTTCGAATCCCCCGTGCCTCGATTATCCCTTGTTGGATTTTTTCTCGTGTGAAATGGCAGTCCACTTCTATGTGTTTCGTTCTTTCATGAACAATGGGATTTGAGGCAAGTTTGAGAGCCGCATCGTTGTCGCAAAATAATCTGGTTGGGCCTTCAACTTGTACTCCAAGATCTCAAAGTAATCCACATAACCACACTATCTCACATGTGGTTTTTGCAATGGCTTGATATTCTGCTTCTGCTGAGGATAATGAAACAATCGGTTGCTTTTTTGTTTTCCATGAAAGTAAAGAATCCCCTAACTTGATATAGAAACCGGTTATAGACCTTCTGCTCATCAGACATGTCGCATAATCTGCATCACAATATGCAGTCATCCTTATATCACATTTCTTGGAGAGGAGAATCCCAAGTCTAGGACATTTCTTCAAATACTTTACCACTTTGAGTGCAGTGTTCATGTGGGACTGCTTTGGACTGTTCATGAACTGATTGAGGGTTTGCACGGCATAACTAATGTCTGGCCTGGTCATTGTCAAATATATGAGCTTCCCAACAAGTTTTTTATAGCTCATCGGATCTCTCAGTATAGGATCAGCTTCTTGAGAGATTCCAGCATCATAATCTGCTATGGTTAGTATGATATTTTGCTCAATTGGAATTACAGCTAGCTTACATCTTGACAATCCTACTTCTGATATGATTTCCAAGGAAAATTTCCTCTGGCTGAGGGATATTCCTTAGTCTGATCGAACAATTTCGATTCCAAGAAAATACTTTGGCGACCCTAAATCTTTTATATGGAAAGTAGAGTTCGAGTATTGCTTGAAACCTTTGATAGCTACTTCATCATTGCCGATAATCAGTATATCATCTACATATATTATCATAAATATAGATGACGTACCTTTGGTCCATGTGAAAACAGCATAATCAAATTTGGACTGTTGAAAACCAGCAGCTATCAGGGACTCAAAAAATTTTGCGTACCATTGTCTGGAAGTTTGCTTAAGCCATATAGGAATTTGCGGAGATGACATACTTTATTCTCCCCCTATCTCCGTAAACCCTGTGGTATGTCCATATAAATCTCTTCGTCTAAATCTCCATGTAAGAAGGCATTATGAACATCCATCTGGTGCAATGGCCAGTCCTGATAAGCTACTACAGAGAGAAATGAGCGGACTGTAACATCTTTGGCTACGAGAGAGAAGGTTTCGTGATAATCAAAACCTTCATTTTGTGTAAAACCCTTAGCTACCAATTGGGCTTTGTACCTTTCAATTGAACTATCAGCTCGATATTTGATCTTATTTGCATCCAATTGCCTTGCAATGTGGAGGCAGACTAAGAAGTTCCCATGTCTGATTATCCACTAGTGCTTGCAATTCTGCCTCCATAGCCTTCTGCCATCGTGGATCAGTGATGGCTTCATCATAGGTTGAAGGCTCTCACTCTTCAGAAATGCGGGTAATGCAACATCTATGCTCCTCGGATAATCGATCGAAGGAAACATAAGAATAAATAGGGAAAAGAATACCTAGTGGATTTCTTACTCCACATATGTAATCCTTGGTCCAAGTTGGGGGACGTGTGGCTCGTCACGAACGTCTTGGCTGGTTGTCCTCAAAAGATGACTGAGTTGGTTGAGTCTCCACAGGAGATGATTCCAGTGTAATTCCTTCATCCAGGTTTTGATCTGTGTTTGCTGCTAAAGGTGTTAGGGCCGTAGTAGATGTAGGATCAGTCCCTGTATCTTCTGAATATGGAAGTAGGACATATCCTGGATCATTAATGGACTCTTCGATATGAGGAGCATGTGAATATCCCCGGCTATCTGTGGCTGATTCCTGGGTAGCAAAAGGAAAAAAATCTTCCTGGAACTAAACATTTCTACTAATGAAGAATTCACCTGTAAAGGGATCAAATATCCGGTACCCCTTTTGTAAGGTAGGATATCCCATAAATATGCAATGGCGAGCTCGTGGACCCATCTTATCCTTAAGTTCTACTATAGAAGCATAACATAGACACCCAAAGATCCTCAGATGATTTAGATATGGTTTCTTCCCAAAAAGCAGTTTGAAGGGGCTTCAACCATTAAGAATCTTGGTCGGCATACAGTTGATCAAATAGGCTGTAGTCAATACACAATCTCCCCAAAAATGATCCAGAATAGAGGCTTGAAATTTTAAAGCCCGCGCAACCTCCAACAAGTGACGATGCTTCCTTTCCACTATTTCATTCTGTTGTGGTGTGTATGTGGATGAACTCTCATGTAAGATCCCTTGAGATGATAATAGAGTCGCACACTCATAATTGAAAAATTCTTTCCCGTCGTCTATCCGAATTTTTTGGACATTTTTCCCAAATTGAGTTTTTGATAGAGAAAGAAAAGTTCTTAAATGTGACACCACCTAACTCTTAGACTGCATAAGGAAGATCCATGTGGCCCTTGAATGATCATCCACAATGGTGAGAAATAATTGAGAACCATCATGATTTAGTGAATGATATGGTCCCCGGACATCAATATGGAGTAAAGAAAAAATATCAGTTGCACGACTTTTGCTCAATGGAAAAGGGGTACGTGATTGTTTTGCAAGTGGACAAATATGACATTGAGAATAGGGAAATAAAAAACTATGACCCAATTTGGAATGGAAAATGAAATTTTATCATTGGTAGTCAAATTACACAATAATTGTTTATTACAAGGAAATTGATCTAGATTCTTGGATGAACTTCTCCAGAAAAATAATCCTTCAGATAGATTACCCCAGCCCATCAGTTTCCCAGTCGAAAGGGCCTGAAATTGACAACTATCAGCATTGAAGAAAACTTGACATGAATTTTCCTTACAAGCTCTAGACACAGATATAAGATTGAACTGGAATTCAGGGATATAAAGGACATTTGTGAGAACAACTTGAGAACTAAGATTAACTATCCTTGTTATAGTAACATGAGCAACATTCCCATTTGGTAATTGCACGATAATAGGGCTATCAAGTTCTTCATTAATAATGGTAAATAACTTCTTCTCACATGCAATATGATCACTAGCTCCAGAATCAATAATCCAAGTATTTCTCGATATATTGTTTATCAAACAATGAGAAATACCTGTAAAGCTGCTCCCCCTTTTTGGAATGTCTAATTTTTGTAATGCCTGCATCAATTGCTGATATTCACCATGAGTGATTGGTTGATTTGCATTTGCATGTCCTGTAAGTTGATATGCTGCTGCTGATATTTCCTTGCCCTTTTTTTCTCCAGGTCTGCCACGCAACTTCCAGCAATATTCAATTGTGTGATGGGACTGTTTGCAAAAATCACAATACAATTTCCCTTTATTTTTTGAATTTGGCCCATAGGAATTCGGTCCATAGGAATTAAGCCCATAGGGATTTGGCCCATTATTCTTCGGAAATTGGGCACCGTTGGATCCTTTAAATCCATCTCCACCGTCCAGATCTCCAGAGTTGTGCGCCCCTTTTGAGCCGTCAGATCGCTGTGATCGATCCTGTCCATCAAATGCAGACCCTTTAAAGGGCTTCTGTTCCGCGAACCCTAGGTTCACATCGCGCCTCTTCTCTAGGGTTTTCGAACCCCTTTCACTTCTCGCAGCTAGAGCTAGGGTTTCATGTTGGATGCAAATTACACAATCCCAAAATCTCCATAATCAGAACAAAAACATGCATAATTGAAAAGAAAGATTAATGCACCTGTTTTGGGATCCATCAAACATGAAGCGGAAGCAGAAAAAGGATTTCCCACATATCAAGGGGATCCACGCATCAAGTCATTCTCCTCTATTGCCCTCCGTATCACTGGCTCAATGAGGCGGCCCCCTCACGTTTAGCGTTAGGTAAACGCCTCTTAGGTGAGGATACATGTGAGAATTAGAGTTAGATGAGAGACTTTAGCACTATTTATAGAGTTTCCAGCTAGGCCCCCTCATTACGGGCTAGGCTCAACTTGGCCCACATTAGCCAGCCCATATTAAATTAATTAATAAACATTTGATCTCACCTTAGACCAATCCCTGTAAAATGGTAAACGTTAAACGGTAAATTACAATATCAATTAATGTAGTCCACATTAGGAAAACTCTTACATTCTCCCACTTAGACTATATTAATTAAAATTGTACTGTATGTGCGCACATTGGTCTAGAGATAATTCTTAATAATCAATCCTATCACATAAAGTCTCAAACACCGAAACATGGCGGTAACTGCATGTATACACACAGAGCCTTCTATGTTCACGAGTGTTCTCAACTCTATTGATATGGATCCAATATGGTAGTGTGTCAAATGGATAAGGATACATGTGAGAATTAGAGTTAGATGAGAGACTTTAGCACTATTTATAGAGTTTCCAGCTAGGCCCCCTCATTACGGGCTAGGCTCAACTTGGCCCACATTAGCCAGCCCATATTAAATTAATTAATAAACATTTGATCTCACCTTAGACCAATCCCTGTAAAATGGTAAACGTTAAACGGTAAATTACAATATCAATTAATGTAGTCCACATTAGGAAAACTCTTACATTCTCCCACTTAGACTATATTAATTAAAATTGTACTGTATGTGCGCACATTGGTCTAGAGATAATTCTTAATAATCAATCCTATCACATAAAAGTCTCAAACACCGAAACATGGCGGTAACTGCATGTATACACACAGAGCCTTCTATGTTCACGAGTGTTCTCAACTCTATTGATATGGATCCAATATGGTAGTGTGTCAAATGGATAACATCTCTCATAGAGAGATCTCATTTGTCAGTCACCATTCTCTTACCTTAAGCGTCACAAAAACTTGTGCCACTAGAGAATGTCCATTCTCTTACCTTAAGCGTAACAAAAAAACTTGTGCCACTAGAGAATGCATTTATGGTTCCATGAACCCACATATGTCTTGTTCTTACAGTTAATCATTCTTTATGTATAACAAGACATATGGACAATACTAATAACCGGATGCCTCTAGTTTTCACTCAAGGTTTATACAATACCTTGAGACTTTATCAATATGTATTTAACGTAATAATAATACATTCAAAAATACTTTATCGAATGCAAAAGTTGATACATATCAAACCATTACAAAATGTAACGAACACAGATGAAACATTTATCAGAGTAAAGCCAAAATAGCTTCCACTAAACAACAGCATCTCATGATGCTCCTAGGCCCATGCTAATGACATGTCACTTAAAATACACATGGGCGTAGACCTTTAGTTAGTGGATCTACAACCATATCATCTATGGAAATATGTTATATTAAAATATCACATTTCTATACCGTTTCTTTATGGCCAAAAATTTGACTGCCATATATTTAGACCCCTTGAGACTTCTGTAGTAAATAAATAATACTACAAATTTATTATCTCAATACAACCGTATAGGTCTATCATAAAGTTAAAATGATCAACTCCTTCATGAGGTTCTAGAGCCTAATAGCCCAAGTAAAAGCCTAAAAGAATGTTACTAACACTGCTTTCATAGTAGAAGATGACATAGATCTTTATTTACTGCACTTCCTACTAACATAAATATGTATTCTGTTATTGATCTCATGTCATCCTAACAGCCATCAAAGTTTACATCTAAATACCCTACTAACTGCAAGAATTGAACATATACACATATTAACATATAATCTCTTATCCTCTTTAAGTACCTTAAAACCTTCTTAACAGCAACCCAATGATCACATCTTGGATTTGACAAATATCTGCCTAGAAGTCCCGTCACAAAGACGATATTTAGTCTAGTGCAAATTCGAGCATACATTATACTTTTAAGTGCACTGATACAAGGTACACCCTTTAATTAGATTTTCTCAATATATAAATAAGGACAATGTGATAGATTCAGTCCATCACCCTTAACAACAGGAGCAATTCATAGCTTGGAATAATGTATATTGAATATTTTCAATATCCAATAAGCAAATGTCCTCCGAGAAAATCTAATATAATATGGCAAAAAACAATCCTTACAGACCTTAGTACAAAGGATAAAAGATGTCTCAAGGTCACAACTTGTAAGCAAAATATCATATACATAGAGTATAAGAAAAAATAAATAAATAAATAAATTTCCTCCCATTGACCTTGCAGTATATTGAATTACTTTGTTCTTAATTGAACAAAATAACAACACTATGAAACTTTAATAATATTATTTGGAAACTTGCTTAAGACCATGAATTAAGACTTTTCAGTTTACACACAAGTTTACTTGAATTTGCTGCAAAATCTTTCGATTGCACTATATAGATTTTGTATCTATTTGGTGTAACTCCATATAAAAAATAAACTATCAATGCCACATTTATTCTGAAAGAATCTATAAATAAATAATTATTTCTTCACTAACTATAAAAATAAACTATCAATGCCACGTTCACTCTGAAAGAATCTATAAAGAAATAATTATTTCTTCACTAACTATCCACCCCTCTTTCAGAGTAAAAATATTATTATCCTTTTTTTATGGCATCTAATCACTTACTTAATTAAGAACAAGAAACGACATTTATGTAAGTTGCTAAAACAACCATGTAATGGATATTGTAATCATGCTTTCACAAATAGACTATATAGTCTGATGGTATAACTAATTTGTCTTTCCCTAATAAATCTCCTTAATAAAGCTACAACCACTTCATTCTACACTTGATAGGTTTAAAAAATTTCATTATAAACTATATCAAGAATAGTACCTTAAACCTCAACAAGTTTAGTATATGGTACAGGAGATTCTATAATTATCTGTATAGGTAAAGACAAAAACACAGTAACCCCCATCATACTATTATCTTTAATAGTTTGAGAGCAGTTATCCTCTACAATTACGTCGATCTTAATAAACTTTAGAGTATGTGATTCCATAATTCTTGTATATTCTTTAGGGTCATAAGATCAATACCCCTTTAACAATCTGGATAAGATACAAAATAATATCGAGTGGATCTAAATTCCAACGTACTTAATATTGGATTTGATAACCTCACTCCTACCTGACACCTCTAAATTTAATATGATTCAATCAATTTACGTCCAGTCCATAACTCAAAAGAAGTTTATGAAACAACTTTGATAAGAAATACATTTTGTATGTGAAAAAATTGCTTTCAAAATATCAATCCACAGTAGACCGATAAATTAGTCTTACTCATTACCATGTTAATTATGGTGCAATTATGCCTTTTGGCAAATCTTTTTGTCAAGATTTACAGGCATAGTAATTAAATTACCACCCCATAATATACCAAGTATTTGACAAATGACCCTTTAAGCAATTGAGTATTGTCATACTTGCCAAAATACTTACCGCTGCAATTAGGCCTGACAACCTTTAAGACTAATTTTAACCGGTTTATTCTTTATCTTGGTCATTTTCCTTAAAAAAAAAAAACTTTTGGAAACAACCTTTTAACCATATACGAGATGTATATGTCATTAGGACTTAAACATAATATTTGCAAATATGTCCTAATTTCAATATTATACAAAACATAATTTCAAGCAACTAAGGCTTCCATCATATTATAGCAGTGCAGTCCGTAGGCAAACCTTTTTTCAAGTGTTCTAGAATGGAACGCTTCATGGACAGTAAGCAAATTTTATTGCATTCTCAAGCAACAAATCATATGTCCACAACTTAAAATTTGAAGCAGTAAAAACCTCAATAACAGTGGAGTTATTAATTACAGAAAAAAGTGACTAAAATAACAAGCAATGTATATAATTAGCATCATGTGAGCACTATGTAACTTGACGTACAAGTACACATCTAGAGAGTTACATGCAAAATCATATAATCACCTTTGGGCAGAATACATGACATGCAATTGTACACTCTCCACATGATAGCGGTTATGAGAATTTATTACAATCTTCGTGAATTCATCACCTTTGGGGATATGAACCACTAGGATCAGTCACTCATCCACCATACCATCATGTATCCCTCCATGAACTAATACACAATCACCTCCTTTTGGAGTATGACTACACATTAGACCAGGAGACATCCCGATCAATATACGAGACCGAAATTTCTCAAACCCAATCAAGCGTGCCACTTTGGCGGTCACTACTCAATTGAATCCTTGAAACTCTCTCATACCAGGGATATAAAGTTTACTCTTCACATACACCATATACATGTGATTTTAACTTTAGTGATAGGGGTAGCCAATCACCAAAATCACATATTATGCTAATTACATTGCTTTGTTCATTAATAAAATCTTTATTATATATATATATATATATGATCTGAAAGATAGACTCCAATGAGATCACGGAACACAGTAACACAAGAAACTTCACATAACATAGAAGAAAACGTCTCTTGTGCACCCAGATAACATATTACTATAACAACATAAAAAAGATAGTTGATTTAGAGGATCTATCACAAGTTAACATCAATAGTAATACAGGATACCCCAGATCGACAAGCCTGATAGCTAATACACTATTGCTCATGAATTTCATAAGGCAAAACATGACTCTAAGGCCAACAGCTAATATATTAGCCATTTTTTTTAAGTAACAAAATTATCATTGTTATCAACCAATGTCCTATTAATTGAGTCAAACCAGAGAACCAAATATTTAAACTTTAACAATATATACTATTGCTCTGCATAAAGGTTGTCATACTCCTTAATCATAAAAAATATTCAACTTAATGGACATTAACCAGTAACCAGATGAGTTTAGGTACAATATGCAATGACTTAACTGAAATGTTTTACCCACATTCAGCAAATGCGTTAATTAGTACAATCATGGTCATAGGTTCTTAAAACGTCCATCATGCAAAGGTTACTAGCATGTAAAGGAGTATGCATGAGTAACAAAAGTTTCATAACTTTTACTGTCTCTCATTACCTCAATACATACTTTAAATACTACCTCATAATGGTTGTATCTCATTAAGCCAACTTCAATTCACAATAAAGTTTAATTTTTATTAATGAATCACGCCATTATAATGTTTATGTGATAGCATATCAGTAACCCAACACTTGTATTTCGAAAATCACAGAAAAATACAAGACAAATTCGCAAAAATACACTAAAAATACGCGTATTTAGGGCTTTGTATGTATTTTCACATCCATAAAATCATCAAACATATAAAATAAACATACCACAAGATAGATAATGAAGATATGAGTCCAACGCCGCCGACCACGCGCGAATCGGAGCCTCCACACACCCGCATGCGCCTCCTAAGTGCGTGGCGCGTGGAGCCCACGCGAGGGCGATCTGACCTGTCAAAAACTGGTCCGGCCGGAATCAGTCTGACGGGTTCCTGGTTCGACCGTCCGGTCCGACCGACTAACCGGACTGGTCAACCATTGACCGGGTCGGGTCGGGTCAACGGGTCGAGTCAAGGTCAACGATCGTCGGGTCGGGTCGCTAACGTCATGATGACGTCAGTCTCCGCGCGTGCGACGCACGCGCAAGTTGCGCCCTGCACGTGGGGGCGCGTGGGGCGCGTCTCCGACGCCCCAGCGGCGCGTGGAGGCGCGTGCGGCCTCCTCCGGCGATGCGCCGCCCACGGATCTTCTCGTCTCGTCGAGCCCAATCCGAATTTGTGATTTAATTTTATTTTTATTGAACAAAAAATCTCGAAAATCACAAATTAGGGCAAAAAACTTATACGTTCAAGTTCTAGGGTTATGGAGGCTCTGATACCACATGTTGGATGCAAATTACGCAATCTCAAGATCTCCATAACCAGAACAAAAACATGCATAATTGAAAAGAAAGATTAACGCACCTGTTTTGGGATCCATCAAACATGAAGCGGAAGTAGAAAAAGGATTTCCCATATATCAAGGGGATCCACGCATCAAGTCATTCTCCTCTATTACCCTCCGTATCACTGGCTCAATAAGGCGGCCCTCTCACGTTTAGCGTTAGGTAAACGCCCCTTAGGTGAGGATACATGTGAGAATTAGGGTTAGAGGAGAGATTTTAGCACTATTTATAGAGTTTCCAGCTAGGCCCCCTCATTATGGGCCAGGCTCAACTCGGCCCACACTAGCCAGCCCATATTAGACTAATTAAGAAACATTCTATCTCACCTTAGACCAATTCCCATAAAACGGTAAACGTTAAACGGTAAATTACAATATCAATTAATGTAATCCACATTAGGAAAAATCTTACATTTCAGCCCCATTTCCCTCCGTTGAGGCAAGCCTCTAGCTTTCCTCTTGCATCGCGAGCTGGAATATGCGGCCGATCGAAGGTGTAGGCTCCATAGCGAGAATGTGTGACCTGAAATGGAGGTAAGATTCGTTGAGAATAAGCAGGAATCGTGTCACATTCTCTCTGTCTTTTATCACTTTGTATTTCTGGAGGGTGGCTTCGGGTCCATTGAGCTTCTCTTCCACTGCTTCAGCTCATTCCAAAGAGCTGAAAGCTTGTTGAAGCATGTCGTCATGGACATGTTTCCCTGCTTCAGTTCGGTAAGGGCTTGATGTAGCGAAAAGATTCTCGCCCAATCCAGTTTTCCATACATCTCTCTTATATTTTCCCAAAAAAATTTGGAATCCTCTGTGGGAGGCAAACCGGTAGCTATTTCTAGGCTAATACAATTTCCTATCCACGTCCTTACCAACTGATTGCATTTTTTCCATTGTCGCCCTAATTTTTCATCAATTGGAACCGAAATGGTTCCGTCGATAAATCCCTCCTTATCTTTTGTTACGAGGGCTCTACGGAATTCGCATGCCCAATTTGAGTAATTCTCCAGTCCTATGAGAGGTGGCTGATAAGCTGCAACTTAGGTCCGTCGGCATTGGAGATGTACAGAGTGTCGCTGGGTTCTAGGCGACCCATGGTGACTGCAAAAGGAAATGGTAAAAACCCGATTGGGAATCCCGGATTGGGATTTGTAGTCTGATCCGGATTGAAAGTGCCTGTTGCTCCCACATTTGAATTGCTTGATCCGCCCGTCTGCTCGGGGTCGATGGTTGAGCCTGCCCTAGTGTTGGTTGGTAGGCCTCCATCGATTTGCACGCTCTGGTAGCCCGGCTGTGATGTGCTTGGATTTGATCCATGGATCCATGGGTATGACATCCACTGGTAAGGATAGCTCGAGAAAGGCTGCCCCAGATTAAACTGAGCCGAAAAGGGCTGCCATTGCGTGTGTTGTGCTTGAATTTGACCTTGATTGAGCTGTTGTTCAGCCATGGAAGTGCCGGTGGATGAGGCTGGGTTGGGCGAAGCATGTGGCGTCATATTCCTTGCCGGCTAATCCTCTGGATTTGAGGTGAGAGTTTTTGGTTTACTCGTAATGAAAAAAATCCCCTTCAAAAGATAGTGATTTCTTTGGTAACTCTCCTTGCAGGTTAGAGTTCCTCTAGGCAATCAAAAAAAGGAGTGGAAGCTATGTCAAAACTTTAGATGCTTTGATACCATGAAAGAAGATGAAGGGGAAGAAGTCGAGAGAAAAAAATGAGAATTTTCTATTTTGTATTTTGTGTGTATATTACAATGCACAATGATCACCATTATAACAATACAAAATATGTATAAGAAAAGCAACTAAATATTTCACAAATTTGATCCGATTGGATCCGATACTAATTGATCATGATTGATCCTTAAATGATGTTCGGAATATTCTCGCATATCTTCCAACAGGTTTGTCGCTCCTAGAGATGTAATTTTTGACTTCTCTCGATAATTTTAAAATATTTCTCTCTCTCTCTCTCTCTCTCTCTCTCTCTCTCTCTCTCTCTCTCTCTCTCTCTCTCTCTCTCTCTCTCTCTCTCTCTCTCTCTCGATAATTCTAAAAAATTTATACTTATACAGTTGGCATTTTATCTCCTCTCAAATAGATCAGCTTATATTGGAAAATGAATAGAGCTAAACTTGAATCAAATTATATGCACGCATGGAGATATATTAAAAGAATAAGTTTTATGTTGTTTGGTATTGAATATCTGATTTTTTTTAGAGCATCAATGAATTTCATGAATTGTTTCTCTCTCTTCTTTATTGTCAAATGTTGATCTGGGCATCCCTTTCTGCTTCTACTTCACTTCTTCTCCTTATTATCTCGAATTATTTGGTATTAGAGCCGAAACAATTGATTATATAACATTGAATTTTTCCACCAAATTGGTTTACGCGTGAGTCCTATTTTTAAACGGATGATGAGTTTGTCTGAACTAGGCATTATCATTTCCTTTGTTGTGAGGCTCAACTATATTAAACTATAAGTTATATGTTTCATTAATATTTTTATGATCCATTGGCTTAGCTTATACTGGAAAATGGAAAGAGCTATATGAAGCAAATT
Source organism: Eucalyptus pauciflora (assembly GCA_007663325.1). Lineage (NCBI taxonomy): Eukaryota > Viridiplantae > Streptophyta > Magnoliopsida > Myrtales > Myrtaceae > Eucalyptus > Eucalyptus pauciflora. The sequence goes on along the minus strand of VMYD01000304.1, from coordinate 125,695 downwards.
ATGCACACGCATTGAGATATATACAAACATAAGTTTTGGTTTTTTATTTATTTATTGAATATTTGGTTCTCTGTGCATCCAACCAATCCAATGAGTCGTGATACAGTCCAATTACCTTAGATTACTTTTGTGTCAGCTCTCAACGATTACGTTTGTGTTTTCAGGATGCCTTTTGCATGGTCAAAGTTGAAAAATGGGACAACCCACTAGAGAATTTTATGTGCTCGACCCAAAAGATACTTTAATTTTTTTTCTTTTAGGACAGGCACAGGTACCTCCCAACTTAGTTTCTCTCATTTTCAACCTAACATCCGATCAACTAAGAAGCCTAAAAAAGTCTCGAACCCACTGCAAAAGTCTCCTGTCCTCCCCGTGTCTCTTTCCTCTCTTTATCTTTTATGCATCCTTCATCAGCTTACTCACGATTGAGTTGAATTGTCAAAAGACAAACAAAAAGTTGTGGGAAAACACGGAAGAGATAACAATCATGCATGAGTCTCTCCCATTTTGCTTTTCCCAACATATAATAGAGTCGTGCCACGCATTTTCAATTTTTCTTGTGTTTACAGGGGGGATTTCACAAGGACTTAGAGTTGAAGCTTCATGTGTTCATTACATGGGCATGGCTAGAACATAGCGACCCTACTCCATGCATTTTCATTCTCCTTGTTCTTGTCGGTGTGAAAATCTATCCTCACAACCACTATGCTAATTTTGCCGCTAATCTAAAAGTTTATTCTACAACTATGGAAGGATAGGGCAAATCAAGATAAGAGATGCATTGTAAAACCCGTCAATAGCAAAGTTCTTGTCGGTGGGAGAGATCAATGTAGGATGGGAATCAAACTATGAATTTTTATCTGAGTAACCCTTATTTGTTATTATCTTATAAGAATATTTGCTATCCACTACGTCGGTTCTCATTTTAGGTTCTTATAAATGAAAATTCACCAAAAAGTCCTTAATGTTTGGCTGAATACACAATCAAGTCCTAAATTTTGAATTTGTGCAATCAAGTCTTAAACATTTTTTTCTTGAGTGCAATTTAATCCTCATGACAAGCTCATAACCAGATTTGCTAACGTGGATTCCAAAATTTGTCATGGTGCTTTGTAATTTCTTTCTACTTTGGTGCTAATGTGGTGAAGAAAGACCAAAGAAATTATTTAAAAAATCAAAGAAAAACTAAAACAAAAGGAGACAAATAAAGAAACAAGAAATTCGTAGAGTGTGGAACCATCGATGAGGATTGTTTGAGAGTTCAGAAACAGCGGAATTTCCCCCACCTATAATGGCAATGACATCTAGGGGTGAGCATGGTCCGGGTTGGGCCGGTCCACCCTCTAACCCTAGGACCAACCCACACAGTGATGGTTCTCAATTTTTAGGACCAAGGACAGACTTTATTGAGCTTGGGACTAAGGGCCGAACCGACTCAATGGGTTTGATCCGATTCCAAGGTCAATTTGGGACTAATCAATAATTTATTTATTTCATTTTTTGTACTTTATGAAAAGGCAACCGAGGATTGAACCGACCCAATAGATTTGGTCAAGTTCTAGGGTCAACCCGGGACCAACCGATAATTTTTTATTTCATTTTTTTACTCCCTAAAAAATCAAGAACCGGACCAACCCAATGGGTTCAATAACGAGCAAGGTCAGTTAAGAGAGGCAAGTGACGAGCATTGAGTGGGGTTAGCATCGAGCATCGAGCAAGGAACAATAAGCCAGGCGAGTATCAAGCAACGAGCGTCATGAGTGACTCAAAGCAAGTGAGGTGAGTGTTGAGTGGCGAGTGAAGAAGTTGTTTCTTTCAATTTTGGCAAATTGAAGACTAAGAGGACAAATAAGACAGAAGAGAACGAGTACTAGAGGATGATGCCATGAGGAGCTATTTATGCCCTTTTGAACTCCGTGAGGACTCCTCACAAAAACATTTTCCTCCTTTGTAAATTATGGATATTGATGCCATAAAAGACATTAAAAGATCTAAGTTATTAAAAAATAGTGTAAAATTACTTGAACTCCTCACTAAGAAGCTATTTAATATCGTTGACGTTGTCTATTTTAAGGTTTTCTCTATATAAAAATATATATTAGATATAATATTAATATATATATATATATATATAAAATTAGGATTGGTTCAGGTTGGACCAACTCTAAACTCCAAAGACTGCGAACCACCCTGCACAGTGCTGGTCTAGGAATCCCAAGACTAAGGACCGACTTGGTCTTCCGGAAAAACTGGACCAAGACCGGCAAGGTTGGACCGGTCTAAGGTTGGTCCAGGGTTGACCCTAAACCGATGCTCACCTCTAATGACATTAGCTGCACTTCCTTTATTTTTGTCCTTCATCCTCCTATAATATTGTAGTTGGCCCAAAAAAAGGACTTGGGCTCAAGAGACCCAATTCTTATTTATTACGCCCATGAAGCTGCATCTTTGAAGCCCAACGGACTAACTTCCTTCAACTTAATTATAATTATTGTAGTTGGCTAATCAAAGAAATGAGGAATACTTAAGAGGGAGAAAGAAGAATCAAGAAAGCTAGAAAAGGGAAGTGAACTGCGTGCTAGAGAGAGAAAGGGTTCGATTCAAGTTTGCTGGGACATCTTAACGCGTTGGATTAATGTCGTACAAGAAGTGCTTGATAAGAATTCAAAGACTTAATTCACCTAATTGAAGAAATTTTTCTAGATTAAGCTGTAATTTCAATTCTATTCTAGTTTTAGGTGGCTAGGTTGATTATAAAGGTTGTTGAGCTATGAAATCATGTAGTAATGAAACTTTGGTGTATCATAGTATGGGATTTTATGGAAGTCAACTTAGGATTATGGTTTGGTTGGGATGAAATATTGAAGCTTATTGCACACTATTGGAACCATGCTTGAACTATTGTGTTTAGCACTGGTTATTATCATAAATTTAGTCCATACTATTTCGAATGCTTTCCTCAATCATGTTTTAGATATTGTAGGTTCTAAGAATTAACAAAAATCGTGAATCTAAATATGCATGAGTGGAACATGTGATGCATGTGGAGAGAGAGAGAGCCATCGAATTACATCAAATTGGAGTCTAGCATGTCTTGCATGAATTTTGCTTTCTTAAAGCAAGATTCGTTTTCTTTTTTTCAATGGGGAGGACAAACCAATTGGTATGGAATATTTTCTAGACAAGGGATCTGAATTATCTACGATTTTAGAATTTTGAGAGCAATTCAACCTATTTATTCTAAGTGAGTGCACAAATTAATATTATGCCTCTCCTCTTATATTACTTGGAGTAAATTAGTATTATGCGTCGATGAGTAGGTTGATTATAATGATTTTGGAGAATTCACAATCATGTACTATCAGAAGCCTATACACAAACAATTTGAGACTTGAATTTTAGACCATATAATGAATTTGAAGCCGGAAATCTACATCTGAAGGCTCAAAATTATGTCAAACTCCATCATGACATGGTACTTGTTGCAAGGACTCTATAGCTAGCCATCTCGTGCCAACATATGCCTCCTTGACAGCTCCTTGTGCATCATGGGGCCAAAATCGCATAAAAAGATCCCCACTTTGTCGATGTAATTGAAACCTAAATTATTAAGGATACAACCAACAATAGCATCTTATTTTCTGTTATGCATCCATAGGTCATCAAAGACTGCTAGATTTGTCCGTTTGATAAGGAAAACAAAATCACGAGCTTTGGTCAAAAGAAAAAAAGAAGAAGAACAATCTAACTTGAGGACAAAATGTGCATCAAAACATACGCTCTTCCGTCTAACTCAAGCTTCTTGGCGTATTAGGAAGACCAAGACTTTACTAGATCTAATCAATGCTAGGAAGACCAAGACTCTGCAGAGAAACTTTTAATCAATGCTAGGTGACCAAGACTCTGCAGAGAAACTTTTAATCAATGCTAGGAAGACCAAGACTCTGCAGAGAAACTTTAATCAATGCTAGGAAGACCAAGACTCTGAAGAGTCTTGCTTAAAATTAACAATACTAAAAATTAGTACAAGAAGGAAGCCAAGAAGGAACTCGAAAAGAGCTCTCCAATGGTCATGGGTGAATCAGTCACTAAAGCGAAAAACAAGGGTTGAGTGATAATGAGCAAATGGAAAGAGAAAACTACAAACTATAGGAGGAGCAAGACTTTCAAAAATGCACATAGAGGTTAGAGAAATCGATATAAAATACTTTTTGTCTGCAATGGCTTATTTCGCAATATTTAGAGAATATGCCAGAAGATTTTGCTAGATATCATGTGCCTTTGTTTGGGAAAGGTGAAGCAAAATTAGATAATTTCCACTCATTACATGTGAAGCAAAAGTGAAGCACGAAGACCTAGACTTTGCAAATAAATTCCAAATAGACCAAGACTTTACGAAAAAAGTGACGATGAGAGAGAAACTTTAATCACTTGCACCAAGACCAAGACTTTGCAAAAAGATAAAAGTGATAACGGGAGAAAAACTTTAATCAACCACGAAGACCTAGACTTTTCGAGAAAGAAAAAAGTGATAATGGGAGAAAAATCATTTTCAAGAAGACCAAGACTTTGCAGGATGTGAATTGGTTTCGTTCCTCCACTTTTCACATCTCTCATTCATCGCAATGTGAATGTCTTTTTTTTTTTTCCATTGCTAGTGAAATTTCCATGTGTTACATGTGAAATTAACAATACTATAATTTCATTGTACTATTTTCATGTTTGATAATATTGGGATTTTTCATTATATTAATCTCTATTGTACTTGTCCATTAGAATTTTATCTCTGTTTTCCTGTATGTTTACAAGTTCAAGTATGATAAAAGAAAAAAAGGCAAAAAGAAAAGCGAACAAGGAAAAAAAAGCAAAGAAATTATCCAATCAATTTCATGATTGTGATATAATTCCATTGCCTAAATTATATGCACGCGCGGAGATATATACAAAATATGAGCCGCCTCCTTGAATTATGCTTGCGTTTTCCAGATGCCATTTCATTAGGTTAGGGTTGAAACATGGGACAAGTCCCCACAGAGAATTTTATGTTCTTGCCCCAAAAGGCGGATTGGTTTTTATTTTTATTTATTTATTTTAGGAAAAGCAAAGAGACCTTCCAACCCAGTTTCTACGAAGTTGTTTGGCATTTTTTAGGAACTTCATGCCTCCCTTCAACTTTTGTCGACTATTGCTTTGCTTCCGTAAAATATGCACATGCGAAGGTTCCTAGCTGTTTCTTTTCACTCTTTTCGATTGCATTATTGTCCTTCTTAGGTTCGCATCGAAGTACTCTGCTTGATAACAGTTGACACATCAAGCAAGCTACTCTATGTATAGAAATTATACAAATAATTTTAAAAAGGTGTCATGGTAAGCATAAATATGACATATTTATCCTAAATTTCCCAAAAAAAATTTATGACACCATATTTTTGATATGTCACATAGATAAACGTTTGGAGTTTTTGGTGTCATAAAAAGAAGTTTTTGGTAAATATAATATGTTAAATAAGTATAAATTTGAAGTTTTTGATGTCATAAAAAATTTAAGGTAAATATATCATAATTAATATAATTTTTAATTTTTTTTTTACTTTTACGCTAAAACATAATCACGCAAACTCCTTTTCATTCCTAAAATGAACACCGGAGGGCCCATGGGCTTAGAAACGAGCCTGATATCCACTATAAATATCAGCTTGAGGTCCCGCTCAGATCACAAGGAAGACTCCTTTCTTCGCACGACCACCGACGCTCACTTCTTTGAGGGCTAGGTTTTCCGTGCGCACGATTTTCTTCGCAAACCCAGGGATCAACGTTCCCCCGCTCGTCCCAAGCGACTCCGGCAACCGACTCCTCCGACGAATCGGCTTCATCGTCACGAATTCCTTTCCCGGTGGCGACCACGAAGACGGTACGATTCTCTTCGACTTATTCTTCATTTGCCCTGAAGAGTTCGGTTTGATGAAATTCTTGCTCAAAATGAGTGCGTTGTCCACAATCGAGGCCGGATCTGGTCGTCGGGACTGAAATGCCCATTTGTTGCTCAAAATGGGACAAGCCTCCACAGAGAATTTTATGTGCTTGACCCAAAAGATAGGTTGGTTTTTGTTTATACTTATTTATCTCAGGAAAAGCAAAGGCACCTTCTGACCTAGTTTCTATAAAGTTGTTTGGCATGTTTTAGAAACTTCATGCGTCCCTTCCACTTTTTGTCGACCATTGCTTTGCTTCCATAAAATATGCACATGCGAGGGTTTCCTCGCTGTTTCTTTTCATCCTTTTCGATTGCATTATTGTCCTTCTTGGGGTTTCCTCGCTGAGTAATTTTTAAAATATGTGTGACAGTAGGCGTAATTTATAATTTTTTTTATGGCTTTTACCTTAAAATATATTCACGCAAAATTGAAAGTCATTTGGATTCCTACTATAAATACCGAAGGGTCCATGGGCTTAGAGACCAGTCTGATATGCACTGTATATATCAGCTTGAAGTCACGCTCAGATCACTAGGAAAAAGTCTTCGAGCTTCCTTTCCTCGCACCAGCACCGACAAACACTTCTTTGAGGGCTAGTTTATCCGTGTCCAGAGCAGAGGAGGCGGAGACCTTCTTCGCAAACCCAGGGATCAACGTCCCCCGGTCGTTCCGAGCGACTCCGGCAACCGAGCCCTCCGACCAAGCCGTTTCCCGGCAGCGACCACTGATACGGTATGATTCTTTGCCGACTTATTCTGAATTTGCCCTGAAGTGTTCGGTTTGATGAAATCCTTGCTCAAAATGAGTGCGTTGTCCACAATCGAGGCCGGATCCGGTCGTCGGGACTGAAATACCCATTTGTATTTTTGTTGCGTTCCTTCCTGTGTAATTGAACTAAAAGTCTCCCCGATCAGCTTCTTAACAAGAATAGACAAGTGGATTTATGAAGAGATTGCGGGCTAATCTCAAACCGTTCCAAAAATTGAAGTTTTTTAGAAGAATCCGTGACTTAGTATTTGATTTCATAATACTAATTGTTATACAATTTTTTTTTTATATATGTTTGAATTGACTTTTATTTTTTACTTTTTGAGTTTTTGGTTTTCTTAAGTCTTGAGGAGCGAGTTCGTTGATTGTTGGTCTTTTCCAGTTTCCTGAATTCACGTATAATGTTTCACAATCTTTTAAAAAATTTGAATAGTGTTTTTAAGATTTTTTTTTTTTTTGTGTCCATAGTGGTGTTTTTAAAATTGGCAAGATTGAAGAAGGTATATTCTTTGCTTAGAAAATGCATATAACACACCTATCAAATAATCTCTCCACATATGTAATCTTTTATTCAAAAAGTCTTCCTAGAATTTCGTGAGTGGAGAAAAGTAGTTGGCAAAAGCAATGTTATATAGCATTTCTAACGTTGACTTACAAATGATATGAATCATTGAGAGTTTGAATATAATACGGTTATCTAAATACTTGACTTTAGTTTTGTTGTTATTCTGTAACTGAATTTATATGTTGGTAATCTCACTCCTGATATATTCACGCCATATGTTCGTGGTTGAAATCTGCAGTCAGCCAAGGGCAAAGGCCTATCTTGTTCACACACGAGGGAGAGAGCTACTAAAGCTAAAGTTAAAATGGAGAGCTCAGAGGCAGAAGCATCATCAGAATGCGAGCATCAAGTGTTCTTGAACTTCAGAGGACCTGACACTCGTAATAATTTTACCGACTTCCTCTACCACAGCTTGGCTGATACTGGTATCCTCGTCTTTCGAGACAGTGAAAACCTCCATGTTGGTGAAAGAATCAACGGAGCGCTCCAGAGAGCGATCAACAACTCTAGGATCTACATCCCCATCTTCTCTCCAACCTACGCTTCAAGCGAATGGTGTCTCCGTGAACTCACGCAGATTATGGAGAACACCTCCAAGTCAAACGGGAATAAAGAGATCCTACCTATTTTCTTCGATGTGGAACCCAAAGATGTTAAGATGAAAACCGAGTTATATCGCCATGCCATTCTCATTTTGCAGGGTGAGGATAACTTGAGCACTGAAGAAGTAGATTCCTGGAGAAAGGCTTTGAAGGAGGTTGGTGCAATAAAGGGATTGGAAGTCAAGAAATGCGATAGGTGAGCTTGCTGCATTCCAAGATCCTTCTTTTTCCCTAACATTTTTTCCTGTTTGCAAAAACTAAGTAAATAATTCACAGATAGAAGGAACATATTAGATGTGGGTAGGAGGAGAGAATTCAAGAAACATAAAAATTCATGCTAGAGCTACTAAAATTGTTAGTGTTCTTGATTTTACTAGAGGTGCTATCATATGTCTTTTTTTAGTGAAGAACTGAAAATAGAAACGAAAGCTCATTTTTTTCCTTTCGTTGACGGTCTATATAAATTTTGTTTCATTTTTCACCTCTGTCATTTAGTAAGCAACTCTTAGTGAAATTCTAATGCTTCTAGAACTTTTACTCAAAACTTAATAACGTAGATATATCACCACAAATGAGGTGGAACTTCCCCTAGTGATACTAAACGGTATATGTGTGTAAAAAAAATGTGGAACTGCTGGAATAAAGGCATTTTATATAATGGGTGATGAAGTGGAATAATTGAGTACCATGCATGTTCTGTCTAATAATTTGATCTTTCAATCGATACATTAGATATTTCTCCTCCTGAACGTATAATATCCCACTTCTAAGGTTGTCCCATGAATATAACTGATAAGATGCTAATTCACGATGCATAAATAGTTGTACATTTATCTTGCACAAACAAGTTTAACAGAATTCGAAAATTGCTAATCACGTTGGGATCAAGTCAATTTTCAGGTGTCAAGAGACAATGCGACACGTGGCACCTAGCAATGTGCATGAGAAGCACGTTTGAAAGTGATGTAGATTCATATTTTTTATGGTTATAGTATTAGCTAGAAAAATCAAATCCGAAGTCCTTCGGGATCGATTCCATCTATCTCGTCAAATGTTTGTGTTATGCATGCTTGGTGTTATTTGGGAACTTTACAAGATCAAGTACACATAAGGTTTGCACAACATATCAAATGACAAATGTTAGGTTATCAAAAGCGATAGCTAAGAAAACCTTACATTCGATACGAAATTTGAGAAGGCACATCTTGATTGTTGATGTCCCATTAGTTATGGAATTACTGTGCAGTTAAGCAGATGCAATTGAGTAACATCAACTGGTAGGAAACAAATGAAAAATTTGAGATTCTTTCGAACTCTAGTGGAATTGTATTATGAATGAAATTTAATTACTAGATTTTTTATTTTTTTTTTTCGCAATTTTCTCCTATTGAAATGGTTTTCCTTCATGACAGCTGGGCCAAACTAATCAAGTTGGTCGTTGAGGACGTTGTGGTTAAGTTGAAGATAAAGCAAAAGTCCGTGACTGAACATTTAATTGGAATCAATGATCGAGTGATAGAAGTAATAAATCTGTTAGACATACACTCTGGAGGTGTGCGGTTCATTCAAATTCATGGCATGGGGGGTATCGGTAAAACGACTCTCGCCAAGGTCGTGTTCAATGAACTTTCTACCCACTTTGGAAAGTGTTGCTGCTTCCTCGAAAATGTTCGAGAAAATTCGTCAAGAGCTGATGGTTTGGTTAAATTGCAAAAGAAATTATTGTTTGAAATAGGAAATGCTGCAGGAATAGGAAGTATTGATGAAACTGAATGTCTAATGGAGACGATCGAAGGAAGACTTCGCAATAAGAAGGTCCTCATTGTACTGGATGATGTTGATAACAATGAACAAGGGGAGAAATTAGTTGGAAAAGGTGCTTTGTGTTTAGGGTCTAGAGTACTGATTACTACTAGAAACAAGAATGTTTTGCAAGGCTCTCAACTGAAGTGCAATATATTACCTTATGAAATGAAGGTGATGAGTAGTGATCACGCGCTTCAGCTCTTCAGCAGACATGCATTTAACAAGGACTCTCCTCCAGATTATCGCGATGATATTTCAAAGGAAATTGTATCGGCTACTGGAAACCTTCCTTTGACTATTGCAGTAATTGGTTCACTTCTGAACCATGGAACACAAGACCTATGGAAAGAAACATTGGACGATTTACACAAAGCACCCCCAGAGGGTGTTTTCGAAAAGTTGAGGATTAGCTATAAAGCATTGACTTCTGAGCAGCAACAAATTTTTCTGGATATTGCATGCTTTTTCATTGGTGAGATAATGACAAACCCAATTTACATGTGGACAGATTGTGGTTTTTCCCCAATCCGTGGAATTGAGGTCCTCAAAAACAAGTCCTTGATAAAGATTGGAAACGACAATGAGTTTTTGATGCACGATCAACTTAGAGATCTTGGAAGGGAAATTGTTCGTCAAGAATATCGAACGAATCCTGAAGGGCCTAGTAGGTTATGGATTGACGATGAAGTCCTCACTACAATGGCGACAAAGGAGGTGGGATACTTAACGAGAGAACTAATAGATTCTCTTTTTGCTTCTTGGTTTTAATACTTTTCGTCAATAAAATGGAATCCTGAATGCTACTCCTTTCTTGTTCTCGTTTGCAGATGAAGAAAGTTCAAGCGATGCAAGTAACTCACAAATGCATATGTATCAAAAGTGAAGAGATTGGAAGGTTTAAAGAACTAAGGTTCCTTAGATTAGATGATGGAACCTTTGTTGGCGATCTAATGGATTGTTTTCCCAAACTAAAATGGATTTATTGGAGTAGTTCTCTGTTTTCACATTGTGAGCTGACCAATATGTGCTTAAAGAATGTGGTTGTCCTTGAATTTTCAAGCATTCCCACTATAGACGATCATAAATTATTGCAGTTAATAAAGGTGCGTCATATGCTTATTTCCTTTCTTTATCCTTAAAATGAACGTTTGAACTGCTCTTCCATTGGATAATGCATTCACTTTTTACAGGGGGCAAGAAAATTGAAAGTTCTTAGTCTTGCTAATTGTCATGGCATAACCAGAACACCAGACTTATCCAAATGCTCAACTTTAGAGAGGCTGACTTTTTTGGCTTGCAACGGCTTAACGAAGATTGATGGCTCTATTGGGAAGTTAAAGGATCTGAAAGATTTAAAGTTTGATCTTTGCGATCGCCTTGAAGGTTTGCCTGAAAAAATCGGGGACCTACGGAATCTAAAGCACTTCTCTTTACAAAACTGTTGTGCAATGAAGGAATTACCGGATTTCATATTTAAGTGGAAATCATTGCGGGAGTTGCAGCTTTCAATTGCACGTCCAGTGGAGTTACCGGGTGCCACCGGAAAGTTTGAGAATCTGAAAGCGCTTCAGGTTGAAGGAAATTTGAAAAGTCAACTTCCTTCTGAAATTGGCTTGCTTCGGCGGCTTCAAATACTGGTGTTAAAAGGGTTTGATGAAATCCGAGAGTTGCCGGACCTCTCAAACTTGACTAATTTGGTTAGGTTGAAACTAGATGACGGCTCCAAAAATATTGACGGACGAGATGGAACTTATACTGGTGATTTAGAGTGGATCAGGGGGTTATCCAAACTACAAAAATTAAGCTTGTGTCTCCTCCATGTCCCTGCTCCCACTGAGTTGGCTTCCCTTACTCGGCTTTACAAACTCCGTTTGTGTGGATTGAACTTGCAACCCCTCAAGCAACTTCCCTCTTCTCTATTACAGCTAACTCTTGATAATTTCAATTCAATCACGTTTCTCTCCTCCCACTTAGAGAATTTGTCAAAATTAACGCTCCTTCGCTCTCAAATGCAAGAGATAAGACTCGATGGGCTTCAGCTTCCAAATTTAATGGAGCTTATAATTTTTGGCTGTGGACCCCTTGAGAGATTCAAGCTATCCAGCATGACGAAGTTAGAAGAGGTCAACGTGGCGTGCTGCCCAAAATTAGATGAGATCCACATTGCTGGGGTGCTGGAATCGTTGAGCAATTTGGATATCAGTGAATGTGAGTCCTTCAGAAGGTTCGTGTACGTTGACAGACATTGGGAATCTTCTCATGAATCTTCACTAGTCCTTGCATCGAGAGTCTTCAACAAGTTGCAGAGACTCGACATAGAGATTTACGTTAAGACACTCAGTATTCAAGTTGTTGGTAGGTCAAAATCGTTGCAAGAATTGATAATTTTTGCAAATCATTTGCAAAGTCTTGGTGGTTTGTCAAAATTAAAGAACCTCGAGTACTTGTGCATAGACTCCAGCCCTGAGCTACGAATTGTCGAGGGCCTCGACAAGTTGAAGTTTTTGAAGTTCTTATGCCTTGATGACTGCCCATTGTTGGAAAGTCTGATTGACGTATCAACCACCGAATTGCCAAATGATTGCTACTTAAATATTGCCCGTTGCCCGAAATTACTTGGGCTTAAGCAAGGATTCGAAGGCTCCGTCCAAGATTTCAAGCAATATAAGGTGAGTCAGCAAAACCATTCACAAACATAAATTCAACTATAAGGAGATTTATAATAATTGTGGAAAATAAAAAAAGAAACAATCATACAATAACTCTCGGTCTCACTTACTTTAAAAACCAGTAGACGCATGTGATGTTCTCTCTCTGCGTTTTTTTGGCTTTTCCCTTTTTCTGTATATGAGAAAGTTACATAGTTGCAGTAAGAGGTTCAGATTTTATCACAAATATTTGGAAAAACTTCATTTTATAGGATATATATAGAATACCTTATAGCCTATTATTTAAAATTTTCTCTCATTTTATAAGAAACAATTGGTTTTACTTAGCATTTTTTCTATGTAATTACTGCATTTTTTTTTGTCCATTTCTTCCTTAATACCAATCATTATGACAATGACTTTAATGATTTGCAATATTTACAGTGTAGATAGAACATCAAGGAGATAAATACATCAGAAGTTCTAAAACTTACACAAATTACAATCAAATCATGAAACTTGTTAATTTAGTATAATCGTGTCTTTTTATTAACTTCGTTGAATTAGTCAAATGAAAAATTTTGTTTATTCTTTTCACACTCCTACGTGGCATATAGAGCTTCGAGCCATCAAACACAATACTTGTGTGCAAAAACTTCTGCCCTTTTAAGGTTTGCCCCAAATTTCCAGCCCTGATTGAGTATTCTTCTCAAGTTCTCGTCACATCTTCATCAGTCTTTCTCGTCCGTAGTGTACTTCTCGTTCATGGAGGCCGCTTCTCATTCATCGATCCTCCTCTTCTTCATCTGAGTGTCCTTTTTCTTCTTCGCCGAATCCCCAAATTTCATCTTCGTTCGAGCACGACGACGTCGAGTCCTTGCGCAAGAGCTCGATGAGGCCAACGGTGATGTCGGGTCCTCTTCGTCCAAAGCCGGGCGGCGTGAATGAGGGTGTTATAAGCCACTACATCGAGCTTAATCTCCTTTCTTGTACTCTGCTTTCATTCCGAAGGAGGTTTGGGAACTCATTTGAGTTGTTTTCTCTTGTGGATTGAATAGGTCTGAAGTTTGGGAATGATGTCAATGGGTATATGCCCAAACGCAGGATGTTGTTGCGATCTTACTAATCTTAGCAAAATAAGAGATAGGATCGTCCAAAACAAAACAGAAAAAGGACACAGATTGTTCGCATGCTTTTTTTTCGGTTGATTAAGGTGGGAGCAACTATATTTAATGCTCAATTTCGCAGTTCTCTGCTTCGGAAACATGCTAAAAGGATTGGGGATTTGGCTTGAATATCATGCATAACGCCCATAAAAATTTCCTGAAAACTCAATTTCAAATTATTATGAATCCATCTTTTGGTCTGTGGAGTTAAAATAAAGGTGTCATCTTACTTGAAGTGCTATTTGTTCACTTAGAATCTCCAGAATATCCAAAGAATGTATGATTTCTTTAATATTGTATTTGGGATATTTTCAATTTAGAGCTTGAACTAGCCTACATAATTTGACGATTCAAAGTGCTATCTATTTTTGGAGTGCCGATTTTCAAGGACAATCTGGTCTGATGTGCTGAAGCTTTTACTAGTACAGCACCATTCGTGTTATGGGTAAGAAAAGCATGTTTTCAGCATTACAATCATCAGCATTAGATGGCGTCTTAGGGATGACGGTATTCGTTTTTCTTCTTTCATGTTGCCAGATTTCTTGCTTTGAGCCTTTCGGGCAATAAAACAAGAACCTGCATAAAATGCATTTGTTTGTCAGTCTTAAAATTGGTCTGGTCAGTTTGTCAAATCGAATTGGAGTAGGGCCAACATGTGGTAATTAGGTGTCCTTCCTCTAGTGAGGCCACAAAAATGGTGATATACAATGCCCTGGGTTTGTTAATGTCTCCAGTTTTTGCAGGAGGAAGAGATTGTACCAGCTGCATTAGCAGACCCATTGGTTGGGCACCAATTGATGGTTTCACATGCAGAGAGCAGCGCACAACTGCAAATGCGCATACCGGGAGAGATGAAGGAACTCCTGTCTCCATTTGAGGTAAATTCGCGTCGGTAGACTAGCTATATGTCTGAAGTTTGAACACTCGGTTTGGTTGCATTCAGTGTAGACTGTACTGAAGTTTAAATACTTGTGTTATTAGTATTCCTCCTGGCAACGAAGATGGTGGAATATGCTTGGTTTATTAGTGGGACCGTACTGAGGTTTAAATACTTGGTTTATCAGAGGTCACCAGGGTTTCAGTTGCTTGAAGATGAGAGAGAAGTTTCAGTTTTTATCACAAATGGTTGGAAAAACTTCATATCGTAGGTGATATATAAAAAGAATAGGTTAGAGCCTATTTTTTAAAATGTTTTCTGGTTTTATATGAAACGAATGGTTTTACTTGGTATATTTTCTACATAATATATTCCACTTTTTTGCCCATTTCTTACTTAGTACTAGTCATTATGAAGATGATTTCCACAAGTTGCGATATTTACAGCGAAGGTAAAACGTTAAAGGGGTAAGAGCACCATTAGAATATTAAAGGGGTAGATGCACCATAAGTTCAAGAACTGGTTGAGAAAGTTCAATCGAGTACTGAAATTTGTCAAGTTGGTGCAACCGATTCCTTTTGTTAACTCCATTTAATTTGCCTAACAGAAAATGCTGACGGCGCTTTTTTTTTTTTTTCATTTCACTCTCTACGTGGTGTAGAGCTTATAAGAAAAGGTTTGTGAGCAAAAATGTCTCCGTTTAAGGTTTGCCCCAAATTTCCAAGCCCTAACTGAGTTTTCTTCTCCCTTTTTTTTTACCTCTCCTAACTGAGTTTTCTTCTCTTGTTTTCTTCACTTCTCCTAATTTGTGGAGTGTTCTTCTCAAGTTCTCTTCACCTCTTCATTGGTCTTTCTCGTCCATGCCTCCATGGTGTACTTCTTTTTCGTGAAGTCTGCTTCTTGTTCATCCATCCTCCTATTCTTCATTTGAGTGTCCTTTGTCAAATCCACAAATTTCTTCTTTGTTCGAGCGCAACGACATCGAGTCCTCACGCAAGAGCTCTATGAGGCTGACGGCGACGTCAGATCCTCTTCATCCGAGCCCGTCCGCTTGAACAAAGGTTTTACAAGGCACTACATTAAGCTTAATCCCCTTTCTTGTATTTTGCTTTCGTCCGATGGTGGTATGTTAACTCATTTGAGGTGTTTTCTCTTGTGGATATAATAGGTCTGAAGTTTGGGAGTGATGTCAATGAGTATATGCACAAACACAGGAAGTTGTTGCGATCTTACTAGTCTCAGCAAAATAAGAGATAGGATTATCCAAAACAAAACAGAAAAAGGACACAGATTGTTCACGTGATTTTGTTTGGGTTAATCAACAACTATGCTTAATTCTCAATTTTGCGGTTCCCTGCTTGGGAAAAATGCTTTAAAAAATCGGGAATTTGGCTTGATTATCATGCACGTTGCCCCTCCAAAATTTTCTGAAAAGTCAATTTCAAATTATTATGAATCCATCTTTTGGACTGGGGAATCAAAATAAAGGTGTCATCTTTACTTAAAGTGTTATTTATTCACTTAGAATCTCCAGAATATCCAATAAATATATGGTTTCTTTAATATTGTATTTGGGATGATCCAATGTGCTATCTATTTTTGCAGCGGCGGCGGCGGCAGCAGCGGGAGCAACTGAGGCAGCTGTTGGAGCAGCTGCGGCGGGAGCAGCTGTGGCAGCAGCTGTGGCAGCAGTGGTTGCAGCGGCAGCCACTGCAGCGGCAGCCACAGCCGCTGTGGCAGCCGCCGTGGCAGCAGCAGCTGCTGCGGCGGCGGCGGCTGCTGCAGCGGCGGCAGTGGCAGCAGCTGCTGCAGCTGCGGCGGCAGCAGCAGTAGCAGCAGCGGCGGCAGCTGCGGTGGCAGCAGCTGTGGCAGCAGCGGCAGCAGCAGCGACAGCGGTAGCTGCGGCTGGCAGTGGCTGGTCTTGCAGAACCCAACGGCAGGCAGCAGCTGATCTTGCAGAACTCGTCGGGGAGCTTGAGCTTCAGCAGCAACTTGTCGCTCTCGAGGGAGGAATAGGAGATGTTGAGGTCTGCTCTGTCCACTTTCAGGGTCAAGGAGGAGGAGATGGATAGGAAGAAGGTGGTCTGTGACTGCATCCTCTCCCACCAGGTTCGGATCAAGGAAGAGACCAAACGCTTGGCCACCATTCGCAATGTATGCAACATGAAGTCCACACATGAAATTGGTTTACTCGGGGGCTTTTTCTTTTCTATGTTCAAGTAATAGCAAATAAAAGGTGAGGGGTTTTTGTGGTTATATTCATGGAGAGTTTTTTGTTAGTTGTTTTGGGAATGAACAGCAAAACAACATTAAAGATGACGGTGGCAAGTATAAAGCTGCTGAGGAACAAGAGACAGGCGATGGTGAAGCAGATAAGGCACGACATCATGTCTGGTCAGGACACCGCTGCTCGTGTCCGAGTACAGCTAGTTCTTTCACTACGATTTGCGTTTGGTTATTGCATTGGCAGTTGGTGTGGCTTTTTGTATTGGACGTAATTCATGTCTATGTTGAGAGAAATTGGTCTTGAGAAAAATGGTTACTCTCAAATTTCCAGTGATTTTTGTATATCTAATTTATAATTAGAATGCTTTGAGAGTGTTGACCTTGAAATAGTCATATCGGTTTTTGGTTGCATTTAGTCATTTGTATCATCCGAGGTGTGAAAAAATTTATATTTGAATGAATTTTTGAGATTTTGAATCCGCATCTCATTTTAATCAGGAAATGCTACATATCTTGGACTTCTAGGAGACTTAATGTGACATTTCGAAATTTGACCTCGTCTCGATAATATGAAATGGGCATTTCGTCGACGCGGTCATTTTTTTCTAAGCCGGTCTCTCACGAGTTAACTAACTTATTAGGTGAGGCCGTTAAGGGATATAAATATGACAGACTCGAGAATTCAATCGGAAATCAACTATCGATTGCTCGACCATAATAATTGGCAAGGATTAATACGATACTATTATAATTGAATTGTGATCGGATATAGGTCGATTCGACAGAATCACATAATTGAATTGGGGGTCATTCAGCGTGATTGCGAAATTCGCGTCGAACAATACTGACCCAATTTTCTATCAATTTTATACTTGGTACATGTAATTGAAACCTTGTGATTTTACGACAACTGAGAGTCGTCTATGAGTCGAAGATGCACAAACGTGAATTGAAAATTATCGACCACGGGTTAAACACGCTAAAATTCCTAAAAGCTACCCGATAGGTTAGGTTGTACTAAAATCGAGTTCGGTCGATTTTAATCACAAAATTGAATTCGGTTTCGGGAATCAGACGTTCGAGCGTGTCACGATTCATTTTTAGAACCTCGTCTCATTTTTCGGCGAATTTTTGTCGAGTTCGGAATTTTTGCGGAAAACTAATTTCGGCAAAAAGAAAATAAGAGAGGAAATTCGTATGGGCTGCCTTATTGGAATATTTGGCCACCAAGAAGAGTTTGTTTATGAAGAAATTGAAGGAAAATGGCCATTGAAGGGATGCAAGACTTTGTGGGCTGAAGACTTTGAGGCACAAGCACTTGAGGACTTGGATATTTAGGTTTGGCTCTCATTGGATGCTGCTTAGACTTTCTTGGTCCCTCTCCCTCCTTCCAATTTCCCCTTCCTTTCTCATGTGTGCAGACCCTCTTCCCTTCTGTCTTCTTCCTCTTCTTCCCACCTTTACTTCCCCTCACGTTTCCTTCCTCACGTTGTTGCCGCCTCTGCTCCATCTTCATTTTCCCATTTCTAGCATTGACCACCCAACGCCTTCACCAGTCGATCGCAGCCCTTGTCCATCCGCGCCGCTCATTCCAGCGTCCAGCGCCACTGTACCACCAGCCCCGACGCCTCTAGCGTTCGCCTCATGCCCTCAACCGCAAGTCTAGCTGGTCCGCCAGCCTCCAACCCGCTGAGTAGCCGCCTATAGCACCCTCACCGCTCCAGTCGCGCTCGCCTAGCCGTCCAACACCACCAGTCGAGCCCAACCAGCTCGCCTCAACCCCAAGCACAACCAGATTCCAGCCCTTGGCCGTGAGCCTTGTGGGCTGTTTTTAGCCTCGACTGAGCTTCCGTTGGTGACACCGTAATCCCAAGTCCTCACCACCGTTGCGCTACCATCGCCGTGAACTGGTCGTTGCCCTAATCCGGTGAGTTAACGCCCTAATATTAGATTAGGATGTTAATTGCACTTAGTAGGTTAGTTAGTGTTAATTAGGATTAGTGTTAAGTAGTTAGTTAGGTTAACTAGTTAGTTAGGCTAGTTTTGTTAGTGTAACTAGGTTAGTTAGATGGTCAGTTAGTTAGGTTACTACCCTAGGTTAGGTTAGTTGAACTTGGGTTAGCTTTTCTATTCCCCGGAATAGAAAAGTTAGCCCGGGAATAGCAACGAGAAACAAAAAAAAAAAATTGCTTCTTGTCCCGGGAACAATTTCTAGAAATAAGAAAATTTTCTTTTTTATTTTTGTTTTAATTCTCTCTTGCCGTGGCCACCTCCAACCGTATGGAGCCACTGCTGCCCGCCACCGCCACCGGTCGCCGACCGTGAGCAAGAATAAAAAAACAAATAAATAAAAAAACAATACAAAAAAACAAATAAATACAAAAAACAAATAAAAAATGAATAAATACAAATAAAACAAAAAAATACAAAAAAAACAAATACATACCAAAAACAAAAAAATACAAAAATAAAATAAAAAACAAATAAATACAAATAAATACAAAAAAATAAACAAATAAAAAAAATACAAAACAAATAAATACAAATAAAAAACAAATGCAAGAAAATAAAAAGAAACAAATAAAAAACAAATAAATACAAAAAAAACAAATAAATACAAATAAAAGAATAAAAAACAAATAAAACAAATAAATACAAAAATAAAAAACAAATAAAAAAGAACAAATAAAAAACAAATAAATACAAAAAAGAATCGTTGCGTTACCAAACGCATTTATATTCTTTTTCTATTCCAAGAATAGAAATTTTGTGCAGTTATCAAATGGGTTCGTTTGCTTAGAAACTGTTCCCTGGAATAGAAATAGAAAAGAACTATTTCTAGAAAAAAACTCTTCACCAGCCAAGAAATTTTACCATGCGCACCCTTAGTTAACCATGGTTAGTTAATTAAGGTTAGTTAATCATGGTTAGTTTAATTTACCGTGGTTAGTTTAATTAAATTAAATTTATTTAATTAACCATAATTAGCGTAATTTGTGACAGATTGGCCATTTTTTCAGAATTTTACGCTGATTCTCGTGGTTGAATTTATATGTGAAATTGATTGCTTATTTGTGCAATTGAGTGCTTGGTGCTGATTATGGATTATTATTGCAAAATTGGATTTTATGGTATTTAGATAGAAAAATACCGGGTGTCAGTTTTTTATGCCAAATTTTTTATATAGTATATAAAACCGTGGGATTTTGAAATGACAATGTACCATACTTATTGGATTGATTTAAACGTGTGACCACGCACGATTATTTTACTGGGATGATTTTAATACAAAGAAAAGTGGCAAAGTCCATTATTTGAACACGAGGTATTTTGGGTACAAAGCACGGTGTTCTTGGATAAGTATGTGCGCGTGTGATCACCTAAATACCCTGATGCGTTTACGCAGGGTAGTGAATCCATCCTGATGCGTTTACGTGGGACGATGCCTGATTAAGTTCGGATGCCCCACGTCAACAGAGGCTGGTCGCAATGGAGGTCGGGCCAATGCTCCTTTATGGAATGCTGTCTTGATGCGTTTACGCGGGATGATACCGTGCCTGACGAAGCGGGACAACACCCGATTATGCCAGATGACCGCTGACTATTGAGTTGGCCATGGCCGTTGGGTCATAATAATTAGAACACACCTGAGTGGTTGTGATAGTTGCTCTTGATTATGGGGCAAAATTGTGTAGCACGGTATCGTTATGACGTGTCATAACGATTTTACCTTTTAATCGGGACCCTTGTGATTATTTGTGATTGAAATGATGTGTTCTGATTATTAAGTAATGCTTGTTGCATTGATAATGGTATATGTGATGTACTAATGTGTAGGGATGTGCCGAGGCGAGATAAGTCTTGTGTGATGTCTGTTTAGGCTGCCTCCAGGTGAATTTGTGTCCTAATTGGGGTTTAGGGTTTTGACTCGCTGAGATTTTTATCTCACTTCGTCGTGGGTTAATATTTTCAGGTCCTTAGTATGAAGAGGCGACCCGTTCGTTTTGGGGTACCGAAGGAAATAGACTACGAGTCCTCCTACTTCCCTATTCCCGGGACCACCTGGACCCGTGAGTTATTTGTGACCACTATTTGGGTCGATGAGAGTCTCCGTCACTAGGTACCCCATCGCTTCAAGGCATGGTTCATTGACTATCCTAACGGGGCTCGGGAAGGTCCTTTGTAGGGTTTTGATGGATCTCCCGTTGGAATCGAGGATGGGGAAGTAGCTCACCCAATGACATCGACATTCTTGATGGTGTCGTGGAGAACCCGAAGCTCGAGACGGAATGGTCTGGAGCGTAGGTGGCCCAATAGTTTCTTTTTGAGTTAGATTGTATATGGACTTGTAGGGCTAATCTAATCTGTTTATAAAGCGGGGTTTGTGATAAGTGGCTGTCCTCTTTTACTATCCCTGTGTTTATTTGTTATTTGGGGTTTATTAGTTCGCTTCCGCAAGTGCATAAAACGAATGGGTCGGTGACTCGTCCTGGGACGACGCATCTTTAGTCGACCGCCGAGGGATGTGCGCATGCCCGGGATTCGGGGTGTAACACTTAACATTCAAGTAGGGATGCTTTTATATTTGGATCAATCACATATCAAAGACTTATAAAAGACTTAACATTCAAGAAGGAATGCCTTTATAACTGAATCAATCACTCGAGACTTCAGCATTCCGATCAACGATGCTGGTAAAAAAATATTGTGGACCCACCTAAAAAGCCTAAAGGTGGCTTGCATATGTGACTTCATTACATTGAATTGGACCTAACAAATGGCGTTGCATTGTGGAAATTGCTTTCTAATGTGGATGAGGGCCTGTGTCTAACACATGCGCGAAATTGACACGTGAAACCGATGACCGCAAATCCGAGCCAAGGGAGCCAACAAAAGCAAAGCGGAATCCCAAGCTGTACATATGCGCCCGTTTGATGATTTCATTAAGAGTTGAAAAAAACTAATATATTTAGCACCAGAATGAGTATTTCCCGCAGGTCTGCAAATACGCAGAGATATGGAAGTTCTATTGATAATCACGGATTTTAGTGTCTTTAGTGTAGAAGTACACAAGTATTTAAACCTCTGATAAATCGCTGGGCTGAGGAAATGAAAACAATGAGACTTCATTTATTCCTCCTGCTCTGACCATTCAGGGTCAAATTTTTAATCATTGTTTACGGCGGAATGTTTCCTGCTCGAGGGGGTCGTCATTGTCTCGCTTCTAGGGCACCTATGATAGAATAATTCCCAAAGTGATACATTCTCGAAGGGCTGTACATTATTCTTGTTGATCAACGATAATTACAATATCAGGTAATCCCGTTATATATTTAATCCGCTCAGGTATGTTTGCAAGTGAAATGACTGTCTCTTCAACATAGCAGCAGCTCTTTTTGGAAGACGAATGAGTCTCTCCGCCTTTTGTTCCGTTCTCAAGTCCCTAGTCTCGTTTTTATTGTGGACCAGTTCGTTAACATACCATCGAGCCACTTTTAATTTAGCATAATGACACTGAGCCCTTATTGCAGCCTATGCAACTAAATTTAACTGCTTTATTCTTGGTACCAAAAATTAAAAAACTGTTTTCCCCTACTTGCTACATCAAAAATTAAATCATAGGCTTTTGATAAAAAAGAAGAAGCAATTTTAGTAAGATTTGTAATATGAATACCTTTATGCTTGGTAGAAACATAAGGTGCTATCCTAGGATTCCATTTCCTAGCACCATGACCAAAATGAACTCTCACTTCCACCATCTCTTCCAAATTGATATTCCAATACCTTCTTGTCATTTCGCCCCCCCCCCCTTTTTCTTTAAGAAAAGCTACGAGGTTGCCCTGAAAACGAAATAATTGTTTCAATGAAACCTTTTCTTCCATCGGAGATTGGCCGTGTGGATGTCGATACACAATCCAAACCCCTACCCTCTATTCTTGATTATCTTTATTTCAATTATACCACAAAAATAAAGAGTTTTTAATTAAAATTAAAAGGTATGAATCCATTTTTAGGAATCATTAAATCCTCTAAATGATTGTTTGATGTATCATGAAACTTCTTTGGAATGGATAATTCAAATAATCTATGTGGTGGAACAAAATATCTCCGATTTCCCCCTCGAAAAAATTCTCTGCCGGTTACACCTAATGACCAGCAGGCAATTCAGGGATATATTAGACTATACATGAGGCCAAAGCTGTTAAAATGAGAATGAATCGAAGTTCTCCAATAAGAATGGTAAGAACAATTAAAGCTTTCTGTCGGATTGCCAAACAGCCAATAACTTTCCATTAGAATATCTAGTTTTTAGTAGTAAAGCAACTCTGAAGCATGAAGCGAGAACAAGTGTGCTGAAGATGAGGGAAGTAGGACTTTCAGTATTTCAACCTGACACAAATGTATACACTCACCTCAATAAATAATGGAAAGCTTAGAAACTTGCCACTAGATCTCGCATTAGCCATAACCAGCACAATGACACAACAACTGCATAGAACAACTGACAATTAATATATCATATTTTTATTCTTCACTCGTATGAGCTGCTCCTTTTAACATCTATATTTTGCCCTTTGAGCTTTGATTTCAGCTAGAAGTTAGCTCTTCTCGACCTTGTGGCACATTGATTGGCTTGATCAACACAATGATTGATTCCTTTCAAGGAAGTTGGCTATTATGTCCCTGGCTTGATTTGGTGTGTTCTGATCAACCACAACTTACCACAATCGTAAAACCAATTCCTACATTTTTCTTGTCTTTGCCATAAGAATTGGTGATTGAAGACCACAAGAGTAGTTAGGCTCCGAGTTGACCTCACTAGCAATTACACCACTTGAATTTAGATGTTGGCGCCTCTAATCTTCTCACCGCGATTCTTTGATTTGGCAACTGAAGGTTCTACTAAATGCAGCAGAAGCAATGGAGGAATGCGACAGAAGAAACATATGTTGACTATCAAGGTTGTATCATGATTCTACCAGGAGCTTCTTCACTATAACATAGACAATGCAAAACAAAAAGAAAAACATCTGTATAAAAAGAAGTGGAGTTTGTTGTTGCAAGAAGAATAATGGATTCACAGACATTACTATGTATAGCCTGATCACAAGAGCGTCGAAGAAATTGGTAACATTTAAGCGTGAAGTTGGCCACATTACAACTCAAGTCATGTGAAGGTGAAGTTTAACTCCCGTTTTGGACTATAATAATGCTACGAGGAGAATATTCATCCCAGAACCTTCACATCCTGCGAACAATTTGAATTCTGTCTCTTTTTCCGTTTACATGCTTGGAGTTCTATTCCTTAGTGGGCCGCGCCATCATGCATGTGTGAAAGAACTGATGGATTCTCTTTTCTCTTTTTGGTTTTAATACTTTTCCTCGATAAAATAGAATGCTGAATATTACTTGTTTCTTGCTCTCACTTGCAGATGAAGAACGTTGAAGCAATGGAACTAAGATTGTATCATTTGGGGGAGGAACCTTTGTTGGCAATCTAATGGATTGTTTTCCCAAATTAAGATGAATTTATTGGAGTGCTCCTGGTTTATAGTGTAAGCTAACCAATATGTGCTTAAAGAATGTAGTTGTCCTTCAATTTTCGTCGATTGCCAATATAGATTTCGTCGATTGCCAATATAGACGATCTGAAATTATGGAGCCTAATAGAAGTGCGTCATATGCTTATTTTTATTCTTTGTCCTTAAAAGCAACATTTTTTGAACTGTTCCTCTATTGGATAATGCATTCATTTTTTACAGGAGGTGAGAAAATTGAAAGTTCTTAGTCTTTGTGAGTGTCATCACATAACCAGAACACCAAACTTGTCGGGATGCTTAACTTTAGAGAGACTTGCTTTTTGGACTTGCTGAGGTTTAAGGAAGATTGACGGCTCTATTGGGAAGTTAAAGCATCTGATAGACTTAATGTTTGATCACTGCCCTTTGCTAGAAGGTTTGCCTAAAGAAATTGGGGACCTACAGAATCTAGAGCGCTTCTCTTTTAATCGGTGTCATCAAATGGAAGAACTACCGGATTCCATCTATAATTGGAAATCATTACGAGAGTTGCAGCTTTCAAGCCTAGGAATGCTTGGGGAACGTTTAGTGCTTTGGAATAAAGCCAATTTGTAAGGTCAACTTCCTTCTAAAATTGGCTTACTCCCGCAACTGCAAAGACTGGTGTCAAGAGAGTTTTATGAAATTCGAGAGTCACTGCCACTTCCAATAAGTTTAACCCATCTAGAAGTGTCATCTATGTCATTGCAAGTTGTCCTAGACCTCTCAAATTTGACTAATTTGGTTGAGTTGGACCTAAGTGATGGCTCTAAAATTGGCAAACCAAACAGAATTCATAGTGGTGAGTTGAGATGGATCGGGAGGTTATCCAAATTGAAACAGTTGAGATTGTGTATCCTCCATGTCCCTGCTCCCACTAAGTTGGCTTCCCTTCCTCAACTTAACCAACTCCATTTGTCTGGATTGAACCTAGAACCCTCAATGCGAGTTCCCTCTTCTATGTTAGAGTTAACCCTTGATAATTTCAATTCAATTGCGTTACTCTCCTCCAACTCAAAGAATTTGTCAAATTTTTACATCTCTTGCTCTCAAATGCAAGAGATTCAACTCGATGGGCTTCACCTTCCAAATTCAACGTATCCACATGTTGATAATTGTAGACTCCTCAAGAGATTCATAATATCCAGTATGAGGAAGCTAAAAGTTGGTCAGCATGAAGAAGTACCTAGAACTAGATGAGATCCACATCACTGGGGTGTTTTTTTTTTTTTTTGTTTGATGAAAGTAAGTAGTTGTATTAAGCTTTACCAACTTTGCAAGAGGAAATCTCAGTACCAAAACTTGCACTCAGAGTGACAAGACATCAAGGCGAGTGGAAGGGTGCCGAGACGAAAGCAAGCAACAAACGGTATTAGCCACACAGGACAGCCAACCCAAGCTAAAAAAAACAAAAGGCAACGAAGGGATCAAAACGGACGCAGCCAGATCAACCCAAGCACCAAACAAAAAACAAAAGGCACAGTTCAAGCGTGCCTTTTGTTTGGTTCCCAAGGATCGAAGCCGCTGAAATAGCAGCTACACGGAAAGCTTCACGGCTTCAGTCAAGAATCCCCTGTAGAAAAAACAATCGGATCGATGCCCCAGGCACGCTGGAGTCTCCTGTTCCTCGCGGTATTGTCGACATTCCTGAAAGTTAGAATCGCTGGGGTGTTGGAATCATTGGAAATATTACAAATTGGAAAGGTCTTGCCCTTAAGAAGGTTCGTGTACGTTGACATAAATTGGGAATATTCTCTTGAATCTTCACTAATCCTTGCATCGAGGGTCTTCAATAAGTTGTGGTATCTCTATCTAGGTTTTTGTGACATGCTCGGTATTCAAGTTGTTGGTATGTCAGAATCGTTGAAAGACTTTTCACTTGCTGGTCAACATTTGCAAAGTCTTGGTGGTTTGTCAAACTTAAAGAACCTCAAATCCTTCAAAATATCCTCCGGCCTTAAGCTACAGATTGTCGAGTGCCTCGACAAGTTAAAGTTTTTGAAAGAATTGGAACTTACTAACTGTGGATCGTTGAAATATCGGCCACCAAATTGCCAAATGATTGCCGCTTATACATCCACCAATGCAAGAAATTACTTGGGGTTAGTGGACACTTCAGAGGCACCGTCCAGAGTTTCAAGCGTCATAAGGTGTGTAAGAACAACCAGCCACAAACATGAATTCAACTATAGGCAGATTTATAATAGTTGTGGAAAATCTAAAAATAATCATACAAACATGAATTAAACGCGGTCTCGCTTACTTTAAGCACCAGTAGATGCACGTGATGGTTTCTCTCCCTATTTTTTTTTTTCCCTTGTTTCCGTTTATGAGAAAGTTATATAGTTGCAGTAAGAGAAGTTCAGTTTTTATCACAAATAGCGGGAAAAATTTTGTATTGTAGGGGAGATATATAGAATATCTTAGAGCCTATTATTTAAAATGTTTTCTCATTTTATAAGAAATAAATGGTTTTACTTAGCATTTTTTTTACGTAATATACTGCACTTTTTATTTTTTTTCCATCTCTTACTTCATACCAATCATTATGACAATGACTCTCGTCATTTGCAATACTTACGGTGAACATAGAACATTAAAAGGATAAATGCAATAGTTCTAAAACTTATAAAAATTATAATCGAGTCATCAAACTTGTGAGTCTCTTTGTTAATTTCATCTAATTTGATAAACGGAAGATGCTGGCTATGCATTTTTTATTCACTTCTCTATGGCATAAAGCTTAAGAGAAAAGATTTGTGTGCAAAAACGTCTTGTCCTTTTAAGGTTTGCCCCAAATTTCCAAGCCCTAATTGAGTTTTCTTCTCAAGTTTCCCTCACTTCTTCATCAATCTTTCTGTCTATAGTGTACCTCTTGTTCGTGGAGTCCGATTCTTATTCATCGATCTTTTTGTTCTTCATCTGAGTTTCCTTTTTCTTCTTCGTCGAATCCCCATATTTCCTCTTTATTCGGGAATGACAACGTCGAGTCCTTGCGCAAGAGCTCGATGAGGCCGATGGCAACATCAGGTCCCCTTCGTCCAAAGCCAGGCAGCGTGAACGAGGGTGTTATAAGCCACTACATCGAGCTTAATCCCCTTTCTTGTACTTTGCTTTCATTCTGAAGGAGGTATGGGAACTTTTTTGAGTGTTTTCTCTTGTGGATTGAATAGGTGTTTTGGCAGTTGAACCCCAAGACAACAGCCTTCACATTTGGTATTTGACAATTAGAATAAAACTTGAGAATATGTCTGAATACCATTTGCCGAATTCAAATAGATACAGCCACCTGCTGCAACATCGACTTCACTTCCAAACTTCAGACCTATTCAATCCACGATAGAAAACACCTCAAATTAGTTCCCATACCTCTATCGGAACAAAAGCAAAATACATGAAAGGGGATTAAGCTCAATGTAGTGGCTCATAACAACTCCGTTCACGCCATCGGGCTAAGACGAAGAGGACTCGACGTCGCCATTGGCCTCATCAAGCATCACTATAAAATCTTTTCTAGCCTCATATCTTGAAAATGCAGAAATTATAGTAGTTCTTCCAATGAGCTTTCTTCAACAAAGGGCACAAGTAGTTGTTTTGTTCTTCATTTTTTCTTGGACCTAAGACATTTATGACAAAAACAAATAGTTAGAATGGGGGCTCTACTATGATCACTGTACCTTTG
Source organism: Eucalyptus pauciflora (assembly GCA_007663325.1). Lineage (NCBI taxonomy): Eukaryota > Viridiplantae > Streptophyta > Magnoliopsida > Myrtales > Myrtaceae > Eucalyptus > Eucalyptus pauciflora. The sequence goes on along the minus strand of VMYD01000304.1, from coordinate 97,821 downwards.
GAGGATAACACTAGCCTCATCCCTTAGAGCGTGGCCCATGACTCGACGATGAAGAGATCAAAATGATGTTTAGAGATCTCTATTGTTCTGTTATGATGGTCATCACCCTACAAATCAAATGAGTGAAGAAAGAGGACTCCGCATGATGGACGTGAAACGAGCATAAGAAACCATGTTAGTGATCACTACTTGAACGTCGCACAATTAAATCTACTATAATTTTGGAATGGAGAAGGATTTAGAGGAAGCTTAGATCACAGAAAGTAATAAAATTAATGAACAGAGGGGCTCATTATTAATCTGTTAAGCATAGCAAAACATAGAGAAGATATTATGTGATCGCACTAAAAGCTTATTTCTTAAAGCAGAATGAGCAAGCCGTGATCAGCCATATTTTCCATCGCTTGAAAAAAAATGTAGAGACGTGAACAGAGGAGCTCCATTCATTGGCACAAACTCAGTGCTGTGTGGCCAAAGCATCTTATAAACATTACAACCATTAATGAATGGCTGTAAACCCAAAGGCAGAGTTCACAAATCACCCTCATTGCCGTAACCCAGTAAACTTGAGAAGTTCGATCATGAAAATAGAAGTCTAACCTTAAGAACAGGCAAAAGAAGAAATGAATTGAGGGCCAAAAATAGAGTAGTGCAAGGTAATCATCATAAGGTATTAGGTAATCTAATAGACCCATACATCAACATATACCATTTCCAAGCATGTTGACTGTGTTCCTCAACTACTCTCAAGTGCCAAAACGGGCAAACATTTCAACTTCTCTTCAATATAAAATATACTATAACAATTCAAGATCTATACAAAGAAGAACAAGAGAGCTCAGCGGTGACTATCTGGAAACTTCGAAAGAAAGAGCGACACCCAGTGGTGACTAATAAGGGCAATCACTAGTATACTACAAAATGAACAAAAAAGACTAGGCATAATGCAAAAGAAGTAAACCCAAAACATGATTTAGTCACAGCAAAAAGAAAAAAACATTGTTACACCATGCTACATTTGTATTCCACTTTCAAGCTCCATCGAAGTGATCTTCATACCAAACTCATGTTTCAAGTCTATCCACCAATATTCCCTTTAAAACCACATTTGCGTCCAACATCCAGGTCACTCGGTATTTGGTATAAACACCTTTCACTATTTTAACATTTAATGAAATTAGTCACATATGGCTCATGGCATACATACCTCGTCCAGATCTTGGGAGACCATTTCAAGGCTGCTGCATGCTGACAATTCTGTTTAATAGTAGTCATCTTTTGAGCATCTAACTCTTGTACATCTCCATTTGTCTTTTGTAATTGCTCTTTTGTTGCTTTCAGTATGCTTCAGCTTGTGAATCTCTTCATTTTTCTCATTCTCTGAGGACAACTAAATTCCTTCAACTGAATCTCTTCATCCTTCTCTTTCTTTGACCTTAACTTCTCAGTTGGAAGACAACTAGATTTGGAGGCCCCAAATCATTCGGCCATGAGCTATGCCCCAGCATCAGACACGTCCAGGTTTCTCTTTCCCCAACAGTAGAGAAACCGTATTTCAAGGGGGAATCACTCTTTCCAAGTTCCAAATATACCTCCATGAGATCATTCATACTTCCCTGCAGTTTAGTAACATAAGAAACTATTAAACCAATGATGTTACAATTTATTAGCAAGCACTTTCAAGCTGAATTCATAAATACACATGATTGCCTTTGATTCCTAACTCTGCTTCCTATTATGTGCCAAAACTTGGTTAGTCATCATAACTGAATGAACCATATCAAGAAGGCATTCAATATTTCACACTTACCTGTTATAAAGGAAAAGGAGTCCAAAGATATCAAACTGAAAATGTAATCACATTCTTCCTTTCTATAGTTGTTCCTTACTGATTGTTATATGACTTCATCCACCGAGAACATATGAAAACACACTAGGAAGTTACACTTTTGGCTTTAATTTTAGACTATCTCATCCACTCTCCGTCTTCTGCTCAAATAACTGTATAAATTCCTAATACATTGTAACAGCAATATTGTCATTGCCAAGACTGCATAACATTTGTTTACACTAGATGAACAAATGGCACAACTAGTAATTGGGAATTCTAGGGCTGCAGTACTCTTTTGTTTTTCGATCTCTCTCATTAAACCAAAGTGCGGTCACGTTAGCAAATTAATAGAAAATTGTTCAAGTTTCATCATCTCAATACTTCACAGCTCTAGCTGCTACATAGCTCTTTTGTTAATGATGGCAGACGTGCTAGATAAACATGAACCAAGTTGTGGATTATTGTGCTGCCATTAGCAAATCCAAATCACAAAGCTAAGGGAATAACAAGATATCAATGCAGGTGCTAAGGACATGTCCTACGTCTTCTTCCTATGACAACTGCTGTTAAATCACGCATATTTTCAGAAAAGTGGCAAATATCTCTAGACATCTTTACCATGGGTCCGGAGATATATCACCTCAGCAGAATCTTTTCTAAAGTGAAATTATTGATTACACAATGGAAATAGCACTTACAGGGAAACACAAAAATTTAAGGGGAAACATGAGAATACCTTTTCTGTTTTTATTCTAGCAGAACTTTTGTTTCCTAAGGTGTGTCATATCTTTTGTTTGCTCTGTTCGCCTTATTTGCTTCACTCAGCTTCTGCAATTAAGAAAACAAGGATTTCAGAAATTAGTCATTAATAGGTCATATTAAAACAATACGTCCTTTGAACTCCAAAAAGTAACGAGATTTTTCCATTGATCTCTCCTCACTCTTTCTGACAGATTCTTCAAATGATACGAGAATGATTGAGAGCTATCATAGTGAGCAGCTTTTAGATCACTTTTCGAGTATCTCCATTCAGAATTTAAGGAATGTAGAATCCATTCTTCCATGGTTGGTACGAAGGAATATTAATAATGATGATAAGTTTATTTACAACATGAATGGAATTTCATACAAGTACTAGCTAACTACCTCTAAAATCCTCAGCATTTCTCATATCCTTGGTAATTTGCTTTCGAGTTGTAAATAACAATGCCAACTCGCTAGCAATGGTTCTAAGAAACTCCCCAAACCTCCAATAGGCTGCATTTTCTTCCCTAACTTGACAATGATGCATATCCAAGAGAAAGATTCCATATGCCCAATAGACACATAAGGCTGCACTTCCTTTTTCTAGTGGCAGCTACTAGACAAGGAATTCTCAATATCGAAAGAAGGATCTAATATTATCAAACTAGATCGATACTCAGACCATTTCAGTATAGTATGATGAAAAATTGTACACTATATTATATGCAGGTAGGTCTTACCTGATGCATTCACATTTGTAATCTCCTCTTGAGGCTGATCAGTTTCAGTCTCTAAATTAGAACATAGCTCGTCACCATTGTGTAATTTTTTCAACGTTCTCTTCTAACTCACAGCTTATTTACACTGTGTGCGAACCCGCAAATATGATCATGCGTCTTGTGTTTCCCATGGATATAAATCACCTAGACAGAAAGTATTAGCAATTCTTAGTAAGAGATCAGCAACTCGATTAAAATGTTCATCTAATTATATGTGTTATCTTCATTTGCTACAGGTGAAAGGGTTACATGTGTTGGGATCGACGGATCCCCAAAAACGGATTCAACACTTAAACCGAACCCCGAAATCGAACGCGGAAGATAAGCCTAGGAAAAGTCACGTTTCACCGATCGTAAAGCACACCACGGATTCGAGCGTACCTTGTTAGCCACATATTAGACACCGACGCTGAAAAGAGGAAGAGAATTCAGTCCTGTTCGATCCGATGTCGAAAAATCGCCGTGAAGGGAAGATGGCGTCGCTTCTTGGCTTACTATCCTTTTCTTGGAGAGAGAGAACTTTGGAAGAGAAGGAGAACGTACGTACTAAAAATGTGAAGGGGTGTGTTCTCCCTCTCTCTCATCCCTTTTATATGTTTCTCCTTCCACGGGCCTTATTCCCGTGGGCCGGGCCTTTAGGCCCATCATGGGCGGACGAGCCTTAAGCCCATCTACTCTAAAACCATCATCTCCCACTCGCATATGGTGGACCAAAAACAACATGGGCGGATAGGCCCAACTTAGGCCCATCAATTGAAAATCCATCAACTCCCACTTGCATGGTGGGTCGAACAGAATCCTCTTTTCCTCTTTCAACATTTATACTGGTGAATAATCCGTGCGACTAGCATACTTTGAGAGCTCGTTGCTATACATCTGTTAGGAATATATAGCAGCTCATAATAGGCATCACTTTCCGAGTAAATTTAGTATGCAGTACCCTAGATCGATCGATCACATTTATATATCTCTTGATCTCTTTTGAACAATTATATATTTATTGTATTCACAATTATGATTATCCCAAAGACAGTCATAATTGGTCGACCGGTGAATACAAAACCACAATGTGATTGTCCATATCCGATCTTCCCCTTTCCTTCAAACTCTCAATTTCAGTTCAACTTGCTTTTCTAGAAATGTCCCATTAGATCGAATCAACTCATGACCATTGGTAACATTCTAAGATAGCAAACACTAAATAGAAATCTTGAGAATAAGTAAGAGTCATGAGGGCACTAAAATTGAGGAACTCTATTCCTCAAGAGTCTCACACGTCATAAAAGTTGAGATCAAACTTTTGCCACTCTTATAGGTCGTCTCATGCATACGTAGTATGAAATACGTATTACGGTATTAACTCCTTTCCCATGGAGCGTATGTCTACACCATCAATACCGTACAGATGATAGTTCAGACATACCCAATGTCTAACTTGAGTTCACGTATTTACTCATTCATAAAATTCATCAGAACTCACATCTGGCATTTTAGACAGATAAAGTAAAATGTGTGGGTTATTTTACTTTCGGACATCGTAAGTACCATGTCCTCATCTTAACACTCAGTTAAGGCGACATACGTATTTTAAGCTTGAGCTCTCGACTATCACATAGTAAATAGAGGCGATTACCCATGTGAGTGGGCTAATCTCTTATCTGTCCGACATACTTTCTCAATATAATATAATGCACTGAGCATTAAGATGCATAAAGATCAAACAAATATTCATAGGCATTATGTGGCATCCTAGAAATTAAGGGCATGTCCTAAGGTGCCCTAGAGCTTTTAAATAGGTAATGAATTTACCTATTTGTTTGTGTTTTAGCATTAATTCTTTCTTAAGGCTTTGTGCTTTGCGCCTTGTTTGTTTCTAATTTAAATTAAGCTATAAGGTAATTTATTAAAGATAAAATTTTGTGTTGCCATGCTTGTTATAGATTGTTTGTTATAGATTTAATGTTATGATTTTTAATTAGGTGAAATTAATTGTTTGTTTTAATTAATTTAGAGAAGGGAGTTGGATTGGGCCTTAAGCCCAATTAGCATGGACTTAGGCCCATGGTTGGAAGGCCTAAGGGTGGGCCATGAGGGCCAAGCCCATAAGGCCCAATAGGCTAGTGCCGTGCGAAGGAAGGAGGGGGAGGGTTTGCATGCCCCTCCCCAAGTGTCCTAGTGTGTATGCCACTTGGCATACATGCTTAAGGTCTTCTTAGAAATGATTAGGGGAGAAGAAGAAAAGAGGAAAGAAAGGGAGAGGAAGAGAGAGAGAGTGCCGTGCGAAGGGAGAGGGAGAGAGAGAGTGTGTCGTGCAAGAGAGAAAGAGAGAAAGAGAGAAAGGAGAAGGAGGAAGGAGGCTCGCGTGAGAGGAGGGGGAGAACCACCGTCCGTCCGCCGCACGCCGCCGTCCACCGCCGTTCGTCGTTGTTTTCTTGGCTAGAGGCAAGTTAGGATCCATCTTCTCTCTTTGCATGTGTGTTTTGTGTGGATGTTTGATTTGTTTGGGTGCTTGGTTGTTGAAAATGCATGCTGTTTTCGCATGATCCAGTGAAGTCAGAAACTTGTGAGGGCTTGCATGTGTGCTTGGAGTTCGATTTTGGCTTGGATCTCTTCATGAAAGTTGTAGCTAACACCTTGAACTATAACATAATGAAATTTTGTGAAAAATTATGGAGATTTAAGGGGTCAAAGCTTCATATTTCGGAGACCCTAGATCTAGAACTGTTTTTCTGACCTTGAGGTGAGTTTGTGGTTGCATATTGGGTTTTTACTAAGAATCTCTCTTCGACTTCTTAATGAAACTTGTAGATAACATCTTAAGGATGAACATACTCAAATTTGAAGCAAAAATAACAAGTTTAGGCTAGGTAACCAACCTGATCTTGAAGACGATGAAACTGGAGTTGCGATGTGGGTTACCAGAGAATTCGTGGTACCTTTTGGAGGTCTTCCTTTGGTTGTTTGGCCTAAGTTTCTTCATGAAAGTTGTAGAGGATCCTTAGGAGTATAACATATCCAAATTTCAGAGAAAACTAAGAAGTATAGGTAGGTCTAATCCCCATATTTCGGACATAGTGCCCTGTGAATTTCGGTAACTTAACCAGAAGCTTCGTGGATCTGTAGTAATTTATCTATAATGCTTTTGGCTTAGGTTCCTTCATGAAAAGTCTATTTTAATGTCTTAAATATAACCTGGTAAAATTTCATAATTTTCTGAGGTCATTTGGGTATTTTAATTTAATTACCAAGAAAACTGTGCATTCTGCCCTTGTCCGAAAATTATGCTTGAAATTGTGGAAATATTGGTTTTCGTGTAGAAATGGCTTGGCCATGTGTTTTCTGCAGAAATTTCTATTTTATGGCATTAATTTATTATATGATTTGATTTCATGAATTTTGGATTTATGTGATTAATTAATTTAATTAATTGTAAAATGGAATAAATTGGAATTTAAATAATTTCTAAATGCATTTGGTAAGTGCATTGTTTTTAGTTGCATATAATTCCATAAGAACTTAATTACTATGGGTGTTTAAAATTGCTCTATGTATGCAAATGTTTGATGATGCACGTGCAAGAACAAAGGTGAGCTTGTTTTGTCATTGCATCATATGTATGGAATATTGAGACATAAATTGGCAAACATGTGTAATGTTAAATGGGAAAGTTGTTCGTGGTGGATGATTATGCCCTGAAGTGTCAGGATGCCCGGGATGAGATGGGTGCCGGATGCCTGGAATTGTATAGAGATACATGACCGGATGTCCCTGGGAGTGTCAGGATGCCTGGAATGAGATGGGTGCCGGAAGCCTCGGAGGTCTTTGCCCGAGGGGATACCTCGTGATGCCAGTTGGGATGCGAGATGCCTGGAGCGTTGGGGGTGCCGGATGCCTGGTGGCCATGATTGGCATAATTCCAGAGGTTCTTCTCGTGAGACCCGAATGAGGGTGCGAGTGTAAAGTATGGGATGGATGATCCCGAGAAATGGTGATGTGTTGATCAATTGAGAACTAAAGTGGAAATTTAAATCATGCATATATGTGATGCGATGTGATGATAACCACTTTTGATATAGTGACATGATGCTATGATGATGACATGCATGTGTACTATGGCATGATGATGACATGCATGTGTACTATGGCATGATGATGACATGCATGTGTACTATGGTATGATGAGGACATGTATGTGCACTATGGTATGATGATGATGATCATTTGTGATTGATGCTATATATATACTATGATTGTGATGATGAGGTATGATGGCACGTACATGGCTTCGAGGTAAGTACATTACAATGTATGAATGACATGTGAATTGGAACTGATGTATTGTTTTAATGCATTGAGTGATGATTGGATCTCTTTACTTGTTGAGTGGTTGTACTCACCCCTTTGGGGACCAACATTTCAGATTAGTGCGATGCCTATCCCTGTTGTTCCATGGGGAGTGTTCTATGGCCTACCATCTGACGTGGAGGTCGAGGTGACCGAGATAGATTGTCCCACTCTGCCGGGACTGACCTTTTTGCGTGTTCGCGCGATCGTATCGTATGACGTGGGCTTATCTGGAGGCCCAGTCATCCAGGAGTACGTCTCCGTCCACATCCGCCGTGACGGTGTTTCGATGGGGATGCTGCCACCTCCACCGCCTGATGCACCAGGTTGGGTGTGATGGCCTGCGCGCGTGGAGTGGGGGTTAGCAACTTTTTGGATGGCCACCACGAGTAGTCCGAAGGGAGATCGTTTCACGTTGCTTTCTTTTTAGGGTCGTGTGTCTCTTTTTGGGGTTGAAGGCCGAGCATAGATGAGTCTTGGCCTACCCTTTTGTACCGACCCGTGTAGCCCTTCGTAATTTCTTATGTAAATAAAAGTGGTTCGGCCTCGTGCTTTCATTTAATCAAAGATAGTTGGTGTGTATTGTGTTGTCGTGAGGGAAGCAAGTGTTGGTGAGACTCGCCTCTTAATTTCCGCTGAGCTGCGCAAAATCCTTAAAACCTTTTTAAAGGAAAAGAAAAGAAAAAATTTCACGCCTAAGCGTTGGCTTGAATCTTTCGTTCTTCGGTGTTATTTGTTTTTGTTATTTGAAATTTCTGTGGCGACCCTACCGGGTGTCGGGGGTGCCACACATTAATGATGAAAAACACAAATTTATTAATGTGGCATCCTAGAAATTAAGGGCATGTCCTAAGGTGCCCTAGAGCTTTTTTTTTTAATAGGTAATGAATTTACCTATTTGGTTGTGTTTTAGTTTTAGTTCTCTCTTAAGGCCTTGTGCCTTGTGCCTTGTTTGTTTTTAATTTAAATTGAGCTATAAGATAATTATTAAAGATAAAATTTTGTGTTGCCATGCTGGTTATAGATTGTTTGTTATAGATTTAATGTTATAGAATTTTAATTAGGTAAAATTAATTGTTAGTTTTAAGTTTAATTTAGAAAAGGGAGTGGATTGGGCCTTAGGCCCAATAACATGGACTTAGGCCCATGGTTGGAGGGCCTAAGGGTGGGCCGTGTGGGCCAAGCCCATAAGGCCCAATGGGCCTTGTGTGGCCGTGCGAAGAGGAGGAGGGGGAGGGTTTGCATGCCCCTCCCCAAGTGTCCTAATGCATGGGCCATTTGGCACCCATGCATTAGAAGTCTTCCTTGTGATGATTAGGGAAGAGAAGAGAAAAGAAAAGGGAGAGAGAGGAGGGGGTGCCGTGCGAGAGAAAGGAGAGAGAGGGAGAGAAAGAGAGAAAGAGAGAAAGAGAGAAAGGAGAAGGAGGAAGGACTCGCGCGAGAGGAGAGGGAGAGAGAGCCGCCGTCCGCCGCCGCACGCCGCCGTCTGCCGCCGTTCCCGTTGTTCTTTTCTTGGCTAGAGGCAAGTTAGGATCCATCTCCTTTCCTTGCTTGTGTGCTTGCATGTTTGATTCTTGGTGGTTTAAAGCTACGAAAATGGAGTGAGAATGCTTGGATGTTGAGAATACATGCTGTTTTCGCATGAACCAGTGAAGTCAGAAACTTGTGAGGGCTTGCATGTGTGTTTGGAGTTCGATTTTGGCTTGGATATCTTCATGCAAGTTGTAGCTAACATCTCGAACTATAACATACTGAAATTTCGTGAAAAATGATGGAGATTTGAGGGGTCTAAACCTCATATTTCGGAGACCCTAGATCTGGAACTGTTTTTTTGACCTTGAGGTGAGTTCGTGGTTTGCATGTTGATTTTTACTAAGAATATCTCTTCGACTTCTTCATGAAACTTGTAGAGCACATCTTAAGGATGAACATACTCAAATTTGAAGCAAAAATAACAAGTTTAGGCTAGGTAACCAACCTGACCTTGAAGACGATGAAACTAGAGTTGCGATGTGGGTTACCAGAGACTTCGTGGGACCATTTGAAGGTCTTCCTTTGGTATTTTGGCTTAAGTCTCTTGATAAAAGTTGTATAGGATCCTTAGGAGTATAACATATCCAAAAATCAGAGAGAACGAAGAAGTGTAAGTAGGTAAAATCTGCATATTTCGGACATAGTGCTCTGGGTATTTCGGTGACTTGACCAGGAGCTTCGTGGGTCTGTAGAAAATTATCTAAAACGAATTTGACTTAGTTTTCTTCATGAAAAGTATATTTTAATGTCTTAACTACATTCTGGTAAAATTTCATAATTTTCTGAGGTCATATGGGTATTTTAATTGACTTACCAAGAAAATTGTGCGTTCTGCCCTTATCCGAAAACGTGCATTGAAATTGTGGAAAAGTGGTTTACTATGTAGAAATTGTTTGGCCATGTGTTTTCTGCATATTTTTCCATTCTATTATATTTGGATATTATATGCCTTAATTTCATGATTTTAGGATTTATGTGATTATTTAATTAATTTCAATTTGGAATAAATTGGATTTTTATAATTCAAAATGCATGTGGTAAGTAAAAATCCCACAAGGATTTAATCTATATTAGCAATTGCACCTATTGCATGTATGTGTAGATGCTTAATTTATGCATGCACAAGTACTAAGGTAATCATGTTTTGTCATGACATCATGTGCATGATAAATTGAAAAGTAATTGGCAATGTGATCCATGGTAATGGTTGGAGGAGGAAGCGTTGGCCGGAATGTATAGAGAGATACATGGCCGGATACCCTGGGAGTGTCAGGATGCCTGGAATGAGATGGGTGCCGGAAGCCTCGGAGGTCTTTGCCCGAGGGGATACCTCGTGATGCCAGTTGGGATGCGAGATGCCCGGAGCGTTGGGGGTGCCGGATGCCCGGTGGCCATGGTTGGCATAATTCCGGAGGTTTTTCTCGTGAGACCCGAGTGAGGGTGCGAGTGTAAAATATGGGATGGATGATCCCGAGGAAGGAAGATGTGATGATCAATTGGGATTTTCAAAGTGGAAATTGACATGCATGTGTGGCATGATGTGACATGATAATGACATGCATGTATGGCATGATATGACATGAAAATACGATGACATGTATGAGTTATATGATATGATGATGTATGTTGGCATGTGCCTGGCTTTGAGGTAAGTATATTGGATTGCATATGTGGCATGTATGATGTAATTGTTTATATTGTTTAAATGCATTGTTTGGTGTTTGGATTCCTTTACTTGTTGAGTGGTTGTACTCACCCCTTCGGGGACCTAACATTTCAGATTAGTGCGATGCCTATCCCCGTCGTTCCACGGGGAGTGTTCTATGGACTTCCATCTGATGTGGAGGTCGTGGTGACTGAGATAGATTGTCCCACCCTGTCGGGACTGACCTTTTTGCGTGTACGCGCGATCGTATCGTATGACGTGGGCTTATCTGGAGGCCCAGTCATCCAGGAGTACATCTCTGTCCACATCCGCCGCAATGGTGTGATGATGGGGATGCTGCCACCTCCACCGCCCGACGCACCGGGTTGGGTGTGACGGCTTGCACACGTTGAGTGGGGGTTAGCAACTTTTTGGATGGCCGCCACTAGTAAATCGAAGGGAGATCGTTACACGTCGCATTTTTAGGGTCGTGTGTCTCTTTTTGAGGAGTGAAGGCCGAGCATAGATGAGTCTTAGCCTATCCTTTTTGTACCGACCTGTGTAGCCCTTCGTAATTATAAGTGTAAATAAAAGTGGTTCGGCTTCGTGTTTTCACCTAATCAAAGATAGTTGGTGTGTATTGTGTTGTCGTGAGGGAAGCGAAGTGTTGGTGAGACTCGCCTCTTAATTTCCGTTGAGCTGCGCAAAATCCTTAAAACCTTTTTAAAGGAAAAGAAAAGAAAAATTTTTACGCCTAAGCTTGGGCTTGTATTTTCAAATTCTTTCTTCTATCGCGTAGTATCTGTGGCGACCCGCCTCGAGTTTTGGGGGTGCCACAATTAAATGTGAACAACTCAGGGAAATTACAATATCAAGTACATCAGACTCTACGCAATCCTAAAGATTTCACATGACCACAAAACACATCTCTAGGTATTGGCTTTTTCATAGGATCTGCTACCATTCTATGCGTAGATATGTACTGCAAGTTCACATCCTTTCGTGCAACCAAATCTTTGACAAAGTTATACTTGGTATCTATATGTTTGGTCTTGCCATGATATTTTGGATCCTTGGTGTACACTATAGCTGCTTGGCTATCACAATTAACTAATAATGGATTTGTAGCTTTCTCAATAACACCTAAATGATCCAAAAAATCTCTTAAGCCAAACTCCTTCTTATATTACTGCTGATAATGCCACAAACTCAGCTTCCATCGTGGACAAGGCTATACACGTTTGTTTCTTACTACTCCAACATATGGTGCCATTATTCAATAAGGAAACAAACCTAGAGGTAGATTTCCTTTCGTCTAAACCTCCTCCCTAATCAGTTTCAGAATAGCCTTTGAGTCGCAGATCCTTTCCTTGATAACTCATCGTATAATCAGCAATTCCCTTTAGATACCTCAGTATTATTTTAACGGCTTTCCAATGTGTTGGACCTGGATTGGATTGGTATCTACTCACCATTCCAACTGCAAAACATATGTCGGGTCATGTACACATCATAACGTACATCAAGCTCCCAACTGCACTAGCATAAGGAACATGTTTCATTTGTTCCTTCTCTTGTGGAGTCCTCGGACACAGTCTATGGCTCAATCCTTCACCTTTTGCAATAGGAGTGTCTATGGGTTTACAATCTTGCATACGAAATCGTTCAAGAACTTTATTTATATATGTTTCTTGCGAAAGAGACAACAATCTCTTTGAACGATCTCTTGAAATCTTAACTCCAAGAATGTATGCAGCCTCACCCATATCCTTCATCTCAAAGTTGGAAGACAACCAACTCTTGACAGTATGAACAAACTCCATATTGCTTCTGGCAATCAGTATATCATCAACATATAATGATATGATCACAAATTGATCCTTGGATCTTTTGATATATACACAATGATCCTCATCAATCATTGTAAAATCATATGCCATTATGGCATTATGAAAACGTATATACCATTGTCTCGATGACTGCTTAAGGCCGTATATCGATCTCAAAAGTCGACATACCTTCTCTTCTTGGCCTTTCACTATGAAACCAGTAGGTTGTTCCATGTATATTTCTTCCTCTAATTCTCCATTGAGGAAAGCAGTCTTTACATCCATCTGATGTAACTCAAGATCCATACTAGATACTATTACCAGAATAATGCGAATCGAGGTAAATCTCACTACAGGAGAAAACGTATCTTCATAATCAATTCCTTCCTGTTGATTATACCCCTTCGCCACAAGGCGAGCCTTATGCCTTTCTATCGAGCCATCAGCCTTTCACTTTATTTTGAGAACCCACTAGTTCCCAATAGATCTGCGTCCTTTTGGAAGATCAACTAGTTCCCAAACTTGGTTTGATTTCATTGACTCCATTTCCTCTTCCATTGCATGAATCCATTTTTCCTTACTAGGGCATTTTAGAGCCTCATTAATATTTCTAGGCTCATCCTCATCTTGTGGAGCAACCATAAAAGTTTCCCCTTCAATGTCAAAACGTCGACGGGGAATACTTTGGCGACTTGTTCACCGTATAGGAGTTTGTACACTTTGCACATCATTCCCCATTATGCTCCCACTTGGATTAGATGATGATGATGTCGTCTCATTATTTGGTTGCAATTGAGAATGAGTTGAATTCAATTCATCACTTCTCATATTACTCCCACTTGGACGATCTCCATTAATATCATTATCTTGGTCCAAGGTTTCAAATAGGGAGTATTCTTCACCTATTTCGCCCTTCTTAGAAAATTCATCCTCCAAGAATGTGACATCCCGTGATTCAAATTCAGTTATACTCCCACTTTCCTGCTCACCTATGAACACATACCCTCGTGAGTGTTTCGAGTATCTTATGAAAATACTCTTCTTTCCTCTGGGACCCAATTTCCCAAACTTGTGAGAGGACTCATGTGTATAGGCAGCACAACCCCATGGCTTAAGATAACTTAAGTCCGGTTTTCTACCTATCCATAACTCATATGGAGTGGAAGTAACTGATTTGGAAGGCACTCGGTTAAGTATATAGGCTGTAGTTAACAACGCATCACTCCAAAAAGTAATAGGTAAGTTAGCATGCGCCATCATGGACCTAACCATTTCCAGTAGGGTTCTGTTTTTTCTCTCCGCACACCATTTTGTTGAGGAGTATATGGAATAGACAACTGTCTTTCTATTCCTTTTTCATCACATAATTTTCTGAACTCATCAGATAAATATTCTCGACCTTGATCAGATTTTAATGTTTTTATTTTCTTGTCTAATTGATTCTCTACTAGGTTCATAAACCTTTTGAAACAACTTAATGCTTCAGATTTATGAGAAATCAAATAAACATATCCGAATCGAGTATAATCATCTATAAAAGTGATGAAATAAACAGCCCCGTGCCTTCCTCTCACATTCATTGAACCACAGACATCAGAATGGATTAAATGCAGAGGAAATTCAGCTCTTTTACCTTTTCCAAATGGTTTCCTTGTCGTTTTCCCTTCTAGGCAATTCTTACAAATGGGCAAATCGACTTTTTCAATGTTGCCCAACGAGCCCTCTTTGGCTAGTCTATTCATACGATGTTGGCCAATGTGACCAAGTCTAGCATGACATACATTCACATCATTATCATATGTATTAGGAGACGTGAGAAGGGAATAACAAACATTTGCATTAACATAATCAATATCTAATACAATGAAACCATCCAGAAAATAACCATGACCATAGTAGTTTGTATCCAAATACAAATCTACACCTCTATTATGGAAGTTCACATTAAAACCTAATTTAACCAACACTAAAACAGATACTAAATTTCGACGAATCTCCGGAGCATACAACACATCATGAAGGAACAAAGTGCGTCCACCACGCATATTCAGTTGGCATGTGCCAATTCCTTTCACTTCAGCTCTGGAGTTGTTTCCCACATAGATCCACTTAGTTCCAGTTGGTACTCGTCGAAATTCCACGAAGGATCCTCTATCCTTTGCTACATGGTCTGTCGCTCCTGAATCCACAGTCCACAGAGGATTAGATTCAGTCAAGAATACAGAACTTGACACATATGCAAAGTTCCCAATTGTACAAATGGTGTGTACCTTCTTTGGCTCACGAAAATCGCAGGCATAGTGACCCTTCTGGTCACAGTTGTAAGATTTCACCCTTGAGATATTCCTCACATGAGAACGTTTTCCTCTCTTTTGTTGGTTAATTTTTGGTTTCTTGCAAGGAGAACTTGATCCCTTGCATTTCCACATATTGAACGAATCAATGCGCTTGCGCTTAGAGCTTGAAGCCCCTTTTGAGCTTAAAGCAACACAGAAAATATCTATTTCCTGCTCTAATGCCTTGAGGCGATGATCAGCTAGCTCAAGGTGGCGCACAGCATCCTCTAGATCTTCCATAACATGGTCAAGAGCTTTTAGTGCTGTTTGCTTTTCCAGCACATATTGAATTTTCATTTGCCAAATTTCATAGTTGTCACCTTTGAGCTTTTCACCTTTGCTCAACTTGGCAACTATGTTATTTGCGGCTGAAGCCATTGATCTGAACACATCAGACATATATGCACGAGTTATTAATGCCTATCACTTATGCATCTATTTTGCACAAAGCCATCATATTAATTAATGATTTTAAGTAAGGTTTCAGAATCAAAAGGTCACTATGTTTCCAATCATCCTCCAAAAATCCTAACTTAAAACTATCATTAATATGATTGTCATATGCAAAATCAATTTTCTGAAGCTACAAAAACTTCTATAACTACCCACAGCTAACTACCCACAGCAACCAGGAATCACAGAAAGCAACAGATAATTGATATACAATATTATAATAATGCTTTCACACAATATTGCTAACATATAGGTTGCTACATCAACAACAATCAGGTAGTTAACATTACATAAGATGTCCACAAAAAACATTAAATAGAAAAACAGCCATAACATCTAAAAACAAGGCATCATACAACTAATAGGGAAAGCTCCTACTGGGTTCAATTTCTTTTTCTTTTTCTCTGTAAAATTTTCAGGCATTCTTGACAGCCACGGAAAAACAGACGGATATCCCTTAGGATTTCTCCTACGCACATTCATTCCTGGCCCAATCAAAGTCATTCCTTGGGTCGCAGTTTTTGTGGCTCCAACCCGATGATATTTATCTACGAATTCCATTACTAGCTCCTTATAGCTAGTAAATCCTTTGACCACCCATAGGCGATTCAACACTCCTTGCCATTCTAGTGGAAGAGTATTCATAAAGAATCGCACCATCTGAATATCTGGCATAGGATAACCGTTCCAAATGACTTCTTGAATTTTGTTGTTGACCTCTATGACATGATCAATTATGTCGTCACTCTCCCATCGATAACCATTCAAATCGGCTATCAACCTTGAAAGCCTTTCCTTTTGTTCATCTGACATTGTGCGCACAGACGCGCGCGGCTTACGGGGAGGCATTGTTCCTGCAACAAATGCAGAACAAAAAATGAATTACATATAATCCACATAGACATAATTGAAAAAGAAACACATTCTTTTTCCTCCTTTTTTTTTTTGGTCAATGGTCAACGGTCAACGGAAGTCAACGGTCAACCATCAGGTCGTCGGACCGGTCGGACGGACCGACCGCACGTGCCGTGCGCGTGGGCTGACTCGTCGCGCACCCGCGTCGCGACGGGCGTCCGCCCAGCGTCACCCGGGGGCCGTCCGGCCCGCCGCCGGCGTCGTGATCACCAGCCCCTTCTTGTTGGGTGGCGATCGCTTGGCGTGGACCGGCGCTGATTCGCCGGCCGGCCGGCTTCGCGTTATTCGCCCGGCGGCGTCGTCCCCCGGCGGCACGCGACATGTCGCCGGACTCGTCTCGACGTCGCCTTCCTCCCTGTGCCATCAAATTTTGATTTCGACTTACGAAAAATCGGAAAAATGGGCGAACAACGCTCGGGTGTCGGGATTTCTCGCCTCGATCCGTACGGCCGAAATGCTTTTGCGAAAAATCAATCATAAACATCAAAACAGGTCAGGAAAAACGTGAACTAAGGTCTGATACCAATGTTGGGATCGACGGATCCCCAAAAACGGATTCGACACTTAAACCAAACCCCTAAATCGAACGCGAAAGATAAGCCCGGGAAAAGTCACATTTCACCGATCGTAAAGCACACCACGGATTCGAGCGTACCTTGTTAGCCACAGATTAGACACCGACGCAGAAAAGAGGAAGAGAATTCAGTCTTGTTCGATCCGATGTCGAAAAATCGCCGTGAAGGGAAGATGGCGTCGCTTCTTGGCTTACTGTCCTTTTCTTGGAGAGAGAGAACTTTGGAAGAGAAGGAGAACGTACGTACTAAAAATGTGAAGGGGTGTGTTCTCCCTCTCTCTCATCCCTTTTATATGTTTCTCCTTCCACGGGCCTTATTCCCGTGGGCCGGGCCTTTAGGCCCATCCATCATGGGCGGACGGGCCTTAAGCCCATCTACTCTAAAACCATCAACATGAATATCGGATAAGATCATAAATGTAGCAGAAAATGGCCACGATAAGAAGGGAAAAGCCATGAATAAACAGACTTAAACTCCTCCAAGCGAAACCCAACACGGAATCCTAAAGACTAAGCTCTTAATAAGTTCAAACCCTCACTCAGAAAGAATCCTTAGGACGTTAAAAATGTGACTGAGGCATAATATGAACGATAATTGGAAACAAGAAAAAGCAGGGTACTGGACTTTATCACGAAACTAACAGAGGTTAAAATTGCAAACCAAGAAAAAGAAAAGAAACCAAGGCAGGAAAAAAAAATGCAAGAATCAATGGAAAGCAAATCAGAACAAACAGGTTCACATCACAATCAACAATCAACAAATACATTTTAAGGATATCGAGTTGATTCACAAGTCATGAACCTAAATCACTCCAATTCCTAGTTATCAAAAAAGCCAAACCGAAAAGAAGAAAAGAACATAGAAAAAACCACAATGAATGACACCACCGATGAACAGAGACGAACCAGAGTCAGCGAGTCACTCACTAGGCACAGGCATTGGCGAAACCGAAGACGAACGGAGAGAGAGTGCTTGAGCTTACAGTGAACGATGTGAGTGAGGAAGAGGGTAAAAGTCTGAGAGGCGCTGAACAGATCGTGGTGAAAAAACTTTAGAGCTTTTTTTTTTTTTAAGTTAAGAATAATGATGTGGAAGAGATTAATATGGAATTAGTTGAATAATTAAGGAGATCAAAGAAAATCTAATTAGATATACATAACCAAAATAAATATAGAAAATTAGAAAAAAAAATTAAATATCTCTATTATACCGATCATTAGAATTTCATGATTTGCGATATTTACGGTGAAGATAGAATATTCAAGAGATAAGTCCACTAGAAATTTTAAATTTGTTGAGAAAATATAATTGAGTCCTAAAATTTAAAAAAAAATGCAAATAAGTCCAAAAAATTTTCAATTTGGTATAACTGAGCATCTTCATTAACCGTCCAATTTAACTAATAATAAATATTCAAATTTCCTCTTTATTCCAGCGCAACGACATAAAGTCCTTGCACAAGAGCTTGACAAGGCCAACCACAATGTCAAGTCCCTTTTGTCTAAGCCTGATGGAGTAATTATCGTACGATTTCTTTAATATTGTATTTTGGGATGTTGTCAAATTTAGAGATTAATCTAGCCTACATAATTTGATGATCCAAAGTGCTATCTTTTTTTGGAGTGCCAATTTTCAAGGAAAATCTAGTCTGAGGTGCTGAAGCTTTTACTGGTACAGGACCATTTGTGCTTTGGGTTAAAAAAAACATGTTTTCAATGTTACAATCATCAACATTAGATTGCAGCGGCTAAGAGAAGACGGTATTCCTTTTTCTTCTTTCGTGTTGCCAAATTTGTTACTTGGAGCCCTTCAGGCAATAAAACAAGAACCTGGATAAAATGTGTTTGTTTATGAGTCTTAAAATTGGTCTAGTCAGTTCTTTGTCAAATTGAATTTGAGTAGGGCCAACATGTGGTAATTAACCCACAATAATACCTACAGCTTCTCCCAATATGACTAGGTCGCCATGAGTAGGACTCCTACCATAACATAATCGACAAATCCAAGATGTACTCTTACAAGTAAAGGGGGTTCGAATAGATATTGGTTGTGTTCGGGTGCGTTTGTTTGTGTTTTTGTTCTTTTTTTGTTCCAGGGAACAGAAATAAAATAAATAAAAAATTATTTATGTTCCGGGGAATAGTTTTTGAACAAAAGAACACGTTTGGTAAACTTGTTCCTAGAATAAAAAAAAAAGAATAGAAACATGTTTGGTAAATTTGTGTTCTTTTTTTGTTTCTTTTAATTTTTTAATATTTTTATTTTTTTTTTCATTTTTTTCATTTTTTTCATTTTTCTTTTTTTCTTCCTTGTGGCCGATCGCCAGCCTCGGCCATGGCCGGCGATCCGCCGACGAGGGCCGACGGCCTCGCCAGGGGCTGGCGACGCTCGGCCTCGTCGGGGATCGGCGACACTCTGACAAGGTCGCCGGCCCTCGACGGCCGGTCGTCAACCATGGCCGAGGCCGGTGACCGACCAAAGAAAAAAGAAGAAGGAAAAAAAAAAAGAGGAGAGAGAAAAGTTGTCCTTAAAAATTGTTTCAGAAACAATAAATAACTTTTTTTATTTTTTATTTCTGTTCTTTTTTTGTTCCTGGGAACAAAAAAACAGATTTTGAACAAAAAAGCAAACAAATACATTTCTGTTCTTTTTTTGTTCCGGGGAATAAAAAAACAGAACTTTTGTTCTTAAACAGAAATAAAGAACATTAACAAACACCCCCTAGGTGTCCATCCTCTGTTGAGACTTGCAAAAATGGGGACATACAATGCTACGGGCCTGTTAATGTCGCTGGTTTTTGCACGCCAAGATGAATGCTACATGAGAATCAAGCAAGAAGATGGTTAGGCGTGCAGAGGCCGGCGTACAAGAACAAATGTGCATAATAGGATAGATGAACACCTTTCGCTGCATTCAAGGTAATTTCCCATTGGCGGACTAGCCGTATGCCTGAAGTTTGAACACTTAGTTTGGTTGCATTCAGTGGGGACCGTAGTGAAGTTTGAATACTTGGTATATCAGTGTTAAACTGAAGTTGATTTTTCGTTGGGCTGAGGAAAAGAAAACAATGAGACCTCATTTTATTCCTCCTGCTCTGACCAGTCGGTCAAAGTTTTAGTCACTATACATGAAGCCAATGCTGTTAAGTTCACTAGATTTTTCATAACATAATGAGAAGGAATCAGAAGTTCTCCGATAAGAAAGGTAAGAACGATGAAAGTTTCTGTCAGATTGCCGAACAGCCAACAACCTTCCAGCAGAATATCTAGTTTTCAGCAGTAAAGCAACTCTAAAGCATGAAGCGGGAACAAGTACTGAAGATAAGGGAAGTAGGATTTTCAGTAGTTCAACCTGACACATATGTGCAAACTCACCTCAATAAACTATGGAAGACTTATAAACTTCCAACCAAATCTTGCATTACACACAACCAGCACAACGACACAACCCATGCATAGAACAGCTGACAATTGATATATCATATTTTCTTTCTTCACTCATGCGAGCTCCTCCTTTGAACATCTATACTTTGCCCTTTGAGCCTTGATTTCAGCTAGAAGTTAGCTCACGTCGACCTCATCAAGCCTCGATTGGCTTGATTCACACAATGCTTGATTCCTTTCGAGGAAGTCAGCTATCATGTCCCTAGCTCGATCTGGTGTCTTCTGATCAACTCAAAACTTACCCCAACCATAAAACCAATCCCTACAATTTTCCTTGTCTTTGCCATAAGAATCAGTGATCGAAGACCACAAGAGAAGTTAAGCTCCGAGTCAACCTCTTTAGCAGCTACACCACTTGGATTTAGATGTTGGCGTCCTCAATCTTCTAGCCGCCATTCTTTGATTTGGCAATTGGGGGTTCTACCAAATGCAACAGAAGCAATAGATGAATGCGACAGAAGAAACATATGTTGACTATCAAGGTTATACCATAATTCTACTAGGAGCTTCTTCGCTATAAAATAGAAAAATGCAAAGCAAAAGGAAAAGCATCCATATAAAGAGAAGTGAGACTTTGTTGTTGCAAGAAGAATACCTTGCTCGCAGACATTACCACGTTTAGCCTGATCACAAGAGCATAGAAGAAATTGGTGACATTTAAGAGCAACGTTAGCCACGTTAAAACTCAAATCATGTGAAGGTATAGCGTAACTCCCGTTTTGGAATGTAATTCTACATCAAGGACTCCCAAAAGACAAGTACATAGGAGGAACACAGATATATGCAAGCCTCGCCAAGGAACTACCCATGAAAAACAGGTTTTTTGTTTTGTTTCCTAAGTGTAGTCTCAAGATATATAAAGCAAATCAGAACTGGAGCTAAGAATAGAGTGGATAACACAACGATGATGATTGCAATTAGAGATCATGACGCCAATAGAAGGGTACCCGTAGCATCGGATGTTCGCTGAGGACTGAGTCTTGTTATTCAAGACCAGGAATGACCGAACAACAGCAGCCGCTTACCAGCAGAAGGAACAAAGAAGGAAAGGAGATAATAGGTAGGTCGGAAGAGCTTGTTACTTCTCCTTACACCAAGTCTCAACACAGAATTTAGCACGCTTTTTGTGCTTTACCCTTCTTTTGCTTCTGCCTTGACAGTTGAGCGACAAGACAACTGCTTTCCATTTAATATTTGACAATTAGAATAAACCATGAGAATATGTCTGAATACAATTTGCGGTATTTCAAATAGATACAGCCACCTGCTGTAACATTGACTTCATTCTTAAACTTCATACCTATCTAATCCACAAGAGATAACACCTCAAATGAGTTTCCATACCTCCATTGGAATGAAAGCAAAATACAAGAAAGGGGATTAAGCTCGATGTAGTGGCTTATAACACTATCATTCATGCCATCGGGCTCGGACGAAGAGGACTCGACGTTGTTTGTCGGCTCCTCAAGCTTTTGTCCGACGAATCAATTTCGTCTCACTCAAGCAAAGAGGAAATTTGGAGACTTGATGAAGAAGAAGAAGGACACTCGGATGAAGAATAAGAGGATTGACAGATAAGAAGTGTACTCCATGAATAAGAAGGACGCTCTAGATGAAAGATGAACAAGTGAAGAAAACTCAATTAGTGCTTGGAAATTCGGGCTAGATCTCAAACTACGTTTTTTCACGCACAACCTTTTCTTTTAAGCTCTATGCCAGTAATAGAGAGAAATGAAGAAAAAATGCCATGTCAACTTTTCCGTCAACCAAATCGGACAAAGTTAATAGAGGAACCAAATCGGACATAGTTAATGGAGGAACTCGATTGTACCAAATTGATAAATTTTAGGACTCAATTACACTTTCACAATAAGTTTTAGAACTTCTAGTGCATTTTTTCCTATATTAAAATAATCAAATACTCAATACACGACTGGAGAAAATATTGCTAAGGGGAGGTGTTTCGAGAACACAAACTTACCTGGTCCACCTATCCACTAATCAAGTGACTTACTAGTCAAGAAGACTATGTTGCTGTGTTTTCTTTCTTCGCATTTTAAAGCAATTTTAGCTGCAGCTTGGACAACACAGCTGTAGATCGCTAACATAAGGTTTCACTACACATGAAGGAGGTCCTATTATCACTACAAAATCTTTTCTAGCTTCGTATCTTGAAGATGAAGAAATTCTAGTAGTTCTTTAATGACCTTTCTTCAACAAGGGGCACAAGTAGCTGTTTTGTTCTTTTTTGCCGGACCTAAGACATTTATGACAAAGACATATAGTGCTCTACAATGATCGTTGTACCTTCAGAGATAACACTAACCTCGTCCCTTATCGTTTGGCTCATGACTCAACAATGGAGAGCGTAAAATGATGTTTGGAGATCTCGATCGTGTGTTATGATGGTCATCATCCTACAAATCAAATGAGTGCAGGAAAGAGGACTAACCATAATGGGCGTGAAACCAGCACAAGAAATCATGTTAGTGATCACTTGAACATCACCCAATTAAACCTTCAATAATTTGAATTGAAGAAGGATTTAGAGGAAGCTTAGATCACAGAAAGTAAAAAAAAAAATTAATGAACAGAGGGGGGGCTCTTAATAAATTTGTAAAGCATATCAAATCATAGACAAGATATCACATAATTGCTTTAAAAGCTTATTTCTTGAGACAGAATGAGCAAGACATGATCAGCCACATTTCCCATCACTTGAAAACAAAAATGCGGATACGTGAACAGAGGAGCTCCCTTCACTTCATTGCAAAACACATAGTTGTGAAATTCATTAACACAAACTCAGTCCTGAGTGGCCAAAGCATCTCATAAACACTAAACCAATAATGAGTGGCTGTAAATCCAAAGGCAGAGTTCAAAAATACCGGCATTGCTGTAACCCAATAAACTTGAAAAGTTCTTTTATGAAAATAGAAGTCTAACCTTAAGAGCAGGAACAAGAAGAAATGCATTGTGGGCCAAAGATATAGTAGTTTAAGGTAATCAGCATATGGTATTAGGCAATGTAGTAAATCCATACATCAACAAAAACCATCTCCAAGCATTTAACTGTGTCCCTCAACCACTCTCAAGTGCCAAAACGGGCAACATTTCTACTTCTCTTCAATCTAAAAGATGCTATAACACTCCACGGTCTATACAGAGATGGACAAGAGAGCTCCATAGTGACCATTTGGACACAAGGAAAGAAAGAGCAACACCCAGCAGTGACTAATAAGGGCAATCGCTCATATACTTCAAAATGAAGAACAAGGACAGGGCATAATGCAAGAGAAGTAAACCCAAAACATGATTTAGTCACAACAAAAAGGAAGAAACATGGTTACATCATGGTATATTTGTATTCCACTTTCAAGCTCCATCGAAGCGATCCTCATAACAAACTCATGTTTCAAGTCTATGCAGCTATATTCCATTTAAAACCACCTTAGCATCCAATGTCCAAGTCATTCAGTATTTAGTAAATAAAAGACCTTCACTATTTTAACATTCAATGAAATTAGTCACACCTCATGGCTTACAACATACTTAACCTCATCCAGATCTTGTGACACCACTTCAAGTCCGCCACATGCTGACAATTCTGTATAGTAGTAGACATCTTTTTGAGCCTGTAATTCCTATAGATCTCCGTTTGTCTTTCATAATTGCTCTTTTGTGGCTTTCAGTATTTCCTTTAACTTGTGAATCTTTTCAACTTTCTCATTCTCTGACCTTAAGTTCTGGGTTGGAAGACAACTAGATTCCTTCAACTTGTGAATCTCTTCATCCTTTGCTTTCTTTGAACTTAAGTTCTCCAAGACAACTAGATTTGGAGGCCCCAAATCATTCAGGCATAGGTTATACCCCAACATTGGACCATCCAGGTTTCTCTGTTCCCAACACTAGAGAAACAGTATTTCAAGGGGTATCACTCTTTCCAAGTTTCAAATATACCTCCATGAGATCATTATACTCCCCTGCAGTTTAGTAACATAAAAAACTTATAAACCAATGATGTTACTATCTATAGGCGAGCAATTTTAAGCTGAATTCATAAATACGCATGCTTGCCTTTGATTCCTAACTTTGCTTCTTGTCAAGGGCCAAAACTTAGTCAGCATAACTGAATGAACCATATCAAGAAGACAGTCAACATTTCACACTTTACTGTGAAACAGGAAAAGATGTCCAGAAATATCAAATTGAAAAGAGTCTTCCTTTCTATAGTTGTTCCTTGTTGATTGTTGTACGACTTGTCATCCACCAAAACCATATGGAAACACACACTAGAAAGTTAGAATTTTGGTTTTAATATTAGACTATTTATTCCATCCAGCCTCTTTTCTTGATCTGTTCATCTTCTACCCAGATAACTGTATAAATTCCTAATACATTGTAACAACAATATTGTCATTGCTAAGACTGCATAACATTTGTTGACACTAGATGAACTATATTGAATGGCTTTTCAACAATTGTGGGGACACGTGCATGCATGTCAAATGGCACAGCTAGTAATCGGGTATTCTGAGATGCAGTACTTTTCTGATTTTCGATCTCTTTCATTAAACCAAACTGCAGTCACCTAAGCAAATTAATAGAAAATTGTACAGACTTCATCAATACTTGGACCATTTCAGTATTCTACGATGAAAAATTGTACACCTTATGAGTAGGCAGGTCTTAACAGATGCATTCACATTTGTAGTCTCTGTCCTTTAGGCTGCCAAGTTTCAGTCGCTTAATTAGAACATAGCTCATCACTATTGTGTAATTTTTCAACCTTCTCTTCTAGTTCATATCTTATTTGCACCGTGTGCAAACCCACAAATTTGATCATGTGTCTTGTGTTTCCCATGGATATAAATCACCTAGTCATAAAGTATTAACAATTTTTAGTAAGAGATCAACAACTGCATTAAAATGTTCATCTAATTATATATATTATCTTCATTCACCCCAGGCGAATGGTTACAATTAAGATCATAAATGTAATAGAAAATGGCCACAATAAGAAAGGCAAAGCCATGAATAAACAGACGTAGACTCCTCCAAGCAAAACCCAACACGGAGTCATAAAGACAAAGCTCTTACAAGTTCAAACCCTCACTCAGAAAGAATCCTTAGGACATTAAAAATGTGACTGAGATATAATAAGTCGATAATGGGAACTCAAATCATGTAAACTGCACGAATTGGAAAGAAGAAAAAAGAAGGGTAAAACCCCATAATTCAAGTAGGAATCTGGACTTTATCGGGGAACTAACCGAGGTTGAAACTTGCGAACCAAAAGAAAGAAAAGAAACCAAGGCAGAAATAAAAATGCAGGAACCAATGGAAAGCAAGTCAGAACAAATGGGTTCACATTACAATCAACAATCAACAAATACATTTTAAGGATATCGAGTTGATTCATGAGTCATGAACCTGCATCACTCCAATTCCTATTTATCATAAAAGCCAAACCGAAAAGAAGAAAAGAACATTGAAAAAAACCACAGTAAACGACACCACCGATGAACAGAGACAAGCCAGAGTTAGCGAATCACTCACTAGGCACAGGCATTGGTGAAAACAAAGAAGAACGGAGAGAGAGAGCGCTTGAGATTGAGCTAGCAATGAACGATGGGAATGATGAAGAGAGAAAAAGTTTAGAGAGAGAAGTTGAACATTTTGTGGTGAAAAAAAATTCATAATATATATATAAGTTAAGTATAATGATGAAAGAGATTTGATGAAAGAGATTAATATGGAATTTATGTATATCTCTAATTTTAAAGAGTATATATAACCACTGGAGTTTACCTCAGTTGCCATCCTTTCAACTTGAAAGGAGGAGGTGGGGGGTTTGAATCCCCACCTTCTCAGGGAGTTGGGGTCGGGACGCATTAGTTTCAGGAGTAGGTTTCAACTCCCACGCCCTGCAATGAGGTAGGGTGAGAATTATCATAGGCATAAAGTAGGACCGACAAAAAAAAAGAGTATATATATTGTCAATCCTATTTTTTTCCTCTATTCCTACTTTAACTCTCACTCTCAGACTTTTGCTTTAACTTCTTGCAGTGGGAGTCGAAACTTACACCTAACAGCCTATTTATGAGCTTTATTAAATGACTAATTAACAAACTTAAAGAAAATTAAATCAAATATGCATAACCCAAATATATATAAATTCAGAGAAAATATATAGGCATACTTTAATTGAAGCATGACTTAGTTTTTATCCACTTCTCTTACGATTTTTGCATACCTAGTCGATGTGGGACTCCTGGTGTATGGCTTGTCTCTCTTGCCTCTTGTATATCCAACCTATGCAAAAGCCTTCAATATAGGACTCTTAGGTCAAGGGTCCCATATCGAATGAGCACATAAAGAACGTGAGAGAAGTTATGCATAAAACCCACCAAGCCTTACTTCAATCAAGTTATGTCTCTCTTGCTTTTTGTCTAAATGTTTGCATGTTAATAACATTTAGAAAACTCTTAATAATTAAGAGTTAGAATTTTTTTAATGATCATAAAGAAATAAAATTAAAGTTTAAAAAGTAATCGATCGAGTCTATGTGGTTTCATCTTCGGAATAATCGAATTGGTTTTCCTTAGGATAGAGACCAGTCAATTCGATCCAGTGTAGTTACTTATACTCACCCCCTACAAAGAGGAGGAGCTTGACTATGTCAAGATGCCCCACCGAATTTCACAGTGTCCTTCAGATTTAGTTTTGACTTGCGTGTTAAGTTTGTTTTTCTCCTTGTGTCTAGTGACTGTAATCGTCGTGTTCGTGTCCATCTTCTATTCGACAGTTGGTAATTTCCACTTCCAATTCCAACTCGAGTGCCTTTTTTGTTTCAAGCACTTTAATGCGCTTTTATTTTTATCTCGCACTTTAATTTCCTTTGACCTTGCAGCCCAATATTTTGATTGTCGTGGGGGTATGTGTCTTGTACTTGTCAAACATCTATGACTAGTGGAATTGAAAGGGTTTAAAAAAAACCGGATTAATTCACTAAATACTTCCAACTTTAAATCCAATCTCAATTTTACCAAAGAAAATCTTCCAACAATTTTCTTTTGGATTATTGACATTATAATGAATCTATAATTGATCATGATGTTGATAATTATGAAAGAACTAGTGATTGCTTTATAGTAAAAGTTCGGGATGAACCGAATTAGAATTAAACCTAAAACTAACTAATTTTTTTATGGAATTAGGTCGGAAAAGACCTAATCGTGAAAATCTCAACCCCTCTCGCGTGGACACGTGGAAACTTATTTGTGGCCTGTAATCATGTTCCTTTGAATTCTCAACTCCCTTGGGGCCTTCTGATATCAAACCAAATCTTTGAATCAACAGCAAAAGCAATGAAAAACCCAAATATTATATGATATCCTTGCCCTAAATGCTGTGGAGAATTCATCACCGCACACGATAATGGAACGAAGGAAATGGAAATGAAAAATTGGCCAATCGTTTTTCGATCGCGGTGCGAAACATCTTACCGATGGTCCACCACAGATACATGGAAATCGAAATGTCACAAAAGACAGCGACGTTTGGAAGCAACGAGGAAGATGCATGGGGACTGGTACGGGCGCCGGAACCGGACGCGGTATTAATACGGATTGGAAAAAGACGTGCAGATGGACTTCTAATTTCTGCAATCTTTTGTAGAATAAAGAAAACTAGGAAAAACTCAAGGTGAATAGGTAAAAATCAAAGGCTGGATCTAGTTGTAGTATAAAATAAATTGAATCTTTCACATTTCATATAATTATTTCATATATGTCTACCACTTACCAAACTTTCATTTGCATCTCTTATTTCGCTGATATTTAAATAAATCTCCCTAATTGGAAATAATTTTTTTGAGTTAATACTATTAAAAACTCAAAACTAGTATAGTTATGATAAATTTACTCCAAATTAATTTCTTCAGGCCTATGACAAATTTACTCTCAGTTAATTTCCGTTTAATTTTACCATTAAATTGTAATAGTTGACAAATATATCAGTTTGGGATTTTTTGTGGTAATATGATAGTTTTGGGCACAAGTGCATCAATTTTGGATTTTTTATGGTCAAAGAATTAGTTTGTGGTATATTTGTTACAAGCTTACAATTTGAGATTTTTTGTAGTATTAATTCAAATTTGTTAATTTTTAAATTTTTAAATTTTTTGCTTTCTTTATTTAATTTTTTCCACATGCAAAAGTAGGGCTCTTCTACTTGTATATGTATGAAAGGTAAATTTGTTTGAGCACTGTACTTTGGAATTTTTTTCTATTCTGTGATATATGCCTTGCCTTTCCACCTCGCAAGCCGGATTTTTCTTTTGAACTAACTTTTTGAACCGTCATACCCAAAACATGAAAAGAATGATACAATTCCGAAATCCGTCCTACTTGTCCATGGCCTAGAGTCTGCCCTTCCCTAGGTCGGGTGCACTTTCAATGATTTAATCTTAACTCGTTCTAAGATTTAAGATGAAAAGAATAATACGATGCCAATCAACGTGTTTATTCAAAGCTGTGCGCCATCTCATTCATTCGTCATGGTAATTCATTCAGCATAATAGTTCGAGAGACTTTAATCACAACGTAGACATTTAGCATGCTATCAA
Organism: Eucalyptus pauciflora; assembly: GCA_007663325.1. NCBI lineage: Eukaryota > Viridiplantae > Streptophyta > Magnoliopsida > Myrtales > Myrtaceae > Eucalyptus > Eucalyptus pauciflora. The sequence continues at coordinate 68,765 of VMYD01000304.1, read as the reverse complement.
TATTTAAGTCTAAATTCAATCATGCTCAATCATCATGCAAATCATTCAACATCATGCTATTTCAATTGGCATTTAGATCCAAACTCAATCAACTTAAAAACGTTGATTAGAATTAGGTCATGTCATGTTTAACCTTGATTAAAATTTCATGAAGCTAGTTTACATAAATAAAAGAAAACCCCAAAAAAAGAATTAATTAGAATTGTTAATTAGTTAGTAGAATTATTGTTAGGCTGGGTATAGAATTTCGGTGCTTTATTTGTATATAGAAAAATCAATTCAATCGAATTGTTTGAATTTATACTTCTTTCTAGCAATTTATTTATTTCATGCTTTGTTGTCACTTTAACAATTGCGCACCCACATGAATATTCCCTCACATATTAGTGGTTAGGTTTCAAATCAATCCAAAAAAGGCACCGAAAGGGCATTTAAGTAATTTAGCATAATCAACTTTTGAATTAATTGTAAGATATTCTACACACTTTAATTGAGTTTCTAATCGACCCAAAAAAAAAACTAATTAGTGGCGACTTTGGAATAAATTGATTTTTCATGTTAAAAAACTTGAATTAAAAATTGCGAATTGATAAGACTTGAGAGAGCTCGAACTAATATAAACTTAATAATCCATTAGCCAACTCTCAGATGGTTTATCCTAAAGGGCAGTTGCGATAATCATCCATCTTAATCTTTCTATGTTCTACAACTACTGATGAGTAGGACGAGAGTTGTATTGGCGAGGGGCTTTCCAAGAGTCGATTTTTGGTATAGTTTTTGGACATTTATACATAAAACTATATTGGTACTTTTGTTGAGTTTAGTTTGATTAGTCACTTGAGATCCCTATATCTTTTTGGTGGACTTCAAGACTCCGATCCTTATAATCAAGTTATTGTTATATCAGATATTTTTTATATTTTGATAATAGGTTAATATTAGCTATATATGAAGCTACGTCCTTTAAATTAACCAAGTCAATTTCCTATCCACGAGTGGAGTCGGAACGTGCCGGCCAGAGAGTAGTAAAATCAAGATGATACGATACATTTGCACACATCAAGAATTTCCTCCACGAAGTCTCCAGTGAGTAGAAAAATCACTGCGATTCTCTCTTTTGACCATGAAAATCCGTACTCCGTAAGACCGAAAGTACATGACATAATTATGATGCGGACGAGGAAAAACACGCCCAAGGAGTCCTACTAGCTCACGGAAAATCGAAAGTCCAACAAAACGTTGTTATCACTTTGGGATCGGGAGTCAAAATTAGAGGACCCCCAAAATCTTTCTCAATATTCTTTTTTCTTATTTTTTACGTTTTGAATTCGATTTCAACACGACATCTATCTTCCAAGACGACAACTTTTTTTTTTTTTTAATTTCTTTGTCTCCATTCATGGAGTGACGACCACCCTCATTCCTTGTGGGGTATCGGGTATTGAAATGGAGTTGTAATTGGGGGAAAAATAGTTTAATAAGAATATATAATCATGAGGTGCGCATGGCTTAGACACAGCAATTTCACCATCTATGCCATAAAGGTCAATAGCTTGGAAGGTTTTTCAAAATGCTACTAAATGTGTTTTTGGGCCCTCGTTCTTAAAGAAAATGAAAATAGAAATTTAGTAATTTTTGCTTGTTTGTTTGAGATGACATATGCCAAAAAATATTATTTCGTTTTTCCGCCAAAATTTAAAATATATTTATGAATCTAACATTGGCAATGCACCACAATATTATCATTCCGTGATTAAGACAACCTATCACATTATTTATAGAATGAGTTTTTTTTCCATAGCTCTACCCCTTTTTTGGGATTATTTACTTTTGTTGCCCTTTAAGAATCTGAGAGGCCAAAAATTGAAATGTCTAAACATTTAAACAAGCAACTAAGATGCTATCAAATGATTAGTTAATCTAATCAAGCTGACATTAGTTGATGAAGAGTTTCCAAAGAATGATTGATATCGGTGGCAATGTAGGGAGTACGTAAACAATGGCTTATGATCAAACCTATTCCTTCCATAGAATTATATAAGGGTCAAATCATGCGCTACTCAGTCATGCACAAGTAGATAATTATGCATAACAAAAAAGAAATGGTTTGATTTACGAAATACGAGGGGGGACAATTTTAAAAATATAATAGTGAAAAGAGACAGATAGCGGGGGCTGATTTTGTGAAGGGGGTAAATATGAGAGAGAAAGCAAAGAAAAACTAATTTAGGAAATCTAGAAGGTGATATAAATGAGTGTTTTTCATTATACATATACACAAATATTGACTGCCGGCAAATGTCTGAGAGTAAGCGTTAAAAATAGGCATAGAATAGGATCGACCAAAAAAAAAAAAACACAGACTGCCATAATTAAATGATGTTTGTTATATAAAACAAGTGTTCTATCAATTTTAGCGTTGTGTCAAACATCAATTTTGTTAGTTATTTATGCAATCAAGTGTCAATTTTAAGGTCGGATTCACCGATTTTAAGCTGCTGTCTTTCTTTGGTGGGAGAAAGCGAGGAACAATGTCCCTACAATAACCGGCTCTGCTTCCTAGCTTGTTTCGCTTTATGTGGAGTGCTCGGTGATACAAATAATGAGATTCGCCGCAACTTTCAGCACAATTTGACTTTTAGACGGGATAATTACCAAAAAAAAAATTAAAAAAAAAAGGTTATGTATAAAAATCAATTCAATTTTAAACTTTTAATATAGCTAATTTGGTCATAAACTTTCTAACGATTTGTCAAGATAGCCGTTTCGACCAATTTTAGCTAGTTATCATTGACGTGAACACCGTCCATTCTATATGACACTACTGATATAAATTTGGATAATTTTTATATTTAAAAAAATGATTTTTATAATATTTCTACACTTTTTTTCTTTGTGGATAGCAATGCCAACCACTAGAGAAGGCTTGCAAGTCCTCACTAGCCATTGGCAAGGACCTTTGCACCAGCTTGTTAATAAAAAGAAAAAAATAAATATAAAAATTATTTACATCAGCGTCAACCATGCCGCATAGGACAGTTGACGTCATATCAATGGTTTCCAATCAAAATTGGTCGGAAGGATTTTGTTAGCAAATTATTAAAAGGTATAGGACTAAACTAGACAAAAGAAAGTGTTAAGGACTAATAGATATCTATACAACCGATTCATGATATTATTGGTAATTTTTCCAAGTTTAGTCTATTCTTCACATTTGCAAATAATCACGTCAGCAGTTTTCGACTTTATGTCTGAATTTATCTCTAACAAAGAAAGCAGCTGCCAATTTATTCATTAAATAAAAGGAATATACTTTTTAGTTGGGTCCACAAGCAGAGAAAAGGGAAGCAGTGCCTAGCTAGGAAACCTTCATATTATTTTTTTTCAATAATTAGTCATTGGATATATTTATGTTTTTTTTCTTTTTCACTTTAGCATGGCTGCCCAAAGTCAAGACTTCTACGAATATAGTTGCCGGCCACTCCGTATTACTGCCCTTTTATGGCTAATTGCTTGTTTACAGTACTCTTGGTACTATATATTATTTTGATTTTTTTTTTTTTTTTATGGTTGATCTTGCTGAGTCCTAGGTTTACCCTTAGCTTGTAGGCAAGTGAAAACTAATAAAAACTATGAGCCCGGTCGTTTTAAATTCGGCGTTGCTTTTGGATCTTCTCAATTTCTCAGAATATATAATAAATTTTCTTCTGCAAATTTGCAATTCATATTAGAGTTTTAAGTTCATATATTTTACTTTTTATCATTTAATACTAGCAAAAAAGCACTCGCTACGAGTGCGTAAAGAAAAATGTAGAACCAAATTCTTAAGGAATATATGAAAGATTTTGTTTCATTTTAAGATAAAAGTGATTCAACTTGCCCAATATCAGAAAGGTTCAAATTGAAGTTTGGAATGTGTTAGGTATTTTAAAAATCATGACCTAAGCTTATTTTTGGATTAGAATTTTGCCCCCTCATTTAGTATTGTAAGACTACAATTTACCATGGATAATCCATATGATTTATAGGTAAAATTTTGAGGTTGAAATTCCCATCGAGTTACTTTTTATTCAAGAATCCATGTTCAAAGCTCATGTGAGTATATACAACTCCAACTCACATACATCGTTAAATTAAACGAATCTCATGCGACACTCACCTCAGGTAAACATGGAACGAAAGCAACCAAGAATATTTCGTGCTAAGAATGGCGAATAGGTATCTTTCCCAAATTAACGACATCTACCGAGCCCTTGTTATCATCTTTTTATATAAGATTAAGTAAAAGACATGACATACCTTTTGCCTTCTTCTCTCCACCTTTTCTAGGTTCTTCATTAGACCCAAATTACCTGTGTAAAAGTGGTACAAAGTGGGTGTGATATGATGGGATAACCATTATTTAAGTAGATTATCACCATGAATGGAGTGTCGCTATATGGTTCGCACGCACAAAATCCAAGTGAATCGGGATCTATGTGCACCGTTGGATCAAGTGAGTTCCACTAATTGTTGATTTTGATTATCTCCACTAGGTTGAACGAATCAAATGGCTGCTGATTGTGATCTGATAGAATCCGCCAGATTCACCCTTGCGGATAAAAAGCTGGTGCGCCATCTAATCCATGCAAATGCAAAAAAGTAGCTGCCTGATCTAATGGTAAGAAGTAATTTGTCTTTCAAAAGGTCCCAAGTTTGAATTATACTGAAAATAACAACAAAATCAATTTTTCGTCGTAAGCCTTTGCTATCCTGTGTTGAAATGCTTCTTTGATTTTTATTTTGAGCTAATACCCTGAAAAACCCCAAACAATAACATCTATGACAAATTTACCCCAAATTGTTTTTTTGACCACCAAAAACCCAAAACTAGTAAACATTTGACAAATTTACCCCAAACTGGTACAATTGTGACAAATTTACCCTTTGTTAGTTTTCGTTAAATTTTACTATCAAATTATTAAGTTAAATGACACATGACAATTGACCGGTATATCAATGTGAGATTTTACACTCTGTTTGCCACAGTTTACAATTTTTGTGATTTTTTTGTGGTATTAATCCAATTTAGCGAAGGGTATATTTGTCACAAATTCACCAGTTTGAGGTTTTTGGCGGTTGAATAAATTAATTTGGAGTAAATTTGTCATAAATGTACCAATTTATGGTTTTTTATAGTCAGTCGAGGTAAATTTGTCATGGGTGTACAAGTTTTGGCTTTTTCATAATAAAAAAAATAATTTGAAATAAATTCGTCACAGATATATTAGTTTGGGGTTTTTCAGGGTATTAACCCTTTTATTTTATTTTTTTATTTTTTTGATACGCCGAGCACTACGGTAATGGACTCATCAATTGGGAAACTTCTCCCAATCGGAGCAAGCAGACATGAATCAAGTGGAACATTTCGAAAAGGATGTAAGGTCCTTGTGCCCTCTGTCCTTCCCACCTGCATCACTTTTTCATGATACCAGCGGTCGCTTTTATGTCCCTCTCGCACGCCATGTACACGCCTTACATGGACAGTTGGATCGGATCGTGTGAATGCAACTCGCATCATTCTCATCTTCTATTTTGTTCCGCTGTTCTCCTTTTAGACTCTTCTACAAAAGTGGCGTTGTAAAGTTGCAATTTGCAGAGGGAGCATAAAATTAAATAACATATAATAAAAAGTAGCCGGGAAGGACAGCTTCCGTGCCTTAGCCTCCAGCTAAAAGGCATTATTAGTGAGATAAAACCCTAGCTTTTTTCGGCCTCCAGCCAAAGCCCATTTCATGTTGGAGCTTTTCCGGTTTCACACTATGGCCATTTTCTTCCTTCCTTTTAATCTCGGTAAAAGGTGCTTTAGATGCACGTGGTTAAAAATTAATGCCAGATAAAAATGATTTTGGTTATAATTTCCCTTGCGATGATTCGAGACGAGACTTTTTTATTATCCATCGAGAAATGAATTCTTAAATAGTAAAAAACTGTCATTTCTCGACATTTTTTTCATAACCCTTATACAAAATTGCCAAAATAGACATGATGTTTATCACTTTGCAGGCAAAATTCACATGTTTTTATCATCCGATTTGACGAAAGACAAGAGACCCGTTGTCGGGATTCCTTAGAAATGCGCCATCTCTACGATGTCATTTTCTTCGATTTTTTTTCCTTTTTTTTTGTTCCCTAGTCATCATCTTCCCTTTCAAATTCTTTCCCCCATCAAGGGCCGAATACTTCTCCCCTACACTTCAGGTCATGCTCAAGTCACCAAAACTCGACAAGCCATGGACCCTACCATCTTCCGTACAATGCCCCGGACACCCAATGTACCCTTCTTTACACGTCCTCCCCTTTCATCCACACTCATTTTTTTAATCATTTTCGTCAGAATTTCCTTTTTCTTTTTCGGGTCGGAAATCTTTTTCCATTCTTTTTATAAACCCCCGACCCTCCCTCTCGATTTCGCATCCTATTACGCTCTCTCTTCCTCTCCTGAGCTTCCCCACCTTCAATTCCTCCCCATCTTTCCCCTCCCTCGTGCACCACATGAGAGAAGGACCGTGGTCGAGATCGAGATCGAGACCGACACCGAGAAGCTTAAGTGACGATGGAGAGCCCGGATCTTTCCCCGCCGCACACGGCCGCGGACCGGCCGTCCCTCGGGTTCCCCCTAGGCACGGCCCTCCTCCTCATCGTCATCTTCAGCCTGAGCGGCATATTCTCCTGCTGCTACCACTGGGAGAGGCTCCGCTCCCTCCGCCAGTCTTCCTCTGACGGCGCCGATCCCGAGGCCGACCCCGAAAACCCGCCATGGAAATCCGCGCCCCCTTCCAAGGTACGTTCTTCTAGCTATCTGGAGCTAACGTACTATTCCTATGACGGATTAAACCTGTACTGTATTTGGTCCTGAAGCTGATGGCTTGAGCTCAATGCATCGGAAGGTTCACTTTTTTGCGACTTTCGTTTTCAGGACGTGAAGCGAGATCACGGCCAGACCTTGCCGGTCTTGATGCCGGGCGACGGGATACCGAAGTTCATAGCACTGCCGAGTCCCCGCCAGCCGCCGCGAGAAGAGAAAAGCGTCGTCGTTAAAGTGCAGAAGCCGGTGAAGCCGCCTCGGCTACCAGTTCCTCTGTATTAGCATAGCGGGATGAAATATATTCCCTTCCTTTAACGATGTATGTAAATACCGGAAAATTTATTTTAATGTAGCCGAATACGCAATTCATTGTTTAATGAAAGGTGGTCGTGATTTTTGTTTGTACTTATCGTATCATCCCACAAGGCTGACGATTGCTCTTTTATATTGGTAGCTTTTCGGGCAAGAGAGAACGAGAGTAAAGATTCATGAGAGGCAAAAAAAAGAGGTAATTTGAAAAGAGAGCTTTCCGACATTGATTTTTCTTATTCTACGACTCGTAACTCTAGTGGTCGCACCAGAAAAAAAATGTTCGAAAAAAGGAAAAGAGAACTTCACACATTGAAACTCAATTCAGGGGGAAAAAAGAAGGAGGAGGAGGAGGGAATTGAGGGGTTAGATAAAAAGGAAGTGATGAACATGGATTTTGATAATTAGATGTCATCTCAAACTTACACGACATTTGATTTTATTTGAACCTCTATTTCAACAAGAGAGATTCTTCTTCTTTTTACTGTCTTTATGACGGCAATCTAAATTAATTCTTTTCTTGAGAGCATAAATATTTTTTTTATGTGTATAATTCATGGATACGAGCACAAAAGTCCGGCTACTTGGCTACTTGGATACTCACTAACTTAAATTCTTAAATGAAAATGAGTTCATCTAAATATGGTAATAGGCTTCATACTAAATTCTCTTGCGATCTTGATTTTGATCCTTTCTTCATAGGTGAAGGTACTTGGCTTGTCCTGTGCAGCTCCAGAATAGGCTCCTAAGCACCTTACCATTTTTTCTTTTTCTTTTTCTTTTTTGGTTGGGTGGATTCGCAACTTCTACGAAGGTATACGAGGCGGTATTGCTGTACACTGGAAGACAACAAAATGGTGGGGACATCATTCATGTCCCTGTCAAAAATTAGGTCATCTTTCTCTCTCTCTCTCTCTCCTGTGCCCTTTTGTAGTTGGAAGCAAGGCTCGAAAAGTCAAGGAAGAGCGATCTACCGTGACAGGAAACAGTGGTCGATACTGAACGAATCAAGAACGAAATCCCTGGGAGTAAATTGCGGGTAAATGTCTCTTGGACGAGAGCCGTTCGCGGCCATCGGTGTGCACAGGCAAAGAGGAAAGAAAGGTTATTATATTCATGAGCCTCCCGGCATCAATCATTCGGTCTGCCATGTCCGGTTAGCGCAACAGTGAGCAGCAACAGAGATCACATCTCAGCCGCCAAGGCTTTTGCGCCGCGATACCTCCTCCCTTCTTTTGTCAGGCAAGAACCAAAAAAAAAACGTGTTTCGGCAAGTTGCAAAATACATGAATTGCACGGTTCTCGGAGGTTGCTTTTTTATCCCGAAGATTTTCGCTGCTGGTCAATTGAATTGCGCATATTTTGAAAAGGATGTAACCGTGCCCTAACTTATTGCCGGTGACATGGGGCCAGCAGAAGATTGTGTTTTGTGCTGATTTTTTCATAGTTTTTGACCATTGAACAGTAAGGGATGGCATATTGTAAATGCTGGACCTTGAAAATAATAAAGTGAATTTGTGAACGTTGTGCATACCAATTTAAATTCGTTCGTAATGTCAAAAGTTATGCAATGAATGAGGTCCAAATAGGCAAATTCAGGTGGGTGAGAAAAACGCCAAACGAGCAAATTGGATAAGTAGGTGCTTATTCATTTTAAAACTTGTAAAACACTTTTTCTAGTCCTATATTTAGAGACGGCCTAACAACATCCGTACCAGGAGAATAACCCGAAATAAGAAAATAAATGAATCGCATATAATACACATAAGGATTATCGGCCTATGCGAAGATAATCTTCTGCACATTGTTTCATCCACCATTAATTGGAGAATTGTAATAATTCACTTTGTCCAAACAAAGGGTGCGCGAAATCGATCGTGCAACATGTTCTTTACGCCGTCAGTCGAATAACTAAATTAAAATAAGAAAAAGAATCAATGAAAGGGTCAGGAGGCTCGAATCCCACATCAAGGCGCCCCTAGAATTGAAGATTTACTTGTAAACAGGACCACTTTCTCAGTATCCCATCCATCAGCAACAGTAGCATCTGCGGGGGGAGAGCATTTCCTAATTACACTGTTCCCTAAAGATGCTTTATTCATCCACCAAACCCCATCACGCTCCCTAAGTACTGGGCCCATGTACTCTCTCCCTGATGATGATGGCAATCACCAAATCTTAAACAATTTTTTTTTTTTTTTATAAAAGAGAGAGAGAACAATTTCTCTAAATTCTTTCTTATTTGCTTGCCAAAATTTGATCTTCGTTATTAAGGAGAAGAGAAATGCTTATACAAGCCCATTTCAGATCACAAAGTAAATAACAAATAATTAAAAATTATTGTAAGGTTAATTCTTTCAAAAATTTGTGATTTACAATATACCGTTGCTCTCATAGTAGCCCAAAACTATTATACTAACAAAACCCTAAAAGGAATTTTCATTATTTTCCTTTTTATATCGTTTACTAATATGCTTAAACTCAGTGTGTAGCCCATGAATATCCTTATATAATGAAAGAAAGAAATTTGATGCAAGGATGTGCAAGAGGAAAAATTGTCCAAAAAGTCTTAAACCTGTTATGTGACAATCAATTTAACCATAAACATTCAATGTGTTGATTTAATCATAAATCTTTTGACAACTTGACGATAAAACTCTAAATCTTTCAATTGTGCCAATTCAATCATAAATATTTTGATAACTTGCCGATTTAGTCTTAAACATTTTAATGATTTGCCAATTTAATAGTTCCAACCAATTTTGATCGAAAATCGCTAATGTGATAATCTAGTCAATGTTGAGCATCCTACATGGTATGGGCAATGCTAACCTTGGCAACATTTACAATATTTTAGATTTTCTGAATTTTTTGTCTTTTTGCCTTTCCTTTCCTTATCTTTTTCTCTTTTCCTTTCCACTTTTTCCCTCTGCCAACCATTACCATGTCTCATAAGTGGAGATGACCTCAAGCAAGGATTTCCCTAGCCAACCTTTGCCTGAGGCTGATGATGGCAACCATTGCTTGAGGCCGACAAAGAGAAAAGAGGAAAAAAGAAAAAAGAATATAAACTAGAAAAAAGAAAAAGAAAAAGAAAATCGTAAAATTCAAAAATACAAAAATTTTCCATGTCAGTAGTTTCCAACAAAAATTAATTAGAAAGACTAAATTGACAGATCGTTAAAAATTTTAGGACTAAATTGCCAAACAATCAAAAGGTTTATGACTCGATTGATATAATTGAAAGGTCTAAGACTATATTGATAAGTTGTCAAAAGGATTAAGATTAAATCAGCACAATTTAAAGGTTTAGAACTGAATTGGTCGCCGTACAATATGTTTTGAGCATTTTTGGACAATTGTAGGGAAAATTGTCCAAAAAAGTCTCGAATGTTTCATTTAAGCCATTAGCTTTTAGGGCACGGATTATTCAAAGCTTAACTTTGCACGTTTTGTGTTTATGTCACGTTGTTGAGTTTAAGGTTGAGGCTAAACTTGTGTGGTTGAGATATAGTCTATAAGCTTTACACCCGTCAAACTAGTGGGTTGGGTTAGATTGAAAATAGTTTGACCCAATTAACTCATTTTTAATTTTTTTAATTGAATCCTTAAATATTCATATATTTTCTAATCAAGTCAATTTAACTTCAAAATCCAATTAGAGTTGATTTGTCCATCGGAGCTGATGAGAGTTTTGATGCGAAAAACTCATTTTCAAACTTCATACCCGAAACTTCAATACTCAAAATATGGTTGTGGTTTGCATAGTCAAGATTTTAAGTTTCATGCATTAGCCTATAATATGCGACGGCGGAAAGAAAAATTGCACGTTAGAAGTGGTACATCAGTTTTAATTAATTGAACTTGAGAAAGAAGAAACTTGATGAGAAAAATTATGCAAAGTTCAGGAAATTTGATTAGACGAATTAATAGTTCAACAACTTTATTCAAGAAAAGTAGGCAAGTTCATGATCAAAGTGGACTTTTTACCTTAGATGTAAAGGCAGAAAAGGCAAACGATAAAGTTATAAGTGCAACACTAACTTACGTAACTTGGTAAAGCTAGACAACGAGGGCAGCCCATGGGAAGCGAAAGAGTAATAATCTCAAACCTTTTAACGTGGTGCAACTCAAGTTTGAATGTACTTCTTTTATTTGGTAGAATTTATGATTTCAGACTGTAATGTCTTCATCTTTCACTAAGTTTGGTGTACTTATTTAGTATAGAATATTTGAATATATTGATTACACTGTTTAAGTTTTTAAATTTGGTTTCTATTATGATTGTTTGAAAGGTAACTGTAGGATTTTTTTTTTTTTTGGGATTTATTTAGGGTTTGGTTAGTATCCTGTCAATTTTTATTTTTATTTTTACTTTATTGAGTAGTTAAGGTGTTAGGCGTATACATAACAGTTGTACTTTCATCTTATAAAGTTTGTCCCTTATCAAAATACAAAAAAGTAAAATAAAAAATAAAAAAATCAAGGGCTTTCTCTCTGTGTGCTTCGGTTGCGTGTATGCTTATGAATATATTCGAGTCTATCCGTTTTCATTTGTTTATCATGTCAACTTTCCATCGATTAATTTAGAAAAAAAAGTAAAGAGAAAAATAAAGCATTTGATTATGTGGACAGATAGTGGAAAAATGAAGTCTGAGGCAATGTCGTTGATTAGCCTTTTTAGCAATTATAATTATCACACTAACAAATATCTATTTTCTCTGTGTGTGCTCCGGTTGCGTATGCTTATGAATTTATTCGAGTCCATCCGTTGTCATTTGTTTATCATGTCAACTTTTCATCGATTAATTTAGAAAGAAAATAAAGAGAAATGTAAAGCATTTGATTCTGTGGATAGATAGTGGAAAAGTGAAGTCAAGGCAATGTCGTTGATTAGCGTTTTTGGCAATTATAATTATCACACTAACAAATATCTATTTTCTATTCAAGATTCTAATTATGTGTTTTTCAAAAAAAAAAAAAAACAGAAGAGGAAAATCCATGTTTAGCAATTAAAGAAAAAAAAAAACAGGGTGGCCGCCAGAAAAGGCCAAGATGGGGGCCAATCGTAAATTCAAAAGAGAGTAATAAAGCGACAAGCGGAAAAGGAAGGGATCAACGTACGGATGATGACTAGAGCCCCATCGGAGTGGGGCCCCCCACCCCTCCTCCGGCCAGACGAATCACGTGGGGGTCCGGACCCAAAACCACTAGCAGACAGCGGATCCGACCCCGGCCCCGGTAGTGGTCTTATCCCAACAGTGGATGCTGACATCACCCTCGATTTTACCCTTTTTAAATTATTTTTATTTTTATTTATTTATTTTTTGTTGGGGGTCTCAAAACCAATCCCACCGCCAAAGTTTAGGGTTTTGTTCAAACGTTTGTAACGTGTTTAGTTTGGCTTTTTTAAGAGACTTTGGATATCAAGGTCTCATAGAAATATTGTTGGAATGTTTGAAAAGTCTTTTGAAGTAACTTTCGATTAAATACTTATTTTAAGAATGCTGAAAGCCCAAAATAAATAGATATCGGCTTTCCAAAGTAATAGTTACAGAATGCTTAAATTAGGGTTTTTTTTTCCAAAAGTATCCTCACAAATTTTTAGTTTTTCCATTTTGCCCCTCCTTGTTACTATACATCTCCTTTGCACAAAGCCAGTCGAGGAGGGCCCACGAGGCCAGATTTGGTCGACAAGAGGCTAGCAAGGGATCGGCAAGGATCGTGTGAACTAGGCAATTGCCGTCAGAGGTCGCACAACCTCAAGCGATTGTTATTTAGGTCTTGCGACCTCAAGCAACCTTCGCCTGAATTGCCAAAGATTAGGTCTCGTTCAAATGTTTAATCCTGCATCGTGCCTTCCCTTTAATAATAGAGTTACCGTCATCATCAGCAACATGAGCAGATATGTCTAGAACTATCATCTAAGTCGCTTTCATGAGGAAGCGACTATTTTAAGGTTTACCTGTCGAGGCCAACATTCGAACAAGAGTTGTATAAGATACCTTACTCTCCAAAGTCTGCAATTATAAACGATTTATTAATTATGCCTTCAAACAAATCAATGGTCATAATCACCAAAAGGAATAAATTAGGACCGACGTGCTGATGATTTCATGTAAATAACACGAAAGGTAAGCTATGTCATACCCAACTTAGAGTTAATTCACACGTTGGTATAGGTCCATGTATCCCCTAGAGCTTTTCGAATCTTACTTTATACAGTTAGCACTATCGCCGTGCATATATGCGTATATAATACATATTGGATTATTAGATCCCATGATACCAAGAGCAATAAATATATGTCCTATCAACGACCATCAACTGCCAACTCAAGACCATGTTGTTTCGGCCTGAGGCCCACCTTCGGCAATGATCTCTATCTCACATAGCTAGACCACTTGTCCAGATCATTGGATTTTAACCACTCTCCCCATTGGAATGAGCAGTAAAAAGGTCAAGCCATTAACATATTCGGTTGGACAAATTTAACCTAATGGATAACATGCCAATCATAATCTAATAATTCCTTACCATCACAAATCTTTGATATTGGATTTTTTTTTTTTTAACTCAACTCACATGAATTTTAATGGGTTATCATACATCTTGAATGTTAAAAAAGATTATCATTGTGCGCTCGAAATTTGATTAACCGATACTTTTTCAATGGAAAGTTTACACCCAAATCCTACCTAATTGAGCCATGTTTCTTCATTTCCTCATTTTTGTGGTGCTAAACCATTCTCTCTCCAAATCACAACAAAATTCGTGCTTGCAATATTAAAAGAAGGGGACAATAGAAGCCCAGCTTGTCAATGTCAATCAATTAAAAATCCATTCTGATTGTTTCTTTCCACATCTAAATCCATCAACTTGCCATCAGTTCGGTCGAAAACTAACATGCCATCCATTGTCAGCGATGTATAATGATCTTAGTGGTCGAATTGCTTTTTACATCTATGAAGAGAAGCTTTTCAAGGACTAGATGGAGGGTGGGGCGTGTGATGAGCAGTTATAGTGGAAGTCCTCGTAAGAAGTTAGGTATACGTTATCCTGACTATATATAAATTCCTTCTCTCTCTTGGCTCATCACTATTAGGTCACCTCTTTTGCTTTTTTCCTTTTCTAATTTTGATTGGGAAAACCATTTAAAATGCTTTCTTAAAGCACGTATTAACTATCCAGCTAGATGGATTCTCTGATGTCATCTAAGATATGGATTAAGGTTTTAAACACCAAGAATAAATTTTCTATTCAAAAATTTAAAGAGAAATATGATCTCTTGTACTAACGTTTTGATGTGATGTAGAGGTTCAACTTTTGCCCCGAGTTGCGAGTGGGACGCATGCTTGCCCCAACATGTTCTGATTGTCTAGGGCGCTTTTTGTTCGTATTTTTCTGGGTCTATCTTCTTTGTCTCCTCTTGACATCAGGGTTCCATCTTATGGCCTTGGAAGCAACCGGGGGCTGTATGAGAACGTTTTTGTTCTTCTATTCTTTTGTTTTTTTACTCATCGAAATAAAAAAAAAGAACATAAATCCTTTTGATAACGTCAACTAATTTTTCTATTCATTGGAATAAAAAAGTAGCCAAGGAATATATTTAGAACTGAAATAAGAAGTAGAAAAAAGTAATTTTTTTTGTTTTTAGGAGCAATTTCTAGAAATAACTCATTTTTTTTCTCTTTTATTTTTCTTCTTCTTTCTTGCTGCTCCCCACGGGCTGCTGTCCATTGGCCGGCCGTCGCCCGCTGCCGCTCGCCATTGCTATCCTCGACTAGCAGCCGCTGATCGTCGATCACCCATTGCTGCTAGCCTCCTGCCATCGACTGTTGTCATTGCAAGTGTCACTGCAAGCGGAGGCGGGCGGCAATCGTTGGCCAACGACGGTCGTTGGCCAGCAAGCGGCGGATGGCGACAATGGTCAAACGCGTTCCTATTCTTTTTGTGGATCATATTAAACGCATTTATATTTTTTTTCTATTTCAAAAGTAGAAATTTTATAAAGTTACTAAATATATTGTTTTACTTAGAAATTGTTCCAGAGAGTAGAAATAGCAAATAACTATTTTCAAAAAGAAATTGTTTTCCGAAACAGAAATGTTCCTATTTGCACTCTAGTTCTTTTACCTCTCTTTTCGATTTCTCCAAAAAGAGCACCATTGTTGAGTTGGATAAAAAATAGAGCTCTAACTCTTTATTAACGTGGATGGTGTCTTTATTTGTAATCCACCAATCAGATATATGATTGAAGGGAGTTTCTACAATTAACGTTGTAGAAAAACACGACCTATGTAAAATTATCAGTTGAGGGATTAATTAATTAGATGGTAATAGAAATGTGACGAATACAAAAATAATACATCGGAGGCCAAGAGAGCACTAGCAAGAACATATGGAGTGAATACTTACATATATAAAAATGCTTATTAGATTAAAAAGTTTGATTACGAAATTCATAGGGGCAAATACAGGAAATTGGCACATTGACATGGTTCGTTGTTTTGTATAAATCCGTAAAACTTAGTCGCTTCAACAGATTTCTTGTGTCTATAATGCAATCGAGTAGATCTACTAAAGACGACAGAGAATTCTTTGTTTGAGGTGTAAATTCTTAAAGTAATAATGACAAGAATAATTCAATTAATAAAAATATTTTAAATTCAAATTATTAAGCAGCTCTCAATTTGCAATAGCATGTCAATAATAATAATAATAGTAATAATAGTAATAATAGTAATAGTAATAGTAGTAGTAGTAATAATAATAATAATAATAATAATAATAATAATTATTATTATTATTATTATTATTATTATTATTATTATAATTAATTAATAATAATTATTATTATTATAATTATAATAATCATAATTGATGATGATGATGATGATGATGATGATAATCGTTATTATTATAATTTTTGTTGTTATTGTTTTTTTTTTGGTATATTTATCAGTGGATAAAACGCTTGACTTTACTCTAAAGCAATGCATTGTTCTCTTTAGAGTCCTATTTAACAAAGATATTTAGGTCTAACGAAATTATTGAAGTGTATAAATAATCAATTTTTTTAATTTTTTTTTATAGATATAAATAATCCTATATGATGAATAGTACATTTTTTGTGTATTATTATTAAAGTAGTTATAAGGCCCGCCTTTGGTCCGAGCATATTTCGTTAAGCATATCTTTACATGTTTGGGCAAAAACAAATTTTTTGATCTGAATTTAGATCAAAATATGTACATAAAATCATATCAATATCAATAAATGGAGTACAATCTTTAAATAAACCACCGAATCGTAAAAACCTTCTGCAACTCTTTCTTCTCTCGAACACTATACTAGGACCTTGATGACTTAACCTCATATGAGACGTCACGAATTCCAAATCCTCCTCTAGACTTGAAGGTATTCCAAGCAAGTCCTTGCTAATTTGGTCTAATTGATCACAAGTTTTATTGGAGATTTTGGCAATTCTCTTGTAATATCCAGGAATCATTTTTTTTTTTTTTGAAGTCGGTGAAAATTCCTTACATTTCAAAAAAGAATAACAAGTGTATACAGTAAGTGAGCTTCCGAGCATGACAAATCCCACCTGGCCTGAGATGGTTAGAGACCCAATAGTGAGGAAGGGGAACTCCGACAACCCAATCCATTAGTCACTTTTGAGAAATGGGAAACCGAGATGTTTTTCCAAGATCAATCGTTTCCTCTAATTTCAATTTCGCTCTCAGTCTCTTCTCTGATCTCCGCAGCCACACTGGCTGCAGAAGAGACCAATCACTCTCGTTACTGCATCGAAGTTTTTCTTCATTCGCCTCACAAAACAAAGAAGAGGTCGTCTGCAAAAGAACAAGCGGGTCAAAGAACTGAGCCCGTGCCAGACAAACCAAGGCCCACGGGCTGATTCGGTGGAAGAGAGTAAATCCCACATCTCTCTTTCGCTGACAAGTTGAAGGGTTCTTGGAGACTCGTGCCTGTGTCCTGGAGAGCTAAGGAGACAGGAACCATCGCCTGGTGGTGAATCAAGGCCGCGTGATTAGAGCGTGATTGACGGCGCCTGCTGGTAACTTGTGCCGATCAACTGGTGTCGTTCCCAGGTCTTGGTTTATCTAGGTCAGTCAGCTGTCTGACAGACACAACCCCTACGTTCATCGTTTCCTCCGCAATCTTCATCGTTTCCTCCGCAATCTAAGAGCCTTGCTAGTAGGATGGTACTGCTATTTTCAACCAAGAATGGTGAGACTGTGACTACCTGGAACTTTTTCAAGGAATTGAGCGACCATGAGAGTTTTGGAAATTATATAATGAGATTGAGAGCGAATAAGACGAGTAAGCGAGTAAATCAAGGATCCACGGAATAAACGTTCATTGTTCCACCATATTCTAAGAACCTTGCTAAGAGGACGGTACTACTTATTTTCAATAAAGTATGATGAGATTGTGACCGGAACTTTTTCAAAAAGTCGAGTGGCTACGATTGTTTTGGAAATTATAGAACGAGACTAAGAGCGAGTAAGACGAGGACCCACGAAATAAATGTTAATCGTTCCACCATAATGTAAGAACTTTTTTTTTTTTTTGGTCGGTACCATAATCTAAGAACTTGACTAGTAGGATGGTATTGCTATTTTCAATGAAGAATGGTGAGATTGTGACAACTTGGAACTTTTTTTAAAATGGGCAATCCAAAGAGTTTTGGAAATTATAGAACTAGATTTTTATTGTATTATTAGTCTTTTATTTTTGCTTTATGATATTTTTAGCATAGGTTGAAAATCAGCTACATGAAATTTTTTTCGATAAATGGGTGACTGGAAGAGTTTCGAAAATAATAGAACAGGATTTTATAGTACTATATAATCTTTTTTTTTTCTTTATGACATTTTTGGTGTAAGTTGAAAATCAGAGTGGCCCCACACAATCTAAATTTCATTGGTTTTCATATACTATAAATGTCATCACATCATAGATGATAAAAAAAAATACATGTCATAACGTTGTGCACTTGCTTATGATAAAAACACCGAATGTCTTTGTAAAATATCATATAAGACATGAAAGAATCACATTTGCACCTGGTTACAAATAAACATTCTGACATTGTAAAATATTACATTAAGATGTTTTTACATTGACCAATCAAATGAGTCAAAAGTGTTGGCTCGCTACCCTAACCGTGCAATTTCGAGGCATCTTTTAGGAGAATGCCTTGTTCAGCATGTGAGGAGCTAGATCGGTAGAGTCGAGCTTCTATATGGAAGGAGTTAGAGGGAAAGAGGTAAGTGTCCAATCATTCACAATCACTAACGAAAGATTCCTCGAAAAGTTAAGTATTAGTAATCTTTTTTAAAATTTGTATGGATTTGATCTTATATATACATGAGGAATGTAATCAAAAGGAGCACGGGATTACCCTCGTACCTCTTTACATAAGTGGTGGGCCTTTCTTAGTAAGCAAGCACGTCTGATACGAAAGTCCTTTCTTAAATCACTTTCCATCTGATAAAGGATAAAAAGAACCCAAACTTCAACAAATCAACAAGTTGCCCACGAAGAATATGCACTCGTTTGTTAAACCCTCAATTCAACTTTAATATGATTAGACGTCATAAACTTTTACAATGTTATAAAGTTAAAAATCCATATTCTACAACATTTTATACTTGGTTACGACGAAAAATTGTACAATCTTTTTAATATGTCATAAAATAATATGTTTATGTTTGACGCTTTGCAATGGATTACAATATAACTTCGGCAAGATTTAATATGCGCCAACACAATTGACAATTTAAAATGAGATGATGAGTTGTCGATACTCAAATGTGAAGTAATGTGAAATGGTGGATGTCCAACCTTTGTATAATAACATAAAATAAGTAAGTGGCGCACGAATTAATTAAAATTAGTTTCGTTGCTTTTTTGAGAAACCACACGTAGTTTGTTTTCTTAATGAAAGTACGAGTTCCAATTTTCAATATAGAGCAAGACAATTTTTTCCTTGAAATCAGATATAATCAAGTTACCAGTACCAAGGGAAAATTGCGTGGCAGAAATGAGACGCTCTTACAATATAGGACCAGTGGATATAATAAATTACAACCATTTTTCATCAAAGCAAGGAAGAGAATTTTGTGCCTTGAATGACCTAATGGATTTCTTGTTTAGTCAAAAAAAAAAAAAAAAAGACAAAAAATTTCACAATCAGCTCTAAACCTATTGTATGGAAATCAATTGAGTTCTAAACCTTTTAGTCGAATAAATTTACTCTCAAGCCTTCAAGGGAAAACCTTAATGACAAGGAGTGATCTTGTAAGATTTACATTGAAGCCCCGTCTTCAAGTTTTGACAAAAGATGAAGTCCACCATCTTCGATCGTGGTTCCTTTAAAAGTGTGTCGTCTTTTTATAATTTATTTGAATTGTTCTATTGGTTTCTTTGCATGTGATGCATAGAGTCGAGATGAACGAGTAATTAGCATTGTTCTGCCTTTTCAGCGGTGGAAATTTTGTCCAGTAGGAGAAACCTTCAAGCAGGCACCCAAGAAGTAAATGCCGGTCAAGGTCAAGGCCCATAAATGCCAACTTTCCTAGGAAGTGAACTAGATTGGACAATGCAATGTGCAACGAATAGGCCCAAATAGGGTAAACTCTACATACTAGAAAACCAGCCAAACCAAACTGCTATTGCTTTTGTTGTCCACAAGTTTAGGCTGCGTTTGTTTATGTTTCTGTTCTTTTTTTGTTCCGGGAACAGAAATAGAAAAAATATTTTTGTTTCGGAGAACAATTTTTTATTAGAAAACACGTTTAGTAAAATTGTTTCGGAAATAAATAAAAAAAAAAGAACAGAAACATGTTTGGTAAATTTGTGTTCTTTTTTTGTTTCTTTTAATTTTTTAATTAATTTTCCTTTTTTTCTTCTTTTGGCCGGTCGCCGACCTTGGCCGTGGCCGGCGACCGGCCGATGAGGGCTGGCGGCCTCGCCGGATTTGGGCGAGCCCGAGCTCACCGAGCATCGCTCCGCCCCTCGAGGCTCGGCGAGGCCGAGCTCGCCCAGCCATCAGCGAGGCCGAGCCTTGCCAGGGGCCGGTGATGCTTGGCCTCGCCGGGGGCTGGCAACGCTCCAGCGAGGTCGCCAACCCTCGACGGTGTTGCTAGCCCTCGATGGCTAGTCGTCGGCCAAAAACAAAAAATAACTTTTTTTTTGTTTCTTGTTTCTGTTCTTTTTTTGTTCCCAGGAGCAAAAAAAATAGATTTAGAACAAAAACGTAAACAAACGTGTTTCTGTTCTTTTTTTGTTTCCGAAAACAAAAAAACAAAATTTTTGTTCAAAAACATAAATAAAGAACATAAACAAACGCAGCCTTAGTCTCTAGAGAAAAAAAAATCAATGAGGGGGTTATCCTTTCTAAGGCTAGTAACTCGTGGAAACTTGATTCCGCATACGTACATTCTGAGTTGAGCAATCGAAGGAGAAAGCGAGGAGCGGCCTTCATTAAATGATTTAATTGCGTGTGTTCAATTGAGAAATATGCCATCAGATCAAAATTTTGAAACATATGTACGGCGGACATGACTTCTTGTGACTACTCTAGTGTAGCTCGTGAAATACACAAAGGCTTGAACAAACTTCTTACTAGCTCGGAAAAGGGCCATCTCTTGCTCTCCAAAATAAGCACTATTCAGTCCTAAGCCCAGCCCTCCCAAGCAAAAGAAGAAAACATGAAGCCTCATGTAATGGTTCTTGAAACTTTTCTCTTCTGTTGTTGGGTAAATCACACTCCTCAATTATTCCATACCACGAACAATTCGGTAAGATGTGAGTCAAAACTTAAATGGGTGAATCAAATATGAAATGGTTTGCACCTTTCATGTCAAAAAATGAATCTGTGTCGGACGTCTAATTCACGTACAAACAAATCCGTTCCTTAACCACTAAACCAATATATAAAGTTGAAAATTTTCTCGTTTGGGAATAAAGGTCTAGCAATGGCGAATAATCTCAAGCATCGGTACGTCTGCTAGTAGTTTCATGGCACTTGGTGCAAAATATCAAGTGACATTAGATTTGCTTTTAATGACCGGCACGGCTCAGTCCATTATAGGCAGCCCATAACCAATCCAAAACACGACATTTACCATTCATATGTGACGGAATTAACTCAATATTTACAGTTATAAACTCGACATTAATATATGGCAAAGTTATTCCCAGGTATTTTCTTATGGATCAATTCATATTGACAAATGACATAGTAGTTACGGGATCAACTAAGGACACCAAAAAAAAAAAAAATCACCGTGCACCATTTATAGAAGCCATAATAGTTTAATCTCACTGGCAAAAATAATCTCGCTTTCCCCTAAGCTCTATTCATTACATTAGTCCAAGCATTTGTTTTCTTAAAACAAGGCCATGGTTTTCTTCGACTGGTATTCTAGGTGGTGGGTTACAAGTGTAGATTGTACCCTAATTTATATTTAATTAAATTTACTTTTAAGTGACGCCATAACTTTTCACACCTAAAATATGGTCAAGGTATTGGTCATTTTAACAGAGAAGTCAGGCTTTGTGAGGGATCAACCATATTAAGCTAGCTATTGACTTCATGATTATAAGATGTCATGCAAATGACACTAACCGAGTTGTGATTGGCATATGGGTTTGCCCAACAGAAGAACTGGTATGTGCAAGATTTGCATTAGCCATTGTTGGTACCAAAGTTGACATTTTGAGTGGCCAAGTTTTTGCTTGTTCTCCTGACAAACTTCGTTGAACACCCTTTAGCTACTTGTCGATGTTGACTCCGCATATCTGTCGACTGTTCTTCTTCATAAATGTTGATATTTATGCCATATAATTGTCTATCCTTTAATCCATTGAAGCATTCTCATCGACCAATCTTCATTGTTCAACTGCATTCCATTGCTTATCAATAGCTATATTACATAATTATGGAAACCTGTATATTATGGTCGTCAATAGACTGGTCAATAACTGATACCACACAATTATTGATAACTAAGTCAATTACAATCAACCAAACTCACTTAACCAACTAAATCTGCTGTATGTCGATTTAAAAGAGTTAGGTTATTTTTGGTAACACATTTTTGCATGGATGGTTGCTTTTGAAGAGGATAAGGAAGATTGGTAAAAGAGGCGGTTGACATACACGTGACACAAGGCACGCAGTAAAAAAGGTTGGTATAGACGTGATATAGGTGGCCGACATACATGTGGTAGAAATAGTTGGCATGACCGCTAACCGGTTAAAAAATTGAGAAAAGTTTAGGAATGATTATCTATGAAATGTTACATCTAAAATTTAGGAGTGATGGAGATCGTGCTTAGGAACTTGGCAAAAGGTTATTGGCGTAGGTGGCAAAACGATTGACATGAATACCAAACCTGTTCTCAGAGTTTGATACGGGCCATGTCCACAACGTGGAAAACATGTCCAGAACATTCTCTTTTTTTTTTTTTTTTGAAGTCCTCACGCGTGAAATTGAGATCCTAGATGCTCATGACTATAAGAACGCATTAAAAATTAGTGGAAAACATCTAGAACTTGAGGAACAAGTCTTAGAATATGAAAGTAAGATCCTAAAAACTCATGACTATAAAAAGGCTCACTATTGTGAATTCACTTTTGATCTTGTGTTGTCAGCTTCAAGCTCCGATCGCCCATAAACTTAGTTTGTGTTCCTTTCTACACTGTAAATTTTCTGATCAATGATACGAGAATTACGTGTCTTTTATATCCGTAATCTCGAGTTTGACCTGCATTGGTCAGTCTTCTTTGGGGGGCTTCTTAGGGGAAAACATTAACATATGGAGGAAATGGCCTGGCAGGTTGGTACTTATGTAAATGCGAATTGGCATTCATTTCCTACTGGACTATCTCGTTCTTATCCTATCCAATTTCCTAGACATGTCCACAGGCCAAATCACTCCTAAAGTTGCTAATTACCGTTTGTCATATGGCTCATTTTAAGTAAAAAGTTACTAAATCGACTTCTCCTCAAAATCTTAATATATTATTTTGAAATTAAAAAAATAAAATTACTATATGCTAATTTACTTACCATATTTCTATGTTTTAAAATAATTGTAAGTTTTTTGGCTTAAATACAAATGAACATTTTATTTGCAAATCGCAGAATTTACATGTAGCTGTGATTTGTAAATATTTGATTGATATATATATACTTCTTACAGCTCACTTATTCTTAGACCTTAGTTTCAAGATTAGCGACGGTGGCCTTTGGTTTGATGACTCAAATCCATGATTCATATACTTATTTGCAAGCAAGAGTTGCTGTCATCCCAAAAGGGAGGACAGAGTCTGGACCTGCTGGATCCGGCCAGGTCGGTTCAAATTCCGAGTGTTGTTCTTGACCTCCAACTCAAGACACTGGAGACCAAATTCTGCAGGAGTCATCTTCGGATGGTAGCTGGAGACCAAATTCCGAGTGTTGTTCAAACCGTGCCCCTGAGATTGCAACTCAAGAGATGAAGATGTTGTCCATAAACTGGCATGCGTTTAGGATATTCGATGATGAAGATCGGTTTCCTAGATATTGGCCTAATTTGTTGCAGCCCGTTCGTAATTTGGTGATGGCGTAATCGCTCTGTGATGCACCTTACCAGCACAAACATTGATATATCGCGGTAGTCATGAGACTAACGCGAACTGATATACTAAAGAGGTTCACTACTGTAACTTCAATGAGTTATAGGTTATGGAAATTATATTGGAATCTCTTCAGAAATGCCCTGAAAAGGTCGTCCTCGGGCCATAAGAATGCACTCTCCAGACTTCCTAGCTCAAGTTGGATAGATCTAGCAACTCCATTAAATAATCAAGGTTGAAAACAGGGCAGTGCATGAGAAAGAACCTTGATCAGTTTAACATATAGGTTGCTCGGGTTCCGATTAAACGTGGTCAATTGGTGCTTCTGTTGATCTCTTTTCCTAATTTTAATTGCAGCATACATTCTTGACTTGATCCCCATGTTTATATAGTGTCTTTCTTTTGCAATCTTTTGTTTACAGCACATCGACTGCATGAAAAGACTCACGACATCCATAAGGTACGCTGCGCATCGGTTACATGTTTCGATAGTGATCACGCCCATTAGTTTAACTCTTACCAATTTGTTGTCAGGTGTGGGGGACTCCTTGAAGCGAGCAAACTCCACAGATTAATTTGAGCGTCGTTTTTAATGCTTGTGGTTCAGGTTTAGTACATATTTCTAACGACTAAATGAACTGTAATCAATATACTTTTAAGGGTCGCTTTTGAATTAGAAAAGGACAAGAAGTTCCTTATACGTCCAACGAATCATGGGTGGTTTCCACATGCGAATACCACAATTTCTCGCGTCTTCTGGCGCTTGAATGGTGGCTTTGCTTCATCACAATTGGTGCGTATAGGACAAGTGAAAGAAACTCTTGTCCTCTGCAGAAATTGTGCGCGATGAAAATGTGACATTGATTAGCGGAAGAAAATGTTCAAACAAGTACTAAATTTAGTTACTGTGCAGCTGTGCTTGATAGACACGTTAAACAAATAATATTGACCAATCACTCACTCGTCTCAGTAAACATACTTAGGACATGATTTTGGCTTTGCACTCGCAGAACTTCATCTCCGGTTGCTGGTCTCTAGGACTTCGTCGCTGCAAGGACAAGAATAATTTTCTTGGCTGCAAGATGTAGCTTCTGAACTTTTCGGAGAACTACGACCCGTTACGGTAAAGGCGAAGCCCGGGACATTTTACCCTTTAAAGGATCACATTAACACAATGTCTGAACTGGCAATTTCCTGTCGTTAGGATGATCTTCTTGCTTCGACCTAAAGTTGCACCAGATTCACTAGCATTATCTCTCGTCAAGTTGCTTTTAAGCAAGTTAACTATTCGGGTTTGGGTGGAGCTTGAAGAAAGGAGAGAGCTCAGGAAGAGACATCGGTCCATAGAAAGAATCGTAGCCAGGTTGGACCAAGTCCGGAAAACTGGAATCCAGTCCTTTTCTTTCTTTAATTATATTTTCACCCTCTCAAGCGTCCCATCGTTTTGATCTTATTAAATAAAATTTTCAGTACTTATGTCGATTGACCATTATAATTTTCTAAGTCTACACAGAATTCGAGCCAAAAACCTAATGAGTCGATCCAGATTTACTCGAATCAATCGAAAGACAATACCGCTCATAGATATTGAGCATGTACATACGCACTGAATACTATCTCAAATGATTAATGATGACGACCATTCTGGTGTAGGAAAGAGAGCCCATGCATCTTTTGGGCATTAAACAAATCAAAACCACTGCATATTGGTCGAACATTTATGGAAGATAAAGAAAACACGACCATTGAATGCAATCCTGAGTTGCAATTATTGGGAGCGTGTGGGACTGATGCTGGGATTGTGACATCAAGAGAGAAGGAATTGTTTTAGTGTGTGAACGGAGGAACTTACTGCCTAAATTCCTCACGACCTGCAAAATATATTCCAAACATATTCTTAATTCATCAAATAAATCTCCAGACAAGATTATTCTCCGCAGCTTATTTATGCATTTTTTTTTTCTTCCTTCAAGTTGGGGACTAAATAACAAATTGAACCTTATTGCAAAATAAAAGGAATCAATTTCTAACCCCAAGTTGGAGTAGCTAACACATAATTAATCCACTGAGAATGGAGGTGAACAAGAATTGATCCTCTAATTTAATCCAACCCAATCCAACACTAAGTAAGAAAAGAGAGGAAAACCAAGTCCTCACTTGCAATTTCTTTCTTTTCTTTTTCTTTGCAACCTCTCTATTTAAAGACATCTTCCTCCATATCCAGCATTTTTGAACAGCGCTTGTTTTATATCTTCTGGACTCAACGGTGGTGTTCCCTCGTTTACCTGTCCAAAGAAAAGGTTAGAGATTATCGATCTTCAAAAAAATCAGAGCCACATGGAGATTGATTGAAGAAGAATAACACTAGACAGATTCATATATTATCAATCACATGTACCTCTGAACAAGAAGCTTGCATCGAGAAATCATTGAAGCAGCTGATGACACACTGTTGAAGCTCGAGGCCAAGAAATTCTAACGTGTGCACAGTCGATAGCAATAACCCGGGCTTCGTGGCGCAGCAGATGTCGATCCGGGTGTCGGTATCTTTCCTCTCCACATCAAACTGCAAAGCAATAGAACCAGAAGAAGAAGGAAAGTTTCAGTTCATCGCTGAATTCCATAGACCATGATGAGCGCAAAGATCGAAATAAACTGGGAAAAAGGCGAGGCGTGTTCAACTAGACCTTGGGTGAATTTCTAACAAGGACTTCGTTGGGCTTTAGATCTTTGGAGATGCCCATCAATTTGGGGGCACTGCCTGTTCCGACCTCAATTTCTTCTTCATCTTGAAGCCTGTTGATTTTGTCTAGGAGCTCTTTCATGTAATCTATGGTGTCTCCTAGGATTGAAGTCCTGTCCATCTGCAAAAGATCATTGTCCATTCATATTCTTGCATCAGCCAAAGAGAAAAGGGAACTAGAATTCAGTCTCTCTACAGGCTAAACCTGAAGATCATTTTCATCAAACGTTGTTTGAAGCTTTATGGTTTGGCGGAGAGAAGAAACAAATCCGTCAAACTGTTGGGTACTCAACTTCAGCACAACATCGGAGTCAAAAATCGAGTTTGATTACACACGTCCTTTCTCTTTAGAGCGAT
The DNA here is from genome assembly GCA_007663325.1 of Eucalyptus pauciflora. Lineage (NCBI taxonomy): Eukaryota > Viridiplantae > Streptophyta > Magnoliopsida > Myrtales > Myrtaceae > Eucalyptus > Eucalyptus pauciflora. The sequence goes on along the minus strand of VMYD01000304.1, from coordinate 41,855 downwards.
GGACCGGAAAGATCTTGTACTACCGATCTCTCTCTCTCTCTTTCTCTCTCTCTCTCAACTAAATCTGATGTGACAAAATCTAATTTTACCAAATTAATCAAGGACAAAAGGAAGGAGAGAAAGAGGAACAGATAATCCGAGCTAGATCATATCACACCTTGCTTATCTTGGGAACAATCGACCTGAGCATGGAGAGCCGGTCGTTCAAGCGCTTCCTTCTCCGCCTCTCCGCCATCAAGTTCTTCGACGGCTGGCCTTCCAACTTCTTTGGCCTCGAGCTCCTCTTCTCGAAGCAGTACGACGACCCGGCATCGGTATTCCCAGTGAACCCGCCATTGTTGATGTCCGCAGCTTGCTCCGAGGCCTCCACCTTGCAGCTGTTCATCCCCATCATCCTCTCCTCCGCGCACTGGCCATAATGGTCGTTGCCGATGAGGTCGCACATCTCCTCGTCCTCCACCATCGAGGAGTAGGCGTCGTTGCTGTTGTTATAATTCGCGGTGTACTCGAGCTCCGAAGGGACGGTGTATGTGTGGACGACGTCCAAGGGGTGGTAGGTCCCGGCAGCGAAGCGGGCGTCGTCGAAGCCGGCGGGTTGGTGGGATAGGGACAGGATTTGCAACGGGTTCGAGGAGGCGAAAGCCGGGTTGTCACCGGAGGAGTCGAGGCTCCAGCAGGGAGGAAGGAGGAGATCGTTGTGTTGGAGAGTGGTCCAGCAAGTGGTCATCTCTCTCCTCGGAGCCAGCAGCTCCTCCAAAAGGCCTTGCTCTGAGAGCTCCATAGTCTCTCTCTCTCTCTCTCTCTCTCTCTCTCTCTCTCTCTCTCTCTCGCTCGCTCTCTCTGTCCTCTCTCTGGGACAGGAGAGGAATAGAGTTGGGTGATCAGCGAGAAGGTGAAGGGAGTGGGAAGGGAATATATAAATGAGCGACAAATTTAGAAATGCATTATTATTGTCATTAGGTGTATAGTATAAAGTTTTGTAGTGCAGTATATATAGTATAAATATACATAAAATATATTTAATTTTCCGTGTCAGTACTGGTAGCAGCGGCTTAATTAAGAGCCCAAGATTGAAACGGAATCTGCTCTCTCTCTCTCTCTCTCTCTCTCTCTCTCTGAGGGTTATTTGATGTCGTTATCGCCGAATTTATCCAATCAGACAAAACTTAAAAATTTCTAGTCACCCTGTCCGCAGGGCTTTGACCCACAAATCCGCCCCACTCGAAGAGCAGCATCCATCGTAGACCACCAAGATTTTCATACTCTATATATGTACCTCCTACATGCTGTCCTTGGCTTTTTCCTTAACACCACTCACTCACTCACTCACTCACTCACACACACGCTCTCTCTCTCTCTCTCTCTCTCTCTCTCTTGCGCGCGTTCACACACGAACTCTTGACGAAACTAGATGCTCGAAGGTCATACGGATCCGTCTACAATGATTCACGTATTAAGGGTGAAAACTTGGATAAAAATGGTGTAAGGGAGGGGGAATAAGATGAGGATGATGGGATTTGTTGGAACAAATTTTGGAACTAAATGATAACAAAGACACGTTTTTAGTTTTTCGACAATCCACAAGTATTCATTTGATAAAATCTTCAAAAGCCAGCTTGATCTGGTTTAGAAAAAAATCTTGATGCCAATAGTACGATTTAATTGTGTGTTATAGAAATCCGACACCATAAGGTTTCTTTCTTTGAGAGAATTGTGTGAATCTGATGATGAATGAAACAAGTTGCATAAAAAGTACCATGAAAATTAATGATCGAACAATAAAATAGACAAGACAATATATTAAAAAGAATATTATATTTACGTGGTTTGGTTGATTTGATGAGTCCACGGGAAGCGGAGTGCTGGATTTCATTATAAATCAAGCAATATAACCAAGACTACATGCACACTCAAGCCTCAAATAGTCTTAGTGTTTCTCAACCCACAATTACATTCAATAACTCACATAGTGTTTAGCCTTTATAATTTCGTACGAAATAATATCTCATATTACAAAAGAATGCTCAAATCTTTCCAAAAGATCTATTGGCTTCAACACTCTTGGATTGCTTTAAAATGTAAAAGATTTGGATTTCTTTCGAATTTAACGGCTTTGACACTTGAATTTCTCTTCACAAAGAAGACTACTTTTTATATAGAAAGGAGTTAGATCCAAACTAAGAAACTCTTTTTAAAAAAATAGTCAAACAAGAAATCTAGTCCAACTTAGAGGCTTATTTGAATTAGCAAAGTTTCATTTTCAGGTTCAAATTTGAGATATATTTTTAATAATCTCCACCTTGACTCAACATCTAAACCAAGTCACAAACATGTCATTGAAATCCAAACTTTGCTTCTACTCTCCTATAGCTTTATAAGCTCAATCGCCATAAATATCTTTCAAGTTGAAGTCTAACTTGAATTTTTCCATAACTGTGAACAATATTAATACACAAACTCCACCTGCACTTTTAGCTACTCCACAAGGATTTGCAAACAAAACATCCTCTATCACAGATAAAGTAAAATCATTATTGCATATATATTTGTCAGGAGAACAAACAAGCACCTTTGTCAAACTTAGTAATTATAGCAATCACCGGCTCCATAGACTCCATCTCACTATAAGCCATATCTGGGTTGTTTACCATTTAGCATCCACTACTTTAGAAGTTTTTATTTGCAACTCTACCTCAAGCTAAACACCATCCTTATTAGTATGATCACTGCCAAAATTACTCATACCCAGAAATACTATAGACTCATAAAATGTAACTTTCTTGTTGATAATAGATGAATTTAGTTTTGGGCATCACAATTGATAGACCCGCTTACCTTGTGCATAGCCTAGGAATATACACTTACTTACCTTCCATCAAGTTGACCATCACTCACTTGAACATAGCATGGGCAACCAATATATTCTAAGACTAGTTAGCAATGTTACATGACCACACTTCTTTAGGAGTTCAACATCCATTTGCAGTCGATGGAGATTTATTCAACAAGTAGCTTGCCGCAATAAGCGCATCTACCGAAATTCTCTTAACCATACAAGCACTGGAGAGTATTTTATGAGCCATCTCTAATAATATTGTGCTCATCATCTCTGCAACTTGTTGTGGTTTGATGGCGTTAGTGTGGTGTTTGACTATGCCTCATTCCATGTAGAATTCTTTCAACAACTCCAAGCAAAACTCCATACTATTGTCAGTTCACACATGCTTAATCATCCTACTAGCTTCCTTTCCAATCAAAATTTTCAACTTTCTAATATTGATAAGAGCATCAAGCTCTTGCCCAAGCACAAACACTCAGGTCTTCCTCGAGTACATCCATGATTATTAGCATAAATTAAACACTCTTTATTGAAAGAAACTGCAATAACCTACAAACACTCAAGTGAATTAACTCTGCAATTTTTGTAGCTCTAATAGTTGTATTGAATTAAAATTTGTCATTTGCTTAAGTCACAACATCTGCATAGATTTAGTTCCTTAGCAACTTAACCATATACCACATTTCTTTCTCTTAAAACCTTCAGGCTTCTCTCCCAATGTGCCCCAAACACATATGCCTCAATTTAGCTTCTCGAACAAATGCATTCAACACCTCAACGACAAAATCCGTCACTATCTCACCTTGAAGCTCGTATTTCATTGCACTTGATTCCTCTCATTGATGCCAAGACACAAACACCCAACTCAACTCAGGATACTTAAGGAAATCTAGTTATTCTTCAATTCTAAAACATACCTTACTCTAGCTAATATCCTCACGATACTATCATGCATTCTTTATAACATCGCCAACACCCACAACATTGCACATTCCCCAACTTCCACTAACTATACATTGAAAAGTAGTAAACCAATACTTGTATGGTGTAGCTTGAAACAAATAATCAGAATCTATAATCCATATGTTAAACATTAAATCCTCAGTGACAACCACATAATCATCATCGTCTTAGACGCCATAAGCAATTGCGGCAATATCATCAATAGGCTCAACTCTAATTGCTTTAACCTTCTCATTCTTTAGCTTAAGGCATTCCCTTCTAATATGCCCCCTTTTCCCACAACTTCAATAGACAACACTACTAGTCTTAGACAAACAACATTTGTTTGAGTTTGCTATGCTTCTACTAGCACAAGTACTAGTTCGTCCTCTATTTTCATCTACTAAAGTGGCATGCACAAATTCACCAAATTCTCTTCTTCGAATGTCTCCTCATAGAATCAAAAAGTGAACCTCATCAAATATCAATCTTCATGACCGAGAGAAACTACTAACAACAATAATAGTAGCATCCTAACCCATCATCAAATTCGATCTCAACTGAGTTCAATTGGCTAACAATTACTTTTGATTCATTGATTATGTTTAGCAATTGTCACACCTTCACCCATCTTATAATAAAATAGACATCGCATCAAGTAGACCTTATTGACTGTAGAGGCTTCTCGTACATGTTTATTGGGGTATTCATTAGTCTCGTAATAGTATTCTCTTTCATGATGTTAGAAATGGCGTTATGATAGGGTCGGTCGAATAACCTCCAATGCATGTCTATCCAACAATTCCCAAACTGTTTGCTTCACTAACTTTGGCTTCTTCTTAGATGAAGGTTATCCTAATCCGCATCTTTCAGAAACCAAAATCATTCCCACCAAATCTGTCGATTTTTACTTTTCCTTTCTTTTGTTGTCATTGATTCGCTTCAGTTCAGTCAAGCCTGGCTTTGATACTAATTGTTACATAAATAAGCAATTGAAGAATAAAATAAACATAACAAAAAAATATTCAAGACATCAAATTTATGTGGTTTGATTTGTGAGACCTATGTCCACAGAGCAACACATGATTCTACAATAAATCAAGCTACATAATGGAGATTACAAACCACACTCAAGCACTCAATACTCTCAGTGTTTCTCAATCTCCAATTTTACCTGATAACTCACATAATGTGTAGCCCTCATGGTTTCTCATGAAATAATCTTTCAATCTCATAAAAGAATTCAAAAAAATCTTATCACATGATTTAATCAGCTTCAACATAGAAATCCACAGCAAATTCCTTTTAGGAAAGCTAGTGAAACTATGAAAACACTCCAACTTGGAAACCTACTTAAATTAGGAAAGTTTCCTTTTCGAACTGAAAATCGAGACATCTTTTCAACATTAAGTTTATTAAATCAAATTTGAAATTGGCGAAAGGAAGTTTGTCAAACCAAATAGATCACCATTATCAATCATGGATCACACAAATTTATTATGATCCTTTTGATTTGCAATAGATCACATGGATCAATAACAAACCAAATTGATCTGTAGGATTTTAGTTGTTCACTAGGCCTATAAGTAAGTCCTTGCCTAACCTTATTCTACACAAAATTTTGATATTATACGCTTTTTTTAGGGTTCATTTGTTTTGTGGGAAATATATGATTTAAAAAATATTTTTTTTTTCTAAAAATGATTATCTGTATTGCTTATAAAAATAAATGAACAAAAAATATTTTCATTATTCATGAAAATATTTAGACACAAATTGTAGTTGATAATGCAAACATTTTTATTGACTTACTACTTCAAGAAATATAAACATTCATTTTTTAAAATACTTTTCAAATCATTTATTTACCTTGAAACAAATAGACCTTTACGGAAAAAACAAACTTGTAATGATAAAAATCTCTTGTCTCAAGCCTTGCATAATCCTTAATAACCATCTCTCTCCCTCTCCCTGACGTGTCAAAACTTGAAAATAATTCTAGGCAATAAAAAGTTGAGATAAATGTATTGAAAATCCTGAAACTTGTCATTGAAAAGCAATTGAATTCAAAAACTTTCAAAAAGTGCAATGAAATTGTAAAATTTATCATGCAAGACAATTGAGTTCTAAAATTTTCAAAATGTGTAATTAAATACTAGAACTTAAGTTCTTTTGTTAATTGCACTTTTTGAAAGTTTTAGAACTCAATTGCACTCGATGACTTAATTGCATTTTTGAAAATTTAGAACTTGAATGTACTTTTGTGATAAGTTTTCAAACTTTATTGCATTTTTTGAAAGTTTTAAAACTCAATTATACTTTTGTGATAAATTATAAGATTTTCAATACACTCATCCCTAAAAAGTTTGTAAAATAAACAAAAGCCTACAATAAAGGGAAAAATAGACATAAACTAGAAAATGCTTTAAAACACACATAAATAATAGATATTGAGGCCCAAAACAACTACAAATGAGAAATCCAATCAAGTTGCGGTATAGAACTAAATGAGTTTTCCCAACTGGTATTTATGGGCCCTGTAAAATTTCCTAAATAAAAAGTTACGGCCATTTAATTGTGCAGTATATGGATTTTTTTGTCCCGAGTACACCCATTGGATATCCTCTATTCAAATGGTTTAGAAAGTCATTAGCAACCGCATATGTGTTAGCCATTTTCTTCCATCCTCAACTAACAAGGACATGGCCATTGCCTTAAGCACCAACCTTCATCGGTGAAGCCGCTCTATCACCACCATGCGCCACCATCCCGTCAACTGACAATGACATGGCCAAATGTGTACGGAATTTCGCCACCATCACTGTCGAAGGAGGAATGTCCAATATACTGGGTTGAGCTCTGCTCTTGCTGGTCTTTTAAGCTTGGATGAATGGAGAGCAAGAGAACGAGATCAGGAGACTATTTCTCAACCTCGCCCCATTGATACCTTGGCCACTTCTTCTCCTCATCCACCTCTCTCTAGTTTCGCATTTTCCTTCCACTTCAAACTCCCTTGAATGAAAAATAACTCTTAGTCAAGGGAGATTCCATCTTCTCAACTTGAGTTGAGATTTTCTTTCTCGATCTAATATGGGAGTATTTTGTTGATTTCATCTAGGTTTTTTTCCTTTGTTTGTTGTCGATACTCTTCTTCACTTGTTGGGCATCATTTTCGCTTCCATTGTTAGGAATTGATCTGTTGCTTTAGATCCTCCAAAAGATCGAAGAGGAATATGGTGAGTTCATGCTACACTAGAACCTTTTATACCACTTTTCCGAACTTTGTAAGCTCTCATAACCTGATCTAGATTTAGGAGCTCTTCTCTCCCAATCTAGATTTAGATTTGGGAGTTCCTTAGAAACGTTTTGGTGCTCATCTAACCGTCCCAATCTAGATATAGATCTAGGAGCCTATCCAACTAGTATTTGTGTACGGTGATGGTGTTGATGATGCTACATTTAGGCACACACTGCCCACCGGGCAAGCTATAGCTATTGGAGAAAAAGATTATGATATGTGCTCATCACTAATGATGATGCAAGATTCGGTAAATGGCTGCCATTCCTTTTGTTTTAATGTTAAGACAGATTTGTTCTTGTGTGATGAGAGTATGCTTACCACAGCAATGTGTACTTTGTTATACTACTTTACTATTTGGGATTTATTTTATTTGCATCTATCATGTATCATCTTGAGATATGAATGAAATATTCACTTTTCAACCAAAAAAGAAAAAAAGAAAAAAGAGGTCAGGATGGTCGGGTTCATTCTTGTTTTCAAAGGTGGAGAATTGCCTGTTGGAAAGTTCGAATTTGGAAATGATCGAATAAAGCCCTAGAGCTTTATCTATTTCAGATCTAACTCAAATTTATTCGTGCCCTAAACATCAATCTTATAGCAAAACCATAAGCTTGATTGGAAACAGATAGTGACCCTCAAAAGGGGAAAAAAAAGATTCAAAGTTTCTAAGCCAAAGGTTTGATTGAAAACGCAGAGCGCAGGTTAGTCACACACTGATGGTTGGCCGACGAACTCCACCGTGTGATGGCCGCCCACCTCAGCACCGTTTCTAGTGTTTTAATTTTTCTTCCAAATAAAAAAATAAAAAAAAAATCCGCTTGGTAGAATCGAGAGTTGTTCTTGAATTTTTTCTCCTTATATTTTTGGCCTTTTCTCCTTTTTAAATTTTCTATGTTTTTTTAACATTATATTTTATGTAGCACCACATGAACACTATATTTTTCCCAAAAAATCAGAAAGGCATTGATCGAATTTTTGATGTGCCAAGCCAACAAAATTGATGGAGTGACAATTGAAAGGATTTAATTGCACCGAAATCAAAACATTTAGCATTTGATTGCGCTCTTTTAGATGTTTAAGATCGGATTATGCATCGAATAAAACGTTAAAAATTGTCTGTGTCATTTTCGTTAGTTAAGGTCATGATGGGCTTTCAAATAATTTATTTGTCAAGGCAAATATGATGGATCCTTCTTGAAGTCCAATTTCCTGGTTTCACACAGCCAAAACAGGTATATATTCAAGATAAGAGCAGTACAACTGTTTGCAAGCACGCGCCTTATTATTGGGTAACAATCAATTACAATGTCATTTGTCATATTTAGGTGAAGAGCCTCCAATTTCAGACGTTACTTTATTGATTTTTTATGATTAGCACTTCTATTGCAAGCTTTTTTAAACTTTATTATATCACGTCCAATCTCTGTGCCCGTGTCTTTAAATTAATAAAATAAAAGAACTTTTAAAAATAGTAGTTATGCAGGATAATAGTGGGCAGAAAAAACAGTCTAGTAACTATGCTTTTTTTTTTAAAAAAAAATAATAATTTTTCTTTTATTGGTTGGTGTAAGTCTTCATGAGTAGTCAAGTGCCATCTTCCAATTGGGGGAATGTAACCATTTTCGCACTCACAAAATCACTTTACCAAATGTCGTTCTATATATATTTTTAAGCAGCGATTAAATAATTATATAATCTTGACTCCAAAAGTTTTTTCATTGTCTAACATTGGCCCACTCAGAGGAGAAGCCAGAGCATCCACCCTTCCAATTACTTCTTTCTTAATACATAAATTGTTTGAGAAGGCAGTTTCAATTTGATCGCATGTCATTCTTGTGGTGGAACTGAAAGTAATTTAAACAGCTACATCGGTTTTGAAAGCATCAACCAATCGCATTAGGCTTCTTTTGTTTTGCAGAAAATTTAAAAATCATTTTTCTTATTTTAATTTTTTTCAGAAATAAGATAATAAAAAATATTCTCATTATCGACAAAAATGTGTAGGCATGACTTCTTGTTAGTAATAGAAATATTTTTAATTAACATATTTTTATAAGCGATAATAATGATTAAAGTTATGAAAACATTTTCCAAATTATTAATTTGCAAAACAATGGTAGTCTTAAACATAAATAAGTTTCATTGGCGCTTACTAAAATGTGTAAGTATTTTCAAGGAAAAATTTCAAATAAGTGCCCAAAGTGCTCTTATTTTTTCAAATAAAGACTTAAAGTGAGCCTTATTTTAAATAAGAGCCCGAAATATCCTCATTTTCTCAATTTAAAGCATAAAGTTGATATTGTTTCAAATAAAGGTCTAGTGCCCATATCAGTCTCAAAGAAGGACCTCAACTCATTGAATACGAAGGGTAATTTTGTCTTTTATCTTTCTTTCTTTTAAAAAAAATTAAAAAGAAAGAGAAAACACAGTCGAGGGGCTGTTGACTGCCGCCCCATCGCTGGAGGGGTGGCAGCAATGGTTGGCGAGGTCATCGGTGCCTGGGTGAGGGCTGACGACCTTCGCCGGCCAAAGGTAGGGGCCAACAAACCCTCGCCAGAAGCGAGAGAGGGCTATGACCCTCTCCCAAATCTGGGCAAGGGTCATCGGCCCTCGTCCAACGCCTCTGAACCTCGACCAAGCATCGGTGAATGTCTGAAGGCACTGGGCAAGGGCTAGTGACCCCTGCCCAGATCTGGGAGAGGGTCGCTGCCCTCTTCCACGTACCTTTAGCCAGTGAGGGTCATTTGCCCTTACCTAAGCGTTGGCGACCCTGCTAGCTTTCACCACTACCCCACTAATGGGGCCGTGGCCACAGGCGAGAAGGAGACACGCCTGCTTGTGTTTTTCCTCTTTTTTTTTTGTTTTTAATTTTTAATCTAATTTAATTTAAATTTAACTCGTGTTTTGACAAAATATCTTTGGTTGGCTGGAATATTTTGCTAGCTGACGAACCAGCAAGGCTAGGTTATTTGAACTAGCTATAACCACTTTGGGTTCTTATTTGAAACAAGATTCACTTCATGCCATTATTTGAGAAAATCATAATACTTCGAGCCCTTATTTAGAATTTTTCCCATTTTTAATCAACTACTCAACTTGAATTTGAATGACCTACTCCACCGAGTTTTTATTTGTTATTATTATATCTGTCTTTTTTGTAGTCAATGTGCTTTGACAAAAATTTGATCAATTCCCTATAATTACTAGCATGGTGTCCACTTAGATATCACACAGAGTTTAAGGGCCAGTTTGACTTACAGGATTCAATTAAGTGAAAAATACACTTAATTTGCTAAGCAGTGTTGGGGATAATTAATTCATTTTACATAATAGACACTTAAATTAAGCTTTGTCTATCTAAAACCTACCAATAAGTTCACATTCCGCAATTCTTAACTTTCAGCTACAGTCGCACAACAGTATATTCTCAAGTTTAGCACTTAAAATTCAATACCGATTAATTGAATCTCCTGCTCCAGGTATTATTTCAAGACTTATATTATCCGTACTTATTTTTCAGTTTTATCAGACCGGTCCTAAAAGATTTATACGAAAAGAAAAAGGATTTATAAGATTAAAAACATTTCTTGCAAAACCGTCAAAAAGTCTAAAAGGACCATTTTGCAAGAATAGTACATGCTACAGATGAAGTGCATAGGTCTTCATTTAAGCATCTCCGATCTTCGCGGGAAGACCTAACTCTTTATTAATTTGAATTGGATGCAAGTTAATGTTTTAGAGCTATTTTTCCAAATGTTGGAATCCACCAAAAGTAGCGCGGAGTGAATTAGACATGCTTTGCCATTTTTTGTAAGCTAAAAAGATGTCAGTCAGATTGTAGAAATAGAATATTCTACTTTGTAAAATAGCCCTCGATGCTTGTAGAAAGACGTCCAAGGGATCAAAGAAGATCATACCGACGGGATATATGATCGGATAAAGCTTCTAGCGAAAATTTTGAAGCTTGGAAGTAGAAACTAATATATATATATATTGTTGGTGGGATTCCAGAAGATCACAGACAGCTCTTTCTCCATGTTGCGTTGAATACTCTTGCTTTCCTTTCGTCAAAATAGTGTGATTTCTGTATTGTAGATCTCTATAGTGAATACTTGTAATCTAGAAAGAGAGTGATATACTATTCTAAGAGACGCTCAAATTGTAGAAGCAACTCCTGAACTTTCAAGTGAAAGCAACGCATGAAGCATAATTTGTAATATCTTAAGGAGTGTATAATGGATTATAACCTTAGTAAAGTTGTTAGAGTTGAGAGACAAAGGTGGCCAAGTGGCACCACTGTAAACTAGATGTGCATTTCTTTTATCTCTTAAGCTCTTTCAGTTTATGTTTGATTGAAGATTGTGATTCTGCGTAAGTGTTCACATCTCTAAACCATCAATGCACCTTGTAGACACTGTCCATCACATATTTGCAAAACAGTTTTCACTGTTTCTAAGACAGCCAATTCATCTCCTCTTGCTTATCGTGCTTAATCAATTTCATATAATTCCATCGGAATCCATGTTTAGTGCTAGCCAACGGTTGTTGGAAGATGATATCCGCAACTTGTCTACTAAAGTTTCTGAAAATAGCCGTGGCAAGGCATGGTTGGTTTTTTCAAGAATTGGCTCTAGACCAATGCGCTCAAGATAACCAAAGGACATCAACGACACTACAACAAATCGTGGTGAGGGACACCATTAGACATGCTATTTGATGTAATTTATGTGCAATCATTATTAGGGCAACATGTAATTTATGTGTTTTTTGAAATTATTTAAAAAATTTCTTGTGTTTCAATTTAATTTAATCGAATGAGTGTGTTCTCATCAATTTCCCAATTCTTATTATTATTGTTTATTTTCATTAAAAGTAATTTCAAACTATTGTTTCAGGGGAAAAAAATGGCCTAGGACCTATGAAGAACCGATACTCTCCAAGAGTCTTCATGTCGTATCGGACACTTCGACACATGTCTAACACTCTCCAACATTTTTGGATACTCTCCGACACTCGGTCAACACGTGTCGGAAAATCCGACACTTGGTCAACTTTCCTGACACTCTCCGACACTCGAGTTGGAATTCTGACATACGAGTTTCCGACACGTGATTCCAATATCGAGGTCAATTTTAAAAATTCAATAAATGAGAGGTCAAAATATATATATGTGAAAAAATAAAACACAATAATAAAAATAATAAATGGAGAATGAAGAAAAACCTAGTCTTCTCCTCTTCTGACTCCCACTTCCCGTGATACACAATTCACCCATTAATTTTTTTTTCTCCTCTTCCAACATATCTAACATGTGAGCCTAGAATATTGATCGCTTTTTTTTTCCCAAATTTTATCAATTATTGAAATAGAGTCAAATTTGTCAAATTGAAATAATAAATAATATTAATAAATGGCAGATTGATGTTTTCAATGTAAATTCATTCTAGGCTTATTTATTTATTTATTTATGAATTTGATTCAAATTAATTTGATTGAAATAATCATAAAAATGATAATTTATTATGTATATATAAAACTATATATTTAATATACAATGTATCACAACGTGTCGAAATTCTTTATTTTTTGAGAAACGACATGTTGGCGTATCGTGTCATATCGTGTCGTGTGTTGGTGTTACTTAGCCTAGGACTTGCGTGTCCAAACAAAGCCCGGTCCTCACTCCTATGCTGCGCACGCTAAAAACCATTTACAATAAAATAACACGCCATTTGTCAAATTTCAGCGAAGAAACTTTGAATACAAATACTATTTTATTGAATTATTGCATGAGCTCGCGTGTTGCCACGAAAAGAATAATACAGCTCTCGCTTCTTCCATACCCAAAGGTGTTAAATACCCCCACATGATATTCTACATCCTTCTTGTTATATTTTATTTAATGACACGTACATTATTAGCAAATTTAAAGTATGATTGCACGGATAGCAAGATCCGACAAACTTCTTCTTTCGTATGAACTGTTGGGAATTTGACGCAGAAAACCCGTTACCTTAATTTGAGGAGATTGCTAAAAGAGTTCATTAGTCTAAACGTGTGCACCTTGTTAGAATATTTTAATTTTTTTTTTTGTCAAAAGAAAATTGTATTCATTACTTAAAAAGATTCATGAGAATTACATAGACTTTCACAGCAAAGCAAATCGAAGCAGAGCAAAAATTGTATTAATTGCTCAAAAGGATACATGAGAAATATATAGATTTTCATGACAAAGCAAATCGAAGCAAAGCAAATGCCAAAATACTATAAAACAAAGCAAAATCTAGAAAATAAGGAAGATCTTGCAAGGTTAAGCACATAAAGTTTCATAAGGATAGATCTGTCCAACAAAATAATTGGCAATCAATTACTAGATCTCATTTCATTATTGGTGATAAACATAAGCTAGAAATTCTTTTTTCAATAATTACGGCGTTGCTAGTTACTAGTACATGTTTAGTTTCGACTTTCTTTATACCATTGCAACATGGAGACAACCAAAATAGGTTAAAAAAACACATATCTAAAATTTGGAAGAGCAAATCTTCATAGTTCGACAAGATGCCAGAGCTCCTTTGATCATCATTGAAATTGGAAGTAGAGGACTTGTACACAGATAGAGCACGGAGGTATCAAATCCCCAAAAATACTACTAAACTCCCAGATCTAAATCGGGAGAGAATAACTCTTAGGTTTAGAACTAAATTAGGAGAGTTCAAACTCTCAGATCTAGAACTAGACTAGGAGAAGAGAACTCCCAGATCTTGATATAGAAGAAAAAAGAAGAAATGAACCAACAAACTCAAATAAAACAATAATAAATGGAGGGGGTGAGACTATCTGAAACATTCTCCCGTTGGCTGAAGGTTAAAAAGAAAATGGAGAGAGGGAGAGAAAAAGACTTTTCAGCTGCTTTTCAAATATTTAGCCATATCATATTTCAATATTAAATCAAACATTTATCTAATAGTTTAAATTTTTGGAACAATTGATCGTAATCTCACAACATGGTATCAAAGCAAGTAGCCAAGATCTCATTGCCTTGAGGGGAAGTATTAAAATATTTATATATTAAATCACGTTTTATTCTAATAGATTAATTTTTTTGAATAGTTGGCTGTGAATTCACATAATCTCACACATCTTACGCCAATCAACTTTATTACGATTTTCAAAAATCAGATAATGAATCAAGTCTATGCATTAAATTCTATGGGTAATAGACAAATTATCCTTAAACTTTGGTTCAATAAGTAATGTAATCTCTTAACTTTTCATTTATATATTATGATCCATAAACTTTAGTCAAATGCATTGTCGTCCTTAAAATTTTAATTTCTTCTCCATAATTCTCGATCTCTTGGATCAAAATATTTAAAAATTCATAGACCATATTGAATATTTGATCAAGATTCAGATATCATATTGAATAAATTAAAAACTTATAGATAATTTGCACAGTAAACTACAGTTCATGAATTATATTGAATAAATTAAAAGTTTAAGGGTCGTATTATATATTAAATCAAAGTCGATATGTCATTTGTATAAATTCTCTATGTATATTTTTTTGTCGAATCCTAAATTCTATTCACTAACCCTAACTAGGTCACGTAAAATTCATGTGAAAAAACAAGGCCTAAGTTTTCCCGATAAAGAAAAGAAGACAGCCGCACACGTCTCGAGGCGACGGAGGGGGGGACAAGGCCACCGTCTCCTGCAGACCACCACCCACGTGAATCTTTCACCTGGGCAACCAATGTCTGATTTCCTTCTCCAGGTGTCGAGCAACAACCACAAGCGGCCAAGAAGAATTTTCCCCCTCCATTTTTCAGCTTATTTTATTTGTTCATTAGCTTTCTGTTTACTCATTTCCCATTCTGTCATTTTATATAGAGTAGGTTGTCTTCAAGCACAGATGCATCGATCCTCCTCCCCAACCATCTCGTATCATAGAAAATTTCATGTGGAATGAATTGGCAAGGGAAGGGGCACTTTTTGACTTAATAGCTCCGGCAGATGATATTTATATTGAAATTCAATGTACCCATTTTTGGCCTTTCCCTCCGCTAGCGTCCACGGATTGGGAGCCCATCGTCCACGTTCGAATTATGAAAACGGATTTCTCTCCGGGTCACGGTAGGCAGACCTGCCAAGCAAGAAGTCCTTTTCCATTGTGAATTTTTTGTGAGGGAAAAGGAGATATACTAAAGTCATTTTGTATTGTCTGAGGAGGGGCTTCATGGTCCGCGGAAATCCTCCAACCCATGTCTGCCACGGCGCATCACGCAATGTGAAAATAATTTCGGTATTATTTGTGGCAAAACTACATAGATCTTACGTGAAGCCCCTCAAATCAAATCTGACGATATAATTTTCCTTAGAATTTATCGGTGAGGTTTGATTTTGAACTCACAACCTCGCTTCTCCAATAGTATTGATTCTAAGTGCAAGGTATGGGATTTGTATCATTCTATCGGAGGCATCAAACTTCAATATATATATATATATATATCGATAGTTAGCTTTTAGGATGTAATTCTCCTAAAATTCTTAATGTTTGTGTTGCAATCCTACAATGGTTGTTGGTGATGTCGGTATAGCAATGTTCTTCCATTGTGTGCCCAAAAGTGTGAGGTGGAGATTGTTATGATCGTAATGCAGACCTTCATTATGGGTTTGTGTGGCCTTGCACTCTTATGCCTGAATAGCTAATTTTTGCGATGTGGTCCTTGGTAGTTATCATCCCAATGATGTAATTAGGAAAGTGAGTAATGATGCATACTTTTCCATGGATTATCATTAAGTATAGATCATTATTATTATTATTGAGATGTTGTTGTTATTGCAATTTTCACTAAGACATGTTGATGCAAAAAGATATTAAATTATAAAAGATCAAACCTAAGGCTTAGTTCACACATGGGGAGGAGATTGTTGAGATATACATATGAGTCATATTGAAAAATGTCCCACGTCATAGAATTGGTGTGATGTGGATGAATTAATATATTCAAGTCAGTTCATAATTCATTTGTATAAGCTCTTGAATGAATCTAGGTCCAACTATATATGTTAATAGGCTCGGAATTTGCACTCTCTCCTGACAATCTCCTTAGGTAAAAGTATTGGACTTTTGTTTCCAAGGTCTCAAACTTGAGACATTTTTAATTATTATTATTGTTGTCATCGTCATCGTTATCCTCGTCATTATCAACTAATGGATTATCATTAGTACAAATAAAATTCATCAAAGAATGAGAGAATCGTTGGTGATATGGATCGAAATCAGCCATGTTATAACAAAAACAACAACAATAATCTATTACCCATTCACATATAGTTGGATAACTTCATATAGTGTAATAGTATATACTTACGGAGTTTAGGTTACCGCAATTTGCATATTCTACTCATTACTCATATGTTCTTATGAAACACATCACTCTTTTTCAACTACTGATTGTGAATCTAATATAAGTTTGAAGAGGATAAAATTCTCCAACAACAATAATTTATGCCATGACCTAAATGAGCATGTCAGTCGCATTAGTCTATAATTGTCGGAGAGCAAATCAAGTGGGAAGACAATTAAATTAGACATGACTATGATAGCAATCTCATCATGCTATGTTATACAGTGACACCAACGCAATTGATGTGTCTTATATGGACACCAACACATTAGACGCAAAATTTGGGTAGTTAGGTATGATATTATTTGTGTATGGACCCCGAATCTATCAATCCTACATAGCAATCTTTTGAGATATGTTATATTTGCTATTATTGAGCAAACTTTATTCTGCGCCCTGATGATATATTGCTATACGATTGGGACATGTGTCACACATCATGTAACTAAATGACATGCTATCTGACACATGACGTGCGGTGGCCATGGTTGGTGGAGGAGATTAGGGTTTTGTTGGGTGACCGGGACTTAGGATTTTGGGCAGGTACTTCGAGATTAGGGTTTTGCTTAAGATGGTAGCTTGGTCTTCTTAGAGATGAGATTTTGTTTAAAGATGCCAAGATGTGTAAATGGAGGATGCAACGTGGGGTTTTATGAACTTTTCCCTATCCCGATCACGATTAACAAAAAAATTAGTTTCTTCTTTCCTAAGGAGATTAATAGCAGGGAAATTCTGCTTGATAGTTAGCTTCCAAAGCCATCTCTTTTCGGGTAATGTGTAATTTATCATTAGATGTGGTCCAAATTTCATAGAGTTGAATTAGTGTTTTAGGACTTTTATCACCTTTATAAAGGAGAAAGTACACTATAAGTCCTAAATTTTATACACGGAATGCAATCGTATACTAAATCGTTATCAAAATATGTGATCGAGTCTTAAATCTTTTCAAAATAGTTCAATTAAGTCTTACACTTTTATTGGAAAATATAATTAAGTCCTAAAATTTATATTGAAAGTGCAACAAATGATGCCATTTAAGTAACTTGCAAAGCAATATCTAGGTACTATATATTGGAGGACCCTACTATGCTTTTTGAAAAGAGTTCGGCACATAATTAAACCAATCAAATTATTTAAGCATCAGTTGCATTTTATACGTTAGGTTTAGAACTTCTGATACACTTTTTCCCTTTCTAAATTATCAAATGCACATAATTCTACACCTCGCTAGTTATTTGGATATACGATCACATAATTTATGAGATAGCTAGATATCATTTGGAGTTCGCAACAAAAATTGAAAAAAATTTGGCGAAAAAAACTGCTGCTGCTTTTTCTGTAAAAGAGAGCTAAGCTTTGCACATGTGGGCATATAAAGCCACTGGCCTCCGTTTCCCGAGAGATACAAAGATCTTGACGACTACTTTCGCAAACTGTGTGGAAACTTGAATAGCTGTTGTCATTACATGATTGTAGGTTTATGCAATCACCAAATATTCTCTGAAATTCAAAGGTCTTTACACAACAATGAGACTAAAATTATCTATATATATATATACACGTGCATGTGTGTATATAAATATATATTCCTTTATTTTATTTTTTAAAAGGGTAAATGACATTTTCGTGTCAACATGTCACTCTCTGTGCTCGGGCGACAGAGGGTGCTGGAAAAAGATGTTGCCATTATAGGAAAACAAGAGTGACGTGACCACGAGAGAGGATCATACCATAGTACGACCGGATTTGCTTAAGGTTGTTTCGTGGTAAAACCGCGGCGATCGTTCCGGACAATGCATTGAAGGGACAATGAAAGAGAGAGAGAGAGAGTTTAAAAAAAAAAAAAAATTGGAGAAAGTCTACCTAACATAGATGAATTTTAAATTTATGAGGATACAAAAGTGTTTGAATAGTATTTGTTCTTGCACCTTGGAGAAGTTTCTTGAGTAATTAAGCGTTAGTCTCGGATGCCATTGGTTTTATTCTCGAGCCACATTTATTCGCCTAGAGTGATCCTCTAGGGATAACACACATCATTTTGATTGTTAAATCGTTATTGAACGTCACTTGAATATGGAATTTCAATAGGGTTTATGTGCATACAATTCTTTGTTTTACTAAAAATTTAAAATTTTGGACTAGGCTTATTTTGTAAAAAGGGGTTCACCAAATACACACGACAAGCAAAACTTATGTGTCTTCTTGGACTAGCAAATCCAGGAAGGCACAACACAATTGCCCTTAGCCATAGTCCAAACAGGATCTAGAACTAATTGATGTATGTATGAGATGAAAAATTAGATTTGTCATGAACAACTAATATCCAAAGCCAATATTACTACCATGTTAAAAAATCAATCTAAAAATTTTAAGTCCCATCAAGATTCTCATTTGGTTCAAGACTTAAGAGTGAGAGTCGATAATTAAAAAAGAGGACGCAAGATTAATGAGGTACCCAAAATATTATAATCTGAAACAACTGCCAATTTTAATTTAGCCAAAAGGAAAAAAAATTATTAGGTACTTAATTTTCCGTAGACAGCCCACAATATCTTAGGTCATTCCAAGAAAACCGCTTTTCACTCACTTTTGTCTGTACTTTTGGTTGCCTTTTCAACCTTTTTGATGAGTTGGACCCACGTCGATTTGCCCGGACTGTAGGCATGAAAAATGTTGGCCGTATGCGAGCTCACATGCACGATTAGCCGAGGCGGGTCTAGATGTGAGCAGATGTGAGCTGAACGCACATCATCCACGTGGATCCGATATTTTACTCCACAAACCCTAATTTGCAAGAGCAATTTCTTTAGCAATTCTTATTAAGACCAAATTTATGAAATTTATTTACTAAATGCTAAGTCAGATGCTGAGTGGTCTTTTACATAAACAGGTTATATTCAAGAATTAATAACGGTCTAATACGTCGCTTAATAAATCGATGATTCGATTTTCATAAGTCTAGCATTTCTCCGATTTTTTTGGACCACGGGTTTCTTTATAGCGCCACATTGGTAAACATGTAGGATACTAAGATGGCAATTGTGGACGAAAGTTCCATACCAATATTATCCCTTGGGATCAAGGGTTGGGAGTTCTTTATGACGAATAAAGCCTTGATAAAATTGTCCAACGAGTAAATAGATATGGTTTCTTTTTGGTATTTGGCCATATTTAATGTCACATAATGAAGGGCAATTATTCTAAGAAAAATGAATTATTTGTAAAATATTTTATCTTAAAACGATTGCTTATGTTGTTTACAAAAATGAATTAACGATTTTCGTCGTCCACAAAAAAAGTTAGACATAAATTATTATCGATAATGATAATATTTTATCAAATAATTATTTCAAGCAATATAAGTGATTATTTTTATAAAAAAAATTCCCAAATCATTTATTTTCCAAGAAACGAATGAACCGGTAGGACTTTATTAATAGAGTTGATATTAGATAAGATAGAAAGTTGACCCTTTTTAGCATGATGATTATATACATTGGAGGTCCCCTGTTCATAATTTCCTTTAAGATATAAAGTTAGATGCTTCAAAAATGGTCAAAGCTCAATATAGCTTGTTAAAAGTGAAGATAGCTGATTGGATTTAACGTTGTGACCGTCGAATGTAAGAAAGGACTTTGTAATTCTAGATTTGGAGAAAGGAACAATTAAGTCCCTTCGTTAAACTATCAAATTGATACATTCAAATTTTCATCCTACCTCCATCCAATTTAGTTAAGCGGAGAAACTAACGTGGTTTCTTTTCTTGTTGTTTTCACTCTTCCACATGGCATGCACATTAGCTAAAGCATTAAGTATAAGATTAAAACAACATTGTTCTAGTCCAAATTCTATTTTTTACCTTGAATCTTAGTTAAATTAGATTGAAAAAAAATTAAAAGAGGCTATATTTATCAAAAAAATACAAACTAAACAAATTAAAAAAAGAAAAGAGTCACAGGCAAGAGCTTGTGGGCGGGCCACCTCGGAGGGGAGGGCCAGCAAGTCCCCACTTGGGTTTGTGTTCCTTCTTAATTTTTTTTAATATTTTAATCTAATTTAACTAAGATTTTAGGTTAAAAAAAATAGGATTTGCACCAAAACTACATCGTTTTAGTTGTACACTTCATACTTTAGTTCACGTAAACATTTTCCATTTTAGAACTTGATCGACATTTCGGTATTTTTTATTAACCAAATTGGACAAAGTTAATAGAGGTACTTGATTGCCATAACTTAACAAGTTTTAGAACTCAATTACACTTTTTTTCAAAATTGCACTTTTATGACAAGATTAGGATATCACGAGCACGTATCCTATGAAATTAATAAGAACTATATTAACGTGTTCTAGCCACTTCTTAACCATACTTAATTTAGAATAATTCAATTTGCAAAGTACTTTTACGTAGAATATGAAAACAGTCAGTATCACACAATTTTCTTGATTGATTACTTAATAAGTGCACCTAACATACTTGTCAATGAAGTCCCTTTTAGTAATATCGAGTAATAATATTTAATATTTGGAACATGATGGAGGGTATATAATTTAGGTACAGATGCATGTTCACCATTTAATATTCAATATATATATTCATACTTCGTTGTCATACTATAAAATTCAATTGAAACCCTAAAGTATAGGATGAAAAAAAAAGCTTTTACTTGGGGTAAGTACACCAAAAATTTATTTTGGATCACTTAAGTGCCAACAAATTTGAAAAACGATCATTTCAGTGCCAACGCTGATGAAATTGGCCGAAAGTTCGACGTGGTAGAGAGAGAGAGAGAGAGAGAGAGAGAGAGAGAGCGACGCACCAGAAGCGGCACCAGCAACGCACCAGCAGTAGCAGCAACGCACCAACGGCACTTTCAACCCCTCTTCTTCCTCCTCCTCCTCCTCCGCCCTCACCTCCTATTCTTCCTGCCACTTCTTGCTTGAGCAACAATCTCAGTCTCTCCTTGCTCACCTAGTCGAGCAACTACAATGGTGGCTGAGCGACGGTGGCTAAGCGATGGCGGGCGAACGATGGTGGCCGAGCGGCGAAAACCCTAATTTCAATCCCCATATGAGCTATACGGCGTCGTTTTTGTGAGGATGTCCACATAAAACAGCAAAACGACGTTGTTTCTTGAGGAGGATGGAAAACAACATCGTTTTAAAGCCACTGCAATTTTTTTTTAAATATAAAAGCCACGTAATTAGTCTGGCCGGAATCTATCGCCGGTGGCAATAAAGTGATCGTTTTTTCTCCGATTTGGCACTTAAATGATTTGACAGAAACTTTTGGCACCGAAGTAACCGTCGTACATAAGTTTTGGCACCGATAGTGTACTTACCCCCTTTTACTCGGTTTCATTTACACGCATTTCAAGAGTTCTCTTTTGATTTCTTCTATTTATCACACATGGAATCCAAACGTTTTTGCTTAACTAATCCATTTGTGTACAAGCAAAGTGCCCCGTCCATGTTCTCGGGTAAGGATTTACTCGCTAGGGTGAGCCTCACAATTTTATTTATATGAGATTCGAGAAAAAAGTTCAAAAAAAATTCGTAAATCTTGTATACATAATACAATCAAGTTAGGAACCGTTCAATTGATTTAATCAAATGCTAAACATTTTGACAAAGTGTGGGTTTTGACTCTCACGCTCTGTAAAGAGGTAGGGCAAAAGTCTGAGAGTGAGAGTTAGAGTAGGAATAAAGTAGGACCGACAAAAAAAAAATCAAAAAATTTAGTACTTCATTGCATTTAATGTTATCTTTAGGACTTGTGGTGCACTCGGTTTTCGATTTTTCCTAGTGGTGGAGAGAGAATTAAGGAGAAGAAAGAAAGAAGGAAAAACAGAATTGAGATTGGAGATCAAACTTGCGATGGCGTAAAGGGAGAAAATTGGAGATCGGATCGACGACTTGTTCAAATTGTCTTCTATAAAAGTGACTTCTTAATATGATTGATGAGCGTGATGCCTAATAGCGACGCATCGATAGTGAGTTGAGCTTCGCACCCTCAATGTAGATCTCATTCCGGTTCATTGCGACACGTACACAAGCGTGGAAGCTTGAACTTTGAATTAGCTTTCTAGATTAGAATTAACTTACCCGATAATTTAGTATCAAATCGTCGCGCTTTTGGTTTATTTAATTCTTCCTTATTTATATAATTATTTTATTTATGGGTAAGAAAATGATTGATTGGTCAAGCGGCCCCTTGGGTCCATATCTAATCACTTTGGGGATTATATCAATCTTATAGTCGCTTTTCATGTAGAAGTCCTATGCCATAATCTTCGTTTAGCTACCTAACCGGAAGATTTCGCATACTCGGGTCGGTATACGACTTTCTACTTTTACATCCATCGGTAAAGAAATTTACAGATTATTCGAGTTCGTGCATGATCTTATATTGATCGGTTTGGTTGCCAGTTTCAATAAACGATAAGATGCACTAACAAGTAATTATGTGATTAGGGAAAGTGGAAAATATGTTCGGATATGATAAGATATTATTTTCAAGTTATTTTCGGCAATTTTGGCTGAAACATGTTAGATTGCTTTCCTCGATTTAAACTTTTTATGCGGGCGCATTAGGTCTTATGGAACGACTCTTGAACCCAACTCAAGTTTCGTTAATATCTCAATCATTGTTCATGCAAGGAAAGACAAATTTCATTTACAACATGACTCAATTGATCCAAGGTTGAAGTAATTAATTCTGGAGGTGTAGATGTTGACTCACAAGGCTAGTTGTTGATTCCAAGGTTGCTGATCTACTACCAAGTGACTCTTCGTCGATTCTCATGGGTTTCTGTCAATCTTCCAAGTTAGTTGTTCGACTGCCAAGGCTGGTGAGCAAACTGAGAGTCAAGTCCTAGTTACTAAGCATCTAGATCTGGTTGTTATGCATCTCAAATATATTGTCAGCTTTCTTGATGTGTGTCGACATAGATCCTAGAGTCATTATTGGTTGCTAGATCCTAAGAGTCATATATTCCAAGGGTTATTTATGTTCGTTTAGTCCCTAAGCAAAGTTTCTCTGTAAATAGAGGAATGATCTCACATGTAAGAGTAGACTTGCATTTTGAATAGACATGAGATTATCCTCAAGTAAGCGAATTTCTATTTTAGGCTCTTTATCCAATTCCTTTGGTGGTGAACAAAAAATTATTTACCCTTGGTTGATGGTGAGATTCTTTATGCCTTGATGAACTTCATAATTTCTAATTCTTTATTCTTGGCTGGTGGCGCATTCCTTCATACCTTGGTGGGGGAGGAATTGATCACAAGAGGATAAGTAAGGAAGAGCATGAGTCCTTGTTTGATTCCAACCCAACTCGTGTTGAGGAAGGATGGATCTTTCAGGTTTTGTGTCGACGGTCGAACCATTAACAACATGATGATTATATATAAGTACCTCATGCTTAGACTTAATGGTATGCTCCATGAATTTCATGGTTCTACAGTATTTTCCAAGATCAATATGAGGGACTGCCATCATATTTGAATGAGCGAATGAGATGAATAGAATATAGCTTTTCAGACTGAAGAAGGCCTTTATGAGTGGCTAGTCAAGCCATTCGATTTGTCTAATGCTCCCAGTACCTTTATGAGACTCGTGAATGACATGCTCGTGTATAGCAGCAACAATACGGAGCATGTATCTCATTTAAGATAGATAACTGAAGTCCTTAGAAAGTTTATGCTCTATGCAAGATGGAGAAGTGTCAGTTCTTTTCCAGAAGCATCATAGTTTTAGGTTATGCAGTTTCCGAGGATGGGATCTATGTTTACAAGTCCAAGGTGGAAGCAACGAAAACTTGGCCAATCTTTAAATCGGTTTATAATGTAAGGAGTTTCCATAGACGTGTTTCTTTCTACTATTGGTTCGTGAAGAATTTCAGCACCTTTATATCTCCCATTTTGGAACATGAAGAAACAAATTTTTAAATGAACTAAGGCCGCCCACAATGCCTTTGATATCATAAAACAAAAGTTTTATGTGTCTCCTATCGTTGCCCTTACATACGTTGATAAAGAGTTTGAGGTTGAATGCGATGCAAGCGGAGTATGCATCAAGGGTGTTCTTACCCGAGCCCAGAGACCTCTAGCATATTTTAATGAGAAGTTGACAGGGTCAAGGAGAAACTATTCTAACTACAACAAGGAGTTTTATGTAATTGAAATGGCTCTTGATCACTACATACTTCCTAAAGCCTGAACAATTTGTTATCTATGTTGATCATGAGGCTTTAAAATATACTAGTGGCCAGCACAAACTCAACTAGAGACATGTCAAATAGTTGAAGTTTCTTCAATCATTTTCTTTTGTCTTGAAATATAAACTTGACAAGACTAATGTCGTAGAACATACTCAATGTTCTCTATTCTGGACTCTAAGGTCCTTGGTTATGTTGAAGATCCCGAGTTTTCACCCATCATCAACAAACATGGAGTTCGTGGAGCTTATTCAACTCGAGATGGATTTCTCTTTAAGGAAATAGACTTTGTGTGTCAAAGAGTTCCTTTGAAAAGCTATTGATTTGAGAATCGAGTGGTGGAGAATTGACAGGCCACTTCGGAATCAACAAAACTCTTGAGATCTTTCAAGAACATTTCTATTAGCCAAAAATGAATGGAGATGTAAATGCACTCATTTCCACATGTACGATCTGTCGAAAACCAAATAGTTATTTCCATCAAGGGCTTTATAATCCACTTCCAATTCCAACATGGCCTTGAAAGGATGTAAGTATGGATTTTATTGTGGCACTCCAAAGAATTCAAAGGAAGGAAGATGCCATCGATTAATTTTCGAAGATAGACACATTTCATTTCGTGCTACAAGATGGATGATACTTCTCACGTGGCTAAACTGTATTTCAAGGAGATTATTCGTCTACATATATGACCATTGTGTAGGATTGTGATTCCAAATCACTAAGTTACTTTTGCATGACTCTACGGAGGATGATTAGCACTAGACTTCTATTTGGCACAACTTGTCATCCATAAATAGATGGTCAAACTAAGGTAATAAACCATACCCTTATCACTCTCCTTGGAAGTATGGTTAGTAAGACTTTGAAGGACCAGGATCTAAAGCTCGTGCATGTTGAATTTGCCTATAATCAATCTCCAAGTTACATTACAGACCGATCATCTTTTGAAATTGTGTATATTGGCTTGATTTCCATTCCATCCAACTTATTAATCACTATGAAGTTGAAAAGAGAGCCAAGATGATGGAGAAGTTTCATTAGCAGATTCGATCCAAGATTGAAAAGATGAATGAATATGATCTTGTAAATACACATTTGAGGAAGGAGAGGTTTTCATCTCGACGAAAGAATAGGCTTATGCCTAGAACAGATGGCATATTTAATGTATTCAAGAGAATCGCCGACAATGCGTACTAGGTTGATCTCCTAGAGAATATGGTGCCTTGGCGACTTTCAATGTATGAAGTTTTTCTCCTTATTTCTAAGATGAAGGTATATCATATTTGAGGCCACATCTCATCAACCTACGGTGGATGATGCAGGAGCATCACGGAACAAGTCTCAAACCCTACGCAAGTTTCATCGTTTGGTCCAACTCGCAAGGCTAGTTGTCGATTCTAACTCTTGGTCAATTCCCATGGTTGTTTGTCGATCTTCTAAGGTAGCTATTCGACTTTCAAGACCGGTGGACATTTGGAGGATCGAGTCCTAGTTTCTATGCATCTAGTCCTAATTATTATGAATATTAAATATGTTGTCGGTTTTCTTAATTTATAATCGTGTTAATGTAATTGGCCCTAGAGTCATTATTGGTTGCTAGATTTCAAAGAGTTGTAGATTCTAAAAGTCATTTAGGTTTGTTTAGTCCCTAAAAGTTTCTCTATAAATATAGAAGTGGTCTCACATGTGAGAGCAAACTTGCAATTTGATTATACATGAGATTTTCCTCGAGTAAGCAAATTTTCATTTTCGGCTCTTTATCCAATTCCTTTAGTGGTGAATCAAAAGTACTTTATCCTTGACTAGTGGTGTAATCCTTTATGTCTTGGTGTTAAACTTCATAACCTCCAGTTTTTTATCCTTGGCTAATGGCATGCTTATTTATGTCTTGGTGGTGAGCTTTATCTATTGTAAATTCATTTTCCACCCGTACATGTCATTTAAAACCCTTTCATCTACTGTTTCCAGAAAACCCTCATCACGCGCTTATTCCAAAAAATGAATTTCTTAATCTCTCAATTCCATCATACATTAGATTGGTAACAAAGCTCTAAGTTGAACTAGTTTGACAGTTTTCTTCTTTCTTTGTTTGTTACTCTCGTCTAGAAAAAAGGGCTTAATGTAAGCACAACCTGCTTACTACTTGTATCAAATAGGTTGACAACATTACAAACACATACTTTTCGCGGTATGTTCTTATCATGCTTTTTTCAAAGCGTCGCAAATTGTCGCTCCTAACCAATTTGGGTAACGATGTTATGCAGTGGAACATAACAATTGCAATCGAAGAGGGGGAATTGTTTCTAGTAATCTTCTTTTTAGTGCGACTTCACTTAATATGTATGCCACATCGAGTATATAATCCATTGCAACTCTCATTTTCCCTTTTCTCCTGGCAGGGCCCAAAACCTCTCTTAATAAAGCAATAGGAATGCCTTAACTCCATTTTTCCTATTTGCCACGTACAATATGTCATTAGGAAAGTCAAAGGTTGGACCTACACTATTGTTTTTCTCCTCATGTTTGCTCATATTCCCAGGACCCGTGAGAGGGGCCATCAAAACCCACTGAAAGGTGCTTCCAATTTCTGTAATGATCATGTCTAGCTCCACGCTCGACTCAGCTTCAATAGCTTTTCGCCTATATTCACGTGACTTTGTCCGTGAAAGACTCCACGTGAAATTTTTGTATCTATCTCTCCCACTTTCTTTTCTTCGCTGGAATTTATGTGGGTATCAAAACAATTTGAAATCTCACTAATGAATACCCTAAAAAAAAAAAAAAAAACCTAGAAAATTATCTCTTATGGCTGAGAATTTTCTAGGGTTTGTAGCACGTTAAAGCTCCTAGGAGTTTCATGCAGGCCTATTTATGGCTATAATTCTTGTCTGTATTTTTTTAATCCAAGCTTTTGTCTTACTAAAGTTTTCTTTCTCTGTGAAAATAATGTGCCTTACTAAAGTTTCAAATTTTCTTTTGTACCTACATGTTCTATTGTCAAACCTGGCCGGATTCATATCTATCCTAATCATTGTTGCATTGAGGATTATCATCTTGAAATCGTGCACATCGTACAATATTCAGAAAGTAGGCAATATGATTTTGTCCAACTTGTAGTTTGAACCGACGAGAGCTATTCACTATCCTTAATCACAAGGAACTTTGACGTAAAAAGTTTCTCCAATAATCCACACATACATTGATGCGAACTAGTTACGCAAATGAGTATCACAGGCCTCCAATCGCTATCACAACATACTTGACTAACTTCTTATTTGTCACTTGCATGTTGAGATTATCAAGTATGAGCCCTCACCAATGGCTTTTGATGTTGATGTACTTTCGCCACGGAGTACTGTGCGTGCTTATGATCATTAATCACCTAGGTCCACAAGAAGAGATGACTGAAGTTCTTCGTGAATGGTTATAGATCATAACATACAAGTATTAAGCCAAATAGTAATCTCAAAAAACACTTGGAAATTTTCATCGGTAGGTCGACTTCAAGCAAGAGATGACAAGGAAACTTGGCCCAAACCCAAGGAATCAAATCAAGTTGACCTTGTCCCGTGCAAGCACCAATCCGAATGGAACCATCGATCAGTATTGTGCGTTGGCACATCGGATTTGATATCAAATTTGGCCAAATTTTGTCAAGTCATGAGGTAAGCCATAAGCAAATGTATAGTCAAGTAAGGAAACTCCACGAGCATATGGAGACTAACGTTTGTGCTCCTACAGAACACACCTTGAGTTTCCCACTAAAATTGCTTCTCAAAATTATTCAAAAAAGAGAAAATCAATCATATGCGACATCCAATGATACACACGAATCGTACTAAGAGTCAAAAGGAGTAATCATGCAGCTAAAAAGTCACGTACAAGATATCACGGTCCGCCTGTGTTGTCAATGGGGTCACACCCTTTGACCTGTACTATGAATTTCTTTCTGCATCACCTACTTCTGGGGACATCTGTATTCGTGCCCTCATTGTTACTCCATTGACTCTCCCACAAAATTGCCTGCATTTCGTATCCCAGTGGATGGGGACTTCTATGCAAAAGGGGCTAGTTTCAACCCCCGTGGGGGTAACCTATAAATAAATTGCGTTTAATAATAACATATTTTAATTCCTACACGGGAAAATGTCTTTCTACTCATTGGCTTGACAGCCCACGAATGCTTGTAATATGAAGCAACCTTAACAGATTGACAAACCATCATTGATTTGAAAGAGGTGATAGGAGATGAGTTGGAAAAATAAAGTAAAAAAACTAAAAAGAATGACCTAGAGCTCAGGACATTTTTCAACTCTTTATCCATGTTTATATGAAGTCCAAAAGTTTCGTTTTTTATTTGGCACACTACTTTTGGGAGGATTATTTGAGAGGTTTCATGAAACACTTATATGTTCATACCCTTGTTTATTGAATTCTACAAATAGTAGAATTCCGTCTTTAAGTAATTTTCATGAATTTTAATGGAATTCTTTTGAGAAAAAATTGAGCTGAAATTAAGAAACAATTTGATTTCTACATAATACGGGTGTTTCCCAAAAATAGCTTTAAAAAACATAAAAGCATACTCATCCAATCAATTTACACAAGTTACCTATGAAAAGTATCCAATCAAATTTACACAAGTTTCATATAAAAGAATCAATTTTTAAAGACTTTCATATCTAACGTTGTCATTTCTTGGGGCCAGTGTAGTAACAGATGTCCACATGGAGTCTTTTGACAATGTGATTGACAAATTGTTTCCCTAAAGGCTGGATACGATTGGATCCCGGTGACAAATTGATGTATGTTCTCCGCAAGCAATAAGCTTTGAAATTGATGAAAAAAATTATTAATGAACGAAAGTTATTCTGAGAGTTTGGGCAATGATAAGTTTTTGATAATTGACATGCGGCCACAGTTCCTTATTTAGTCAGAAAAGGAGAAAGTTGGTATAAAGGACTGGAAAAGATCAAGATTATTACCTCGAAATTGCCAAACATTTGAAAGGGCCAATAACAAATAAGTTTGGTCTTGACCCATGATTGAAAAATGTTGAATTTGGAGAGACGGCCTTTTGCTAATTCCAAGCTCCCTTGACTTTGATTCTTTTGGAATAGGTTTTGAAAATTAATGTATTATTGGAAAATCACGGGAACAAAAAGAGAAACACCCTAATTTCCTTGGCAAACGCATGTGCTAATATCCTGCTTTTTCTTGTTTGGCTAGGCCCACATCTGTGCTTGACGCTTTGCTTGAATAGAGCCATCAAACTTATAAATGTACATGCAGGTGTTTTTAGGGGCAACTGTTCAGGATCAATATATTATATAAGTTTCTGAGCAATTAGAAAGCACAATAACAACAACAACAACACCATCTCATCAACAAAATCGATAAGATTATACATTCCAATTCAAACATACGTCTAGTTGTTAATTTGCATGAAGAGCCCTTGGGTTTAAAATATAACATGTTGGTCTCTTTATTGGATAACTGCTCAAGTTCGATACAAGTGCTGATTATTAATGAATACCCATTGTTAGAGAAAGATTTGAATGAGCCAAACGGTGATAATGAAATAAAAAATAATATCATAATATTGAGGTACCCATAGTCGGTTGGGGTTAAGGGAATTTCCAGCTTGAAAATTAGAGGTCATATGTTAAAATCCCGTCAATCACATGCAAATTACTCTAAATTCAATGTCGCTTGTACAAACCAAAGATCTTAACTTAACCCATTTTTATGGGGGCTTGCAGGGTGTTCCATCGACCTTCAGGTAGCTAAAGGTAGGCAATAGTCTATTGGGATGCAAGGGATTTTTAGATCGAGAACTGGGATCATCTGTATATATCCTACCAACTACCTGCAAGCCATACATATCAGGGCCACGTATAAGGATCAAAGGTTGGGACTCAACTCGGTTCTTCCAACCCCGAAGGTGATCCATAAAGTTTCATGACCGCTCTAGGCTTCTTCCCTGGATTATAAAATAGTGATAATAATGATGGTGACGAGGGACTATCCAATCCAATTCAAAGATTCCACCACTCCGGATGAAGCCAACCATTAGAATCCAAATGCTCTCCTCAGAATTGATGAAACGTACTAAAGCAGCAAAATATATATATATATATATATATATATATATATATATTTATATGCTTGCATGGATAGGTGTTTTGGGGGACAGTTGCTCCATCCGGACTTTTGTCCTATTCCTTGTGGTGACTCCATCACATGCACTTCTTCTGTGGGAGAATGTGATTTTGATGAGAATAAGTTAACCTCGCCACATTCTTTTGTTCACACGGTTCCCTAAGCGCACAAAATGCAAATACATGGCACCATAGCTATAGCAAAACATAAGAGAAGGAAAATCCAAGTATGAAAAAATTAGGATTGCTGTGCCATTCACCTTCAATTGATCCCACAATTCGGTGTGCTAATTTTTTGATGCATATTATTGATTACACGAAATAGAGACTGAATGCATTCATGTAAGTTTGAATGTTGACGGATGAATGGAGCAGTTATCAATTTATAATAGTGTCCACAAAATGAAGAAATTTATTATTGCAGGTTTGACTTCACATGTATGGCAAGACAAATTGATATGAGATGCTTAACAGGATCTCGGCCGCGTTTATCTAATTAAGTATCATCTTTTAGTTAGATCGGAATCATGCTTTTCTACTTGTTATCGATCACCGTCAATGGGATGATCTCTATTTACCATAAAAGGAAATAAAAGATGGGCTGACTATTACCTCAGGCCCAGCCCACGTACCCAGCCTTTGCAAGTAAAGGAACTTAAAAATGGCGACTAATAAGGGTAATTACACACTTCAGGTCATCAGGAATTATGGCTATTTCATTGTGAAAATTTTTTGTTGAAGTTTTAAATATCACGTTCGTTTTTGTTTGAAGAGAATTTAAAGATCTTTATTATTTTCAGTTTACTTAATGTACATTAAAGCAGCATAACACGTTGCTACTTGTATTCTTATCCAGCCAATAAGCAAGAAATTGGTCAATTATATACCATTTCAAATGTCTTCGAAATCATGCTTGTGGGGAGAGATGATTTGCAGAGTTGTATAGGGCAAAGACAAAATAGTGAAACACTGACTAACTATTTCAACCACTAGAGGAGCAGTGAGCCACAAACCTTATTGAGCCCAAAAGATTCGCCCATCATTTAAGCAGCTTTGGACCCAGATTGAACATGTGGATGTCCACCTGCATATGAGCAGAAAAATTTAGTCAATCTAGACATTATATGAGTATGATATAGACAAATTTTAGGAAAAAAACTCTACTTTTCATCCACATACTCAAAGGCATTTTCTTATGAAGTCTCTATATTCTTAATTTGTCTAATCAAGTCGTTTTACACATGATAATTTTATGACCGGGTCTCTACACCAATCCGACCAAATCCAGCTGATGTGGCCGTCGCACGACACCAAAGTATGACGCTGATAAAATATGCGAATGCCCATGTGGATATGGGTGGAAAAATATAGCTGATGTGGACAATGTCGGAGTTTAATGTAGATAAAATTAGCCATGTGGACGTCAACTATGGCATCAATGTCCACATTGGAAAACTTTTTCCGCATCGCATTACAACCTAGTCTAATAATCATGCTAGCTGCATTTGGCTAATTTTGATGTCGGAAAGGTCTTATTAGAAAATTTGTAAAAGTGGAAGAACTTGATTAGACAAACTATGTTATAGGGACTTCATTAGGAAAAAAAAAATGTGAAAGTATAGGGATGAATATTAGAATTTCTCTGAAAAATTTTAGGTGATGTGGACAATCACATGGACTTCCACATTGAAAAAATCTTATCCACATCAAACTAGGGCATTGCTTGACAGCTATGTCAATCGAATTTTTCGTGGTAGAGAGACTTGATTAAAAAATTTGTGAAAGTAGAATGGCTTGATTAAAAAAAGTTTGGAAGTATAAGGATAAAAAGTAGAATTTTTCCAAATTGAAAATAAGTAACGAACCAAAAGTCGGTTCACCATGGTAGAGCATGGTGTAAGGCACTTGGCAAAATCCGTTGCATCACTTCATAACCCCATTTCATCAGATAAATTTCCTATCCCTAGCATTATCAGTAGTAAACACGTCTTCCCATGCACAGCCCCAACTCCAAACCCACCCCCACTATATATATAAGGCCTAATGCTGGGTTTCACCTGGACCAGCTCAGCAAATGGGCCTTGTAATTTTGCAAGGACTATCCACCCATGCGATTGTCACAAAATTCATAAGGCTATTTACTAGATCGATCCGTCGCACCACTTCAATTGTGTGAGTCGCATATAAAATACACTTTCGTTCATAAGTGCCGAGACTAGATAGCACGATGTGTGAATTTGCGGAGACAGGGATTAAGCACACGACCCTGTCCATCTAACCAGCTTTGCTAATTATGGAAATTAAGTACTAAGCCCTGTCATTGCAAATCCCTAGTCAATTTGTGTATTGGGCATTTACTTTCTTGTGTGGAGAAAATACAATCTCCCCACGCTCTCGAGGAATTTGCTTCAGGCCGTATGGCCCAAAACAAGGCCCAAAATCTGGCCTTACGTTCAAGGCCCAACTTTGGGTCTCTTTCATGGGTAATCTTTTTCGTTTAGGCTGGACCACACAACCCAGTAGGGGCTAAGCTAGAGTGCAATGTAGATGGGGCTACTGACGAGAGATGGACCAACGGTTTCTACATTTATTTTTCATTTTTTATATTTTTATTAGGTCCGCTATCAATATATAAAATAATTGACATTTTCATTATAGGACAGTCGACATGTGAATGGATTCAATTATGTAACTATGTTTCTGTACATATGTCACTTGATCAATAAGCAATAGGTTATTCACATTGATAGTATAACCCATAATAATATTAATATTTTCAGATAGTTAGAAGAGGCAATTTATGCGCTCATTCATCTATAAGTGACATGAGCACCTCAATTTTGATTGTTTGAATTCATGTGGACTCATCGTTTAGGTCTCGTAATTTGAATCTTAGTGAAACTAGTCTGTTGATCCTTTATTTTTTATTGGGTTATTGTCAATACGTGATAATCTCAAGAGATGATGTCGTGTCACTTAATTTCATATGAGACGTTAGGTAAAATGACTATTTCACACTGATATTCAAAGTGTGTACAGTGGGCCTCCACCAAAATTAAGGATGGTGGACTAATTGACAAAGTCCCTAAAGTGCCCCTTGTTTATTTTTTATCTAATCTATCGAAGTTCAAATATAACCTCTCTTCTTTTCATTATATTATAATGCAAACCAAATCACGATATTGAATTTTGTGGACCAATTTTCCTTGGGGTCCTTCAGACATAAGTTCCAACCACTCCAAATGGAACCACTCCGCAATACAAGGTGTTGACCTTGGCATGCGTATGAAACTCTCAGCATGAGTCCCGGATGCTCCTCTTTAGTTAATTACTGATGCCGAGTTGATTCGCTAGACAACCTTTTTCTAATGTCCACTAGTGCACGCGCGTACGTATCTGTGTGTGTGTTTATATAATATAATATATATATAATGTGTGTTTGTTATTATCAAGTTTTTGGAGTGCTTGTTAAGGATAAATAGTAAGAAAATATTTGATTTTCAATATATTAATTACATGTAAATGAAAATAAATCAATGGATCCTAAAATAAATGTTATTAATTATTTTATACGTACCCAAAATGCTTAACAATTTCATATGTTCATCATTTCCACCGTTGAAGGATGAAAATTAGCCATTTAATTGACATTTTAATTCTTATGTAATATCATGTGATGGTCCACCTATCAATTACAAAACATAAAATATTATAAGATTCCTTAAGTTCCTCCCCAAAATACTTTCGAACAACTCACTTTGATGAACAACCACCTAACTTTTTCACTTTAAATTTGGATTAACTCACTTTGGTGAAAAACCCTAACTTGTCCTAATTTTGTTTGCAAACAAAATTTAGGGTCTACATCAGGACAAAGATGTTGAAGATGTCATTTAGGGCTATTATTGTTGACTGAGCGCGCTGGCGAGCCATATCGATCAAGGTAATTGACAAATATTGCTATGTCAAATTTTCGGCAACCCAAGTCGAAATTGACCTTTAAGTGATTGGGCAGAAATTTGTTGACACTAAGGTGAGCATCGTATAAATTTTTTTGACACTTATGGTATCCTTATGCCATTTTCTTACGTCATTAACCATATAATAGAGCTTACTTTGGTAAAGAAAAATTAGCAAATCCATTTTCGGGTAAGTAGCAACTATGCGAGTGTCAAAACTAGCGGCTACAATAAAAATCAAAATTCATGGGGTAATCCGTAACTTTTGAAAGTCCGGCTATTGTTATGAATTAGTGTCAAATTCGTGAGATTTCACGCAATAATTTTCCTTGTTACAAGATGAGATTATTTATCAGGGTAAATCACTAGTCCAAACCACACATTAAATTCCTAATTGTGGAGTCACGCCTTTATGTTTGAACTCATCTCTCGAAGTTTAAAAGCATTGGGACAGCCCCGTAGAAGTTCAATACCTTTGTGGCAGGGAGATGCAAGAGAAAGCTAATAATTCGAGCCAATGGAAAATTTAGTTGGATTTACCGGTACCCAAAAGCTTAAACCACTGAATTGTGCTCACTTAAGCAGTAGTAATTACTTGTTTTTATCTATAGACATATAGGCTCTGTTTGTTTCGAGAAAAATAAATAATTTGGAGAATATTTTTCCTGAAAACAGTTGTTTGTTTCTCTTACAAAAATGAATAAACAAAAAATATTTTCATCGTTTGCGAAAATGTTTAGACATAAATTGCTATCGATAATAAAAACAATTTCTATTAACCAATTATTTCAAGCAATACAAACGATCATTTTTAAAAAAAATATATTCCAAATCATTTATTTTTCGCAAAACAAAGAGAGCATACATAAGATTTCTTTCTTTTACACCACTCACATGTGTACATAACAAATTTGCATCGGATATAGGTCGTGCAAATCAAAGAGCGGAAGATAAGCAAGAGAGAAGGTCAAATTCGGACTCTTTTGTAATGAATATTCGAGCTAAATCTGGATATACCGTCGATTCGAGGACCAGTAAGATCGATTCAGCGGTCCTACTTTTTACTCTTTTGAGCGAAGACCCACACGGTTTTAGCCGAAAAAAATCACAGTCAAATTCGACGGAAAAGCACCGCCATCCAGCTCACCACATGATTCTTGCCCCCACGCTTCCCAACTTTATTGACAACGCAAGAAAAGCGCCGACCATGTTATAATCTTATTCACATTTTCTCCAAAAAGCAAAAAAAAAAAAGATAAAGGGACCCCAAAATCATAAAATTAATGAGCAAAAAATTTAGAATATTGAAGAAGTTATCTCATTAAATTACAAAAAATAAGTATGTCCAATGTAGATTCATGCCAATAAGCCAATAACCGCATGCAAAGAGTTATCTAAGGAAAAGCTTTCGCTAATGACTTTGGTGCAAGAGGGAGCGGACTTGGTAAGAGGATCGAAAGTTTTTGTGTTCTCCAAGCATGTAATGTAAGAGATTATTTTCCTTTTCCAATGCAAACCAAATAAGCAAATGTTACACAACCACAGACAACACAGTTGGTGTGAGTTTTCTCTCTCATGGCAGAGGTCGAGAGTTCAAATCCTCTTGTTGTTAAAGTGTCTGAAGTGAGGGGTCCTGGTGTTTACGTCTAAATTGCGGTTTGCGGCGAGGCCTGACGGTGCCACCGAGCACTGGAGGGTCGTATGATCCCCGAAGGGTGATCTCCGGAAGTTCTTCGGTTAACAAAGAAAAAAAAAAGCAAATTTTCCAAAAATATAAAAACGAAATTGCTTACCAAACTTATCGTGGAGATGCATTTGTGAGTGGCCATTTCCCTACTTCAAAAATCAACTGTATTGCTTTGTTTTAGTGACATACTCATATCTCAAGTTGTAAGTATGCTGAAAGATTTTTAGTAGGTCAAGATTCTCCATAATTCTAGAGAAAGAAATACATGAGATTGATTGGCAAATTCTGGAGACCGCCACTAGGTTTACTTCCTTCATTATTAGGGGATGAGATTGGATAATGTTTTATTAAGAGAGTAATGATGCAATGTCAAGTTCTATCCCTTTTCTTACCAAAAAAAAAAAAAAAAAGCTTAAGGCTTGAGGCTAAGGGTGCATTTGGTAACGATTCTATTTCAAGAAACAATATTTTATGAGAAATTATTTTTTTTGTTTCTGTTCCTGGGAACAATTTTTTAGTATAAAAACGCGCTTGGTAACTGTAAAAAATTTCTATTCTCAGGATAGAAATGCGTTTGGTAAAATTGTATAATTTTGTTGTTTATTTTAATTTATTAATATTTTTATTATATTTTTTTCTTCTTCTTTTTTTCCTTCTTCCTCCTTCCTCATTTGTAGCCGGCGACCGGTTGGGCGAGGTCCAACTCGCCTCACCGGTGACTAGGCAAGCTCAGTCTCGTCGTGGCTCGGCGTTTTCAGGGGCCAGCGATGCTCTGGCGACATTGCCGGCCCTAGTCTGGCCGATTGCTAGCGCTGGCCATGGACAACGCCAGCGACCGGCCAAAAAGAAGAAGAAAAAGAAGAAAAGAGAAGAAAAAAGAGGAAAGAGAAAAATAGGTTTTAGAAAATGTTCTTAAGAACAAGAAATTACTTTTTTCTACTTCTTGTTTCTATTCAAAATCCATTCCTAAGAACAAAAGTTTTACCAAATAGTTTTCTACTCTTTTTTCATTCCCCAGAACAAAAGAACATAAATTTTTGTTCCGGAAACAGAAGTAGATTTTACCAAACAGGCCCTAAACCACCCAAAATAGGAAAAGAAAATCAACGTGAAAACTGGCGGTGTGGTCCGCAGGGTACAATCTCAAGAAACGGACAAGATGAGCTGTACCCAAAAGTCCATTTTCTTCCCTTTTATTATGAAAAAATTGAATAAAATCTATTTTCTTGTGGCTATCTAAAAAAGACTGTGTTTACTTTCTTTGAAAGACGTCGTCATCTGAATTATTAATCATCCCACTGGTTTCCCGTACCAGTGTAAATGCATCAACCAACTTGAATGATCACTTATTATTTGTCACATCATTTAATAAATGCATGTAGAATATGAATTTCCAGTATTTCTCGCATTGGTTAAAGAGCAAATTCAAAGGAAAACGAAGGCGCTATTAACTAGGGAACGCAGACGAGGAGGCAAAGCCCAATATTCTATTGTCTGCGTCATAATCGAAGGATCTCGATTTCGATGAACCTTCTCCTTCCTTAATAGTTATAAAATAAAGGGAATTAGTGAACACTGACGCACATAAAAATTCCCCCAGTTCGAGAAACGAGACTGTTAGGAGGAAGAAAGAAAAAGCAGATGTGCACATAAGGATGACTTCGACCGCTAATCAAAAAGTCAAAAAAGACAGAAAAAGCGTGCATTGGATAACCTTTTCTATGGACGCTACGAGTTCCACCTCGACTAATTTGAATTTTGAATTTGAACTTGATAAAAGTGAGAACAAGAGAAAATGAAAATTGCATAATTAGTTACGTACAAGCTTGATCAATGCTGATCGTGAGATGACAGTGAACCTTATGTGATACGGCATCTAACAGTCGCAATACTTTGAGCTCATATGTATTAGATACGTGCAACTGTAGCTTAAGAAGTGTGAACTACAACAGCGGCAAAATCCAAATGCACATACCAAAGCATAAGAATCATTAGATTGGATACAAATATTACAATCTAATGGCACAAATCATCTAGCATGTCTGGATAATGCTAATTTTTCGGCATATGCATTTTGACTCTTGAACATGAAACACTCGAGACTTTTACGACATATAATGACCGACAGGTAGAGTTGTATATAATATTTTCAGAGTCTATTAGAAGTTTGAAGAGTTCCTTATAATTTCTATGGAAAAGCCCAAGTTATATGTTTCATTCGTTGCTTAATCTTTAAACAAAGCTGGATCAATTTTTACCCCTTTTTTTAATGTTTAGTTTAATTTAAATCTTGTAAATCACTCTTTTGACTTTTTTTATTCTGAACTCACGAAACTTCCACAGCATGTCCGCACCATGTTCATATGTAACTTCGCATGCAATGTTTTCATACTTTTTTTATTACGACTTTAGTGATGTTCAAAAGTTTCGGCGAAAGCTTAGAAGCATAAACAAACACGCCCTCAGATATATTTAGACTATGCAATAACACTTATATAAGGCAGTCATTTTTTGGTCATAAAGTAAAATGACGCGCTCACATGGAGCAATAAGACATAGGAACTCAATTTGATCTCAACCATTGAATCATGTGAGTTTTTTTGTGAGATCCAAATGTTAAGCGACTCGAATCAATTGGTGTCCATGTCTTATAATTTCTAAGTCTTTTTTTTGGGGGGGTGGGGCCTACGTCTGCCGTATGTCATGTGCCCTGTTACAATTTACCTACTTTTTCCAATGCTAAAATGCTGAGATATAAGACAAGACCCTGGACCAAAACAGAGAGTTTCCTGTGGCAATCATATCTCAGTTTGGGGAAGTTCATCCAAGGAGAGCTCACAAAAGCAGTCTCTGCAAAGTTTTCTGGGGTCTCCTCCTGCAAGGTCGTGAGAAATGAGCGAAGCCCCCAAGTACGCTCAGCCTTACCCTGCTCAAGGCTATCCTTACCCTGCTCAAGGCCAAGGTACTCTCTCTCTCTCTCTCTCTCTTTCAACCATGTTCATGTCTGATCTTGCAAGGAGGTGGGTGGTTGGGTTTGCAGGGTATTACCAAGGGCCTCCCGTACAAGCGCCTCCCCAGTA
The DNA here is from genome assembly GCA_007663325.1 of Eucalyptus pauciflora. Lineage (NCBI taxonomy): Eukaryota > Viridiplantae > Streptophyta > Magnoliopsida > Myrtales > Myrtaceae > Eucalyptus > Eucalyptus pauciflora. The sequence goes on along the minus strand of VMYD01000304.1, from coordinate 2,250 downwards.
CTATGCTGCTGCTCCTCCCAGAAGAGAGCCGGGTTTTCTTGAAGGATGGTATACTCTCTCTCTCTCTCTCTCTCTCTCTCTCTCTCTCTCGGCCAGCAAGATTTTCATGTTCACATGGTTGCGAGAGACATTTAATTGGTGATGTTTTGTTGGTTGGTTGCAGCCTTGCGGCGCTGTGTTGCTGCTGCCTCATCGACGAGTGTTGCTGCGATCCGTCCATCCTCTTCGTTTGTTAGCAGCCGCGTTGTGTATGATTCGAGGAAAAAAAAAACGAAAAATAATAAGAAAAAATGGAGTCCACCCACTTCCAGATTGTTCCCATGATTATGATTGCACGTCTCTGTATTTGACATATCAGTGTTTTTCCTGTGTTCTCTAAGATGATTCCACGCGATGAGCAGCTTTGTACTAGACTTTTTTCCCCTTGTGCTCTGTATTCTATAATGTTATTGCAGCATCGCTCTTTTGGATGGGCTCTGTACGTTCTTATTTTGTTTTCTTATATAACTTTAGGAGTGATTGTAAAGCAGAGGCAATGCTTGCTTTCTTTACTTGAAAGGATCAGACGAAAGTTGAGTAGCCACGTGAACCACCAAATTCGATCCCAGTCGACTTTGGTGACAGTTAGGTAGGACTTAAATAGAAACTGTGCAACAAGCAATTAAATCTTTATACAGTTCGACACCGGTAACATTTGCCACTTTCACCATCACACAAGTTCAAAAGCAAAACGGCGTTCAAGTAAAACGAGATGAGATCAGGCAACAATTTTTGCCCGACCGTCTGTTCATCAAGTCCGGTTTTCTGGTAGCACTTAAACTTCAATTGGTGCAACTGCAGAGAATGATATCCTCTCTGAAATGCAGGATGCTATATCAAAATCAAAGATGTTTCTTAGTTAAGTGATCGAAATGACATGCAGTATTCATGTAACAACTGAAAATGATGCCTCATCTTGAAAATTAATCTCTTGGGTCCAAAGCAACTCTGTTCCAGTTACCTTACCTTCAAGATGATGGGATTTGGCATCCACTGCTGTAAATTTTCTTCACCATTTGTGGAACAGAAAACCTGTAGGTCATCAATTCGCAGGGACCGAAGATATAACCTGTGAAATGCCCAAGAAACTACCTGAAGTCACAGACAGATGCAGAGTCAATGTAAAAAGGTATCATACTTCTGTTACAATAATCTGACATCAAAATTAAACAACCAACGCACCATATTCCATTTGAAAACAACACTAAGCCTGAAAATTTTTAAATGAGTGCTCAACTCCATGATTTCTAAAGTTCCGGTCCCAATCGGTCGGTTCCACGCTTTGCTAAAGGCTGGCTTTATGTTGTACCATTCTCACAAAAGGAAAGGAAAATGAGAAAAGGTGAATCTCAACAAGCAACTTCGCATGGCTGGCGAAATGACTATGTTATGGAAAGTAGCAGACATCTTTTCCAAGATGGGGCATGATGTGTATAGCCAATTAGCTCATAATCAAGTAGATATATAGTCTCAATCAAATGGCTAATAAATCTCACTTTTGAGAATCTAACACCTGAAAATAGTTGAGATTTTGTCATGATCCACAATCTGATGCTTATACTTAGAATTTTCCACCGTGGTTGCCCTCATAAGGTTCCCAGGAAATGATGATGGTCCAGATTTATTTCACATTTTTAAGTGCCAAGTAAAGCAAGGTACTAATAGATCTGACGCATCCCATTCCCACTACAAGAATCGGCATTCAACTAGGTACTGATCATATCTATACTGACCTTTCTCTTGCAGGTAGTTTTAATTCAAAAATTTTCCTGCTAGATCCGGGAAAGGAAGATATCACTATTGCAATTTCACAAGGTGACATCAAATTTACTATCACATAAATCACATGACTCAAAATTCCAATGCAACTTTGACTCCACAAAACTTGTTCTGCAAATCCAATAGAACCAGCAAAACACTGCTGAAGTGCCATAAAATACAGCAAACACAATTACAAACAACTTGCTGCTAATAATTGCATCTAATTTCACTCCATGTCTATTCTACCATTGCAGGTCCCTGAAAGGCAACCCCAAGAATTCCCAATAATAATGATCAATATTCTCAAGTAACTGGCTATGCATCCCCATAACCATCAACTATGCTTGGAAAGGAAACATGCTAGGACCGGCATTGAGCAGAACAAAGTGGAAGCAACATAGAAAAGGAAGGAGCTTAAGCATTCTTTTATATAAGCAGCTCTTTATTAAT